>OX424566.1:32614422-33814422 GCA_949152475.1 Terebella lapidaria | reverse complement strand
TGTGAAATTTGGAATATAATAAAATCTTAATTTACCAACGGAAGCTGCCTAAGACTTTTATATAACCGACCCACCCCCATCGGTAAATTGGTGGAGAATCAAACAAAATTCTACGTGGATTCATCACAAATGGCTCTGACATTCCATGACGAGACAGCTATCATTGCCCCCTATGTTCGATCCATGACTGATGCTCAAATGATTGTAATATCATCATTAGAAGGATGTCTACTCAACATAATTCCAATCGATGCTACTGAGGATCACATTGCTCACCTATTTTCACAAGGACTGAATCTCGATGAGGCTTCCATAATCCATCGAGATCGCCAATTGACACTTATCATTGCATCCATGCCACCCTCGTGGTTCATCCTTGGGTTGGACACCTCCACCATCCCGCTGACTTCCCAATGAACAGTTTAAATTATGATTTCCGTATATGACGACCCCGATTAATCATTCAGTTAACGTGACCACTAGATCCCAAGCGGCTCGTCACACACCACATTCTGCTACTATGGAGACGGGACTCTTCTTGGATAAATTTTCAGGAACAGATGATCGTGATATAACTGAGTGGCACAAACAATATGAGCGCTTTGCAGCTCTCAAGGATTGGACACCAGAGAAATCTCGCAAGTGCTCACCATTATTCCTGACTGGTGCAGCCGAGAGGTGGTATAACCGCCAACCAAACGAAACCACCTCAGACACAGCTCTCCTCAAAGCCGCACTGTGCCAACAGTTCCAACCCCATTCCTCAATCAAATGGTCACGCAATATGGCCTTCACCAACCGAAATCAACGACCATCTGAATCCATTGCACAATATGCTGCCGGTATGTTGTCTCCTGATATCATATCTTCCAAAATTACCAATTCTTCAAATGTTTAAAGTAACACAATCACTCTTTGTAAATTCAACTACCAATTTTAAAATTGTAATAAATCACATTCTGGCTCCATGAAATTATAAATTAATGGCCGTAATAGCCTTGGAAACCCGGGAACTACTTTCTTTGTGTACCAGGATAACATAGCAAGATTGTAGTGCTGAGGCTTTGCTGTTTTGTAATGTGACGTAAGTTTTTGGTTATCCAGAGATCCTTATTCGGAATTGTGAATACCATTAGACGTATGAATATCAGTTAAATTCCTTCTCAGTGATACAAAAAAGCCCGAGGCCCCCAAAACGGGGAGTGGATACCCAGGCAGCATAGGCAACAACACCAAGCCTCCTCACCTATACCATCAACTGTAAATTGTGAAATTTAGAATATAATAAAATCTTAATTTACCAACGGAAGCTGCCTAAGACTTTTTATTTAACCGACCCACCCCCATCGGCAAATTGGTGGAGAATCAAACAAAATTCTACGTGGATTCATCACAAATGGCTCCGACATTCCATGACGAGACAGCTTTCATTGCTGCTTATGTTCGATCCATGACTGATGCTCAAATGATTGTCTACTCAACATAATTCCAATCGATGCTACTGAGGATCACATAGCTCACCTAATTTCACAAGGACTGAATCTCGATGAGGCTTCCATAATCCATCGACATCGCCAATTGAAACTTATCATTGCATCCATGCCACCCTCGTGGTTCGTCCTTGGCTTGGACACCTCCTCCATCCCGCTGACTTCCCAATGAACAGTTTAAATAATGTTTTCCGTATATGGCGACCCCGATTAATAATTCAGTTAATGTGACCAACAGATCCCAAGCGGCTCGTCACACACCACATTCTGCTACTAGACGGGACTCTTCTTGGATAAATTTTCAGGAACAGATGATCGTGATATAACTGAGTGGCACAAACAATATGAACGCTTTGCAGCTCTTAAGGATCGGACACCAGAGAAATCTCGCAAGTGCTCACCATTATTCCTGACTGGTGCAGCCGAGAGGTGGTATAACCGCCAACCAAACTAAACCACCTCAGACACAGCTCTCCTCAAAGCCGCACTGTGCCAACAGTTCCAACCCCATTCCTCAATCGAATGGTCATGCAATATGGCCTTCACCAACCGAAATCAACCACCATCTGAATCCATTGAACAAAATGCTGTCGGTATGTTGTCTCCTGATATCATATCTTCCAAAATTACCAATTCTTCATAGGTTTAAAGTAACACAATCACTTTTTGCAAATTCAACTACCAATTTTGAAATTGTGATAAATCACATTCTGGCTACATGAAATTATAAATTAATGGCCGTAATAGCCTTGGAAACCCGGGAACTACTTTCTTTGTGTACGAGGATAACATAGCAAGATTGTAGTGCTGAGGCTTTGCTGTTTTGTAATGTGACGTAAGTTTTTGGTTACCCAGAGATCCTTTTTCGGAATTGTGAATACCATCAGACGTATGAATATCAGTTAAATTCCTCCTCAGTGATACAAAAAAGCCCGAGGCCCCCAAAACGGGGAGTGGATACCCAGGCAGCATAGGCAACAACAACAAGCCTCCTCGCCTATACCATCAACTGTAAATTGTGAAATTTGGAATATAATAAAATCTTAATTTACCAACGGAAGCTGCCTAAGACTTTTTATATAATCAACCCACCCCTATCGGTAAATTGGTGGAGAATCAAACAAAATTCTACATGGATTCATCACAAATGGCTCTGACATTCCATGACGAGACAGCTATCATTGCTGCTTATGTTCGATCCATGACTGATGCTCAAATGATTGTAATATCATCATTAGAAGGATGTCTACTCAACATAATTCCAATCGATGCTACTGAGGATCACATTGCTCACCTATTTTCACAAGGACTGAATCTCGATGAGGCTTCCATAATCCATCGACATCGCCAATTGACACTTATCATTGCATCCATGCCACCCTCGTGGTTCGTCCTTGGGTTGGCCACCTCCACCATCCCGCTGACTTCCCGATGAACAGTTTAAATTATTTTCCGTATATGGCGACCCCAATTAATCATTCAGTTAACGTGACCACTAGATCCCAAGCGACTCGTCACACATCACATTCTGCTACTATGGAGATGGGACTTTCCTTGGATAAATTTTCAGGAACAGATGATCGTGACATAACTGAGTGGCACAATAATATGAACGCTTTGCAGCTCTCAATGATTGGACACCAGAGAAATCTCGCAAGTGCTCACCATTATTCCTGACTGGTGCAGCCGAGAGGTGGTATAACCGCCAACCAAACGAAACCACCTCAGACACAGCTCTCCTTGAAGCCGCACTGTGCCAACAGTTCCAACCCCATTCCTCGATCAAATGGTCACGCAATATGGCCTTCACCAACCGAAATCAACGACCATCTGAATCCATTGAACAATATGCTGCCGGTATGTTGTCTCCTGACAATATCATATCTTCCACAATTACCAATTCTTCAAATGTTTAAAGTAACACAATCACTCTTTGTAAATTCAACTACCAATTTCGAAATTGTTATAAATCACATTCTGGCTCCATGAAATTATAAATTAATGGCTGTAATAGCCTTGGAAACCCGGGAATTACTTTCTTTGTGTACGAGGATAACATAGCAAGATTGTAGTGCTGAGGCTTTGCTGTTTTGTAAAGGACGTAAGTTTTTGGGTACCCAGAGATGCTTATTCGGAATTGTGAATACCATCAGACGTATGTATATCAGTTAAATTCCTTCTCAGTGATACAAAAAAGCCCGAGGCCCCCAAAACGGGGAGTGGATACCCAGGCAGCATAGGCAACAACACCAAGCCTCCTCACCTATACCATCAACTGTAAATTGTGAAATTTGGAATATAATAACAGACCTTCATTTTTGAGGCGCGCGATCGCGCACCCGCACCTCACGTGCCTGGGACAAATTCAGATGCACATCCTATCGCGGGCCTTGACAAATTAAATAAATTATCGTTATTTGCAGCAAATTCCACAAGTTTGGCAGAGATGCCCGACAATCGAGAGAATCTGATTGCCGACAGTTTTCTGATTGCTGTTATCGCTTCCAAATTGTCACATGACTCAGTCTGGTGACGATCTTAAATAACACGCTGTCTGATTGGTCCGTTCCCACACACCCTTTTTTTCTTAGCGAATCACATTGACTGAAACTATCGAGAATTTTCGCCAACTCAGCATTGACGTGTGCATAGACTCGTCAAAAAATATCTATGTCTGAACACTACAAGTTCTTCTATAGATAGAAGATAGATATTGATAGACACTAGAGTGACTAGACCATGAACTAGTAGCTAAGAGTATTACTGTGTAGTCAAGTTGAACAAAACTGAATGAAATGTTGTTGGAATTCAACAATTTAACAAGTATTACTGTCCATTATCATGTTGATTGTTTGTTTTTTTACTTAAGTCTAGGTATGTGTATGTGTTGCTATAACTAAATGCAGAACAAAGCTACTTGTTAGTTGTTGGAAATTCAAATAAAATGCTTACCTTCGAGTTTCACCATGATGCTGATCATGACTGATTCAAATTACCACCAGAACAACAACATTGAACAACATCAGCAAGCTTATATATTATTAATGCATCATATACAAGTACCACTCAATACAAAATTATGTCGATTAGTTGAGGCGAGGATATCGCTCACCTGGGCACTTTCAGGCGAGCTATTTATCACCCGCCTGCATCTTATAGAGATGAAGGTCTGTAATAAAATCTTAATTTACCAACGGAAGCTGCCTAAGACTTTTTATATAACCGACCCACCCCCATCGGTTAATTGATGGAGAATCAAACAAAATTCTACGTGGATTCATCACAAATGGCTCTGACATTCCATGACGAGACAGCTTTCATTGCTGCTTATGTTCGATCCATGACTGATGCTCAAATGATTGTAATAACATCATCAGAAGGATGTCTACTCAACATAATTCCAATCAATGCTACTGAGGATCACATTGGTCACCTATTTTCAAAAGAACTTAATCTCGATGAGGCTTCCATAATCCGTCGACATCGCCATTTGACACGTATCATTGCATCCATGCCACCCTCGTGGTTCGCCCTTGGGTTGGACACCTCCACCATCCCGCTGACTTCCCAATGAACAGTTTAAATTATTCTCCGTATACGGCGACCCCGATTAATCATTCAGTTAATGTGACCACCAGATCCCAAGCGGCTCATCACACATCACATTCTGCTACTATGGAGACAGGACTCTTCTTGGATAAATTTTCAGGAACAGATGATCGTGATATAACTGAGTGGCACAAACAATATGAACGCTTTGCAGCTCTCAAGGATTGGACACCAGAGAAATCTCGCAAGTGCTCACCATTATTCCTGACTGGTGCAGCCGAGAGGTGGTAAAACCGCCAACCAAACGAAACCACCTCAGACACAGCTCTCCTCGAAGCCGCACTGTGCCAACAGTTCCAACCCCATTCCTCGATCAAATGGTCACGCAATATGGCTTTCACCACCCGAAACCAACAACCATCTGAATCCATTGAACAATATGCTGCCGGTATGTGCCATCGGGCACAACAGCTCGAAGGAACAGTCACTGAGCTGATGCTACAATTTACTGCAGGCTTACTCCCACACATATTAGGCCAGGTCATACTCAAAGATCCTACCTCATTTGACCAAGCCTACGCCCATGCCCGGCATGCAAGTACCATCCCGGCCCCATCCCACAACGACGCGATGATTATGTCTACAATCGCCGACATCCAAGACAACATCGCGAAACTCACCACAAGTCCCCACCGACGCTGGCACCATTCAACCATCAACAAACGAGGTCCCCAACCCCGTTTGTTGAAACGAGGTGTTGCATCAGCATCATGATGATGAAACACCTCAATTTGTTCTAATGCACAACCACGAAATTGAAAATAGTTTCACCTTGGCGTTTTCACTATAGTTCTTCAGTAATTTATGTGACAGGCCAATCTGAGCCGAAAATCGAAATATTGAAAACTCTTAAGTTACAATGACCGCCTTAGAACTCCTCTGGATAGGAGAATTTCAATTGACCCCTTCCCGAAAACAAATTACAATTCTCTTAATTGTTCAAATTACAATTCGGTTGTTGGACCCGGAGGCGGAGTTCGGCCAAAATACCTTACCTTTTCAGAAAAACTAGCTAACCATTGGTAAATGTGATATCAGATTACCAGAACGAAGATTTCTCATTGGTGGTTACATTTTACATAAAAACACCCCCAGTCACCAAAATTATTCACTTTTCGGCCTCTCTTCAAAATTGACAACATACTAAGAAACCAAAACAAGAAACGTGGAAACAATATAATTCAGAAGCTTGGACTAAGAACACTATGCTTGTATTTGGGATGCTGGACTTAATAACTTTGATTTCTAGAAACACACAACGCAATGAGAGGAACAATTCAAAAACCATTATACAGATCAACAATAAAACAGAATCTGTTTACAGTAGTAACTGAGGGGGATGATAGAAGTCAGAGATATTACAACCCGACATATGGATTCGATCAAGCGATAAGTCGAAAAGCCGATGTGAACACTCCGTAACACTTCATCCTCAGCTTATTGGAATTGTCGATTATCGTATCGCTTTTTTGGAGAATCACTTTGATTCGTCATCGACGAGTCGGGTCATCCATTGAGTTATCGGCTTGTCAATCTATCAAACTATCTGCCAAAGTGACAGAGGGATGGCTTTTATTGAACACCATAGGTCAAGGATGTTTAGGCCAGATGGAGTGACCGAGTTTGGTCACCCCATCTGGTGGGTCAAGGAAACGGAAAGGTAAGTGTTTTTCTAAAATTAAAAAAAAAAATTAATCTTCATTGTTTCAGAGTATTTTTACAATTATCTTCTCATTCATAGATTTGTCACGACGCCAGGGTTCTTTCCCTCCACCACACCTCTCACCAACACTACCACCGACATGTCTGCAGAGTAAGACTTCATGTGTTTTATTTTCAATCACCCTTTTAACAGAACTTTTAACTTCTCCAGACCCAAGAATTGTGAAGAAGATCGCATACCCGACGTGATCGTTCAGGGTCAGTTCAAAGGAGAGGGGCTCTGCGGCATCTGCTGTTACCCCTCTCCCTGCTCGGGATTTGTTTCAAGCTGTTGTTCGTGATAAATTTGTATAAATTTTATTATGAATAATTAATTGTGGTGATGTAACCACAAGACCACTTTCCTTAAATGTTTACTCTCTTGTAGTCGGGAGCTGCATAAGAAATGTCTGGCCCAGTGGTGGGCCAGGTGTGATTCGATGTGTACCTCTGTCCCACCAATCCTAACATAAAATAATGACATCATGACTTGACTTCAGCTGACTCGTTGCATATTTCTGTTTTGCACTCACATTCTAATACAATTGACGCCAGTCAACAGCCACTTCTTAATCTCCAACAACTTCAAAGTCAATATCCCGAACTAGAGCCATAACTTGACTACATAAATAATGACGAACTTGCCCCTGATAGAAATTAGCCAGGAAAATTATCATGAAAGCCCCTGAATTTCTCATTTCTAATGATAGATTATTTCACATGTACTACATCGCTGTCGACACCAGTGACTTTTCTCCAACTGAAGGACCAGCATTCCATACACAGAGTAAAAATACATTACAAGTTTCGGATACTCCGTCTTCATCGTCTACTATTCAATCTACATTTGAACCTTCCTCGGAAACAGACAGTGACACAAATGACACTATTATTGGCATTCAGGATATCTCCAACATGGCGGACTCTAAATCTTTCAATCAACCAAAAAACCTTCAGTGGTGGCACGGACGAAGATGCCACCCACTGGCTTTCACTTTTTGAGAGTTTTAAAATGTTGGCCGGAATATCAGATGCCCAAGCACTTACCAGTTTCCCAAACTTCTCAAACAAACGCACAGAAACGTGGTACAAAGGATTAATACTAAATCTTCATACACAGACCTGAAAACCGCATTCAGGACCTTTCTTTGTGATAAAAAGAACATCCAAATAAAGGAACAAGATTTTTTTGCGTTCAAACAATCTGACTTCATGGACACCCGTGAGTATTTACTCACAGCCAAACAGAGAGCAACAAGAGCAAATATTAATGAACAACAGATGATCCGTGTCATAGCTAATGGCTTACGAAAAGGAATAAGAACTTATGTGCTTCAGCAAATCCCTGAAATTTTCAGGACCTCACCAAATACGCTACTACCACGGACAACATCATAAAAACGGAACCAACAGACTCCCACATTTTGGGAATACTGAATGACTTAGCAGCAAAAGTCGACATCAGCTTGGCACAGCCAGCAAAAACGTGTTTCCTTCCAGTCCACACAGAGACCACGATCGCCATCCCCAGCTGAGGCGCAAGCTGGATGCTCAGATGATCCAGATCAGCAGTCTGTCCGGCAGTATGCTGCACCCTCTAGCCCTTCACCGCAGTGTCCTGACAGCCGCGGCAGCACCCAGGATCAGCGGAGAGCCAACACACCTCTCCTTGCTTCGCTCGCCGTCAGACGAATTGGAGCACGAACCTGAAGCCCTGGCTCCATGAAAACAATGGATACTCCACACATCCATGTCACCGATGTGGTAAGTATGGTCACACACCTCCTCAGTGCCATGCCATACAGTTACAGTGCTTTAGGTGCAACAAAATGGGTCACTTAGCCCATACGTGCAAAACTGGATCCCCAACAAAGATGCACAACTTCTAGGACATAGTGCCTGTCCCTGATCACCAAAATAACACTAATTACAGGTACCAACACTAACTGGGATGGGCGGGTTAAAGGAAAAACAGTAGATATCTCTTCAATTGACAGTGATGGTTCAAGAAATATGGTCAACGCCGGCCTCAATAACATCATTGCAAAGGCACTGTTTGATTCGGGAGCATTTGTATCATGTATACAAGAAAGTATATATCAATCAGGGCTGTCAAAATCTTTTCCCCTATCATCATCAGAAATAACAGCAATCAAGGGAGACACTGGTACAAAATTGTCCGTTAAAGGTAAAATTACAGTACCAATTACAATTCAAGGATTAACATTGGTACATATGTTTCACGTGCTGACAAAGCTGACATGGCCCTTGATACTAGGTGTTGATTTCCTTACTGACCATAAAGCTACGATATAAAACTGGGAAGATATTGCTCTACAGCTCCAAAATAGAATAACAGCTATACCGCTAATAGATATTTCGGTCAAGAAACAGGATAGGATCTGTGTTGTTAGAACCAAGCATGAAGTAACCCCACACCCCGCACAGAAATCCTTTTTCCAGCAAAGATCAAGGCTGTTCATGACTCTCTCTGAGAGCAGGAAGTATGTATACCAGAACCTTTAGTCTCAAAATATAATGTTACCACTGCACGCTGTATTACTGTGACCAAGCAGTAGCGGGCAATTTTTAATAAAAAAATAAAATAATATTATTATTGCTATTACCATTATTACTTTATATTGTTAAAATGTTGCATTAAGTATTTTTACATCTACCATGTTCAAATTCAGTCATCTTGCTAACCATATTCCGAAAGGCAAATCTATCCTTGTACACATAGCTTCTGAGTATTGATCTGTTCCCGGCTCGCGTTATTTCAGGCCCCGAAAACCTCCCAGTAGCAAACCCTGTATACCGATCAGGGTGATTAATGTCTTTTTCGCATTCAGGAAATTCTATACATAGGATTCAGGAACACACAAAAATAGTTGTCTCCTGATATCATATCTTCCAAAATTACCAATTCTTCAAATGTTTAGAGTAACGCAATCACTCTTTGTAAATCCAACTACCAATTTTGTAATTGTAATAAATCACATTCTGGCTCCAAAAAATTATGAGATTGACGGCCGTAATAGCCTTGAAAACCCGTGAGCTACTTTCTTTGTGTACGAGGATAACATAGCAAGATTGTAGTGCTGAGGTTTTGCTGTTTTGTAATGTGACGTAAGTTTTTGGCTATCCAGAGATCCTTATTCGGAATTGTGAATACCATTAGACGTATGAATGTCAGTTTAGTTCCTTCTCAGTGATACAAAAAAAACTGAGGCCCCAGAAAACGGGGAGTGGATACCCAGGCAACATAGGCAGCAACACCAAGCCTCCTCGCCTATACCATCAACTGTAAATTGTGAAATGTGGAATATAATAAAATCTTAATTTACCAACGGAAGCTGCCTAAGACTTTTTATATAACTGGAAGCTGCCTAAGACTTTTTATATAACCGACCCATCCCCATCAGTTAATTGGTGGAGAATCAAACAAAATGTGGATTCATCACAAATGGCTCTGACATTCCATGACGAGACAGCTTTCATTGCTGCTTATGTTCGATCCATGACTGATGCTCAAATGATTGTAATAACATCATCAGAAGGATGTCTACTCAACATAATTCCAATTGATGCTGCTGAGGATCACATTGCTCACCTATTTTCACAAGGACTAAATCATGATGATACTTCTATAATCCATCGACATCGCCAATTGGCACTTATCATTGCATCCATGCCACCCTCGTGGTTCGTCCTTGGGTTGGACAACTCCACCATCCCACTGACTTCCCAATGAACAGTTTAAATTATGTTTTCCGTATATGGCGACCCAGATTAATAATTCAGTTAATGTCACCACCAGATCCCAAGCGGCTCGTCACACATTACATTCTGCTACTATGGAGACGGACTCTTCTTCGATGAATATTCATAAACATTATAACAGAAACATTGGATGAATATTCAGAATATTCAGATTGGACACCAGAGAAATCTCGCAAGTGCTCACCATTATTCCTGACTGGTGCAGCCGAGAGGTGGTATAACCGCCAACCGAATGAAACTACCTCAGACACAGCTCTCCTCAAAGCCGCACTGTGCCAACACTTTCAACCCCATTCCTCGATCAAATGGTCACGCAATATGGCCTTCACCACCGGAATCGACAACCATCTAAATCCATTGAACAATATGCTGCCGGTATGTTGTCTCCTGATAATATCATATCTTCCAAAATTACCAATTCTTCAAATGTTTAAAGTAACAAAATCACTCTTTGTAAATTCAACTACCAATTTCGAAGTTGTTATAAATCACATTCTGGCTCCATGAAATTATAAATTAATGGCCGTAATAGCCTTGGAAACCCGGGAACTACTTTCTTTTTGTACTAGGATAACATAGCAAGATTGTAGTGCTGAGGCTTTGCTGTTTTGTAATGTGACGTAAGTTTTTGGGTACCTAGAGATGCTTATTCGGAATTGTGAATACCATCAGACGTATGAATATCAGTTAAATTCCTTCTCAGTGATATAAAAAAAACCCCGAGGCCCCCAAAACGGGGAGTGGATACCCAGGCAGCATAGGCAACAACCCCAAGCCTCCTCACCTATACCATCAACTGTAAATTGTGAAATTTGGAATATAATAACAGACCTTCATTTTTGAGGCACACGATCGAGCACCCGCACCTCACGTGCCTGGGACAAATTCAGGTGCACATCCTACCGCGTGCCTTGACAAATTAAATAAATTATCGTTATTTGTAGCAAATTCCACAAGTTTGGCAGTGTTGCCCGACGATCGAGAGAATCTGATTGCTGACAGTTTTCTGATTGCTGTTATCGCTTCCAAATTGTCACATGACTCAGTCTGGTGACGATCTTAAATAACACGCTGTCTGATTGGTCCGTTCCCACACACCCCTTTTCTTAGCGAATCACATTGGCTGAAACTATCGAGAATTTTCGCCAACTCAGCACTGTCGTGTGCATAGACTCGTCAAAAAATAATGTCTGAACACTACAAGTTCTTCTATAGATAGAAGATAGATATTGATAGACACTAGAGTGACTAGACCATGAACTAGTAGCTAAGCGTATTACTGTGTAGTCAAGTTGAAAAAAAACTGAATGAAATGTTGTTGGAATTCAACAATTTAACAAGTATTACTGTCCATTATCATGTTGATTGTTTGTTTTTTTACTTAAGTCTAGGTATGTGTATGTGTTGCTATAACTGAATGCAGAACAAAGCTACTTGTTAGTTGTTGGAAATTCAAATAGAATGCTTACCTTCCGAGTTTCACCATGATGCTGATCATGACTGATTTAAATTACCACCAGAACAACAATATTGAACAACATCAGCAAGCTTATATATTATTTATTGCATCATATACAAGTACCACTCAATACAAAATTATGTCGATTACTTGAGGCGAGCATATCGCTCACCTGGGCACTTTCAGGCGAGCTATTTATCACCTGCCTGCATTTTATAGAGATGAAGGTCTGTAATAAAATCTTAATTTACTACTACATCCTGGTCTAAATTGTGAAATTTAGAATATAATAAAATCTTAATTTACGAACGGAAGCTGCCTAAGACTTTTTATATAACCGACCCACCCCCATCGGTTAATTGATGGAGAATCAAACAAAATTCTACGTGGATTCATCACAAATGGCTCTGACATTCCATGACGAGACAGCTTTCATTGCTGCTTATGTTCGATCCATGACTGATGCTCAAATGATTGTAATAACATCATCAGAAGGATGTCTACTCAACATAATTCCAATCGATGCTACTGAGGATCACATTGGTCAACTATTTTCACAAGGACTGAATCTCGATGAGGCTTCCATAATCCATTGACATCGCCAATTGGCACTTATCATTGCATCCATGCCACCCTCGTGGTTCGTCCTTGGGTTGGACACTTCCACCATCCCGATGACTTCCCAATGAACAGTTTAAATTATTTTCCGTATATGGCGACCCCGATTAATCATTCCCAAATGGCTCGTCACACATCACAGTCTGCTACTATGGAGACGGGACACTTCTTGGATAAATTTTCAGGAACAGATGATCTTGACATAACTGAGTGGCACAAACAATATGAACGCTTTGCAGCTCTTAAGGATCGGACACCAGAGAAATCTCGCAAGTGCTCACCATTATTCCTGACTGGTGCAGCCGAGAGGTGGTATAACCGCCAACCAAACGAAACCACCTCAGACACAGCTCTCCTCAAAACCGCACTGTGCCAACAGTTCCAACCCCATTCCTCGATCAAATGGTCACGCAATATGGCCTTCACCACCCGAAATCAACGACCATCTGAATCCATTGAACAATATGTTGCCGGTATGTGCCATCGGGCGCAACAGCTCGAAAAAACAGACACTGAGCTGATGCTACAATTCACTGCAGGCCTACTCCCACACATATGAGGCCACGTCATACTCAAAGATCCTACCTCATTTGACCAAGCCTACGCCCATGCCCGGCTTGCAAGTACCATCCGGGCCCCATCCCAGAACGACGCGATGGTTATGTCTACACTCGCCTACATCCGAGAAAACATCACGAAACTCACCACCAAGTCCCCACCGACGCTGACACCATTCAACCATCGACAAACGAGGTCCCCAACCCCAACCCGCCATGTCTCCTTACAGGATCGTCCATGCATGAGTTAGCCAAACCTCAATAGTCAGTCCTCAAGACGCCAGTATGCTGCCACCTCTGGAACATGCTACAATTGTGATAAGCACAATTGCCACCCAGACTGGTTTTTTTGCTAAGAGTGCTGAAAGCTCTCATTGCCACAACAGGGGCCACTTTGCTCGGGTATGCCATTCGCGTTCCCAACAGCGCACCTTCAATAAATATTATTATTATTATATAGAGGTGTTGGCCTGTCCCTACTGACAGTGCCCATTTTCCATCTAAGGATGTTAGGGATAGGCGGGAACGAAAACTTGAGAACAAGAAAAGCATAACTGTTAAGGCCATATATCATTTATATCACAATCAAATTAAGATGCAACAAAATATGGGTTAAAGCACTGGTAGACTCTGGTGCCACCATTTCTTGTATGACCTTTATGGCAAATCAAAATTGTATAGTCAACATCCAATCCGTCGTTCCACTATCAATGTTGTCCAGGGTGTGTCAGGAGTACGTCTCCCTGTTATTGGCACAGTTACGATTCCAATCTCAATGGGTCGTCTTACTCTCACATTTCATGTTTTGGAAAATCATCAGATCATATTGTGTATCAACTTTCTTAAAGATAGTATAGTGCAATTCAGAGAAATCGTAGGAATAGCCAAAACCTGTTTGTCTTAGAGCATTCCTTCACCTTTTTCCTGACGCACGAACTTATGCCCTACCCCTTGGTCAGGTCTTTGTTGTTCAAACTGATTTCTACTGTTTAAAATAAAGTACTTTGATAGGCCGATATGTCACAGTATACATATACATAATATCAATAACATTGATATTATATCTTCGGTGTAGCCCTGGAACGGCACCATAGACATTGACACAATAAACATTTAACACAAGATATCCCATCTTGTGTTAGACCAATAACCAAGAAGTAACTTTATAACGCATCAATTTTCTGGAAAAATACGATGATTGCAATAATATTATTTATATTGGACATATCTGTTAAATCCTGGCCTATTGAATGCTAGATTTTTTATGAAATAAGCATTTAATCGTTTCGTCTTCATTCCTTGTCGCCAAGAACCCGAAAGTGTGCGTGTGTGGGGGGTTGGGGGGGGGGGTGACAAGGTGGTGGAAGAATACTTCTCAAATTACTTCAATCAATAAATGACTTCAGTCGATTTATCAATACTTCTTTAATGACTTCCAATATAGCAAGGGTCATATCGCCTGTAAAAGAAGGAGTAGTCACGAGAACTCAGACACATAGTCTGCAGCCTCAGGAGAACCTGAATATTTACCTCTATATCTGGACTATACCAAAAGTTCATCCCAAAAACTATTAAGGAACCTGCCGGCTCGTTCGAAATATTCCTAATTATTAGTAAAATCAAGATATGGACGGATGAGGACAAACATGGATGTTTATCCTCCACCTATCAGAAAGTGTTTCCTCTTTGAACCCAAAGACTCCGAGACAAAACAAAAACCAGCAAAGTGCGAAACACATTCGGGTATATCAGGATCAATGTACATTCGGATAATTTTTGTGACTGGTTATCGAGTTATGTGCAATTTTAAAATGGACCAGCTCATTGGTCGCCGGCCGCTTCACACAGCAATTTGAACCTCACTATTTAATCAAATAGACATTATTTTCCACCTTCAATTGCAAAACCCAGCAAACTACAGAAACCATCGAGAATTATGGTATGGAAAGGCAGTATCTCGCTAACAAACAAACTGGATAAGTCGGACCAAACTCTAAAAGATAGCTTCATCATCGGACTACGTCCCGACATTCACCCCTTTGTCATGCTGAAAGCCAACAGGATTCCAGCAGGCCTACTCAAGCCAATATGCTACTCAAAGTTCCGACCATGTACTGCTGTCAACAGCGGAAACAAGTAGACTACTATCTTCAGAGTAGCCCTACGGAGGCTATCCCAAATCTTGTGTAAATACAATAACCGCGATGTAATTTTGTGGAAAGGTTGGCAATGTACCTACAAGTACCAAGTGTCTGGAACAAAAATATGATTTGAATACCATAATTTATGCTGGACATTGTTATATCTTGGCCTATTGAACGCCAGATTATTTGTGAAATAAGCGTGGAACTCAATTCGTCTTCATTCCTCGCCACCAAGAACCCGAAAGGGATACTGGGGACAGATACACCACATATCATATCATATCTTATAACCTACATGCCCATAGCCCATACCTTGTACCTTGTGATATAACGAGTATGGTAATGAAGAGGGACGCGGTGTGATTGCCACAAATACATAGTATCTTGGAATTTTTGTTACGCTGGTGTGATTTTTTTCATGCTTGTTTGTTTTTTTTTTTTGGTGAAAACTGCACAGACTAGTCGCGAAACTTCCAGCTAACAAATAGGATGTACCAATATTTGACAACACAAGTCATATGTTGTGGTTCAATTTATATCTGATTTATTTAATCTACTTTTCACTTAATTTATTTGGTTTCTTCTGAAGTATTTTGTTTGGTACATATGCATCTAAGCTATGCAGTTTCACTTGTTCTCCAATGGTATGATTTCGTGTGGACAACCAGATCTCTTTTCAAACTACATGAACAACACTCTCATATCTGTCTTTTTCAATATATAACCATGCCGCCCATATTTTATTTGTCAATATTGCACAAGTAGTCACCAAGAGAAATGGTTGAACAGGAGGATATTTGAGGAAATGATTGTATGAGGGTACAACATGCTGAAATGTGCACCAGTTTGATGTCAGATATTATCTTGTGCTAATGCTAATCTTCAAATGATATTTTAAACTCAACCCAGACCAATGTAGTAACTTCAGAAACTATATACCGTACTCGAACTTTACAGATGGAATAATGATTTGGCAAAAAAAATTAGAGGGCTATCTGGATTTGTTTACTTCAAAGTCCAGCTTACTATTTGGTTGACTAGTCGATGTCCAAAAATATTCCCAACAGAAAGCAATATGAAGTTCTGAGCCATGCGAAGAGGCGCAAACTATGGGATAATCGTGGGACATAGGTCTCTATTTCTACCTCGACACCGGCGACGCGACATAGACATACACTGTATTTTTGTTTGAGAGCATCTCATGGGCAATTTTGTTCAGTGCGGATAAACCAGCAATAGTTTACAGGCGGTCATTGAACGCGCTGCGATCTGGTGTGATATAGTATTTATCCATCTATAGGAAACTAGCTCCGAGTAAGATTGCCCGTGAGATTCTTCTGTTTTTTTTGTTTTTCGCCTGAGATAAATGTCCCAGGTGATCTAGATAAAACATAAACACGAGATTGTAGTGCTGAGGCTTTGCTGTTTTGTAATGTGACGTAAGTTTTTGGGTACCTAGAGATGCTTATTCGGAATTGTGAATACCATCAGACGTATGAATATCAGTTAAATTCCTTCTAAGTGATATAAAAAAAACCCGAGGCCCCCAAAACGGGGAGTGGATACCCAGGCAGCATAGGCAACAACACCAAGCCTCCTCACCTATACCATCAACTGTAAATTGTGAAATTTGGAATATAATAACAGACCTTCATTTTTGAGGCGCACGATCGAGCACCCGCACCTCACGTGCCTGGGACAAATTCAGGTGCACATCCTATCGCGTGCCTCGACAAATTAAATAAATTATCGTTATTTGCAGCAAATTCCACAAGTTTGGCAGTGTTGCCCGACGATCGAGAGAATCTGATTGCTGACAGTTTTCTGATTGCTGTTATCGCTTCCAAATTGTCACATGACTCAGTCTGGTGACGATCTTAAATAACACGCTGTCTGATTGGTCCGTTCCCACACACCCCTTTTCTTAGCGAATCACATTGGCTGAAACTATCGAGAATTTTCGCCAACTCAGCACTGTCGTGTGCATAGACTCGTCAAAAAATATCTATGTCTGAACACTACAAGTTCTTCTATAGATAGAAGATAGATATTGATAGACACTAGAGTGACTAGACCATGAACTAGTAGCTAATCGTATTACTGTGTAGTCAAGTTGAAAAAAAACTGAATGAAATGTTGTTGGAATTCAACAATTTAACAAGTATTACTGTCCATTATCATGTTGATTGTTTGTTTTTTTTACTTAAGTCTAGGTATGTGTATGTGTTGCTATAACTGAATGCAGAACAAAGCTACTTGTTAGTTGTTGGAAATTCAAATAGAATGCTTACCTTCCGAGTTTCACCATGATGCTGATCATGACTGATTTAAATTACCACCAGAACAACAACATTGAACAACATCAGCAAGCTTATATATTATTTATTGCATCATATACAAGTACCACTCAATACAAAATTATGTCGATTACTTGAGGCGAGCATATCGCTCACCTGGGCACTTTCAGGCGAGCTATTTATCACCTGCCTGCATTTTATAGAGATGAAGGTCTGTAATAAAATCTTAATTTACTACTACATCCTGGTCTAAATTGTGAAATTTAGAATATAATAAAATCTTAATTTACGAACGGAAGCTGCCTAAGACTTTTTATATAACCGACCCACCCCCATCGGTTAATTGATGGAGAATCAAACAAAATTCTACGTGGATTCATCACAAATGGCTCTGACATTCCATGACGAGACAGCTTTCATTGCTGCTTATGTTCGATCCATGACTGATGCTCAAATGATTGTAATAACATCATCAGAAGGATGTCTACTCAACATAATTCCAATCGATGCTACTGAGGATCACATTGGTCAACTATTTTCACAAGGACTGAATCTCGATGAGGCTTCCATAATCCATTGACATCGCCAATTGGCACTTATCATTGCATCCATGCCACCCTCGTGGTTCGTCCTTGGGTTGGACACTTCCACCATCCCGATGACTTCCCAATGAACAGTTTAAATTATTTTCCGTATATGGCGACCCCGATTAATCATTCCCAAATGGCTCGTCACACATCACAGTCTGCTACTATGGAGACGGGACTCTTCTTGGATAAATTTTCAGGAACAGATGATCTTGACATAACTGAGTGGCACAAACAATATGAACGCTTTGCAGCTCTTAAGGATCGGACACCAGAGAAATCTCGCAAGTGCTCACCATTATTCCTGACTGGTGCAGCCGAGAGGTGGTATAACCGCGAACCAAACGAAACCACCTCAGACACAACTCTCCTCAAAACCGCACTGTGCCAACAGTTCCGACCCCATTCCTCGATCAAATGGTCACGCAATATGGCCTTCACCACCCGAAATCAACGACCATCTGAATCCATTGAACAATATGTTGCCGGTATGTGCCATCGGGCGCAACAGCTCGAAAAAACAGACACTGAGCTGATGCTACAATTCACTGCAGGCCTACTCCCACACATATGAGGCCACGTCATACTCAAAGATCCTACCTCATTTGACCAAGCCTACGCCCATGCCCGGCTTGCAAGTACCATCCGGGCCCCATCCCAGAACGACGCGATGGTTATGTCTACACTCGCCTACATCCGAGAAAACATCACGAAACTCACCACCAAGTCCCCACCGACGCTGACACCATTCAACCATCGACAAACGAGGTCCCCAACCCCAACCCGCCATGTCTCCTTACAGGATCATCCATGCATGAGTTAGCCAAAGCGCAATAGTCAGTCCTCAAGACGCCAGTATGCTGCCACCTCTGGAACATGCTACAATTGTGGTAAGTACAATTGTAACCCAGACTGGTTTTTTGCTAAGAGTGCTGAATGCTTTCATTGCCACAACAGGGGCCACTTTGCTCGGGTATGCCATTCGCGTTCCCAACAGCGCACCTTCAATAAATATTATTATTATTATATAGAGGTGTTGGCCTGTCCCTACTGACAGTACCCATTTTCCATCTAAGGATGCTAGGGATAGGCGGGAACGAAAACTTGAGAACAAGAAATGCATCACTGTTAAGGCCATAGAACATTAATTTCACAATCAAATTAAGATGCAACAAAATATGGGTTAAAGCACTGGTAGACTCTGGTGCCACCATTTCTTGTATGACCTTTATGGCAAATCAAAATTGTATAGTCAACATCCAATCCGTCGTTCCACTATCAATGTTGGCCAGGGTGTGTCAGGAGTACGTCTCTCTGTTATTGGCACAGTTACGATTCCAATCTCAATGGGTGGTCTTACTCTTGTGCATACATTTCATATTTTGGAAAATCATCAGATCAAATTGTGTATCGACTTTCTTAAAGACAGTATAGTGCAATTCAGAAATCGTAGGAATAGCCAAAACCTGTTTGTCTTAGAGCATTCCTTCACCTTTTTCCTGACGCACGAACTTATGCCCTACCCCTTGGTCAGGTCTTTGTAGTTCAAACTGATTTCTACTGTTTAAAATAAAGTCCTTTGATAGGCCGATATGTCACAGTATACATATACATAATATCAATAACATTGATATTATATCTTCGGTGTAGCCCTGGAACGGCACCATAGACATTGACACAATAAACATTTAACACAAGATATCCCATCTTGTGTTAGACCAATAACCAAGGAGTAACTTTATAACGCGTCAATTTTCTGGAAAAATACGATGATTGCAATAATATTATTTATATTGGACATATCTGTTATATCCTGGCCTATTGAATGCTAGATGTTTTATGAAATAAGCATTTAATCGTTTCGTCTTCATTCCTTGTCGCCAAGAACCCGAAAGTGTGCGTGTGTGGGGGGTTGGGGGAAGGGTGACAAGGTGGTGGAAGAATACTCCTCAACTTACTTTAATCAATAAATGACTTCAATCGATTTATCAATACTTCTCAAATGACTTTCAATATAGCAAGGGTCATATCGCCTGTAAAAGAAGGAGTAGTCACCAGAACTCAGACACGTAGTCTGCAGCCTCAGGAGAACCTGAATATTTACCTCTATATCTGGACTATACCAAAAGTTCATCCCAAAAACTATCAAGGCCTGCCGGCTCGTTTGAAATCTTCCTAATTATTATTAAAATCAAGATATGGACGGATGAGGACAAACATGGATGTTTATCCTCCACCTATCAGAAAGTGCTTCCTCTTTGAACCCAAAGACTCCGAGACAAAACAAAAACCAGCAAAGTGCGAAACACATTCGGGTATATCAGGATCAATGTACATTCGGATAATTTTTGTGACTGGTTATCGAGTTATGTGCAATTTTAAAATGGACCAGCTCATTGGTCGCCGGCCGCTTCACACAGCAATTTGAACCTCACTATTTAATCAAATAGACATTATTTTCCACCTTCAATTGCAAAACCCAGCAAACTACAGAAACCATCGAGAATTATGGTATGGAAAGGCAGTATCTCGCTAACAAACAAACTGGATAAGTCGGACCAAACTCTAAAAGATAGCTTCATCATCGGACTACGTCCCGACATTCACCCCTTTGTCATGCTGAAAGCCAACAGCATTCCAGCAGGTCTACTCAAGCCAATATGCTACTCAAAGTTCCGACCATGTACTGCTGTCAACAGCGGAAACAAGTAGGCTACTATCTTCAGAGTAGCCCTACGGAGGCTATCCCAAATCTTGTGTAAATACAATAACCGCGATGTAATTTTGTGGAAAGGTTGGCAATGTACCTACAAGTACCAAGTGTCTGGAACAAAAATATGATTTGAATACCATAATTTATGCTGGACATTGTTATATCTTGGCCTATTGAACGCCAGATTATTTGTGAAATAAGCGTGGAACTCAATTCGTCTTCATTCCTCGCCACCAAGAACCCGAAAGGGATACTGGGGACAGATACACCACATATATCATATCTTATAACCTACATGCCCATAGCCCATACCTTGTACCTTGTGATATAACGAGTATGGTAATGAAGAGGGACGCGGTGTGATTGCCACAAATACATAGTATCTTGGAATTGTTGTTAGGGTGGTGTGATTTTTTTCATACTTGTTGTTTTTGGTGAAAACTGCACAGACTAGTCGCGAAAGTAACTTCTTCAGCTAACAAATAGGATGTTCTGATACCAATATTTGACAACACAAGTCATATGTTGTGGTTCAATTTATGTAATTTATTTAATCTAATTTTCACTTAATTTATTCAGTTTCTTCTGAAATATTTCAATTGTTTGGTATATATGCATCTAAGCTATGCAGTTTCACTTGTTTTCCAATGGTATGGATTCGTGTGGACAACCAGATCTCTTTTCAAACTACATGAACAACACTCATATATGTCTTTTTCAATATATAACGATGCCACACATATTTTATTTGTTAATATTGCACAAGTAGTCACAAAGAGAAGTGGTTGAACAGGAGAATATTTGAGGAGATGATTGTATGAGGGTACAACATGCTGAAATGTCACCAGTTCGATTTCAGATATTATCTTGTGCTAATGCTAATCTTCAAATGATATTTTAAACTCATCCCAGACCAATGTAGTAACTTCAGAAACTATATACCGTACTCGAACTTTACAGATGGAACAATGGGTTGGCAAAAAAAATGGAAGGCTATCTGGATTTCTCCACTTCAAAGTCCAGCTTCCTGTTTGGTTGACTAGTCGATGTCAAAAAATATTCCCAACAGAAGGCAATATGAAGTTCTGAACCATGCGAAGAGGCGCAAACTCTGGGATAATCGATGGATATAGGTCTCTATTTTTACCTCGGAACCAGCGACATAGACATACACTTGTGTATTTTTGTTCGAGAGCATCTCATGGGCAATTCTGTTCAGTGCGGATAAACCAGCAATAGTTTACAGGCGGTCATTGAACGCGCTGCGATCTGATGTGATATAGTATTTATCCATCTATAGGAAACTAGCTCCGAGTAAGATTGCCCGTGAGATTCCTCTGTTTTTTTGTTTTTCGCCTGAGATGTATGTCCCAGGTGATCTAGATATAACATAAACACGAACGCATTGGAACGGTGGCTGCAACTGCAGCCCTGCGATCCGCTCCGCCCAGTGTATGTTTGCAGCTGGTATGTACATTCGGTAAGATGTGTATTGTGTACGATCAGTGTCTTTTCTGTGTTTTACATGTATGCAAGTTCGCATGCTATACTATACCTGAATATCTTCATTTCTAGATCATATAATGTTTGACATCGTTTGGTTTTGTCTTGGTCCTTGTCAGAGGGATTTCCACGTCTTATTCCTGAATTAGCACGTCCAGATCCCACATCGGTAACGCCACTCTGCCAAGCCAACTAATGGTAATTAGCATCACTGCGCAAGCCCGGCTCGCACAAAAAAATTGAACACTGCCGGCTAGGCACAGAAGCGTACGTGGGCCACACATAGACCGACACTTCCCAGCCACGTGACTTAGAATCCGTTTTGCGATTTTTCCATTGGCGATTTTTTCTCGCAAATGGAAACAGAAATAATCAAACATTGTTGAGATTTCAGTGTAACTTTGCGATATCACTTTATTCCAGACCAGACACTATCGCGTGTGTAAAAAAAGTAAGCCCGACCGTACACCGACAGTCTGTTGTACCTCGAGGCTGGCTGTTTGTACATTGTACTGTTGGAACATTCGCAGCCACATGCCTTTGAAAGATTCGGGAGGTGAAATAGAGATGGGGAGTAGTACGGGAGCGAGGGGCGGGGAGTAAAGGGTAGAGCATTAGCTGCCACACAGTAGCACTGACATGTTAAGCTAGGCATCCATTCGTCCGTGCTCCGTGCTCCGTGTCCGCGTCCGTGTCCGTGTGCGTGAAAATCCCTCTCATAGAGAAAAGCCTGTCTGCCATCCATACCTCCGTTGCGTGAGCGTGTCCGTGTCCGTGACGAATCGCTCTGGGGGCGATTTTCCACGGAGCACGAATGCGTGTTTTTGAGATTTAATGGCTTTTCATGGTGTTCATTGACCTAGTTAGCTCAGTCCCCAGTACTTTCTCTAGATCTTTGGATTCTTTGCAAGAAGGACTTGATACATACCAAAACATACATGTATGGTTAATATAGAAGAGATATTTGATTTATTGAAGTTTATTTTTTTTTATTTTCTTAACAAATGAGATAAGAAGTTGATGTGCATGCCATATTGGTCAAGTTTCACTATATAAAATATGGCTAAAAGTTAGGAAACCACTCACAAATCTACTATTGACATTAATAAGTACTTGTATTATGGTTGTACTAATTATCCCTACACTGGACTTTGTTGCCTTGACATAGACATACAGGAACCATAGGACCACAGCATGAGAAAAACTTCCACGGATACACTCACGCAGCTAATCACTGACGAATGGATGGTTGCCTCACGGAGGCACGGACGCGGACACGGACGCGCAGACGGACGCGCAGACGGAGCACGGATCACGGAGATATGGATGCCTAGCTTTACTCTATTTCCGTAAGTGCTGATGTCACGTTCTACAAGCTGCACAATGTCTAAAATATCACCCTCAACAGTTTGCATGATTTAACAATTTCTGCAGTGTAAAAAAGTATGAGCAGGGGAAAACATAGTGCAATACCATATGACTAAGTAGTGTGGTATGTAGAGCTATAGTTTATGTAGAGCAGTCACAAATTTGATTCCTTGCTGCGCTGGATCTACTTTCAAAGTCCACTTCATGCACGTATACGGTGACTGATAAAAAGTGACATTGTAAAAAAGAAAACTTTTATAAAATCCTTTTGAAAGTATTCCTGACCTATACATAATTAACTTACTTCACGTGGAAGTAGCCTAATTTATAGAGACATGTAGAGAACATAGAGACATGGTAGGGTGGATAAGGTAACAACAGTTTTTTGCGATGTTAGTTGTCCGCATAACACTGTTTGTGCCCTGTACGATAACAACGCTCAGCGGGCAAATATCAGTAAAGAGACCACCCACTGTTGTACCACGGGCAGGACACTGGCCGGTATCCTGCCCGCTGTCAACGATCGCTCATGTCCTATATAGACAATATAACCTGGTTTTCCAGTATGTGACCTGATATTTGCCCGAGATCATTGTCCACCGGTTCACATCATCTGTGTAAAATACACAAAATCTCTGATATTGTTTTAATACGTCCAAAACAAAACGAACTCGATTTTCACCCCGTTTATAATTTCCACCCCGTTCATAATTATCACCTCAGAATCATCACCACGTTTATAATTTCCACCCCGTTTATAATTATCACCTCAAAATTTACACCCCGTTTATAATTTCCACCCCGTTCATAATTATCACCTCAGAATTATCACCGCGTTTATACTTTCCATCCCGTTTATAATTATCACCTCACAATTTTCACCCCGTTTATAATTTCCACCCCGTTCATAATTATCACCTCAGAATTATCACCGTGTTTATAATTTCCACCCCGTTTATAATTATCACCTTACAATTTTCACCCCGTTTATAATTTCCACCCCGTTCATAATTATCACCTCAGAATTATCACCGCGTTTATAACTTCCACCCCTTTTATAATTATCACCTCACAATTTTCACCCCATTCATAATTTCCACCTCGTCAGAATTATCACCGAGTTTATAGTTCTAAATTTATCACAATCACAACTGGGTACAGAGTTTCACTTGGTGCATTGAGTCTTAGTATGAACACTCTTGGTATTCTGTGTACCGTATTGACGCGCATATAAGGACATGTCCTCATATATGAGCACTTCCTTATATCCGGACATACGAACATGTCCTTATATATGAACTTTCTTTAGAAACTGCCTGTAAAACATCTGACCCACATATAAGGACATTTTGCATGTCGATAACTATAAGTTGTAAAAAATGACGCAACTAGAACACATGTAGCACGTACCACTACATATACCATGTTCAGCATATTAATCTCGAATATTCTTGTGGTCTTGAAATTAAATTGTATTTATTTTGAATGCATGTGTTATAGACCTACAGGGAATTGTGTGTCACTCAAAGGGACAAAATTAATTGCGCCAATAATTTAATTAGGCCCCAATTCCTCAGTTTATAGTAGTGCATATAGTGTCCTTATATATGAATAAACGGGGTGTTTTATGTCTGGATAAAAGGCCATCTCCTCATAAGTGAACATATTTTGAATTTTCGATATATTGTCAAAATGCACAAATCCACATATAAGGAGGTGATAATTATAGATGGGGTGGAAATTACAAACGCGGTGAAAATTATGAGGTGATAATTATAGATGGGGTGGATATTATAAACTCGGTGAATATTGTGAGGTGATAAATATACATGGGGTAGAAATTATGAACGCGGTGATATTTCTGAGGTGGTAATTATAAACAAGGTGGAAATTTTGAACGCGGTGATAATTCTGAGGTGGTAATTATAAACAGGGTGGAAATTATGAACGCAGTAAAAATTTTGAGGTGATAATTATAGATGGGGTGGATATTATAAACTCGGTGAATATTGTGAGGTGATAATTATAGATGTGGTGGATATTATAAACTCGGTGAATATTGTGAGGTGATAATTATAGATGGGGTGGATATTTTAAACTGCGTGAATATTGTGAGGTGATAATTATAGACGGGGTGGGAATTATGAACGCGGTGAAAATTCTGAAGTGGCAATTATAGATGGGGTGGATATTATAAACTCGGTGAATATTGTGAGGTGATAATTATAGATGGGGTGGAAATTATAAACGCGGTGAATATTGTGAGGTGATAATTATATATCGGGTGGAAATTATAATTGCGGTGAATATTGTGAGGTGATAATTATAGACGGGGTGAGAAATGCACGAATAAAATTGGCGGTAATGAGCCACCGTAGATAACACAACAATCAACAATTCAATTACGCTAATGTAAAGTTATTGACTATCGTCCGCTCTTCGGGATCCTCAAGGATAGTCCTCTCACCGCGAGTCCTTGCGGACGCGCATCCGCTATTCCGGATCCTTGCGGCGGCGCCGCTCACCGGAGGTCACTGCGGACACGGTAACCACTCTAGCATTTACGGTAACCAGGTAACAGCCCACCCGACACGCCCAGGCCTACGGAGACCGTTCAGAAACTGGTTCATCACCACGGTGTTACCTGGAGGGGCCTGGCGAGCCGCGGTCTGCCTCGGGGACGGAACCCCGTACAGTCCGACGTGCTGGCCAGAGCCTATGTCACACCGTCCCGGGAAGGGAGAGAACTGGCGATCCACAGGGCTTGCGCCCCCGAGTCAGCAACTTGTCTCTCCCAGCCCGGGCCTCCCGATGGAAATCGTCCCCAGGGCTCTAAAAGCCCACTACTCGTGAACAGGGAACTCAAAGCTCATGGCGACTTTCTTCCGCACAGTGAATGTGTTGTCTTTGCTAGCTATGTCTTTGATGAACTCCACTGAGAATAGTCTAGGGGTTACTGTACCACTTTTACTTCAATTTGTTTTATGAAAATACTGAAATGACCGACCCCTATTTAAATAAGTAAATCTTCAGAAATAACCCCTATATATAACCTTAGAAGATTACCAAACAATCCGAGAAAACACTTTAAGTACGCAGAGGCGGCGGTAACATGGCCAAACCGTAGCATCCGGAAACCATTCAGCCAGATATACTCATATAAATATCCCCAATTCCAGCTTCAGTATAATTTTATGGCTAACCTAACTACTGTAGCTTTATACCTGGAATGTATAGTTTGAAGTTCATTTTATTATATTTATTTCACACATTTAATTTTGACGAACAAGCACACACGTGTAGCATGCAATGTGTCTATATTGATAGCTTTGCTGGTTTGGATATTTCTAAAAGTAATTGTCAAGATATTTATATTCATCAAATCAGCAACATCCACATTTTGATCACATTTGATCATAACGTTCAGAACGCGCCACATTCAAGGCATTCGAAAAGAGTGGTGATGAGTCTGTCTCGATTTTGACCGAAAAGCGGAAACTATGGGGCCCCAATAGGCTTGTACGTATTTCTACCTCGGAATATGTGATATAGACATACACTGTGACTTGTATATTTTTCGTTCAGTGGGGATGACTGGCCAAACGTTCACAAGCGGTCATGAACGCGCCGCGATTGGTGAGTTTTATAGAGTGTCGTTTCCATTAGCGCAGTATGCGGTATCCAAATGCGAAAAAATCAATCTGTCCTTGTGCCGATTGGTGTGAATGCGTACATAAAATATATTCTGATTGGTGAATACAGAATTCTCGTCATAAAATGAGGGTTTTCACAAGAAAAAAGTCAGTAGAGTACACGTTTTTTTTCACCGAGAAATGTTAATATGAAAATATTCATCGAATTGGAATGTTAATATGGAAATATTCATGTCGCATGAACCCACATGTCGCATGCGCCCATCAGCTATTTCTGTGATTTCGGAATATACCTATTGGAAATAAATTAGCTTTACATAAAATTGCCCATAAGTCTCGTGGGAGATTCGTCTCTCTGTAATGTTCGCTTTGGGGGAAAATGTCCGAGCTGATCTAACATAAAACATGCAATTGGTATATTATGCGGCATGCTGTACGATAAGTGTATTATTTTCTGTGTTACCCATGCAAGTTAACACGTCATACTATACATGAATAACATCATTTCTGGGCTATAGAATGTTCGTATCTTGTGGGTTTGTTATGGGCGTGTTCAGCGTGATTTCCATGCGCTTTCCCTGACATAAAACGTCTCCCCAATTGATAACTTCACTCTGCCTAGCGCCCAATGGTAAAATGGCGTCATTGCGCTGACAAGCCGAGTTTTCACGGAAAAAAGAAACGTTTTGAAACATGCCGACTACTCAGAGGAGTACGGGGCCGCTGAGGGGACATGTAAGAAATATTTATGGCACATTGTTTTTGCGCTCGCAATTTTACTGCATCCCTCGCCTTCCGGATCGCGCTCCCTCGCATTTCCCTTCGATCTTGCAGCAAAACCTTCTCAGAAGCCATGGGCGTCAGCACAATGAATGTTATCGCGAGGGAACGTGATACAGATAATAACTACATGCCATGATATGCCTTGAATATTGATGCTAATTTGCATTTTTACAGAAATCTCAATAATCACGCATATGATAATCCCTCGAGATTATTGTTACAATTTATTATTGTTCCCACTGACAGCACGTGTGTCTCATTCTCATGCTCAGTGTATGAACCATATATACACTTATTCGATCATGGCATACTCGATGATGACATATTCATGACATACTCGTGCCCTACTTGACCCTGACGTACGCTTGAAATACTCATGACATAGACATGACATACTCATGACATACTTATGACATATGACATAATCATGACATACTAGAACCTGACATGCTCTTGACATATTCGCGACATACTCATGCCATATTCTTGTCTCTGCGTTTTTTGGCTCCAGATCATGCATATTGATATACATCGTCCTTACAAACGAAACATTGCTTTGTGGCTTCAAAAAGTAAATTTTTCGATTATCGGGACACGTCCTCCTACTCGAATACAATATACTCGATTGTAGAAAGCTGTAATTACATACGCGGATATAAGGACAGTGATCATACGGTACTCATCTAGTCACTCCTCGAGCATCGTCACCGAGCAAAATGAAAGTGTGTGTGTGGGGGGGGGAGGGGGGGGGGGGCTGAAAGGTGAGAATCTCCATTCAAAGCGGTCTGGGGATCTCGGGTCGCCGTAAACCGCCAAGAAAATATTGGTTTTTGAAGGTTTCTACGAACATTTTGGTATATGTCTTAGCATGATTTCGGTCTGCATTATCATGTATTTGCTTCTGTATTTTTTTACGGAAATCTGGTCTCATTCGTTCATTTATCTACCACGGCTATGGAAGTAAGCAATGTCATACCCGCGAAGAAATGTTGCGCTTAAGTAATGATATTTTTAATGAAAATTAATGAAAAATGTCACCTAGCAGCCACCGTAGAAATGTGACGTATACCCGCTTCTTCATAATTTTTTGCATGTGTGCTAGGCACTGCTAGCGCAAAAATATAAAGTTGTTGGGTTGCTGAGAGAGAGAGAGAGTGGGATATGCCATACATCAATGATCCATACTGCTGCCATCACACTCACCCCTCCCCACCACCCGGCTCCCCGCTGAGATCAGTGGCTGAGGTGTAGACACGTCCCGTAATAAATGGCCGTGTACACGCGCACGCGCCGATCCAAAACCTGCCAGCAGAAACCTAATCCTACCCCCTGCATCCTCCAGGAAACGCGCTTTCGAACTTATGATATGAAGCCAGAAAATCGAGTTCGTAGTTGGAATAAATTAATCTACAGGCAGTTAGCTATAGCGTACAGTAGCTGATAAGTGCCACTGTGAAAATAAAACTTATTTATTTTTCGGAGTAATCTTGACTTGTTCCTAATTGACACAATTTCCGCGGAAATAACGTTATTTACCCCCCAACGACCAAGGGAAAGATAAAAACACGTGTAGGCAGAATTTGGTTAGTATATACACACTCGACAGGAGTAAATAATGTTATTTCCGCGTAAATTGTGTCAATTAGGAACAAGTCAAGATTACTTCGAGAAATAAATAAGTTTTTTTTACAACAACTATCAGCCACTGTAATAGTGTGACGCCCCGCCCTCCACAACCTAAAAAGCGGTTGCATAACAGTCGCCATCCATTTCTATGACTATGACTGGTTTTATCTGGAAAAATCGACGCTAGGGCTTCGGCTTCAAGAAATTCACCAGATACAGACCCGAATATCTCATATACATCACGCCGTATTTTACTGTTTGATAAAGATAATCATTCCCGTGACATATTCCCTTGGTATCTTTCCCCAGATTAGAGCCCAGCATTACTAGGTTAACCGCCCCACCCAGGAGTAGTAAGGACCCGGATTTGAGTTTTTTTTGGAAAAACCCATGGTTTTTGCTATGGTTATATGATGTCACTTCCGGTTTTGGTTTCGGTGGTTATATGACGTCACTTCCGGTTTCTGTTTAGGGTTTGTCATAACGTACCCGTAAATGTTTGAAAAATCATAACGTTCCCATAAATGTTTGAAAAATCATAACGTACAACCCATGATATGGAATATCATAACGCACCCATAAAAGTTTGGAAAATCATAACGGTACCATAAAAGTTTGGAAAATCATAACGGTACCATAAATGTTTGGAAAATCATAACGTTCCCATAAATGTTTGAAAAATCATAACGTACCCATAAATGTTTGGAAAATCATAACGTTCCCATAAATGTTTGAAAAATCATAACGTACCCATAAATGTCTGAAAAATCATAACGTACCCATTTATGTCTGGAAAATCTTAACGTACCCATGATTGTCTGAAAAATCATAATGCACCCAAATGTCTCAAAAAATCATAATGCACCCATCAATTATCGACAATCATTACACACCCATAAATGTTTGAATATTATGATATATATTTCAATACATTATGAAATCATTTTTATTCACTTTATTGGTAAATTTTCTTTAACTTTGTTTTTACTATTTTTGTTTGATTTTTCCCTTTTTTCAATCTGGAAAAAAAATGAGTGAGTATATGACATTTTTACAGGGTTCTTTATTTCACAGTACACATTTACTATACATACAATTTCTACATACAATCAAAAGGCATGTGAAAAAGTACGCATGCACAATATACAGTTATCATGGCAGATAGAGTGGGGTAGGGTTTTCTTAATATTCAATGTCCTCATCCATGGAGTCCTCTTCTTCCGGCTGAACAACATCATCAAAGAGATGATTGAGATTCTCCATGGACAAATTCAGCGCTTCCTCAAAGTTGGCTCCCCGTCCCATATATTTTTCCACAGCTTTCATGATTTCCGTGTGGATCATGCTTCTTTGCAACAAATGGTTCATCTTTACCATGGTTTTGTACATTTCCATCAACCCCATCTTCATTTCCAGTTTCACCTCATCTTCAGGCAACTCGGGTGTATATTCCATGACGCGATGCAGCAGGTACTCAAAGGCCGTTTCGCATACGTCATGATCCTGGACTCCCTTGCATCCATTTTGGAACCAGCTTACAACTTGATCGAACCAGTCATGTTTCATCATGATAGCCATGTTAAGCGCATCTTTGAATGTAGCACCTCGCGCTCTGTATTCTTCAACTGCCTTTTCAATTCCAGCATGAATCCGACTTCTCTGGAGCAGATGGATGCAATTCGCCACTCTCTGGGAGGTGTTAATCAATTCTTCTTTGATTTTTTGCGCGACCTCCGCTTCCGGCACTTCTTTTTCCTCAATTTCGCCCTGAACAGACTTCAGCATGCGTTTGAAGGCGCTTTCGTCCATTTTTCTGGGGAACTCGTCTTCCGATGACTCGTCATCGTGTGCGGGACATCTCAGCAAGTGCATTTGTAGCTCATAGTTATTTGAAAACCGGGCTCCACAGCTGAAACATTTCATTGTATTGTCCGACTGCCATTCTAGAGATTTTGTATTACTTTGAGATCATGCGGGTTGGCCCGAGGCTGGACTCTCGGATGACTGACTGTGAAGCGGGTTCGGTCGCAGGCGTTTATTTTCCTGCGTTGTCGGTTCCAGGTCCACGACAAGATGTCCGTAGGGCTCAGAGGTTGCGCTGTCGAACTCTTGAAGAAACTTTTGGGGGCAGGCGGGATACATTTGCCTGGCCAGGGTCATGATTTGCTGCTGATCAATAGGGTTTCTGAACAGAGTCAGATAATGACAGTTTCTCCTCTGAGTCGGGTCCTTGCTGTAGTAGAGGTTCTGGTTCAAGCAAATGACGCTCAGGTTCCGATGGTGGCTCCCTTCCGTGAACAAGTCCGTGATTCTCGGATCCTTGGCGGAAATAGACATGAGGTCGTCCAGGACGATGACGTTATTGTCCGTAGGTGAGACGAAGTCATCGGAATCCAGATTGATAGGTATCCCCTGTATGAACTGCACGGGAGGCTGCACACTAGACCTTACGATGTCGTAGAGGGGTTGCCATCTCTTGTACAGCCATATGATCCTGGTAGGGGCGGGGAATATTTGACCGGACTCCAAGAGGGATTTTACCCAAGCCGTCTTCCCACACCCAGTAGGTCCTGACACGTTCAGGGTGAAGGGGTGTTGAAATACCAGGGGATCCATATAATTGACGGACCAGTGCTTTTGCTGCTGTGGCTGAGGATGAGGCTGCCAAGCCTGTGGCTGTGGCTGAGGCTGAGGCTGTGGCTGAGGATGAGGCTGAGGCTGAGGCTGCCAAGGCTTTGGCTGAGCCCGAGGCTGAGGCTGAGGCTGTGGCTGCCAAGCCTGAGCCTGAGGCTGAGGCTGCCAAGGCTGATGCTGCCAAGGCTGAGGCTGTGGCTGCTGAGGCTGAGGCTGCCAAGGCTGAGGCTGTGGCTGAGGCTGTGGCTGTGGCTGTGGCTGCCAAGGCTGTGGCTGCCAAGGCTGAGGCTGTGGCTGAGGCTGAGACTGAGACTGAGGCTGAGGCTGTGGCTGTGGCTGAGGGTGCCAAGCCTGAGGCTGAGGCTGAGGCTGCGATGGATAATCCATATGGTGCAATTTTTGATGTCTTTTCAGGTCTTGCTTCCAATTATATGTCTTGTGGCAGAGAGCACAAGAATTCATGTCGCCTCTTCAACGTCTCTTCTTCGAATGATAGTTCCTAGCTGATATTGCCACTTTTATACTCTTCAGGACCACTTTTGTTGTATACTTCAAAATGATGTCTTCCCTTGCTTGATCAGCAACTTGGACCGTTCCACAGTCTGTTGTGTGGGTGTGACTAACTTTACCACTACTTTTTCTGTCTTGTCCGCCTTTTCATTGACAGTGTGGCTCTTTTTTTCTTTCTTTTCCTGTTGATATTTCTTCCAGGCATCCACTGCGGGAAGGTACGGCTTGAGGGGCATGTTGATCCTTCCGCGTCCGAAATGCGAATGAGGAAAGAGCTCAGTACAAAGACTTATATAGGTTTCTCCTTCGAAACGCTCCATTCTGATTGGTCCATTCGAATGGGGTGACGTTGAAGAGGCAACATGAATTCTTGTGCTCTCTGCCACAAGACATATAATTGGAAGCAAGACCTGAAAAGACATCAAAAATTGCACCATATGGATTATCCATCGCAGCCTCAGCCTCAGCCTCAGGCTTGGCACCCTCAGCCACAGCCACAGCCTCAGCCTCAGTCTCAGTCTCAGCCTCAGCCACAGCCTCAGCCTTGGCAGCCACAGCCTTGGCAGCCACAGCCACAGCCACAGCCTCAGCCACAGCCTCAGCCTTGGCAGCCTCAGCCTCAGGCTTGGCAGCCTCAGCCTCAGCAGCCACAGCCTCAGCCTTGGCAGCCTCAGCCTCAGGCTTGGCAGCCTCAGCCTCAGGCTCAGGCTTGGCAGCCACAGCCTCAGCCTCAGGCTCAGCCAAAGCCTTGGCAGCCTCAGCCTCAGCCTCAGCCTCAGCCTCAGCCTCATCCTCAGCCACAGCCTCAGCCTCAGCCACAGCCACAGGCTTGGCAGCCTCATCCTCAGCCACAGCAGCAAAAGCACTGGTCCGTCAATTATATGGATCCCCTGGTATTTCAACACCCCTTCACCCTGAACGTGTCAGGACCTACTGGGTGTGGGAAGACGGCTTGGGTAAAATCCCTCTTGGAGTCCGGTCAAATATTCCCCGCCCCTACCAGGATCATATGGCTGTACAAGAGATGGCAACCCCTCTACGACATCGTAAGGTCTAGTGTGCAGCCTCCCGTGCAGTTCATACAGGGGATACCTATCAATCTGGATTCCGATGACTTCGTCTCACCTACGGACAATAACGTCATCGTCCTGGACGACCTCATGTCTATTTCCGCCAAGGATCCGAGAATCACGGACTTGTTCACGGAAGGGAGCCACCATCGGAACCTGAGCGTCATTTGCTTGAACCAGAACCTCTACTACAGCAAGGACCCGACTCAGAGGAGAAACTGTCATTATCTGACTCTGTTCAGAAACCCTATTGATCAGCAGCAAATCATGACCCTGGCCAGGCAAATGTATCCCGCCTGCCCCCAAAAGTTTCTTCAAGAGTTCGACAGCGCAACCTCTGAGCCCTACGGACATCTTGTCGTGGACCTGAAACCGACAACGCAGGAAAATAAACGCCTGCGACCGAACCCGCTTCACAGTCAGTCATCCGAGAGTCCAGCCTCGGGCCAACCCGCAGCATCTCAAAGTAATACAAAATCTCTAGAATGGCAGTTGGACAAGACAATGAAATGTTTCAGCTGTGGAGCCCTGTTTTCGAATAACTATGAGCTACAAATGCACTTGCTGAGATGTCCCGCACACGATGACTAGTCATCGGAAGACGAGTTCCCCAGAAAAATGGACGAAAGCGCCTTCAAACGCATGCTGAAGTCTGTTCAGGGCGGAATTGAGGAAAAAGAAGTGCCGGAAGCGGAGGTCGCGCAAAAAATCAAAGAAGAATTGATTAACACGTACCAGAGAGTGGCGAATTGCATCCATCTGCTCCAGAGAAGTCGGATTCATGCTGGAATTGAAAAGGCAGTTGAAGAATACAGAGCGCGAGGTGCTACATTCAAAGATGCGCTTAACATGGCTATCATGATGAAACATGACTGGTTCGATCAAGTTGTAAGCTGGTTCCAAAATGGATGCAAGGGAGTCCAGGATCATGACGTATGCGAAACGGCCTTTGAGTACCTGCTGCATCGCGTCATGGAATATACACCCGAGTTGCCTGAAGATGAGGTGAAACTGGAAATGAAGATGGGGTTGATGGAAATGTACAAAACCATGGTAAAGATGAACCATTTGTTGCAAAGAAGCATGATCCACACGGAAATCATGAAAGCTGTGGAAAAAATATATGGGACGGGGAGCCAACTTTGAGGAAGCGCTGAATTTGTCCATGGAGAATCTCAATCATCTCTTTGATGATGTTGTTCAGCCGGAAGAAGAGGACTCCATGGATGAGGACATTGAATATTAAGAAAACCCTACCCCACTCTATCTGCCATGATAACTGTATATTGTGCATGCGTACTTTTTCACATGCCTTTTGATTGTATGTAGAAATTGTATGTATAGTAAATGTGTACTGTGAAATAAAGAACCTTGTAAAAATGTCATATACTCACTCATTTTTTTTCCAGATTGAATATAGATTGAAAAAAGGGAAAAATCAAACAAAAATAGTAAAAACAAAGTTAAAGAAAATTTACCAATAAAGTGAATAAAAATGATTTCATAATGTATTGAAATATATATCATAATATTCAAAACATTTATGGGTGTGTAATGATTGTCGATAATTTATGGGTGCATTATGATTTTTTGAGACATTTGGGTGCATTATGATTTTTCAGACAATCATGGGTACGTTAAGATTTTCCAGACATAAATGGGTACGTTATGATTTTTCAGACATTTATGGGTACGTTATGATTTTTCAAACATTTATGGGAACGTTATGATTTTCCAAACATTTATGGTACCGTTATGATTTTCCAAACTTTTATGGGTGCGTTATGATATTCCATATCATGGGTTGTACGTTATGATTTTTCAAACATTTATGGGAACGTTATGATTCTTCAAACATTTACGGGTACGTTATGACGAACCCTAAACAGAAACTGGAAGTGACGTCATATAACCACCGAAACCAAAACCGGAAGTGACATCATATAACCATAGCAAAAACCATGGGTTTTTCCAAAAAAAACTCAAATCCGGGTCCTTACTACTCCCAGGGTGACCTTTGATTTTCTATAGCCAATGTATTCAGGCGGTATGAAAATTCCGCGGTTTCTGGACTTTGGAAAAATTTCATCGTAGATATTTAAGGTTGTGCTCGATTTATAGTGTTGTTGCAGGTTCGACTGACACTGATCACTTTAATCTTCCGCAGGCGCATATAATCGCTCAAGAGTCATTATTTTTCTTAAGTTTGACTGGTCCAAGTATCATACACTGCGCCTTAATGCTACGCGTCCACTAAATGCATGCCATTTAATCCGTATCTCATTTTAATCCTTATTGAATATAGAAGGCGCAGTGTATGATACTCCGCTTGAGTGTCATTTTGCCCTTCAAGGTCACTGGGGAGAGACCTGCCCATGTGTAGACCGATTGTTACCAAGTTCAGCTCAGAATGACATTAGTCATAGAATGTGTCAAATTTACAATACGATACAACAACGAAATAAGAATTATTAATCAATGGAAACACTCCTCCCCAGTGACGGGAAGCAATGAAAAATTGTTCCTATTTCACGATTAATGATACGAGTTAATCAAAAGATTCCTTCAACTGATCTCGTGGAAGAATATGATTGGAGAATTTGCTGAAGGACGATGAGGACGAGGAAATCGCATATAGCACACCAAAAATTATTCACTATACTTTGTGTTTTTAGCTCGTTTACACCGTTTTTGCTCATATTGTTGTGATGCTGAATGGCATCGTTTTACAACTTGACATAATTCAACTGAAACTGAAACGGCAAATTGCTAAACGAAATGCGTGTTCTCGTAAATTACATCATACAAAAATATTTCCAATGGTTCATATTACGTTTTACGTAACTTAATTAACCAGTTACCGAAATGTTATCCGTAGATTTGATCCGAAATTTGATCCTGACAATATTAACATGCGAAGTGAACTCGAATGGAAACTGCCCGAACTGAAATGACATTAACGCCACACATCAGGATTCAAATGGTCAATGACTTTTCAGTTCGTGGAATATAACTTTTCCATTGGAAGTGGTTCGTTTCTAAAATTACTGAGGAAGGAGATCAGATAAATTTGAGCTTGTTCATCTACCCCCGGACTTAACGAGTTACATTGTTTGACACCCAGAATTTGGAATAATGCCTATTAAACAAGCTAAAATTTTGGCCGAGGTATTCCGGGAGAGATGATGATGACCTTCGAAGGGCCAAAATGGATGATGTGCCGAATGTTTTGGCCCGCATTGTCACTCGGACATCTAAGTTCTCTCATATTACCCCTGTTCTCAGGTCACTACATTGGTTGCCCATTAGGCACAGAATAGAGTTTAAAACCGCAACAATTATTTATAAATCATTGTATACGGGACTACCTGCATATTTCAACGATCACCTAACTCGCTACACATGTAAAGTGAACACGAGGCGTGGCAATCCTGATAAACTGTTCCTCCATGTCCCACTTTATAAACCTTCCATTAATAAATCAAAGGTTCAATTTCAAAACAGTTTGAGTTATGACGGCCCCTCACTTTGGAATTCCCTACCAAATGATATTCGTTCTGCTCCAACCCTGTCTAGTTTCAGGCATCAGCTTAAGACGCATCTATTTCAGGATGCCTACCCCCCTTAACCTTCTCAACACAGCCGGTTGTCATCTCGATCACGAACTATTTCTGACCACATTTTATGATATTGGTTATTAATCAGGACTGTTGCGCCTTAGAATTCGTTATACGAAATTAAGCGCTATAAAAGTTTGATATATTATTATTATTATTATTATTAATGTTTGGAATCCAATTTATTTAGAAATTTGGCAAAACGACACACGGTGACCGAAAGTGGTAGTTTCTCTAAAAGTGTTTGGCGGCTGCCCTACCAGCCAGCGATGGTGGATCCTGAAGGATTCGAACAGTGCGGAGCCAAGAGTGTGGCTCCAGTAATATGTTGATGTGGATATGTCTGAACAGACGGCATCAAACGCAAGTTGCGGACGCCAGTTTCCACTCACTCTCGGGTGGCCACAGCAGCTGCGCACATAAGGACAGGGAGGTGCAAACAGTAAACTCAGCTGCGGTAACTACGAAGTACAGAGGGCATCCGAGTTGAATACTCGAAATGACTTGGAGGGCTTCACCTTCCAGGCTGCCAGCTAGGGTGTAACAATTTTGTTCTTTGGTCCATCCTTTGTAGAAGGTGATTAGCCGGAGCTGCCAGGGGTAGTTGCTTCCTCCACGCAGATTGGTCAGGCCGTTCAAAATACTGAGAGCATTCGGGCGGGCCGAACCCATCATCTGCGGTCCTGAAGGCAGTAGGCCAGTTCCCATGACCTGCGGTAAAAGGATCAGCCGAGGTCAGTACATGTCCTGCCGGAGGTGAATAATTATACTGTGAGGCCGCCGGAGCTGGTGCAAAGGCTATCAAAAGAGTGCCAATTCCAGCTGACACTTTGGAGACGCCTGCATGCCTTGCCAGATAAGCGGTGGGCAGATAAGAGTAGCCGGCATAACCCATAGATAGTCATGGGTTGCCAGCCAGGCATCAAAATGTTGCCGGATGGAGCTGGACCTGGGTGACCGACCACGAGGACCGCTACCGGAGATTTGGACACATAGTAAGTGTGGTGTTCCCAAGCCATGACATGAGCGAAAGTCCTGGATAGCATGGAACCTGTGCGGGTGCAGGCATGGGAGCTGGGAAGTAAACTGGAGGCTCGGCCAGCGCAAATCCCACCGTACCTAGGATCGTGTATCCAGCACTCACCGTGGAGGCCTGATGCGCATACACTCAGCAATAGCACTCTGGATTAGCATCCACTCCGCTTCCACTTGAGCATGTTCGTTTCCCAGGGACGAGATAATTTTCAGCAGGTTTGCGGTAGGCTGCAATGTGTTCGTCATCAGACTAACCCTGGTCACGACACCAATGTAGAATGTGGCGTCCGCTCTCTATGTCCCGCTCTATGTCCCTGTGACTCAGGTGTCTGCCGAATTAACGGATTAGCGTTCAACATCCGTCATGTAGCCAAGTTTACCTGAAAACATGGAGGCGACTCCCAGTCAACTTCCGAGGTTGCCCACATTTGTTTGTCCAATGGAGCCATGGACTTCTCTACTCTGACAGAAGCAGCACATAACCATGCTGTTCGTTGTGCTCTCTCAGATTCAGGCAGATTAACTCTCCAAAATCTAATGCCCCTATTCCACACTGACCACAAATCCCAGGAATCACCCCGAATTAATATATTTTAGGACTTGTGAAGAATCGTAGAATTTCACAAATTTCTTGTCCCAATCGTGACGCTCTATGATTCTGGTATGACACAGGCATGATAGCATTACGAATATTCGTGGGATTCTGCTGGAGTAATGGGAAATATAGCCAAGAATCAACTATGATTTACAAGAATCGATTACGAATACTGCAAGAACATTTGGAATCATTCAAGACGTGTATTCGTGGGATTCGTGACAGTATTCGTATCCAATTTGTGGTCTAGCTACGAATTCACGAGCCACGAATGACTTAAGAATACCTACGAATGTCTACGTATCTATTATGATCCAGTTACGAAGCCTAAGAATGCACTACGAATTAGTTACGAATTAACCATGATATTTTGGAATCGGGAGTTCGTGGCCTAACTTTTGAATAGCTCAAAACTTTGGCCACGAATTCCCGATCGCTCAAGAATTGCAAGAACGGACAACGAATGGATAGGAATCACTTAAGAACTTCACGAACTGATTACGATTCAACTACGAATCCCAAAAATTATCAATTCATAGCGATTCGTGAGATGACTTAAGAATACCTACGAATGCTTTTGAACAGCTCAAAACTTTGGCCACGAATTCTCGGTCGCTCAAGAATTGCAAGAACGGACCACGAATAAATAGGAATCACTTAAGAACTTCACGAACTGATTACGATTCAACTACGAATCCCAAAAATTATCAATTCATAGCGATTCGTGGGATGCTTGGTCGGTGTGGAATAGGGGCATAAGAATGCATCACAAATTGGTTGCGAATTAACTATGATATTTTTGTTACAGGGTTCGGAAAAATCCACTTGCCCGAGAGGGGATTCGAACCCAGGACCCGACGAACAGTAGTCCAACACTCTACCAAGTGAGCTAAAGGGATATCCCACTAGCCGAGCTAGTAGGAATGCTGACTACCAAATTGGGCGAACCCCGAATGGGCCCTGGCACATACTCCCCCCTCTTCGGAAATCTCGTCCCAGGGTCGTGGGTTCGAGCCCCACATTGGGCGCCAATGTTACAGGGTTCGGAAAAATCCACTTGCCCGAGAGGGGATTCGAACCCAGGACCCGACGAACAGTAGTCCAACACTCTACCAAGTGAGCTAAAGGGATATCCCACTAGCCGAGCTAGTAGGAATGCTGACTACCAAATTGGGCGAACCCCGAATGGGCCCTGGCACATTTTGGAATCGGGAGTTCGTGGCCAAACGTTTGAACAGCTCAAAACTTTGGCCACGAATTCTCGATCGCTCAAGAATTGCAAGAACGGACTACGAATAAATAGGAATCACTCAAGAACTTCACGAACTGATTACGATTCAACTACGAATCCCAAAAATTATCAATTCATAGCGATTCGTGGGATTCTTGGTCGGTGTGGAATAGGGGCGCTGGCAGTGTTTATAGTGCCAGCCCACTAGCAAGAGTGAAAACATCACAAACATGAAACAGTGAAACTGGTCGATAAATAATAAATGTTACCACGCATGCTTTGAACATGTATGAGGTGGTTTTGTGACCAAAGCATGAGCAAAATTGCCACGAAAAATCGTTCCCGCAGTCCAGCGATATTTGTTCTCAAAACTCATGGATCCTTGTGTTAACTGGAACTGAACAGCCTTTGTACATTAGTGCATACTACTCAATTAATAACCAATCAGTTCATTTTATATTGCTTTTATTATTCACTACACTATCAGTAATCTTTCATACATTAACAAGAAAAGTAATTATATACAGTAATTGCGTGCATACGTTAATTCACAGTATCACCTTTTCCATCTATTGTGAATCATTACGATTGTCGGTTCAACACCTCTATCTGCCTACAGATTAGAAATTCACTAAAATGATAGTAATGATAGTATTAGATATACATCCCACAACCATACAATAACAGTAATAACCGTACTATTCTTTAACTGGTACACCTATTAGTTACTACTAACTAAGTTTATTCAATGTTCCGTCACCGTCTTTTCACTTATATTCCTTCGATGTACTGAAATGTCATTTATGACATAACAGCTCTGAAACTGCCCCCAACATGTTAATGTATTCAAAAAGATACTTGACCATCCACAAACACCGCATTTCCTCTCGCTGTTTGTTCATCAATCTTTGTCATAATATACAACCAAGAATACATCACGCTTCTTCTTAATGGACCATTTGGCATACTTGTGGCCAAGGTGCTGACATTTCTTGCGGATGTATCGGAGGGGTAGAGTGAGGCAAAGCAGCTGAGCTTCAACGCCAAGAATCTCATCCCACATCTCAACCAAACAGAGCACTTGTTTCCATGGAGTCACGTTCATGTCTGTGGCTGTTGTCGTCATCACGGCGATAATCAAGTTCAGCAGCATGATTATGATGATGACCGTGCAGGCGATGTAGGCGATTTCACTGTTAATGTTGTAGCTGAAGTGGTCAGTGTCGCCGTGACCAAGGGACACTTGGTACGTTGAGTAAAGACTTTTGCTGAGAGTTGAAAATCCCTCAGCTTTCACTCCTGGACATTCGGGTAGGCGAATGGTGAGGTGGAACATTGTGGAAAATGCCAACATTACGATGCCAAAAACAATACCAAACTGAAGCAGGTGACGAGACATTTTCTTAGTTGTTATGATGAAAAATCCTATTCCTGGCAGTAGTCTCATTGAGTGGATGGTGTGGAAGAATCTCAGCAGAAGGCACACCATGAATGACACGCTGGTCATTTGCAATAAAAACGTGAGGTCATTCAAGTTTTGTTGAGCCAACGTTGTGTATTCCTTTGTTTCGTTGTAGAATCCTTTCTCAATTGAGTCAAACATATTACCAATATTCTTGTTTGCTTCCTCCACAGTTCGCTTCGCCATTTTTCTCAGGTATAATGCCAAGAAAAACGGCAGGAAGAGTATGCTAGAAAGTAGCTTTTCTGCATATGACCCAGGTATCCATCTACTGATGAGAGGGAATAAACTGTTGAGCCCAGAGCTCGATTTGAAATTGAAATTCTTGCACAAAAATATCAGTCTCACAAGAAAGTCAGTGAAAAACTGAAAAACAATGAAACCTATCAGGCAATCCTTCAAAACATCACTCAACTTCTTGGTTTCTTCTGTGCCTTTTGGATCGTCAAATGTCCCAAATACCATATGCTCGGCTTCATGCCGCGTGTGCCCTTCACACTTGTTGAGGACGTCAACCATTGCTCGCTCATACAGTTCAGTTGAATTGTAAGTCACGTTGTTTGCTACAAGTCCGAAGTAAGATTTGAAGAACGTGGGTTGCAGAGGATATTTTATCATGTCGCCACCTTGCAGCAGTAGGTATGACAGAATCAGTACAGAAATTGCTATATTTACGAGATGTGCCACCAAGCAAAAAGTGGCATACATCTGTGTTTTAGATTTCATCCACTTCGATATTATCTTCGACTTGTACAGAGCTGTAACATCAGCCTCATCGAGTTGATCTACTGAGCGGCCCGTGAGTAGGTGGAGAAGATAAGATTGCTTACCAAAGATATCTCCTTTCTCGAACTGACTCATGTCAAACTCCCAGACTCGAACAGTGGGTGTCTCCTCAGAATTTTCGTGACGAGCATCAGTTTTATCAATGGAGGTACCCAAGTTTTCTGACGTGATGTCAAATGTTGTATCCCGTGATTTAGTCCAAACACTCTTCTCAGATATCGCCATTTTTTGTCTCCCGATGCTGTTACGAGATTCTACAAGACTGTGAAAGAATGCAATAGACCCATACTTGGCGATAGCTTCAAATGCTGTCAGGTTGAGGTAGTTCTTGGGGGTCATCAGTTCTGCTCTGCGCTCATCAATGTTCTCGAAGCATGTTGCGAGGACTTCATTACAGCGGATGGTTTTTTCAGCATTCTCACTGGACATGTCGGCCAAGTAGTGGTATATGTTGTTACCATCCATGTCAGTGGTTGATAGGTCAGCTCCGTAGCTCATGAATAGCTTGATCATATCCTTGCTTTCTGACATGACAGCATATACAAAAGGCAGTTCAATGTTCCGTATGGGACGCCTTCGCATATACTCGTGCATGTTATGAATGACGGCATGGACGCAGTAGAATATGGGACTCGTAACGATGAACAGAACAAGGCATATAATGAACAGAACAACTTGCAGTAGTCTGGTCAGGACGTGTGCCTCAATGTGTTTGCACTTGCCCACAATCAGCCACGCTAACTCTCCCTTCTTGGCGTTGTTTTCCAGCTGTTCCAGTACGTCTCTCACCATGCTGGTGTTCCCACCACGGACAAGATGGTAGAACTGTAAATTCGCACGAGCTTTCGTATCATTTCCATTGTTGCTGAAGACGTCAGAGATCTCTTCAATCAGAAATTCGATATACTCAGCTCTGGATGTACAATGACGATTAACTTTGCTTTCAGGTTCCAGAAGAGTCAGCTCAGTTGAGTCATGATCAACTTCAGAGTTTTTGATGAGGTTGTCGTTCGTCTGGGTAGCCATCTTTCCTGATTACTCTGTAATGTATTGACAAAAATGTCATGCAAAATATGAAAACATTGTGTTTTTGGTAAGTCATTATTCCCCTCGTGGCGATAAGGTGTGGCGTATGTCTGTCGGTAAGAAAGCATACCACAATAGCCCAGTCCTCTTCAAATGTAACTATCAACATATTACCACCAATTCAAAGAAATTTTTATGATCAAAATAACAAACCTAAAATACATCCTTTTCGAATATAAACAAAACCTGATGAAATATTTTATCCAAAACGAACTGGCGTCATCAGAGGCAGACACTGTGCAAAAAGTAGTTTCTAGTTCGAACCTGATGAAATTATTATACAACTGTTCAATAACCTAATAAAACAACTTAGAAACCCGAAACGAATGCCATAACATAGGTGTATGATGAGTGCATGTGAGTACCCGAACACAAGCCAAAAGGGTACTGAGTTTATGCTATCTACGGAGAGATTTAACCTCCACCAATATCAATTTGGATTATAACGCTCGCCATTTCCCAGGAAGACATGGAAATCACATGATTAGTTTTAAAGTCTGTTCTAACGGGCACAGAACTTCAGGCCTAATTCTTATTGGAATGGAAGGGACACCCATAACTGAGTTTCAAATTCTGAGGTCCAAGTTCCACGTTTCTCAAAAGGTGTTGTCATAGTTTATTCAGAATATTTCTCTATCAAGTGTCCCACACGTATTAAATCATTCTCTTGTGTCACCTTTCACTGTTACAAATGGATCAAATCATGTCGAAAACCCATGATACACGCGACCTCAGACTAGCATGTGGCATGAGCTAAATTCTGCACCCGAAAACGAGTTCAAAGTTCCTTCAGGTGTGTGATACCACAATATGACAGTGACACATCCCTGTTTACACATGACAATACCATGGACATGTACCATACACCATCCAAACTTCTCATTGATGGATCATCAACATCAACAACCTGCAAAGGCACTTACCAGCACTCTGTGGTATGGCCGCTGTTGCTGTCAGACTGGCAAGACAATTCAGAGCTTCAATTCCTTTCTTAAAAAGAGTATTGAGGTTGCCCTTCATGCTGACGGACTACTACCTCAAGACCTTGACTTGGCCATGCTTGGAATCATGGCCATCACGACGTGCAATGACAATGTAGGTGACCTTATTATGGTAGATGGTAGCTTTGAAAGCATTACTTGTCATGTGTGTTCAAATGACTGTGATGATGATACAGTCTGCTATTTCACGTGCAGATGTTGGGTCCATTATAAGTGTCAGAATCTATCCCAAACTCAGACTGAGAAGATCGAAGAAGATGGATGTAGTGACTACTCGTGTATGTCTTGTGTTGTATCTATAGACCAACTGCATGACAGCATCCAAAACCATGGAAACACCATGGAATCACCATGGAATCCAAAACCATAGAAACAGGTCCAGAAAACCTTCAGAGCCTCTGGTGTCTAATGAAGAACACAGTAATCTGGCCACCATTCCACAGACGATGGGCCCAAACAGTTCCCAAAGAAGTACCTGTGCCTCCAGCGTGTCCAGCGAAAACATTCCACCACACAGCATGACTGTGACAATGTCCAGGGCAGCTCATGACCCCAGCTGTGTCAACAACTGTTGCAACACACAGGGCCATATTACTTACTACCATAGCTGTGCGACCTATTACAGCTAGAGAGAAGGAAAATGAAATCTCTTACTAAGAGCGACTTGAAGAACTGACAATGAGGGACAAGAAAACCAGTGACCGTGGTTTGAAGAACTGGATGAGCGGGGTTGTTGCCCTCCAGGCAATGGTCATCCGCCTGGACAGGAAGATGAAGGTTCTTATAGAAGAAAACAAACTGATGGAAGCCCCAGTAGAGTTTAATGTTACATCAACTACACATCCTCCTGAAAAGAAAGCAGGCGCATCAGAAAATACCCCCTTCCCCAGATCTAGCCCAATGAGCACTCTAAGTACAACAACTTCAACCAACCTCTGCTCGATTTCAATGGGTCTCGGATGAGAAAAACCTGTAGGTAGGGACTGTAAGATGGAGGCCTCTTGTGATGAACTTGGGATGGAGTCTCATGGAAACATGGAAATACCGTCATTCCATCACCGTAACAATACCGCAAAATTTAGGATCGACCATATCATGCCAAGGCGCTGTGTGGAGATGTGGAGATTATGTGTCGTCAACTTATCACCTCGTGATCTGGTACTTGCAAAGGATACCTTGTGTATCACAGGTAAGCACAAAGTGTCTAGGATTTACGATAATATCCGTCTCCTGATCGGGATCCGGTGGGACCATGTAAACAAAGATCACTACCACATATTAACAACTGAGCGATTGCAGCGCCTAATATCTGAAGTGCAGATCTTGGTAGCAAGAGAGCAGCCCCACAACCAGAGTCGAAGCATAGAAGGCCTTGTTGGTACCCTTTATGATATCATAGGAGAAACAGCACAGGAATGCTCAAGAAAGGCCACCAAAAAGACAGAACGTCTGGGATCCATCTTTCAAGCCCATGATAACTGCACTTAAACAAAGACACTGCAACCTGAAATAGGAAAATACCTGCGGGGAAGTACTCAACAAGCAGTGACCCATAAGAAGGAGCACTACAATATAGGCAATGACAATTGTTGGCAGAAAAACGGGAAGAACTCCATCAGCAGATCATAAAATCTGAAATAAAAGACAAGCGACTATACTACTGCCTGGTTGAGAAACAATGAGAAACCAACGTCGGCATTCAAGATCACATATTATGAACTTGATGTGGGCACCTCCTGCTTGACGTTTACCGTGGACGCCTATGTCTGGTTTGTGGTATTTTCTGTCTCCAATTCCTCACATTTACAAGCTCGTATGCTGGCACTAAACGCACCTGGGATTTAAATCTTATACCCACGGTAATTTTTCGTGTTCTACTGGACACAATACGATATGTACCATAGTTTTATTTTTCTCACTTTTCATTTATTTGTTTTTTTTTAAAGGGACATTCTGAAATATTGTAAACTAATTAAATACGCATATCTAATGTTAAACCCTCACATTTGAGGTTAAATACGTCTACATTATATTAAATACGTTAACTTAATGTTGAATATCCCGTGTATAATATTAAATACAAATACTTAATGTTAAACACGCAAACATGTTATTTATTAGGAGGCAGTCCCGCTTACATACGAACTTTTCTATCAGAAAAGGAGAATTTTGTATCCACTATTTACCACAAACACCACAAGATTTTGATGATGAACATAAGTTCATCACATACGTCGGCACCTGTATATACCTTTAACACTGTTCTATAACTGTACTTCTACCACCGGTGTGTCTGTGTGAAGTAGACCACAATATGGGCTATTGTTGAAAGTGTCAAAAAGGGTTCAACAAGAGTCCCCAAACGATAATTTTTTTGTGTGATAAGAACGAGGACAGAAACAGGTCAAGTGCATTAGACCATACAAATTCCAATCCCATTATATTCATTTAGTGAAGATGCTGTCTAGTGACCCGGATTGCCTTGGTAAAAAAAATAGCCGTCGGCTGAGCAAATGAAAGGCTGGCTCTAACGTTTTTACAACCCCTATTCTAAACTTTTACATTCAACAAAATAATGAGAGAGAATGAAAGTTACATAAACCTAATAAATTCAAATGTGTCATGTTTGTGGTAACAACCACACTTCATATCACGAGTTTATTCTTATCATATAGAAGCCACAATCTTTGTGATGTTATTTGTATTTTACTTCTGAAATCAGGCAAAATATGTGTTTAATATAAATCGGTGAGATTCATCCTTTAATAATTAATACCGGTATATATTAAACATTATGTTTTGCGATACTCACTCAAATGTCCCTAGAATAATTCCCTTTCAGCACGTGTATCCAGAGGCTCTCATAGTGCGCTGTTCTGAACAAAAAACAACACTTTCATGGCACCCATGTAGAATAATAATTGACACCAAAAGGGGCCTGCTCGCTGCCGCCTAAAATCTTGCTAAAGCCGCACCCTCCCTCAACCTCACCGTTTCACGTTCGGCTCCTTGAAATGAAATTCACGGTATGTAGTTCGTCAGTGGCTGGCCTTGGCTTCAAACGCAAGAACGCGTATAGTGTACACATGCTTAGCGTCGACATATTTTCACCGGTTGCAAATAATACCTTTACTTCTGCTGTCCAGGTAAAGAAAAAGAACTCGCACTTGATGTTGTACTGCTCACACAACCCCACTCTTTTCTGCCAGGTCGAGGAAAAACTTGTAATATAAGTGATTGCGGCGGCTTCTGGGATTTCCATTAACAGACCGGATAGGCAGCTGGGTAGATACTAAGAAGAGAGACAACGAGTACCCGATGGTCAAGGTCGAAGTCAACACACATCGCTCGCATCGATTCAATAGTAAACATTTCTGCACCATGTGAACTCGCGGTTCATTTGATTAAGCAGAGAAAGTTTTAGCCATGTTATTATCCATTCCACAACTGTTATCTGTTTACCATTATATTCGCTCCTGTTTTTCCCGAGTAACGTTATACGCCATTCTGAAAACAAATACATAGACGCACTGCTATTTTACGTTCCACTCAAATTAACAACCATAACGTGGGCCACTGTCCTCCAAGGAAGAGCTCTGAAATGTTTGCGCATAACTATATGAAAACACTCGAATAATGTATGTTATTTGGTACAGCAGCAGTTACAATACAACTACAGCTTTGACATTGTACCAACTCAATTGTTGACTACTAGTAATTGTCCTGGAAAGGTCATAAGTATCGTCCCGTGTATATAATACATGTCTATGGGGCATTGGACATTCATTAGACTTGATATTTTTATAAAAATAATAATTTAATATTTATGGTTTTGTGGTGGATAATCTAAATATAATATCAGAAAATAAGTAAGGTGTGGTTTCTCTGTTAACTCGGTTGACGGATATACTGAACAGAAAAGTTAGCCCAAGGGCTAAGAAAGGTTACCGGACAATGTATATTTTAGATATTAGCCTTCTGCCCCATGACCTTGAAAATAAGGTCATTGGTCAATTCAAGGTCACGAGAACTTTGAGCCCATATCATTCCTAGCATGTCCACAATTGATTCCTAGGCTGTAAAGTCGATATTAAGTGAGATATTAGCCATTTTGTGATCTGACCTTGAAAATGAGGTCAAAGGTCAAGTTCAAGGTCATGAGAATATCCAACATATATCATTTCCGATATGTTCGCAATTGACTCCTAAGCTGTGAAGTCGATAACAAGTGAGATATTAACTTTTTTTGTTCTCTGACCTTGAAAATGAGTTCAAGGTCAAATTCAAGGTCACCAAAATATTCAGCATATACCATTCCCTATATGTCCATGATTGATTGCGAAGCAGTAAAGAGTCGATAATGAGCGAGATATTACCCATTTTGTTTTCTAACCTTGAAAATGAGGTCAAAGATTGAATTCAAGGTCATGATAATATTCAGCATGTATCATTTCCTATAGGTCCACAATTGATTCCTAAGCTGTAAAGTCGATAGTAAGTGAGAAATTAGCCATTTTGTTCTCTGACCTTGAAAATAAGATCAAAGGTCAAATTCGAGGTCATCAGAATATTCGGCATATGTCATTTCCTATATGTCCACAAGTGATTCCTAAGCTGTAAAGTCAATAATAAGCGAGATGTTGGCCATTTTGTGCTCTGACCATGAAAATGAGGTCAAAGGTCAAAATCAAGGTCACGAGAATATTCAGCATATATCATTTCCTATATGTCCACAATTGATTCCTAATCTCTAATCTCAAGGCCGAGTTTTGGCTCAAAATGGCCCACTTCGAGCGATTCAAGGGCAACGAAACTTATACACGTCACGGGGGTATCTATGAGGAATTGCTATACATCAAAAACAAAAAAAACATTACTGAACGGATTTGGAGAAAACTACCGTGAAAGTAAAAAATTGGCCATTTTTCGTCAAAAACGGCCGCCATTTTGATTTTTTTGCAAAAATTCGATTGTAAACTTCAAAGATAAAAATGTAGATGGACGACGACGATGACGGACGACAAAGGTCCGGTAACCTGAAAATAAACGCCGCCGAATGAATAAAAACCTGCAATGTTATTTTATTTTTAGATTTAATTTTTATATATTTACGCCGAGGCTGATTTTGCTCAGAAAATCAATCGAATGTCCACGGAACTATTGGCGGGAGCCAGTGTGATATGAGGCTCGTACGTCATCAATGTAACATATTATTTTCCTTATTTGGAATATGTGAGCATAAGGATTATATGGAGCGTGTCCGCAATGTTCTTTTGCTTAAGGCTGTTGTTGTCGTGTCAAAAAGTAAGGCAGACAGACTTTTTATAGGCTTTTATTCCAAACGTTACCAGAATATACAAGAGGCGAGTGTTCTAACATTTCTGTATATTTCTTTGATAGTGTAGAGGGGCATATCTGATAGTATATCTGATGGCGATAAACATACAGTATATGAAAGAGATGGCTTGGCCTGAGCTGGCGAGTGTCGGACAATTGTCTCTGATCGTCAGACCAGCGACAGGTGCTCGATCGGGAGATTGCGAGAATGTCCGTTTCTCTGAGGATTTCCTACCCAAAATAGAATGGACTGTGTGTTCATTTTTCTTGTGAAAACAGATACATGTCTCACAACTGGTGACTTCCAGTGGTCGTCATGCATTTCTTGTGTTTATCACCCATAATGTCAGTCCTGTGACTAATAGACGTAGAATTATTACCCAGTATTAAGTATTCCGAGCGAACAAAACAGGGCCCCTTATCCAATCTCATAGTCCGGGGACAGAATGTCATATCAGGCATACGAAGTGAGAGAAAACAAAAAGGACAGGGAAACTCACGAACCCCCAAAAATGGCCATTAGGAGGTGAAATCGGGTGTTCCGGAATGAGTGAGCATTTCCTGCCCACTGGTGGCACCTGTCATGAATTCCCCAAAATTAACATGAAACTAGATCTAGTTGCATGGCAGTCATGGATTTAGTGTATGAGTTTGACGCTCATTTGCAAACACGGCTTACGATGACAGGGGCGGATCCAGGATTTTTGAATAGGGGGGGTGCTCATCTTAACTGTACGTAAGCTTGAAATTATGCGAGCGAGCGGAGCGAGCGAAGCCTTATGCGGGCTGGGTTTTCTGGGGCGCCGTAAGCCCCCCGAGAAATTTTTGGAATTTAGTGTCTCTGAGATGGTTTCTAAGGTGTATTTTACAACTGTACCTTGTGAAATCAATAAGTAGAATTTTACTTTAGAAGTCTGCTTAGTTCTGTTGTAAATCATAGATTTTCAAAGAAAGGAAGGTCTAATAGTCCTACCATTCTAAGGCTGTTCTAAGGTTATTATGCACCAGACATGGTGATGATCAATCGTTTAATATTAAAGATGAGATATAATTATCTTCAAAGTTATGCCGACATCCAGAGTTATATCCAGAGTAATACAGAACTCTGTCAGAAACAAACAAATAAATAAAATAAAATATCCCCTGTGTATATTCAATGACAGTTTCAGTATAAAGTCAAGTGTGTCTGACTAGATTATTATTGGAGGGAGGGCGGCGGGGTTGGCAAGCTGGTTAGAGGAGTCCAGCGACCGAGCGAAGTAAGGTGGATAGGTGGTAGCCTGCACGGCGTGGGGTCTGGGGCCCGCTCAAGGGCCCCAGAAGCCGGAGCTTTTTTCATGTTCTGTGGTTGATTCTGAGATCTTTCTGGCTCTGATTGAGTATTTTTCATTCCACACATGCATATAAATATTGCTGGTATTTGAATGTGTTTATCCCAAAACTATTCATTGCCACTTTACATATTATATGTCATAGAACTTAATTGCTGATTAAAATTAAAATCAATTTTAAAATCAGCCAAATTTAGCATTCTTGTTTGTCGCGTAAACTTGAAAGTACATCTCGAGATAATAGGGAATATGTAGGAAATATGCACAGTTCGACAACAGATACTCAGAAAATTGCCGTTAATCGTGCATGAAAACAGGGGATAGAGAATGATCGGCCTGCCTACATTGCCGGTTGCCACAGTATCTAGACAAATATCAATGACGTCATGGGACTGTGTGTAGAACTCGCTCTCAATTCGGGCCGCTTTGCATTTTCACGAAAGGCGGCGCTCCAGCACCCGTCTTTCACACAATTCGTCCTTTGCATTCTGGGATACCGAAAATACTTCCAACATGGATGCCTCTATGAATCGAAATAATTTTGAATGTTTTTGATATTTTGTTACAGACAGGACATATTGTCGAAAGCTATACAATTTTTAAAGATATTATGATAGAATAACTTCAGTAGCGGTGTCCGTGGCAATCTTTAGTGCCTCTGAAAAATCCATGGCTGAGTCATGACTGGCGGGTCGATCCATGCAAAACAAGAAATCACGTGCTCGTGTTTACAAAACGCGCATTAATACGAACTATTTGTTACCACGCATTGACACTGTCCCCTGATTCAGGGGACCAGAGAATCGGTTATTACAAAGACGGGTGCTTCGGAGTGCCGTCTGGTGGACAAAACGGGTCGCTTTGAGGAAAAAATTGATGCGAGATTGACTGGCCCGAGTCTGAATCTTGATTTGGCAACTCAATTTAGGCACGTAATACACGATTTCAGACCCAAATTTTTACGATTTCTCATTCTATAGACAAAACAGAGCTTTAAAGCTATTATCACTTTTAGAATTGACAAAATTTATTCATTCTGCGATAGCTTTATTTTGTCTATAGAATAAGAAATCGTACAAATTTGGGTCTGATAATGTGTATTACGTGCCCAAATTGAGTTTCCAAATCAAAATTCAAATTCGGGCGAATCATTTTTTTCCTCAAAGCGGCCCACCATGTGGGCGAGTACTATAGGCCTACACAGTCTGATGACGTCATTGGTATTTGCCTAGATACTGTGGTAACCGGCAATGTAGACAGGCTTATCATTCTCTATTCACTGTTTTCATGCAAGATTTTCTGAGTATCAGTTGTCGAACTGTGCATATTTCCTATATATTCCGGACTATCCCGAGATGTACTCTCAAGTTTGTATGACAAACAAGAATGCTAAATTGGGCACATTTTAAAAATTAATTCCAAATTTAATGACAATCAATTGCATAATTATTGACCAACGAATGTTAGGCATATGTAACGCTGTAATGCACCTTAACATATTTCTGGGTCACAGATTTTTTTGTTGAAATTATATCCTGCCCCCCTCCCCCCTCGGTCAAAAATATCAAACGAGGAAAATTACACTTATATTTCCTTACATGTAGGTGCATACCCAATTTTCCTATAGCTTCTTGCTCTCTCTTTTTTCTTTTCTTTTTCTCTTTTTTCATGGCCCAATAGGGGGGGGGGGGTGGGGTGGGCGCCGGGTGCACCCCCCCCCCCTAAATCCGCCAGTGGATGAGTGGAGGGGAAAGAATGTAAATCTGGACACTGCAGTTGGGAGAATTACTCCTATCACCTGGAATTAATTACCGACAAATTCATATTCTTCGAAGTTTTCAGTTCATTGGACTCGTGCATTTTGTGTTCTTGCTCAATGAGTCGCATAGGTCATGTGCCCTTCTTTGTTTGCGTTAGGTTCTTCACGTGGAAAGGCTTGGTGTGAAGTTCCGATTGGCTGTGGAAGAGTAGACAAAAAGTTGGGAAAAGATATCTTAAAATATCTCCAAAAGGAGGTATCTTTTTTTTTCTTTTTTAAAATTCTTCTCAATATGGTGGCCGTACTTTGTCGAAAAATTTTCAACTCTGACGGCCGTTTTCTCGAAAACTGTCTAATCAGTTTTGAGTTTTGTTTTAAAATATTCTTCTTATGTACCTTCGTGACGCGTATAGGTTTTCTTACCCTCGAATCGCCGTTTTGATATTTTCGACGAGTTGGCAAATTTTTGTTTCATCCCGATTCAAGTCACTATTCGTTTAGAGTGATTTCCAACCATAAAAAATATTTTTCTCAATTTGAAAAACATTTTTCCACCCAATTTTTCCTTCATAACGGAGGCTGTATGCAGTAAACTCCTAGAACATTTCAAGATAGAACTTAAATATTGGCACAATCAAAAAGGAATTTATATGTTATGGTGTCGGTGGTGACCCTGAATTTGACCTTCAATGACTTTGAATGGTCAAAATGGCCTTTTTTGGTAAAATAACGTCGACGTTGGTAACCATTTTCTCAAAAACTGTTCAGACGGTTCTCAGATTTGTGTTTGAAAAGATCTCCCTTATGTACCTTTGCGAAATGTATAAGTTCCTTTGCCGTTGAATTGCTCAAATTGGGCCATTTTGACCTGAACTTGGCCCAAATGAGACTTTTTCATGTTAAATTCTCCTATGCTTCATAATGGGACACATTATTGCTAATATCTCATTTAGTATTGAGATTAGAAATCAATTGTGGACATATAGGAAATGATATATGCTGAATGATCTCCAGACATTGAATTTGACCGTTGACCTAATTTTCAAGGTTACAGGACGAAATGGCTAATATCTCACTTTTTATCGACTCTATAACTTAGGAATCATTGTGGACATATAAGAAATGATATAATTCGAATTTTTCGATGAGGCTGAATTTGACCTTGACCTCATTTTCAAGGTTTTTCTAGCTTAATATCGACTTTACGGCTTAGGAATCAATTGTGGACATATAGGGAATATGTGCAGAAAGTTTTCGTGACCTTGCATTTGATCTTACTGTCAAGGTCAGAGCACAGAATGGCCAATATATCGCTTATTATTGACTTTACAGCTTAGGAATCAATTGTGGACAAACGGAAGTGCATTGTGTGCATTATGTACAGGATAATCAACCCATGTAGCGCAGTTTACTATTTCTTCTAAATCCAATGTCTGTCTGCCACATTTTTAATCTTCATTGAATTTAGAAGAAATAGTAAGCTGCGCTACATGGGCCCAATATTCTACTGGGAACCGTCTCTTAGTAGATTCTGAATAGAAATTATATACAGTAATTTCAAACATACGTTACTACTATTCTTTTCCTTTATTGTGAATTATTGCAATGTTCTGTTCAACATCTACATCTGCCTACAGGTTAGAAATTCACTAAACTTATACCAGCGGAGTACTACATTGAAATGTCATTCATGACAAAACAACTTTGAACGTTTGCTCAAACATATTAGTGTATTCATGAAGATACTTGATCAGCTATATGTATCAAATACATGTGGTATCAGTCTCTTCGAGACAACATCATACAAAAACACTGCAATTCCTCTAGCTATTTGTTCATCAATCTTTGTCATAATACACAACCAAGAATACATCACGCTTCTTCTTAATCGACCATTTAGCATACTTGTGGCCAAGGTGCTGACATTTTTTGCGGATGTATCGGAGGGGTAGAGTGAGACAAAGCAGCTGAGCTTCAATGCCCAGAATCTCATCCCACATCTCCACCAAACAGAGCACTTGTTTCCACGGAGTCACGTTCATGTCTGTTGCTGTTGTCGTCATCACGGCGATGATCAAGTTCAGCAGCATGATTATGATGATGACCGTGCAGGCGATGTAGGCGATTTCACTGTTAATACTGTAGCTGAAGTGGTCAGTGTCACCGTGACCAAGGGACACTTGGTATGTTGAGTAAAGACTTTTGCTGAGAGTTGAAAATCCCTCAGCTTTTACTCCTGGACATTCGGGTAGGCGAATGGTGAGGTGGAACATTGTGGAAAATGCCAACATTACGATACCAAAAACAATCCCAAACTGAAGCAGGTGACGAGACATTTTCTTGGTTGTGATGATGAAAAATCCTATTCCTGGCAGTAGTCTCATTGAGTGGACGGTGTGGAAGAATCTCAGCAGAAGGCACACCATGAATGACACGCTGGTCATTTGCAATAAAAACGTGGAGTCATCCAACTGTCGTTGACCCAACGTTGCATATTCCATTGTTTCATTGAATAATCCTTTCTCAATTGAGTAAGATATATTAACAATAATCTTATTTGCATCCTCTACGCTTCTTTTCGCCATTTTCCTTAAGTATAATGCCAAGAAAAACGGCAGGAAGACTATGCTAGAGAGTAGCTTTTCTGCATACGACCCAGGTATCCATCTACTGATGAGTGGAAATAAACTGCTGAAGGCAGAACTGGATTTGAAGTTGAAATTCTTGCATAAAAATATCAGTCTCACCAGCAAGTCAGTGAATAACTGAGAAACAATGAAACATATCAGACAAGTCTCCAAAACATGACTCAACTTCTTCTTTTCTGCTTCGTCATTTGGATCGTAAAAGTTCCCAAATACCATCTGCGCGATTTCCTCAAGCGGTTTTTCACACTTGTTGAAGACGTCAGTCATTGCTAGTCTAAACAGTTCATCTGAGTCGTAAGTCACATTGTTTGATAGAAGTCGGAACATCGATTTGAAGTACGTGGGTTGCAGGGGATATTTTATCATGTCGCCACCCTGCAGTAGTAGGTATGATAAAATCAGTACAGAAATTACTATATTTATCAGATGCGCAACCAAGCAAACAATGGCATACATCTGTGTTTTAGCTTGCATCCACTTTGCTATTATCCTGGATTTGTAGAGAGCAATGACATCATCCTCAGCGAGTTGATCTACTGAGCGGCCAGTGAGTAGGTGGAGAAGGTAAGATTGCTTGCCGAAGATATCTCCTTTCTCGAACTGACTCATGTCAAATTCCCAGATCCGAACAGTGGGTGTCTCATCAAAGTTTTCTTCACAAGTATTGGGTCGGTCAAGGGAAGTACTCAAGTTTTCTGACGTGATGTCAAATGTTGTGTCCAGTGATTTAGTCCAAACACTCTTCTCAGATATCACCATTTTTTGTCTCCCGATGCTGTTGCGAGATTCCACAAGACTGTGAAAGAATGCAATGGACCCATACTTGGCGATTGCTTCAAATGCTGTCAGGTTCAGGTAGTTCTTCGGAGTCATCAGTTCTGCTCTGCGCTCATCAATATTCTCAAAGCATGATGCGAGAACCTCATTACAGCGGATGGTTTTTTCAGCATTCTCACTCGACATGTCGGCCAAGTAGTGGTAAGTGTTGTTACCATCCCTGTCAGTGGTTGATAGGTCAGCTCCGTAGCTCATGAATAGCTTGATCATATCCTTGCTTTCTGACATGACGGCATATACAAAAGGCAGTTCAATGTTTCGTATGGGACGCCTTCGCATATACTCGTGCATGTTATGAATGACGGCATGAACGCAGTAGAAAATGGGGCTCGTAACGATAAACAATACCAGACATATAAAGAAAAGCAACATTTGCAGTAGTCTGGTCAGGACTTGTGTCTCAATATGTTTGCACTTGCCCACAATCAGCCACGTTAACTCTTCCTTCTTGGCGTTGTTTTCTAGCTGTTCCAGTACGTCTCTCACCATGCTGGTATTCCCAGCGCGGACAAGATGGTAGAACTGTAGGTTCGCGCGAGCTTTCGTGTCATTTTCGTTGTTGGTGAAGACCTCGGAGATCTCTTCAATCAGAAATTTGGTGTACTCAGATTTGGATCTAGAAAGCTGATTGACTTCAGGCTCCAGAAGAGTCAGCTCAGTTGTGTCGGGATCAACGTCGACGATGGGGTTGTCTTTCGTCTGGGTAGCCATCTTTCGTGATTACTCTGTAATGTATTGACGAAACTTTCACGCAAGTTATGAAAACATTGTATGGCTGATAAGTCATTTCTCCTCTTACCCCGATAGGACGAGGCGAAGTTGTTGTAATTGGGTCTGTTTGTCTGTACATATATGGAGAATACCCCCATAACTCGGTCCTCTTCTAATGTAAATATCAAACTATCACCATCAATGTATAGGACATTGCTTTTTTATTTTTGAGGGAAAAAAAGTTTGAAACAATTGTAGTGCATATTTAATCATTTTATATGCGTTTTTGATATTTTATATGCCTAGTTATTTACTTATTACGCACATTTAACATTTTTTACACTATTTAATTTTTTATGCATATTTAATTATTTATCAAGTGTATTTAATATTTTACGCACATTTAATATTTTATATGCGTGTTTTATCATTTATCACGCATATTTAATATTTCATATGCATATTTTATCCATTATTACGCATATTTAATACTTTTCAATGTGTATTCAATATTTTTCTGTGTAGTTAATCATGTATTATGTGTATTTGATATTGTATACCTGTATCTAATATTTTATATGCGTATTTAATCATTTTTTATGCGTATTTAATCATTTTTTATGCACATATTATAAATATTAATACACATTAAAAATCTTAAATACGCGTAGTGAATGATTAAATATGCAAATAAAATATTAAACATGCATAATAAATGATTAAACACTCATATAAATTATTAAATACGCGTATACAATATTGAATACACGTAATGAATGATTAAATACGCATATAAAATATTAAATACGCATATACAATATTGAATACGCGTGATAAATGATTAAATATGCCTAAGAACTATTAAATACACGTGATAAATTATTGAATATGTGTAAAAAATATAAATACACGGTACAAATGATTAAATATACACGCATGAAGAATGTTACGCATATACGATATTACAGGGTTGACATAGATTCAAATTGATAAGCACCATGAAGTTGTTACATGATCTGATATTCAGCCAAGCATGTCACCTGCCGATTAGGCGATTATCGTGCCAATTGCCACCACGGGCGTGCACATGGGGTGACGAAATAACTGAAGACTGCGATATGGGGTGATTTTTGTTCTGCTATAAATGATAAATAAATCGGCTAAAACAGACTGAAGAGGAACGCCGAGACAAGTGTGCCTACTCCTAGATCTCGTCTAGGACCTCCTATAGAGACAACAAGAAGACAGAACCGTTTGTTGATTCGCATGTGTACAGGTGTATGCGTATCCAGAACACTAATGAACAGCCGATTGGTTCGAGCTGGGTATCGTGCCAGGAGACCACTGAGGAAACCCCTGTTGAGTCAAAGACATCACGAGCGACGTCTGCAGTGAGCCAGGGATCACCGCCATTTGGAACCACATCACTGGAATCATGTCATATTTAGTGACGAGGCGAGATTTGAGGTGTACTGCCATGATGGACGCAACCGAGTTCGCAGACGAGTTGAAGAACACAATGAAGCCTACATACTACCCAGGGTGCGGGCTGGAGGCGGTGGGATAACCATATGGGGAGCTGTCCACGCAGGTGGAAAAAGTGACCTTGTGATTCTGGTCGGCAATCTGGATCAACACCAGTTCATACGCATCCTAGACCAAACAATGTTGCCATTCGCTCGTGCGGGCCTTCCAGGAAAATTTTTATACCAGGATGACAATGCTCCTGTCCACAGGGCTCGTACAGTGGCCACTTTACTTCAGGATCAGGGGGTTGAGCACTTGGAATGGCCAGCGTGTTCACCAGATATGAACCCCATAGAGAACCTATGGGCTGAAGTAACCCGTCGGATCAACAACCTGATTCGACAACCAACCAGTGTGGATGAATTGCGACAGGCTGTGATGGACGCATGGGCCAATAGACCCTTGAACACCTTCAGGACGCTGTCTGAGGGTATGCCCCGCCGTGTGATGGCGCTACAAGCAGCCAGGGGAGGTCACACGCGATATTGAACATTGTTGGTGCTAGATGGAATAATGACTCTCTGTTGTGAGTTGTTGAGATATTGAATTTGAAAATATAAATTATAAATCTATTGTTGGCACAATTCGGCTTTGGGTTGTTTCTTCTGGATCACAGTGTTTACCAGATTGAACATACAAGATAAAGAATGCACTAAGTGTGAGGTTAGATGCTTATCAACGCCAGGCAAAACAAATTTCTTGCAAACAAAAACTAGAAGAAAAAAATGATGAAAATAAAAAAAAAATTAAAAATATACTCTATATTAAATGTCAACCCTGTAAATACCAGTTCAAAATGATTAAATACATTATACATGATGGTCAATTGTGTACATGTTTACCTAATCACATTTTGTCCAAATGCGAGGAAGCCATTTCACACCTGGGCGCCATGATGGGTATGGGGTATTTCTATCAAACTGGCAGTTAACCTGTTTAAAATGGTTAACTACATTATATATGATGGTCAATTGTGTACATGTTTACCTAATCACATTCTGTCCAAATGCTAGGAAGCCATTTCACACCTGGGCGCCAAGGTGGGTATGGGGTGTTTCTATTAAACTGGCAGTTAACAGGTTAGAAATGACTTTCAACTCATGTTGGAGACTGACTTATGTTTATAAATTGACAATTTAATTAATTTCAATTTTGGATTAATTTACTTTGATTTCATTAATAATTAGTCATATAAATTGGGATCAATCAATACGATTAACTCAAAATTAATGACCACTTTCTCTTATTTTCTATACATTTGACGGTAAGCATTGTTATCGGTGGACAGACAAATGCACCCCCCCCCCCCGTCCAGGATAATATAACACATATTACCCCCCCCCCCCCGTCCAGGATAATATAACACATATTATCCTGGACGGGGGGGGGGGCATTTGTCTGTCCACCGATAACAATGCTTACCGTCAAATGTATAGAAAATAAGAGAAAGTGGTCATTAATTTTGAGTTAATCGTATTGATTGATCCCAATTTATATGACTAATTATTAATGAAATCAAAGTAAATCAATCCAAAATTGAAATTAATTAAATTCAATTAATTGAATTAATTTAAATGATCAATTAACATTTAAAAACTAAAATAACCCATGTCTGTTACAGTTCGAAATGTCTCCGAACCATTTCAAAATTGAGATGCCACGTACATGACCGAGGCTATCAGAACGTTTCAATTTATTGTGATAATAACGACCACAGAAAGCAGGTCAAGTGCATCAGACCATACACATTCCAATATCGTTATATTTATATAGTGAGGATGCTATCTAGTGACACAGATTGCCTTGGTGATAAATTGCCATCGGCCGAGCAATTGAAAAGCTGGCTTTATTGTGCCTGGATGCTCAAAATTTTCACAACCCCCTTTTTGAACTCAACATTTACCAATATGTAATGGGGTCGAATAAAACCTAATAACTCCAGATGTTTCATGTGTGTAGTGATAACGGCACTCGATATCACAAATCGATACTTGTCATATATATTAAGGTTTTAATAAAACTATTAGTACTGTGATACTCACCACAAATGTCCATGGAATAATTTTCTCTCAGAACACAACCACGTGTACTAGTATCCAGATGCTCGCATAGTGCGCTATTCTGAACGAACGAAAAACTTCTAGGGTACCCAGGTAAAAGTAATAACTCGCACCAAAACGTACCCGTTGCCACCCCCGCCACCCAACCCCCCCCCCCCCTCCCCCTCCCTCCCTCAAAACCACCATTTCACGTTCGGGCCCCGTTAAATAAAATTCACGGTAGTTTGTTTGTGGATGGCTTTGGCTTGAAACGTAAGGACGCATATGCACATGCTCGCATGATGTTTTTTTTTTTATCTCCACCGTTGAAAATACTGTTTATTTTTGCTGCCCAGGTAAAAAGAAGAACACGCACATGAGATGGAGTACTGCTCATACATCCCCAACGTTTTCCGTACGCGGGCCAAGAAAAACTTCTATGTGCGTTAGGCGTCTGAAATCTTCATTAACGGAGCGGATAGGGCAGCTGGATAGACACTAAAAATAGATACAACGAACATCTGAGAGTAAAGGTTAACACGTATGACCTCGCTTAGTTAACAAGTCTGACATCGCTTAGTAAACCTCACTTCTTAGTAAATCTCGTTTATTTGATTTAGGAAATCTAGCGAAAGAAACCAAAAATTTACCTGTTATCTCTGGTCACATTACCACTTCATTCTCTTCTGTGCAACCGAGTAACTTTACATGATATTTGACAACAAATACATGCACTTCTGTTTTGCGTTTCACCACTTTTAACTACCCTTAAAAATACAATAACCAGAAACTGAGTTGATTGTCAAACTCAATACAATATACTGGTATGTATTTCATGAACTTTTCCTGTCTATGATATACCGTACGTGAATTACACATCTTTAAAAAATATCCAGACTGCCTCATAAACAAAGTATACCAAAATATATCGATTTTCGTAAATCCTGACATCGACATTGTCGCATTAAACATGGTGACTACGGACATACTCAATAGGTAGATTAACCAATGTTCTCTAACAATGTCGAAATATATTTGAGCAAATGGTGGTCATGTAGTTTGTGTGGAATATTACTCATGAGATGCCAGAAAGCTACCACAGACCATAAAAAGGTTCTGGCTTCCGGCCCCTTAAAGGGGCAAGGGGGTCCTTTGAGGGTTTTTTTTGTAAAAGCCCAGGGTTTTCCCACGCCCTGGTGTTTCCCAACGTGGTTTCTGTTTCAGCAGTTATATGCCACGTGGTTTCAATCTCAGTGGTTATAAGTTACTTGGTTTCAGATTTGATGGCAAGCGTAATAGGTGGTTATGTTATAGTTGGTGACGCATGAGGTGGTTACGTAATGGGTTACATAATAGTTGGTTAGGTTGTGGGTCATTTATTGGGTTACGTGATAGGTTACATAATAGGTTAATAATGTGGTCATGACGTCACAGGCGTCACTCATTAGAACAGACCAATCGGAATTGAGCGAATCAAAGGAGAAATGTATATAAGTGCGGATATTGAGTTTCGTCATCATTCCCTTTTCGGACACTGAAGCACCAACATGTCACGCAAGCCGTTTCTTCCCACTGTGGATGCCTGGAAAACATATCAATCGGGAAAAAAAATAGCCTAAGGGCAAAGAAAGGTTACCGGACAAAATATATTTTAGATATTAGCCTTTCGTCCCGTGACCTCGAAAAAAAGGTCATTGGTCAATTCAAGGTCACAAAAATATTCAGCAGATATCATTTCCTCTATGTTCGCAATTGATTCATCAGCCGTAAAGTCGATTTTAAGCGAGATATTAGCCATTTTGTTCTCTGACCTTGAAAATGAGGTCAAAGGTCAAGTTCAAGATCACCAAAATATTCTGCATATATCATTTCCTATATGTTCACTATGGATTCCTAAGCTGTAAAGTCGATAATAAGCGAGATATTAGCTATTTTGTGCTCTCATGTTGAACATAAAGTCAAGGGAAAAATCGAGGTCATCAAAATATTCAGTGTACATCAGTGTATATCATTTTCTATATGTCCACAATTGGTTCCCAATCTATAAAGTCAAAAGAGAAGCAAGATATCAGCCATTTTGTCCTTTGACCTTGAAAATGAGGTCAAAGGTCGAATTCAAGGTCATGGCAATATTCAGCATATATAATTTTCTATATGTTCACAATCAGTTCCTAAGCTGTAAAGTCGATAATAAGCGAGATATTAGTCTTTTTGTCCTGTGACCTTAAAATTTAGGTCAAAGGTTAAATTCAAGGTCACGAGAATAATCGGTATATATCATTTTCTATATGTTCATAATTGATTCCTAAGCTGTAAAGTCGATAATAAGCGAGATATTAGCCATTTCGACATGTGACCTTGAAAATTAAGTCAAAGGTCAGATTCAAGGTCACAAAAATATTCAGAATGTATCATTTCCCATATAATCACAATTGATTCCTAAGCTGTGAAGTCAATGAAAAGCGAGAAATTAGCCATTTTGTCCGGTGACCTTAAAAATGAGGTCAAAGGTCAAATTCAAGATCATGAGAATATTCAGCATATATCATTTCCTATATGTCCACAATTGATTCCTAATCTCTAATCTCAATATTAGGTGAGATATTTGGAAAAAATGTGCTCCATTATAAAACATAGGAGAATTTAACATGGGAAAGTCCCATTTGTGCCGAGTTTGGGCCCAAAATGGCCCACTTCGAGTGATTCAAGGGCACCGAAACTTATACATGTCACAGGAGTAAATATGAGGAGTGTTATGCATCGAAAAGAATAAAAGTTGGAGAACAGATTTTGAGAAAACCACCGTCAAAGTCCGATATTATCGTCAAAAATAGCCGCCGTTTTGAAAAAATTGTGAAAATAAATAAACTGAAAAATACCTCCCTCTCGAAATATTTTTGTGCATTTTTCTGCCAAATTTCAGAAAGATTTGATCGTAAACTTTAAAGATAAAAAAATGTAGACGGACGACGACGACAGACGACGACGACGGACGCAACGCCACGGCAATAGGTTATCAGACCAAAGGTACGGTAACCTTAAAAAAAAATAACTCCGTTAATGAGGACGTATTGGTCAAATATGTCACACCCATATAACAACTTGTGGAACGGGCTGATCAAGGAAAGGAATTACTGATCAAGCAAGGAAATACGAAGTATAAAGTATGAAAGGAGTATACAAGTGGCAATATCAGTTAGAGACTAGCATTAAAAGAGACACTGAAGAGGCAACATGTATTCCTGCCGTCTCTCTCCCAAGATATATAGCTGGCAACAGAGTTTGTCTCGACATCCGTGAGTGAAGCATGTACCTCAGCAAAATACGCAGCAGCAACAGTAAGTACAGGGCATAATACACCAATTTCCATTACATTCACTCCCAATGTTAATCCCTCCTTACAGTTAACAATGTACAGCGTTGTCCCACAAATACTCCACCAATGTGCTTAACAAAAAATGTACATTTCGTATGGGATCGATAGATTCGTTTTTTTGGTACAACTTGTTGAAAATTACTTAATATATTGGTCCACCACTACCTCATGTGCCAGTTTTCGCAAGATATTTTTTCCAAGTGTTGTGCGAATATATCACTTTTATCTTACTTTCATATCATACAGTCACACACATACTATACATTGCTCACGGATATTGGCGACGCGTATCCTCACTGTGACCATGTTGAAGCCACAAGTTTCTGTTTATTTACATAATCGTTACCGGATGTGACCTATTTATGCTAATTTGCTCAGCAACAGCATCGCAACTCTCAGCTTCCAAGCCCGAGCAGCATTTCAGCAACAGCAACGGCATCCTAGCAGCATCCCAGCAGATGAACCCAAGCACCATTTTAGCAGCATCCCAGCAGCAGTATCCAAGCACCTTTTCAGCAGAAGCATCTTGGGAGCAAACCCTGAACTACATCAATTACGACCACCTGAACTACATCAGTCGCAACAGCACTGGCCTCTCAACTATATGGACCCTCTCGTATTCATTCATCCTGAACGTGTCGGGACCTACTGGGTGCGGGTAGAAGGTTTGGGTAAAGTCTTCAAGAACAACATTACCTGTTGTATCGTGTAATGAAATATGTCCCTGACTTGCGTGAAGATGAAGTGAAACTAGACACGAAGACGAGATTGATGGAAATGTACCAAACCATGGTAAAGATGAGTTATTTGCTGCAAAAAAATGGTTCACATGGAAATCACACAGGACAGGGACCTGACTTTGAGGAAGTGCTGAATAATATTTGTCGATTGAGAAACTCAATCATCTCTTTGGTGATATCCTTGAATATTGAATCATTGTATATTGAACCCCACCTTAATGAAATCTACCACGTTGCACGTTGAAATATCTAAGGATCATAAAGATGGAGTGTCTGCCAATTGAACTCTTTGATCCATAACCGGTCTGTACTGTTCTATAATGAAATATGATATACACAGTCAATTCAGTGATTTCAACACATGGGAAGCTTAAAATGTAAATAAAGCAGATTGTAATGAGGTTCCTGTTTGCCACCAGGATCGCCACCATGTAATTCGGGTATAGACAAACCATAGAAACAGTCTACTTGCCAAATTCATACAAGAACGTAATAATGTTACATTAAATTTTTGTCATGTTTGTTTATGCATAATACAAACAATGGACATGACGTTTTTTGTACTTCTTGGGCATAATAGACTGTTTTAGAGCCCCAAAAGCCAGTTTGTCCGAGTCTTTTTACGTCATTTTCGACACATTCTGCAAAACGTTATTATAGCAGTCTTTCACTTTTGACGTATAAGCGCTAGTCGCTCTTAATGCGCTGGCGAATAACTCAAATTGACGCATAGCACACGAATAGAGTGAGGGGGCGTATCCACGCATACTTTGCGTTTCGAAACGGTCTTTTATTTATAAATACTTTTATTTATTTTACCTTTCCCAATTTCATACTGATCATACCTGCCGCGGGTCTACAGCAATGAGGAGATACGCATATGGGATGATATCTTTTGTTCAGACATTGTGAAAGAAATAGGTCGGGGAAAAATGCTGATTACAAAATAAAACTGCATAATATTACGTCTATTAAAATATATTTAGTAAAAAATAAACACGTTATGATCCCTGTCGATAGTGCCCATGAGTCCTTACTGTAAAATGAAAACCAGATAGTTATACTATGTATTGTATAATTAACAATGATGATGAACTATTTTACCAGATTAATAACCACAATAATATAAACAGACTACATTGTTAATTAGATATATATTTGAGCCTATTATACAGTCATAAATAGTAGGAAAAGATCTAAAAAAACATTTCAAGTCATATTTTCTTTCAAAAACATATACACAATGTATATATATTGTAAACATGCCCCAAAACTCATTCGACGTATGTACATGTATGCGTGGATACGCCCCCTCACTCTATTCATCCTTTATACGTCAATTTGAGTTATTCGCCAGCGCATAGCATATTGGCCGTTTTGGCGATAGGTCAATTGTAGTGTATTGACATGATAATGCGAGGTTCTGTAACAGAGTTCATAAATGCGATGAAATTCTAGTACCGTGTGTATCGACAATGTGAAAATAAATATGGTTTGATAAATTCTGTGTGTTTACTAATTGGTGAGCATACATTCGGGATTAAGTCAAAACATCACAGACTGGCGACGTATAAGGGATGGCAGCCTACATCGAGAATATTGAGTCGTTAAATGAAGCCGTGGAAGACTGAGATTCGTATGTGGAAAAACTAGAACAGTATTTTCATGTCAACGAAGTTGGCGATGGTAGGAAAGTGGCCGCATTTCTGAGTCTGGTCGGTGCAAAAACATAAGTATTGCTGACAAAGTTTGACAGCCCCAGACAAACCTTCTACGAAAACATTCACTGAATTGTGTGAAGCACTGAAAAGATATTTAACCCCGAAAACAATTGTGAAAAAGAAATGTGCAGGGTGAAAGTGTCAACCAGTATTTGATTTGACATATAATACAGTACAGATGGTGATATACATGACTGATACATGTTATGATGAGATGTTAGATCACGGATAGCACATACAGGGTTGACATTTATTAAGGAATATATCGGTTGGATGGGTAAACTGATGAAATATAATGTCATAGATACAAATTGATAAGCATCATGAAGTTGTTACATGATCTGATGTTCAGCCAAGCATGTCACCTGCCAATCAGGCGATCATCGCGCCAATCGACACAACGGCAGTGCACATGGAGTGCCGAAATATCTGACCACTGGGATATGGGGTGATTTTTGTTCTGCTGTAAATTATGTGGGCTGGTCAAAGCGACGGTGTACGCATATTCAGAACACTAATGAACAGCCGATTGCTTCGAGCTGGGTATCATGCCAGGTGACCACTAAGGAAACCCCTGCTGAGTCAAAACATCACGAGCGACCTCAGCAGTGGACCAGGGCCCAACGCCATTTGGGACCACATCACTGGAATCAGGCCATATATAGTGACGAGATTTGAGGTGTACCGCCACGATGGACGCATCCGAGTTCATGCCTTAACCTGTGCTTTGAAAAGGACTTATTGACCTTATTGACCTAATGTTAACTGGGAGGTCATCCCAGATTTTGACCCCGTGGTACGAGAATGTGTCAGTTTGAAAGGATTAAAAATTAACAGTGAGTGTGGAACAAACCTAAACGATGCAAGCAAGCAGTGTTTCTGCAAGCAGTGTGTCACACATGTGACCAGGAAGGCCACATAGAGCCAGCATGCCCAAATACAAGCCACAAATTAGCCACGAAACCGCTAAAAATGTGTGGACATCGTACAAGGCAGGGGGGGTTGGACATAATCGCGCCACCTAGCGTATGAACCCTGCAAAGATGAGAGGAGATGGCGGCATCTTGTTTTTCTCGTTTTGCTGAGAGGGCAAATCAAAATCGAATCTGATCCATCATCAAACTTGGTAAGCATACAAAAATGTGTGGAATTCAACATTGCCAGATATTTTTTAGATGATACGACCATTTGTTATGGTTGGTACTTCTGCGAGAACATTTGATTTTTTATGTCAAAGTTCGCGACTTTTCTGTGATGGCGTAAAAGTCCAAATTTGTCATGAATATGATGGGCGCTGAAGTAATTGTGTATAGAGTTCCACATATTTTAATTATGTCAAAAAATAATATAATGTATGTAGATATTAAAAATGTTGAAGAACTCCAAAGAACTCCTGCTTGTTAATGCGAAATAAATTGGTGAATGTTAGTGGGTTTTTCAAAAATCCCAATTTTTTCGATTCTGACGTGTCAATGGGATGGGCGATAATACGTGAATCTTCGCTTTGTTTATTTGAGGATGCAACTGGGGGATCAGGCCTGCGTCTAAACCAGAACTGGCAGAAGTGCCAGCATTGTTCGAAACTATTCTCATAAATTTATGGGAGAATCAGCCACATCACTTTTCACTTGTCATTTGGCACTTGTCATTTGATATTTGTCTTTTGTCGGCACCATTTGACGCTTTGTGATTCTTATTTGACATTTGAAGCCCCATCCACGTCGCTGATTCTACCATAAATTTATGAGAAGTGACAAGTTACAATCATCAAACGCCATGTCGTGACCCGATATCCATACAAAACATCCTGTAAACCAATCAATGAAGTATTTTATACAACATACTGAAGGTTTTACAGCCATAGCAACGAGGAGCGCTCCGCGTTGCTTTGGCTGAAGATTTTATTTCTCTTGTTGTTGTCCAAAATACTAGCACTACGCAGATTTACTGTTTTGGTTCATATAGGCCTAATCTTTCTTTAGGATCACATGAAATGAGCACGCCGGCGAAGCGAGTAAGGCGGGAGCTAGCTGCAGATTTTGGGACGCCCAAACGATCTCCACATGTTGCTCATGTGCAGAGCCCGGCACCATCTCCTTCACAGTTGGTAAGTGTTAATACTATTATTATATGCCTACGAAAATGCTACAATGGATTACACAGAGTGCAATCGGTCCGATATATTGCGGTATTGACCGCCTTTATATTGACCTGCGTCGCGCATAGCAACCGACGGTCTTTTGAAGTTTACGTATTCATGCGCTGGTGAAATTATTTGCTTTCAGGGTCTAGAATGGCTAGAAAATGTCAGCATTTGTAATCACATCTCTCCCGAGGGGTATGCATATCATGATGAGGCATATAATAATAAGTTAATCGACTGGATACAGTGTTTGAGGCCCTCGGTCGTGTCTGTGCCACGGACGCACTCGCAAGCTCGTGCGTGCTACGGCACAGACACGACCTCGGGCCTCAAACACTGTATCCAGTCAATTACCTATAATTACAGTACTATATTAAATAGACTTAGCTGTAAACACATGAATATAGAAAGGTCAACAGACCGTCGGCTGCTATGCATTATACTGTGCAGTAACAACTTGATCTTGACCTATATAGCTGCCAGCGGTCTGTTGAAATTTCTATATGCATGTGTACTGTGTACAGCATGAAATTTCATGCTGGGGTGGGGGGGGGGGGGGGGTTATCGAAAATACAAACCTCAGAATGTGTATCACAAGTGATGTACATGACAATTTGTGGAATATAATAATAACCGTTACTCCGGGTCGCGGATGACCCGGACACGAACATGGTATACAGTCGACTACTGATAAGTATTGATGGTAATCATTTTTAGGGTTCAAAATTGGTTATATTGGCTTAAAATCAGTTTCAAATCAACTGATCATTTGATTGTAAACATTAATAATTGGTTTACGGCTAAGTCGGATATTGTTTGTCAAACTAAAACCAACTGATCATTGATCAGTTCACAGATGTAGTATTATGGTTATATATACCTTTAGCATATACATTGTAATATATAGTATGGCTATTATATATTGCTAAATTGTCAATGCAGACATGTTAAGCAATTACTCGCTTGATCAGTCCTATATGGTTAGATTATTTATAAAAAGTATGTGTAAAGTGAATGTTTCCCGTGTGTGCTATACTGTTAGTACTAGACTACTATTATTAAATTTTCTTGTGTACTACTTACCGGTAGTAATCATGGTAATGATTCAAATTTATGATTTTTTTTTAGGCTGCCAGCAAGCTACTGAGGAGAGCAAAAGCACACAAACAACGATGGACACAAGAAGAAGAGAGGTCCCTGGTGGAGTTTATCAGCCTGCACAAGGACCTGCAAGCTGACACGGACTCGGAGTGGCCTGGCATGCGCACCTGTCACCCGTACTGGCAACAGGCAGCAGTGTATGTGCAGGAGCAGTGCTCTACAGACCTACGAGATGGTAAGGATATTGATAATGATTTACTTTCACAGTCTAGACTCATCAATACAAGGCACATGTATTACTTTGTGGCCTTTGTTGTCAGCAGTGAGTGGGCAAAATGTTTTGAGTTTCCAAAATATCTGTACTAAATTTGCAGGTTTGTGTGACAACTGAAAACTTGACATTATTCATACACCATGACAACGTCTCCATGATAGTACTCTCTACTCTCTTCTGTACTGTTACTTCAATTATTAATAATATCCGATCACCTCGATTGAGGTGATTGTGGAGCTGTTATGATATAAATATTAATCATAGACACTATATAGCCTTTCTGCTGGTGTCCCTGCCTGACATGATCCTGCATATATATAACTTCATTTAACACATGTACTAATATACTAGTATTCTTCATTTACATGTAATGGGTATCAAGTTACATCACGTTGACGGTACATTAACTTATTGAGCATTTTGAGGTATCAATCCAAACATATTTCGGTTCAAAATGTTGAGTAAAATTAGCTGTCAGCTATGACTTGAGCAAGTATTGATCAATACTGGTGACATTCCAGCTGGATCAGTCAGGGCGAGATGTAAAAAGATCCAGGGTGTGCACCTCACCATTGCACGGGCTGAGGTTCATTATGGGCTAGATATAGATTCCTATATTCTTGGCACTAGCTACACATCTGCCCCTTCCTGTGTGGACCAGCAGGCACAAAATGATGCCTCAGATACTCCCTTCGCTTTTGAAGACTTCCTTGAGCAGGTGCAAAGGGTGAAGTTGCATGCCAAGCCAACAGACATTGTGTCATTGATTGTGGATTTGGCATCAGCACTGCCCAATAGTGATCTTATTGGTGTGACTGGGGAGCTGTTTGTGCAAGCTACAAACAGACCTCATCTGCAGCCATATATTGCAGACTCTGTGACAGCCATAAGGAAGTTAGAGAAGGCTGGTAAGGGATGTGATTTGTTGCAACGTTTTGTGCAGTGCATTTCGAAAACACGCCCCAATTCCCAAGAGTGTCTAATGCCCTTGAACCGAATGCCATTTGCTCTGGTAGAGTACCAGATTCGGTTCTTTACATCAGAACATGTAAACCAGGTATCATCAGTAGTTTGAAGTTGTTGATTGTTATGATGTTTGATAGTTACTTTGTTCAGAGTCAATTATGAACCATATATAACATAAGTGTATAAAGGTATTTTTATCCATCCAGAACCAATGCATATTAAATGCAAATTACACTGATTTAGACAATAGACACTTTATAACCAAAAAGGCAAACAAATATTAATGGTATTGCAGTATACTACGTTGAGAAGGTGTTTCACATATTGAACCTGAACCGAGTGCCTGATTTGTTGTTTGTGTTGACTGTTCACATAACGTTTTTTTCTCAGTCTCAGGATTCTCAGCTCCCCTTGGCATCTATACGAAAAAATTTCCTGTATCATATATTATTATTTACTAACATACAGTACTTGTGCTGACAGTTTTGGAGCATGATCATGATCATAGTACTTGCTAAAATGTGTTCATAAAAACTCTGCATTCACTCAACAGTGCAGTATGGATTCTGAGGTTACCAGACCCTATTGGCATGGCACTGTGTCAATCATACATCCTTCGTCCACATTTTTAGGGCATTTCGGCACGAAATGTCCTTATGGTTTTGTCAGAACTTTTTTTTTTTTCACTTTTCGGTTTCCGGACGATAACTCAAGAACACCTTGACGAATCTTCGAGAAATTTTCACCAGTTATCACATATATTACATAGATGAACCCTATTGTTTTGGAGCCGGCTCCGAGGTCCGGTTAGTCTGTGAGGATGAATTTTGTGTCAAATGGTTTCCGGATGATAACTCAAAAAGTACTTGTGCTACCATTCTGAAACTTGACATATATGTTGATATAGTGTCACAGAGGAACCCTATTGATTATGGGGTCAATCCCTCAATCGACCTTTGAGCCACGGGCCGAAAACAATTTTGGTGAGTCATCCTTGAGGCTCATTGCATATCTCAGAAACGGTGCATCACAGAGCGAAATGGACGTTATTTTCGGACTCGTAACACTAGACAAACATGCCTTAGGGGAATGTTGGGTGAACTTGGCCCTGGGCCAAATTTTTTTTTGCTGAGTCGGCGTTTTTCATTTTCGGCCATATCTCGGAAACGGTGCGTCGTAGAGCGAAACGGACGTTATTTTCAGACTCGTGACACTACACAAACATGCCTTAGGGGTATGTTGGGTGAACTTGGCCCTGGGCCAAATTTTTTTTTTTGCTGAGTCGGTTCACCTGTGATTGTGTTGTGTATCGAAATGCCCCAAGGCCTCTAGGCCTTTACGTCTAGTTATCTATAAAGCTTACAGTCGAATTAGTCTTGAGATTTTGAATGAAAATCACAAAATTTTCTCTAGTCATCACAAATATGTACATCACAATATTCGCAAATATGTGGGAGAGGAAGCATATTGTTTTCGAGCCGGGTCTGAGGTCCAGTTAGTCCTTGAGGATGAATTTTCATCTTTTCCCCCCAACTTTATTCGTTTCCGGATGATAACTCAAGAACGCCTTGACGGATCGTCGCAAAATTTACTCCTTTCCAGATGATTTCCAGATTATTTGTATCTTTGTCGTTATCTTGTAACAGTACAATAGCCAAACAGGTGTTGGTTGCAATCTATAAATCTATAGCTCTCAGTCGAAATGCCCCCAAGGCATCTCTAGGCCTTGAGGTCTAGGTTTATTGCACTCGCAAAATCACATTGAATATTACAGGCTACAGCAACTCAATGATGAGACATTCAATAGCAAACTTTATGGCTTTACCTTTACTACTCCCCCTCATATACACATAGGTACAGGAACAAGATGCTTTCCGGCAGTGGAGGGAAACTCTCTTCGCTAACTTACAAGGATGGCAGGACAAGTTGGTGCAAGGTCCAATGTGGAGTGGACAGCCAGCAGAAAACACTGGAAAACCACTTCTAGTAATTATGTTTAGTTTTCTTTAAAATTGGTCCAATGAGCAGTTTCATTGAACAAACAAAACCGGATTACTGCATAGCTAATTTCAACTTATCCAGGCATGTGCCAACATTGCTATGGTTAGTCGGAGAACAGTTCGTCGTCGCCTCGCAAAGGACGTCAACTTTTCCACTAAGCCAGTGATCCAGGTTTGTAATTCTGTAGAATCAGACTAATTTCCCCTGATATAGATGTACAATTGAATGTCAAGCAGTGTTGAGGTTCGAACACCACACTATTCTGTGCATATCTTTTCATTTCCTTCGTAGATAGTTTTGAACATCAGAAAATGCAGTACTTGGTTTTTAGGTTACTGGACCTTTGGTCCTATCAGCATTATGCAGTAAAGAATATGCATATTACCGTATTACGCCTATTGGCATGGCGTTGCGTCCGTTGTCTGTACGTTTGTATTATAAGCATATAGGAAGTCATATATGAGGCATATTTTTGTGACCTTGACACACAAAATACTTGTAGATAGAGCTTCTGTTCATACTATGAGCATATAAGAAGCAGTATATGGCCCAATGGTGATGTTGAGATAGACCTCACATTGATCACCTTCAAATGTCAGAGCGGCCGTTTGCGACTCTGTTCAAGTTTAACGTGTTTAAACACTACATTTGTCCGGTAACCTATTCTAGCCTCTGGGATAATTTTACGAATTGGCCAACAAAGATCTCTATTCACGCATATATTCAGGAGTCTGCGGTGAAGGCCATGAAGGAGTGTCATCCGGATGGGCGTGTGTGGATCAAGCTCGATGCAAAGGACATCAAGGTGGCCCTCCAAGAGTCCGTACGAGGCGAATGGAATGGAGACGTCCAGACCGACCCCAGCCAGCTTGAGGACCTTCGTAAACAATACGACCATCGCACAGTATCCATCAGCCGTGCTCGGGATGCCTCATCAGCTGACGATCTTGAGAGGGAACTCCTCGGCATGAAAGACGACATTCTGGCTGACAAGACATTCCTGGTTGAAGGACACCACAAGGCAGTGGACACTAACCAGAGAAGTGTCAACAAACATCTTTCTGATCAAAAGCTTATGGAGCTCAACTGGAATATCGTAGAGTACCAACAACTTCTGCAACGGGCACAAGGTCTGCTATCGTCACTGGAACATTTGCTACAGCAACTTGACAAGTGGGAGAAAGTCCGGGACAACATTTCCGACTACATGCAAGAGGACTACTCCGTGTATCTTCGAAACTTGTTCAAGAAGAAGAGAACACCGGCCACACACGTCCTTGTCTTCATGATTTCGACAGAGAAGCGAGACAGAAAACCTTACGCACTGCCGGTGTGGTATGTACCTTGCAACGTTCTCCGGGATCAACATGTTCGCGATCTAATCCGGAAACTTAAGGACGTTCTCCACAACCACGGGATGAATGTCGTTGGTAAGAAAAATAGATTACCATCACTGCCACTAGAACCTGTTCTAAATGCATGAAATTTGTTTGAAATGACCAGCTTAGTCTTATTCTGGAGGCTAAATGATTTCAACCTGACAATCTCGGTTGTGTTTTCCTCACAGTTTCACAAAAGCTGGTATCTATATTTGACTGTACAGGTACTGGTAAATGTAATAAATATATGATACATGTAGTTTACTGATTAAATAAAGTTTCACTTATTTCCATAGGCACTACCACGGATGGCGAGTACTGCTCTCTGAGGTCCTTAGGTGAAACCAGCACCACTCACATCTGGGATCTGATCCGCCATGCGAAACTGGCCGTGCGCAACAAGAGCCAGAGAACGCTGGAGAATATGTTATTTCCACAATCAGGTAACTAAATGGATATGCAAACTTTTAGGGGGCTAGCCTTTATAGTAATACTTTCTCAGCTCAGGAGATTACAGTAAATGACTATGATTCCAGTTGATGCTGATGGAAATGTCACTTTTGCTGGAAAAGGACAACATGGACAAACTGACGCTGCCATTCCACTGGAGCTGTGCATCCGACTGTATTTCCTAGTGCAGTTGGGCTGGACAAAGGAACAGTGTGTGCAGGTAAATTACATAATACTTCGAAACACCAGACATGCTAAAACTCGTATTGTGACAATTCTGTTCCGATAATCAATTCAAGACAAAGGAATCAAGGATATCTTTCTTTGGATAATTTTTGTTTTCAAATGCTATTTGTCATTGCTCCAGAATGTCCGATTGGCTTTGGTCCCTGATGGTTATGCGCCGGCACCATTCCGTGCAGGGACTCCGGAATCTCACCTGGACATGCTTCGCTCAGTTGTCTCCACGCTGATCTTCAGGGACACTGTACGCCATCTTAAGGAGTCTGGCCGAGATTTCAGCACCTACCTGTACATCCCAGATGTGGATGCCGCCACGGGAACTCCTCAACATGACCGGGCTGACCATTGCCACCTGCTAAAGAGAGTCGCTGGTATGTGTTGTGCAGCCGATAATATTTGTATAAAAACCCAATTAGGGTTCTTAAACAAGTGATGAAATTGTATTGGGGTGATGAGTAACAGTGTCTGTTCCAGGACATGTACGCCAGCTGCGCTACATTCAGCTGTCCGAGGGAGCTTTTCGTGCTGCCATGTTGGCTCCCGACACTGGGCTAACTCATGCAGCACTCGTCGGCGTGCGGAAGCAGTCAGTCCCCGATGCTGAAAGGCTGCTATCCCATCCAGTGGCTGACTGGCTGCTGAGAAATGGCTACAAGGAGGAAGGCACATTCGTCAAGGTTGAATTTGTTCGTGGATAACCTTTGTGATGATAAAACGTCTCCTTGATTTTGTTATCTGTGTCAATTGCTTCAATAACTGTAAATATACAATTATGTTTTCAGCTTGTGGCATCTTGGCATGAGGCCAGTGATGGTCGTGGCATGACCCAACTTCAGAGGAGTCGAGCAAACTACGAGCTCCTCAACTACCTGCTAGACGAGTGGATGCCGTGGCACCAAGACAACTATGACTTGTCCCTTATTGACATCAACAGGTAATCAAAACGTATATCTTGTAAATGAAGAGTAGTGGTATCATTTGCATGTAGTGGCATAGCCCACACTACTTTCTGACCAGTGATTTCTCTCTATATATTCCAGGCCTGTGGATTCGATTCGGGGCATGTCACGAGAAACTTTGATAGAACTGACGGCAAACATCGAGAGTCAGGAGTTCCGACGACGTCAAAACAAGCAAGTCGGCTACCCTGAGCATCCACGAGCAGCCACAACCGATGATGTGGAGAACTTCTTCTCTCTTTGTGTTCGGCAGATGGGGGATACGTTCACGTTAAAGACCTTCAAGCACAGCTGGAGGCGAACAGTCAGGTAATGACATAATTGTGACCCTGAAATTGATGTGTGATGGGGGAATATTGTATAGCAATATAGATCTTATGTTTTTTCCTACTTGGCTTTGTGTTTGGATTTGTCTGGAAAAATATCAGTATGAGTGACATTTAATTTTAAAACTCTTTTTCAGAGAGTTCTCAAAGAGACTGGATGATGACCTTCCATTCTACTACCACACGGTGAATGAGCGTTTTCAACAGGCCATTCAGAGTTTTGATGAAATCCCCAAGACACAATCCGTTCCCACACCAGAGAGTGACGATGATGGAGATGATGATCAAAACCAGGATGGTGACGTAGACGTGGACGAAACAGAACAGGAGCGTGACGAGCTGGACGAGTTCTTCAGCGGCCGGGAGGGAGAGGCATCGAGAAAGCAGGCGGAAACTCTGTCTCAGCTGAGAAATCATCCGCTACGTCTGCACCGACTACGCCTCAATACACGGGAGGACTCGGCGATATTTGCTGCAAACAGGCAGTATCTTCCTGCCAGGGATCATCGATCCATCAGGAGCCAGTTCCTCCGCCCAGTTCTGAAACTGCCTGATGTGCCACAATGATGACTTTTTTACGTGTACGCCACTGTGCATTCATGAACGTATTTGTACCTAATATTTGTCTTGTTATCACATGTTTACACTAAATGTAGGTTTAGTCATTGAAATGAATAGCCACTGAGAAAGTATGTCGTTTTTATTCTAGATCACATGTAAAATAATCTTAGTGGATCATTGTGTCATAGTGCTGTCAGCTACTAGCCTATTACAAGTTGTTGTTGGACATCATCTATCTAAACATTCGAAATGTTTACCTAGCAGCAGAGAACATGTTATCATCCTTATCACAACAATAATTGTGCAAGAAAACCTCGGTGAAACCACAGAGTACAATTATACTATTCAGGCGTTCACATATAAAGATATTTATGTATTTATAAATACAAGGAGTATTGTGTACCAAATTTACATATCTGAAATTCAAATATTTCATACAAAGCATTGATGAATGGAAACATGTCTTACTTGGTTAATTTTGCATGTATGATGCCAAACTAGAGATACACTAGAGATACACATACACAGCTGATACAATATTTGTGTGCATTCTCGGACAGCTCATTGAACCCTGTTACATCGTCATATTGTATGTATAGCTGGGATCAGGTTTCTGCCACAGAGCTTTCTTGGTGATAACAAGGAAACAGTTGTAAACAAAGCCCTGTATCTGATGGCGATATTCTCGTTTGATGTTGTTAATTTGTACTAATGTAATTTGCCCTCTACGGAGTGCCATCGTTACCCTTTGTATATGTGATTTACCAATGTAACCAACAGGTTGCCAGACATTGTTAAGAGACACTTCGATAGCAATTGCATTTTTGTCTTGCGGATTGTCAGTCTCAAATGTGAGTCGGCATGTAGTATCTTTGTATGCTGCACCCAGGTTTCGAAGGATCTTGATGGTACTTTGATACCTGTCAAAGGACCCTCCCATGCACTTGAGCTCAATTGAGTGCAGATCAGGACATGTAGATGTGGCTGTGTCCATCTCGTCACTTGATTGTGATGTGTCGTTTGTATCGTTTGTGTCGTTAGCTGTGAATCAATTTCATGTCCATAACAGAATGATGGTGTGTAAATATATTAGAGACTAGTACTGATTTCTATGCTGAATTTGTGTGACGTGACGTGTTATGATGTTGATTTCATTTGATAAAATGATTGATGGTAAGTGTATATTTTCAAGTGTATATTTACGTTTTGGTAGAAGGATTTTTCCCAGCTGGTGTGTGCAATTACAATCGGATCCAGTTTGTACAAAAGGGTAGACAGGATTTTGCGAGTTCGGCTGTGGCGGCATTGGTTGCCATGGTGTGAACACATGTGGGATGACTTCGACATCTAAAACCAATGGTGCAGTCATTTCACCCCGACCAGTCTCTAGCCACTATAATGGAAGTGATCAGATACATCAAGTATGAGTAAGTTTATAACAAATTGAACATGTGCAGCCAGTGAAGAGGCAATGTATATTAGCTCATGATGAGATGTTTTGCAAAGATGTTACTCGAACTATCCGTCAAGTACATGTATGTGTCCATTGTGATTTTTTTAACTGCTGTGTATCGTTATGAGTAATTTTCATGAATAAAGCTCACTTTGAAATCGCACGAGTTTTTGATCTGCACAAATGCTGGGGGGCACAAATCCATAATTGGAGTCACCACTGAGGACAGGAACATGACCCGCCTCCTACACTGCTGCTCCTCAAGTGTGCTGATATGTACATATCGAACTGATATGTCCATAAATGAGCAGGGGAATGTGTCTGTCTCGTCCTCGATGCAGAACAGGAAAACTCGGCGAGATCCTTTAATGAATGAATCCTGGCCTTCCCTCAATGTTATAGACTCCATATCCTATAATTGTTTGGTTTGAAAAGCTAAAATATTCAAGAACATCAAGATATACTAATATATTGAGGGGGGGGGGGGGAGGGGCGAAGGGGCAACCGAAGAAAAGCAAAAAATATGGGAACATTTGCCTGAATTTTCCCTCTATTTTGGCCCGTATTTGGGGGCCAATTTCCCCCCCCCCCCCCTCCTATATAATTGTGCACCCACACCTCGTGTTCAAATCTCAAATTCCCTGATTATAGGCGAATGTGCACATGACAATTTGCAGTATCTGCATTACTAGTACATGAAATTTATCGTGCCTGGACATGCTGGAGAAGTAGATCTATTTATATTTGTTTTGTTTTTTTAAAAAGTCAGAACTTGCAACAAACATGCTCGGTTTACAAGTCCATAAATTGTGCCAAAGCATTGTGCTCACACCCCAAATGCACGGAGAACAGTATTTCTAGTCAAATGTCAACCCTACATAACTTTAGAAGTGTTCAGGTCATTTACAGATGCCAACAACTAGCATTACGACAGTATAACTGACCCCCCTCCCATTGGTATTGACAATGAATGTGGGCGATAATAGGTAAATTGCTACCTTCACTCCAACTTGTGATGTGGGGGGAATTTATGTATGTTTTTTTTCTAAAACTAGCGGTTAGTTAGTTACATATAATGTATTTCATATCCAGGAATTAGACCCATTTATTTGATATTGGCTCTTGAAGTTTTGACCTTCTCAGTCCAAATGCCAAATCACGAATGGCGGCCAGCCAAAAATCTTTGCTTTGGTTCCGGTACTGTTCGCTAGGTGGCGCGATTACGTCCAACCCCCCCTGGTACAAGGAAATCAACCAGGAAATCAAGAAAAATGCACGCAATTGATGACACCAGTGAAAGTGAAACTGATGATGAATTCTTACACCATTTTTCTGTCAACATTGTAAAAATCAAGATTAGTGGACATTTGTTAGTAGAACAATTATCAGCTCTGTACCAGTTACAATGGACGTTGACACATGATCTGCTGTCAGGGTGATCATTAATAAAGATAGGAAAAAACATTTTTCAATTGAGGCTCCAGAACAGACCAGTGACTTTGAAGACGTACACTGGGGAGAAAGTGAAGCCAATTGGTGTTCTGAGAGTACAGGTCAACTACTGTGAGCAGTCTCAGGAGCTTGACTTGTACGCTGTTCTTCATGGAGATAAACCATTATTTGGCCGTCACTGGATGCGTCCCATTCGCCTAGACTGGCCAACAAATGAAACAAATGACATGTAATGGAAACGATAATCTTGTAATGCAAATGCAAATCTTGATACAGTTCATTGTCATCATGAAGAAGTCTTCAGAAGTGAAATAGGAACTGTCGAAAGAATCAACCGCAGGATGGTTTTGAAGTAATCTACACCGCTGGTATTTCACCTTGAACATCCAGTTCCATATGCAGTTCGGCTCAAAGTTGAAACTGAATTGAAACGTCTTGAATCAACAGGTATCATCAGTCGTGTGGTTTACAGCGAGTGCGCTACACCAGTGGTACCAAAAGCAAGTGACTAGGTCCGTCTTTGTGGAGATTACGAGGTCTCGCTGAATCCAGTGATAGAAGCTGAGAGCTACCAACTACCAAGAATCCAAGACTTGTTTGCAAATCTGGCAAGTGGAAAAGATTTTCCGTGATCGACCTAGCACAGGCGTATCACCAGCTACAAATGGCAGAGGATTCCAAACAGTACCTCACAATAAACACACGCAAAAACCACTATCAGTACAATAGATTTGTGTTTGGAATTAATGGACAGAGAACAATGGACCAGGTTCTCAAAGGTCTACCAGGATTCCAGTGATGTTTGGATGATATTATCGTAACAGGCGGTACAAGACAGGAGCATTTGAACAATTTGGATAGTGTACTCGGAAGGCTGAAAGAGTTTGGTATTTGTGTGAACACGGGAAAATGCCCCAGTGCCCCAGAACAGCACTCAGTTGCGTTACTTCTGCAGTCTAGTGAACTACCACCACCGCTTCTTGTCGAACAGTTCATCAGTTATGTACGCCCCTGTACAACTTTCTGGAATGTAACCAGAGATGGGAGTGGACTGACAAACAAAAAGCAGCATTTGCTTCATCTACTTCAACAATCACAGAAGAACTATGCTCAAATCGAAAGGGAGGCTTTGAGCATAGTGTGGTCGGTCCAGACGTTCAACCACTACCTGTGCGGTAGACAATAGGCCTTTTCACGGTTACCGCCGCCATATTGGGAGTGGGGCAAAACGAGACAGTGGGGCATGCGGGGATTTACGGTTTCGATTATGGTGTTCTCGAACTGATTTATCTTTCATTCACCTTCGCCTGTGAGCTTGCGGTTGCGTGAATTAAAGACTTTTTGCACACAAAATCGTTTGTTGTTGTCTGCTCCAAACCTCGATGACAGAATCGGAGAAAATTCGTACATTTGTTTTGATTTGCCGAAAAAAATATCATGTGACCACCGGTGACCTCTGACCTGACATCTTTATTTGAGGCCGTCTGCATGTAGGGCAATATGCTACATTTCATAGGATAACTCAGTAGCCTTTTGGCTTGTGATCAGGTACTTATGTCCTTGTCATGTATCGATTCCATGGGGTTTGTTTCGGATTTCTAAATTAGTTTCATATGTTGTTGGGCAGTTGTATGCTGGTTCCATCAGGTGTACAGTAGAAACAACTACATTTCACACACTGTCTGCCCCTGATGACGCAAGTGTGTTTTTAGATAAACTAATCGGTAGGGCTTTGTTTCTATCGCAAAATGTTGTATTTTATGTTTGTTATGGTCATAATCAAAGTCTAGTTGAATTGGTGGTAATAGATTGATACTTACATACAAAGGTAATTATTGCTCTAAAAAAGTATAAAATTTCCTAAATATTAAATTTATTATCGTGGATAATTTATTTTCACTTTTCATGCAGGAAAATCGAGTTGAAATGGGGTACCCTCCTATATGGTTATCAGGTCATTCAATAGATGGTGCTTTTATGTGCAAAGAACGGTGTATACAGGGGGACGTTATGATGTAGGTATGATCAGTGTTAAACCATGAATGGGGGTGGAGGAGGGTTATGTTGTGACACCACAAACGTTTCCTTACCTTATTTATGTGAGTGTGGGGGTATGGCGGGGGGAGGTACAGACCTAAAGTAGATTTCGATTAATCTGTACCATAATTATAGGTAATAAACATGGAGACAATACCCAAGTATATAGTATCCGAGCTAACAAAACCGAGTCCATTATCCAATCTCAAAGTCCAGTGTCAGGCAAAATCGAGAAAATTAAATGGAATTTCATGAACCCCCATATATGGCCATAAAGGGGTGAAATCAGGTGTTCCGGAAAGAGTGGGCATTTCCTGCCCCACATGTGGCACCCGTCATGAATTCCAAAACATTAACATGCAAAAAGGTCTTGTTGCATACTTGTAATAGATTTTGTGTACTTATCAACCAGATTGTGATGACGTCCATAGAATTTCTTGAAAGCAGCTATTAGTCTTGGTAAAACATATCCCTGTCGCAGCAGTTTAGAGGCTAGCTGGGAACTCCTGTGAACAAAGTCCTCATACTTGCAACTAGCTCTGGAATAGCGTATGAGTTGTGAGACAAACACGCCATATGCACGCCATACGCCATATGCTGTATAGTATTGATATATATAGTATTGATTAGATTTAGGGTCATGGGGTTATAATAATTAGGTTTTAGGGTGTTAGTTGAAGTATCATTCGTTAAACCATTTACAGATTGTACAAGTTATTGCAGATAATTAACAGGTTGATATTCAGGCGTATGTTATGGGATATTATGTAAAATAATTATCCATGTGGGCTTACCCGTAATCAAGGGGGAATTGTTAATTGTATGATTTGTATATATTGTATTTTATGTAAAATTTGATATATCATGCATGTATATGTTTTATCTATTTTTTTGAATATTTTTTTTGCTGATGAAAAGTGTAAAAGTTTAAATTTAAAATAGAACAATTAAGTCGTGTTGTGATAATGAATCGGGTGGGAGAAAAACTATATTTATATTTGAGGTAAAGTATAAAAGTAAGAAGTCAGTTTTTAGACCCCTCAATGCTCCTCAGGCAAAGTCCATTAGTCACTTCCATTCAATTATCAAACGGTAAAAATGATATGGTTTGTAATGAAGAATTGTCATTTACATAGGTTTAACCACGGGCAGAGGAGATAGGTGTTCTGTGGGGGTGTGCAGAAATGATAAGAGGTACCCGCAGAAGCTTGTGATTCACAGCCATGTAGAGCATCTCGTTTTCCACGCTCTGCCCAAAAACGAAGCCAAGAGAGCAGCATGGACCAAACAACTTCAAAAGTCTCGCCCTGATTTCATTCCTGGACCAAGCGCCAGAATTTGTTCTAACCATTTTAGAGGTAAAAAGTTCGATGTTATTTTGATAATCACGACAATAAAGTGAGAAGGCTTTTTACATATAATTATATGAAATGTTACAAGGGCAAGAGGAAAAAAATTAGCCCAATGGGCTAGTAAGGTTACCGGAGAAATATACAGAGTTAAGCCGAGAAAGTTGAAAGTCAAATTCAAGGTGACCACTGAAATCGCCATATCTCTAACCGTGAAAATGGGATCAAAGGTTAAATTCTAGATCACCAAACTATTCAGCATACATCATTTCCTATATGTTCACTATGGACCCCTAAGCTGTAAATTTGATGATAAGCGAGATATAAGCCATTTTGTAATCTGACTTTGAAAATAAAATGACTGACCTTGAAATTTAGGTCAAAGGTCAAATTCAATATCATTAAAATATTCAGAATATATCATTTCCTATATGTTCACAATTGATTCCTAAGCTGTAAAGTCGATAATAAGCAAGATATTAGCCATTTTGTCCTGTTGATCTTGAAAATGAGGTCAAAGGTCAAATTCAAGGTCATGAGAATTTTCAGCATATATCATTTCCTATATGTTCACAATTAATTCCTAAGCTGTAAAGTCGCTAATAAGCAAGATATTGGCCATTTTGTCCTGTGACCTTGAAAATAGGTCAAAGGTCAAATTCAAGGTCACGAGCATTTTCAGCATATATCATTTCCTATATGTTCACAATTGATTCCTAAGCTGTAAAGTCGCTAATAAGCAAGATATTGGCCATTTTGTCAAGTGACCTTGAAAATAGGTCAAAGGTCAAATTCAAGGTCACGAGCATTTTCAGCATATATCATTTCCTATATGTTCACAATTGATTCCTAAGCTGTAAAGTCGATAATAAGCAAGATATTAGCCATTTTGTCCTGTGACCTTGAAAATGAGGTCAAAGGTCAAATTCAAGGTCACGAGAATATTCAGCATATATCATTTCCCATATGTTCACAATTGATTCCTAAGCTGTAAAGTCGATAATAAGCGAGATATCAGCAATTTTGTCCTGTAACCTTGGAAATGAGGTCACTCAAATTCAAGGTCATGAGAATATTCTGCGTATATCATTTCCTATATGTTCACAATTGATTCCTAAGCTGTAAAGTCGATAATAAGCGAGATCTTAGCCATTTTGTCATGTGACCTTCAAAATGAGGTCAAAGGTCAAATTCAAGGTCATGAGAATTTTCAGCATATATCATTTCCTATATGTTCACAATTGATTTCTAAGCTGTTAAGTCGCTGATAAGCCAGATATTGGCCATTTTGTCCTGTGACCTTGAAAATGAGATCAAAGGTCAAATTCAAGGTCACGAGAATTTTCAGCATATATCATTTCCTATATGTTCACAATTGATTCCTAAGCTGTAAAGTCGCTCATAAGCAAGATATTGGCCAATTTGTCCTGTGACCTTGAAAATGAGGTCAAAGGTCAAATTCAAGGTCATGAGAATATTCAGCATATATCATTTCCTATATGTTCACAATTGATTCCTAAGCTGTAAAGTCGATAATAAGCGAGATATTAGCAATTTTGTCCTGTGACCTTGGAAATGAGGTCAGGGTCAAATTCAAGGTCATGAAAATATTCAGCATATATCATTTCCTATATGTTCACAATTGATTCCTAAACTGTAAAGTCGATAATAAGCGAGATATTAGTCATTTTGTCATGTGACCTTGAAAATGAGGTCAGGGTCAAATTCAAGGTCACGAGAATATTCAGCATATATCATTTCCTATATGTTCACAATTGATTCCTAAGCTGTAAAGTCGATAATAAGCGAGATATTAGCCATTTTGTCCTGTGACCTTGGAAATAAGGTCAAAGGTCAAATTCAAGGTCACGAGAATTTTCAGCATATATCATTCCCTATATGTTCACAATTGATTCCTAAGCTGTAAAGTCGCTAATAAGCAAGATATTGGCCATTTTGTCCTGTGACCTTGAAAATGAGGTCAAAGCTCAAATTCAAGGCCACGAGAATATTCAGCATATATCATTTCCTATATGTTCGCAATTGATTCCTAAGCTGTAAAGTCGATAATAAGCGAGATATTAGCAATTTTGTCCTGCGACCTTGGAAATGAGGTCAAAGGTCAAATTCAAGGTCACGAAAATATTCAGCATATATCATTTCCTATATGTTCACAATTGATTCCTAAACTGTAAAGTCGATAATAAGCGAGATATTAGCCATTTTGTCATGTGACCTTGAAAATGAGGTCAAAGGTCAAATTCAAGGTCACAAGAATATTCAGCATATATCATTTCCTATATGTTCACAACTGATTCCTGAGCTGTAAAGTCGATAATAAGCGAGATATTAGCCATTTTGTCCTGTGACCTTGAAAATGAGGTCAAAAGTCAAATTCAAGGCCACGAGAATATTCAGCATAAATCATTTCCTATATGTCCACAATTCATTCCTAGTCTCTACTTTCAATATTAAGTGAGATATTAGGCTTAATGTGTCCCATTATAAAGCATAGGAGAATTTAACATTGGAAAGTCCCATTTGGGCTGAGTTTGGGCCCAAAATGGCCCACTTCGAGCGATTCAAGGGCAACGAAATTTATACATGTCACAGGGGTACATAGGAGGAGTGTCATGCATTAATAAGAAAAAAAGTTACTGAACAGATTTTGAGAAAACGACCGTCGAAGTCCAAAATTGGCCATTTTTCGACGAAAACGGCCGCTCTGACCTTGAAACCAAGGTCAGAGGTCAAATTCAAGGTCACGACAATATTCAGCATATATCATTTCCTATATGTCCACAATTGATTCCTAGTCTCTAATCTCAATATTAAGTGAGATATTAGGCTTTAATGTGTCCCATTATAAAGCATAGGAGAATTTAACATGGGAAAGTCCCATTTGGGCCGAGTTTGGGCCAAAATGGCCAACTTCGAGCGATTCAAGCGCAACGAAATTTATAGACATCATAGAAGTACATATGAGGAGTCTTATGTATCAAAGAGAAAAAAAGTTACTGAACAGATTTTGAGAAAATGGCCGCCAAAGTCCAAAATCAGGCCTTTTTCGTCGAAAACGGCCGCCATTTTGAAGAAAATGCGAAAATCAAAAAACTAAAAAATACGTCCTTCTTGAATTATTTTTAAGTATTTTTCTGCAAAATTTCAGAAAAATTCGCCCGTAAACAAAAAAGATAAAAATGTGGACGACGACGACGACGACGACGGACGACGACGGACGACGACGACGACGGACGACGACGGACGACGGACGACGGACGCAATGCCATGCCAATAGGTTATCGGACCATAGGTGCGGTAACCTAAAAATAATGAAATTAATATTTCAATGCAAATGGACATCCAACAGATACCAACCCGAACCCCACTCTCTACCTCGTGGGAAGTGATGTTAATCGACCAAGTCCAATACAAAGATCTATACAAAAAAGATTTCATGAAAGTATGACAATAGTTACATTAGTTATCATACAGTGAAGTGGTAATATTTGAAATATAAATGGATCGCAATTTCTTGGCATTATCAGTTAAAAGCAAACATGGCTCCTTAATACAGACCCAAAGCCGCACCCCCACGCACACAACTCAGCAGAAGGTCCTGGTGATACTGATGTAGAATGTGGAGAAACTGTACAAATATGTACCGCATCAGAGCAGATCACAAAGGACAGTGATGTCAGGGTTTTCACGGGGTTCCAAAACTCAACACAATTCGGACTTGTGTTTGACCAACTCAAATTGAAAGCTAGTCACATGCAGGTATTATACATTATTCCCATGTTTTGATGGCGAAACATCATATGAAATTTATAAGATCAGAAGGATATACATTTATTTCATTCTTTAACAATTTACAGTACTGGCAAGGCGACTGTCAAACAGAAAAAGAAACTCCCGAGACGGTACAGCGATGGAAAACATGGCAAGTTCGAACGTCCAGGACCATCAAGGAAGTTAACGCTCGCGCAAGAACTTTTTCGCGTTATGATGAGGCTTCGCCTTGGTCTTCTTCTTTCGGATTTAGCTTTTCGTTTTAAAGTTTCAGAGAGTACAGTTAGCTCAGTATTTTGCACCTGGATCAAGTTGATGAGACGAGAACTTGGATTCCTCATTATGTGGCCATCTCATTCAGTTATTGAAGATCATCTCCCCAATTGTTTCAAGCGAACATGGCAAGTTCGAACGTCCAGGACCATCAAGGAAGTTAACGCTCGCGCAAGAACTTTTTCGCGTTATGATGAGGCTTCGCCTTGGTCTTCTTCTTTCGGATTTAGCTTTTCGTTTTAAAGTTTCAGAGAGTACAGTTAGCTCAGTATTTTGCACCTGGATCAAGTTGATGAGACGAGAACTTGGATTCCTCATTATGTGGCCATCTCATTCAGTTATTGAAGATTATCTCCCCAATTGTTTCAAGCGAACATATCCATCTGTAAGGTGTATTATTGACTGCACGGAAGTTTTTTTATAGAGACCCCATCAAGTTTAGATGTCCAAGCCAAATGTTGGTCAGAGTAAAAACATCACTGCACAGTTTTTAGTTGCGATCACCCCAACAGGACTCATTTCATTCATTTCGAATTGTTATGGAGGGCGGGCCAGTGACATTGTTATTTGCCGTGACAGCGGATTCTACAACATGTTGGAGCCATATGATCAAGTATTGGCAGACCGTGGATTCAAGATCAAGGAGGACTTATGCACCAGGCCAAGCTTGCCATTCCTCTAAGCACGGTCGGCAAATTCCCCGTCAGAAGACCAGGGAAAAATTACATCACAAATCGCAAATGTACGTATTTATGTTGAACAGTGCATAAAAAGAATCAAGACCTACAGAATATATGCATATGGTATTGTTTTGAGTGCGAGATGTGTTTTTCTCAGCACGAGTGTCACCGATTCCTAGCCGAGCCTTCAGGCGAGGCTTGGATGGTGACACGAGTGCTGAGAAAAACACATCTCGCACTCAAAACAATACCATATGCATTTTCTCGCACGAAAACATTACCAACTTGTTTAGTTTTGACAAAATAGCAGACAATTCGCAACTTTCTCTACACGATCAACTGGACTGTGTCAACAAAAATGTTATTCTTACGCACGCACTAATTTGCGACACGAAATCCATGTTGCAGTTCCAATGACCGTGTTGTGCAAGACCGTATTGAGTCTCACATTGCACTGGAATCTTGTACAATAGGCAGCGAAGTTCAGTTGTTGTTGTTTGTCCGAAGGTTTCAGTCACGTCTGCTGGTAAATACAAAGCGTCAAGGGCTCGACGATGTCCCTTGGAGGCGCCACTGGGTGAGGTAACCTGTCGGGTCGTTCACTCACTAGGTGGAGACTCTGTCCATACCGTGTGACTCTCCAGGTGGCAATTCTGTGCTGGCAATTCCACTACATCCTCCCCCGTTTTGTAGACAGAACCTTACGGTGACATGGACGAAATAACACAAACAGGAGAACATAGAGAAACAAACACATAACAGAACATATATACATATAAACAGGGTGTGAGTGGCGACTATGACAAAGACAGTGACCACCCACGGATGAAGGCGAAAGACATGGGGTCCGTAAGCGACGACTATAACAAAGACAGTGATCGCCTACAGGGATGCTCATGAGGGTGAAAAGGATGAAGCTCATGGGAGACAACTGTGACAGGACAGTGATCATCCCATGAATGACCAATGGGTAATGAAATGTATGGACTCACAAGTTTTTCAAGCTAACCCACGCACCTGACTCTCCATCAAACATCACCTGGCGGGTGTTACCGTGAGATTTGTTACATGCCACGGCCTTTTGGTTGTGAAATGTTGCCCTGAAAAGCCTCACTGCCTCGAGCAGTGTCCCTGGACCTTTCTCCATGGTCAGGAATGCAATTTCTCGGTCCTTGCACCCACGCAAGAAGACGTCCACAGCCACGGACTGTACAAGGTCTTCTGCCGTTGTAGGGTAGCCCTCGATGGCGAGGGCCAAGACCCGGTCCCCAAAGTCCTCCAGGCTCTCGTCTTCCTCCTGACGTGTTGTCTGCAATAGCCGACGGATAATAACAGGTGGGTCTACCTGGCCATACCGTTGCGATAATAAGTTTTCTAAACCTTGATAGGTCAGGCGGTCAGCTTCGGGCCTGGTGTACACGTACTTGATGGCTGGTCCGCGGAGACATGCTGTCAAATGATCAAGCTGATCTTGTGAGTTCCACCTACTGATCCGAGCAGCATTCCGAAACTGTAGTATAAATGGTTCCCACTCGGATAGTTTCCCATCGAAGGTGGGCAGCTTTGGCAGGTGGGGATCAAATGGATCCTCGTCCCATTCCTCTGTGTTCCCTCTGGTCGTGGCATCGGGTCGCTTCGTGCCCTGTCGGGATGATGGGCTCTGGCTTTCGAGCTCCTCCACTGGTAGTGAGGGTGAGGGGCACAGATCAGTTTGGCTAGACCCTCCATACTCCGGCAGGGAAAGATCAGCTCCGTCATTGGCCTGTCTCTCATGGCTCCTAGATTGCATGCCCTTGACTGGGTCCGGGCCCTGTCGTGATGCTGGTCTCTCGAACTCCTCCAGGGGTGGTGTGGGGAAGGGGTGCTGATGACCTCGGCTAGGCCCTCCATACTCCATTTCCTGACGTTGGTGCTCCTCTTGGTTGGGGCCGGGGTATGCTGGACTCTGCTCGCGTCTGGGCTGCATGCCACTGCTTCGGACTATGTATGAACTAGGGACAGGTAGGTGAGCATGACAGGACGCTGCCTCCCCGTGACCCCAGTCAATTTTGGATGGGCCAGAACTGGCTTGCAGTTGGTCAGCATACATTTGGCCCACTCGTTGCGGAACAGGAACTGCCAGTGGGTAGCCCATGGCAGCTGACTCATGATAGCTGTTGCGTCCAATTTCAGGTCTGATGACGCGTCCTGGGGCCCTCTCGCCTCCTCGGAATGGTAAGTACAGTGCCGGGATGTCCACCGGAGGTTGACTCTCCACTTGGCCCGGACGATCGCTATGGTGATGTAGCGCACGGCTGGGGGGGCCCGCTGACGGGTCCCTGGTCACCATCCGGTGGTAGTGGTGTGTGCTCCTTTCGCTTGGTGTGTCCTGTGCCAGTGGATCCTCCTGCACCCTCAGGAGGTAGATGCTGTCGCCAACTCTCCCTGGTAATGGTGCCTCGTGAGGCACTGATGTCTGAGGTCGGCTCCCACTGGTTGCTGGGGGCAACCCGGCGTCTGGGTGCTGCTGTGGTTGGGGCATCAGTGCCCTCGGCATGGTGGCTGCATGGCCAGCAGACAGGCGAGCATGATAAGACGCTGCCTGTGTCGCCATCATCGTGTCAATGAAGTTCTCCTGGGAACTCTTGAGAGTGAGGGGGCCAGGTGGCTTGACGTCCTGGTCTAGTGGCTCGTTTGCCACCTCAGGACCTAGTGGCTCGTTCTTCACATCCTCTTGGTTGGGGCCGGGGTATGCTGGACTCTGCTCGCGTCTGGGCTGCATGCCACTGCTTCGGACTATGTATGAACTAGGGACAGGTAGGTGAGCATGACAGGACGCTGCCTCCCCGTGACCCCAGTCAATTTTGGATGGGCCAGAACTGGCTTGCAGTTGGTCAGCATACATTTGGCCCACTCGTTGCGGAACAGGAACTGCCAGTGGGTAGCCCATGGCAGCTGACTCATGATAGCTGTTGCGTCCAATTTCAGGTCTGATGACGCGTCCTGGGGCCCTCTCGCCTCCTCGGAATGGTAAGTACAGTGCCGGGATGTCCACCGGAGGTTGACTCTCCACTTGGCCCGGACGATCGCTATGGTGATGTAGCGCACGGCTGGGGGGGCCCGCTGACGGGTCCCTGGTCACCATCCGGTGGTAGTGGTGTGTGCTCCTTTCGCTTGGTGTGTCCTGTGCCAGTGGATCCTCCTGCACCCTCAGGAGGTAGATGCTGTCGCCAACTCTCCCTGGTAATGGTGCCTCGTGAGGCACTGATGTCTGAGGTCGGCTCCCACTGGTTGCTGGGGGCAACCCGGCGTCTGGGTGCTGCTGTGGTTGGGGCATCAGTGCCCTCGGCATGGTGGCTGCATGGCCAGCAGACAGGCGAGCATGATAAGACGCTGCCTGTGTCGCCATCATCGTGTCAATGAAGTTCTCCTGGGAACTCTTGAGAGTGAGGGGGCCAGGTGGCTTGACGTCCTGGTCTAGTGGCTCGTTTGCCACCTCAGGACCTAGTGGCTCGTTCTTCACATCCTCTTGGTTGGGGCCGGGGTATGCTGGACTCTGCTCGCGTCTGGGCTGCATGCCACTGCTTCGGACTATGTATGAACTAGGGACAGGTAGGTGAGCATGACAGGACGCTGCCTCCCCGTGACCCCAGTCAATTTTGGATGGGCCAGAACTGGCTTGCAGTTGGTCAGCATACATTTGGCCCACTCGTTGCGGAACAGGAACTGCCAGTGGGTAGCCCATGGCAGCTGACTCATGATAGCTGTTGCGTCCAATTTCAGGTCTGATGACGCGTCCTGGGGCCCTCTCGCCTCCTCGGAATGGTAAGTACAGTGCCGGGATGTCCACCGGAGGTTGACTCTCCACTTGGCCCGGACGATCGCTATGGTGATGTAGCGCACGGCTGGGGGGGCCCGCTGACGGGTCCCTGGTCACCATCCGGTGGTAGTGGTGTGTGCTCCTTTCGCTTGGTGTGTCCTGTGCCAGTGGATCCTCCTGCACCCTCAGGAGGTAGATGCTGTCGCCAACTCTCCCTGGTAATGGTGCCTCGTGAGGCACTGATGTCTGAGGTCGGCTCCCACTGGTTGCTGGGGGCAACCCGGCGTCTGGGTGCTGCTGTGGTTGGGGCATCAGTGCCCTCGGCATGGTGGCTGCATGGCCAGCAGACAGGCGAGCATGATAAGACGCTGCCTGTGTCGCTGCCTGTGTCGCCATCATCGTGTCAATGAAGTTCTCCTGGGAACTCTTGAGAGTGAGGGGGCCAGGTGGCTTGACGTCCTGGTCTAGTGGCTCGTTTGCCACCTCAGGACCTAGTGGCTCGTTCTTCACATCCCCCTTCTCCAGCATTCGGTCTGGCTCTTCCTTCGGTGGTTGGTGCTTTTCCTTGCCAGCCTCATCGTCCCTGGTCTCTTTCTGCAGTGTTGGCTGTCCTCCATCACACTTCCAAATCCTGACTGGGTCATAGGTGGCCTCGCTCCCAGTGCTGGTGGTTACTGTTGTGGTGCCAGTGCGAGATTTACGGGACTTTCGGGAACGATGTTCCTTATGATGGCGCCTCCATCGGTACTCTGCCTCCTCCCTCTCCCACTTTTCTCGTTGGAGCCTGTACTGCATCTCCGCAAGCTGGTGCTGGTACTCCGCTTCCTTCCTCTGTTGCGTGAGCTCGAGCTCGAGCTGTCTCTGCATGAGCTCCTTCTTCCGTTCCCATGCTGCCCAAAATTGTTTCCTCTCCTCCTCCACTTGGGCTCTAAATTGCTCCACTGGTCGCTCCTGTATTTCTGACGATGGGGCTCCAGTCTCAGGAGGTGTTATTAGGGAGAGATTCTGGATTTGAGAATCCAGAACGCTTGCATCATCGAGTGGGATTTCTTGCAGAACATTTTTCTCCACTAGCTCTGAGAAGTAGGTTGAGGGGAGGCCTGTAACTCTCACCAATCCCTCGATGGTGATGCTGTACCCTTCCCGTTGCAGACCCACGATTGCAGCAGCTCGGACGTCACCAATGCCATGAACGGATTTGAGGTCGTCCACTGTGGCGATGTTTACATCCATGGGCCGGGGTACATTGTGAGACATGGTGGACATGTTTATTAGTAGGGGGTACTCCACACACGCACACACAGGTATTATGTTTGTGGTAAGTGAATTATTATAGGTGTGAATGAAGTTTACTACCCATACAAGTTGACTTTATTTTGGTGATTTGGTTAGTCCGACTGTAACATGACAGTGAGAGCTAACCAAGTTGTATTAATTTACCTATGATTAGGTGTCAGTTTGTATTGTTGTGTTCGTGTATGTTCTTTACACAGTTTACTTGTAGCAGGTTGTTGACTGTTTCTACTAATTAACTTAACACTATCACTCAGAAAGTTAATCCAGTCACTCCGATAAATTACAATTACGCCTATTTCAGCTCAACTCATGCACTCGAGGATAAATCCACTCACACCAATAAATTACAATCACACCACTAACGTGAAATATACACACCGATCATATGTATTTACTTTTATGTGGTAGCTTGACTATGTCAAGACAGTGTACACTACCACACACACTATATACATGTAGTTTTTTTTTTTAACCGTGGCTAGCTGTTCAAGGTGCGGTATGAGCATATTAGTGAGCTATGGTATATTTGAGTTGGTGCTAGGGGTCTATCTAACCAATGAGGGGGGTTAGATCACCATGGTGAAAGTCGAATACCGCACCTTACTCGGCTAGCTTGACTGTGTCGAGACAGTGTACACTAACCACACACAGAATAACACAATATTGCAATGGTGAAATATCCAAGTACTGGCCTGAGTTCTAGAATTTAGATCTAAGTTGATCTAATATTAGAAAATTAGTAATCTAAATAAATGACCAGATACTGAAATTATCGAATAATGAAACTTAGCATTAGACAGATTCGAAATCCGAACCAATCTGGGGACAGAATCCAAATCACTCTCTCCCTATTTTTTTTTCTAAGTTTGGAGTCTAGATTCTAAATTATCGAATCTAGAAAACAAAATGTTGAACCAGATAATCTTAAGCGAACTAGCTATACCTAGTTCTATATCTCGTGGGGCTTGCCTATTCGAATTTCAATGCAAACCTCACGTGAAATTCAAGATGGCGATGGCCGCGTGAAAAACTAACTTTTCAAAGTTTCCCACGCCAAATGCTCGTGGAAAATAAACAAAATATGCGACTGTGAGACGTGTAATACGGGCTCACACCCGTTGCCGCGTATCCTCCGGTTTAATCCTCGTCGCCAATGTTGTGCAAGACCGTATTGAGTCTCACATTGCACTGGAATCTTGTACAATAGGCAGCGAAGTTCAGTTGTTGCTGTTTGTCCGAAGGTTTCAGTCACGTCTGCTGGTAAATACAAAGCGTCAAGGGCTCGACGATGTCCCTTAGAGGCGCCACTGGGTGAGGTAACCTGTCGGGTCGTTCACTCACTAGGTGGAGACTCTGTCCATACCGTGTGACTCTCCAGGTGGCAATTCTGTGCTGGCAATTCCACTACAACCGCATGACATCGTACATTGCAAGAAACAGAAAAGAAACTGACCCTGCTGCACTGATTCTTTGTCAAACCTATATGTAAATAGTTACTGTAATATTTCTGTACCCTGAATGTATTCGAGAATATTTAACGTATTTAAATGTATGGAAATGAGCTAATGTGAAAAGAATAGTATGATGGTGAAGTAAATATCTGTGTAAACACCATAAAAATATCAATGAAACCAAATCAAAGCCTTGAAAACTTTATTGTCCAGACACCACCAGTCACACGAAATGAAATTTATTGGCAATATAGCATGGTGAAGATGATTTATGAAAGTTCATAGCCTTCAATAAATGAAATTTACAAGTTTAAACTTCTCCGCTTCACAAGGCATTATATGTTCACTACAAATCACATATTGAAATAAATATTATGTTACACTTACAAGCCAGTAACACATTTAGGAAATTTACACATATCAGTTATGTACAATACTGGCCATTAGTGAATTTAGAAGGCAATTAATGTCGGCATATATTTCACTTTGACGCCATGTTGAGATTTTGGATAGTGCAATTCTGGAAGATGATCTGGCCACTGGTAGTCATGCTGGACGAACTCTGTTGGTCTGAAACAACGGACACTGTGTGGCTTGGAACGATGGGAGATGGGTTGTACTGAGGTGGTTTTGGTCGTCCCAAAACGCGTCCAAGCGCCAAACACTCCTCGTCGGCCAGATCGGAATAGTTGTTGAGACTGTCAACACGCTTATGCCCAGAGATCTGCAAAAGTACACAGATTTGCTAGAAGAATGTGACAAGTATGGAAGAGTATCTCAAATTGATTGGGGTTTGAAACAATAATGAATAGCATAGTCAAACCATTCTAATGTATGTCACCACCTTGACTGTTGTTCCGTCTGGCACCCCCGACTTCCGACAGGTGGTTACTAGGTGTTTCCGAGCGCTGATGTTGCTCAAGGACACTTCTTTCCCGAGACCCGCCCTGTCAGTGATGTTCCTCATGTAGGATTTAATGGAGTTCAGGCCATGGACCTGGAAAATATAATCTTCCACATTTACGCATGTGTCAAGGTGGCAAATGGCAGAACTGAATGGGTAAGATAAATTTGAATCGGGTAATTAGTTACATACCTGGTTTTTGTACCAAATTTTCTCCTTGGCCATGCTGCTCTTTGAGGAGAAGTTCTTGGGCTGCAGGTAGAATGGTGAATTACCGTTGCACATGTCTGCAGGTCTTTTGGCAGCGTACTCTTCGAACAGCCTGACAGGACAGTATTGTGGTGCTTCTGTGTCCTCGAAGACTTTCACGAGTTCCCGCACCTCAGTAGTGTCACCCTGGCGGGTTTTGGTGACTCGTTCAGTGGCAGTCAAATATTTCGCTCCAGCGGTGGTGGTGGAGATCGTGACATCGCCCCATCGGAGGTCGTAGTTTTCTTTGTTGCTGCGCTTTCCAAACCTGGTGCACATTATCCACCATATAGTGTTCTGTAAGGCCTGTGGGGAATCTGCACCAAGGGCTCCATTCTCCCACATCTTGTTCAGCTCGGCATCGCTTGGTGCTCGTTTTCGGTTGACCCGGTTGCCTTTCCCCTGTTTCTTCAACATCCGGCATTTGCTGGCGATGGCCTCCCTAGATGTGAAAAAGGCATGACTGGTGATGATGGAGGTTGAATATGTCCTCTCCTTCAGGAACCGCTCAATACTTGACTGTATCCCCTTCAAGGTTCCTGGCTCATATTCACCATCTACCCCAAGTGCAGTGCTCTTCTTGACCGAAACAAAGAACAAAGCCAAGAGTTCATTGAGTTCATCAGGGGGGATTTCATGCGGTTGTCGATGCTCATTCTTAGATTTCAGGAACTGGCACAGGATGTTAATGTGAGAACTCGTTTTTCGTTTAGTGTTAGGGTTTTTTTTGTCTTCTATGAATTTAGACAGGGCGTCGGTGTCGAAATCCGTGAATCTACTGGAAGATGGTTCAGGTTGCTGGACAGGTTTTGGATGTGGAGTGGAACCATCACTACTTTGGGAAGGAGCATACGTGGGATCGTCGTCATCATCGTCACATGGGGTTGAAGCACGAAGTCCTGTGTTGCAGTAAATAGAGTTAAGTTTACTTGGGGGAAAAATTCATAACACACTGCAGCTGAATTTTTTATTAAAAAAGAAACACTGTTTAAATATATAATTCGGTGTTTCGATGAATATTACTTTATCATAATTTGAGTATTGCTCACTTTGTGTTTCATTGTGATGTTCTGTGTCTGCATCGGTGACAGGAATTTCCATGGCCATCAGGCTTCCATCCGAAATGTCCTCATCTAAGCAAAGGTGTGAACATAATATGAAAAAAAAATTAATCATTTATGGTAGTATTTAATTAGGCATCTATTGGAATACAAATACTCATACAAATACAAAGTGACAAAATTGGCGTGACGTCACTATTCAGTTCATTATGCACAGAACATGTCAGCAAGTAAACATATAGGTATGGGTCCCAGATGTAAATAATAATTGTTTACCATCGGTGTCATGATTACTGATCTCTGGGCCATGGTCATCCGGAATATCCACATCCAGGAGGCTGTTGTCCGATATATCTTCAACTAATTGTAAAGATAAGCAAATAAGGAAATCAAACTGGTATCAGAACATTTGCAAAACAGTTAAAAGGACATTTCTTGAAATGAACCATACTACATGTAGAATTGTGGTCATGATAATTATCAAAGTGAACACGGCCAAAATGTTATTTTTTAATTATCGAAAATAGAGGTAAAAAGGTACATGCAATGAAACTTGAAAAAAGAAGAAGAAATTGCGATATTATTTGATATTCGTTTTAGTATCAGTTGCACATTATGTTAAATGTGATAACTGATTGTACCATAATCGTAAGGCTGTGTGCTCCTCAGGTCCATATCATCAAGAATCTCATTCGGGTCCCCTTCAGCTGAAACATTAGCAATTAATGTACAAATATACAGGTAAATATACTCAGAAATACTAGAGTATATATCATTTGTGTCTTCATACAAGCCTCGCCTAAAATCTAGGCCTAGAATATCTGACAATATACGACTGATTTAGATAATGAAAAAAAAGAATATACCTCCAACTTGATAATCCATGTCTTCCAATACAGTTGTTGGACTCACACGAGCTTGATCTCTAGGTGCACTACTAGCAGCTTGCATCTCTGAGTAAACAGTAATTAGGAAAAATAGGATACAGAAGTCATAAAAAGGTAGGGAGGGAAAAGGATCCATCAGTGTTTGATATATCTAGTCTGCTAAAATTTCAGAATACAATTTACTTACCAGCATCTTCCGGATCCACAACTTCATCAATGTTGACAGTGTTGTATTCGGTTTCAGGGTCCAGCTCACTAGAGTTACTTGCATATGATAATCCTGCAATATTTATTAAAGAATAAAATACAGATTTGCATTCAAAATGCAAGAAACAGTGGGGGAAAATGGAATTTAGGCTAGATCTACAGTAGGAATGGCAAAATTACACTATGGGGATTAGAATTTCAGTGACTGGAAAATTAATAACTTACCACGAATTTCTGCAGCCGCAACCTCGTCCAACGTGATACCTAGTACCAACGTATGGTACCAGTCGGTAATGTCGAAGTTTGGCATGTCTGGGTCCATTATGATAGAATAAAAACGGTCACAATGCAATTTTTACGGCTCGAACGCCAGTGGTGATATCTTGTGAACGAAAACGAGACCAGAACGTCATAATCGTATTTGCGTCATGACGATACCAACCCCCAAAAAAACGAAATCGGATGGCTTACACATATATCATACTCTAAATTATTTCGCAAAATGTAGTTTTAGAAACTCACATCAATCAAACGATATATCATGAACTACAGGGTTATACAAATTGATGATATTATGAGAACTATTTTATTTTCATCAGTTGCGTATGGACAAATCGAACGTCGGCAGTAATTAGGTCATTTGTTTGGGAACGGCGCTCACGAGTGTGTGTTTTTCTTTGAAGTTCAGACTGGGTTTCGGGGTCTTCAAAACCAACGGACAACAACTATAAGTACGTGAAATAAAAGCTGTGGTATCAATCTCTTCATTTCAATGAAAAACGGAGATGTCTAAATTGAGTGCCGGATGGGTTTTACCCACCCCTGGTGTCCAGTGCTGAGATGAACAGTAGAGTGCGAGAATACTATCAGGTGGCATGCCACTGAGTTGCGTGCCCTTGTGCGATGATATTGTTGCTGTTTGTGTAGGCTTCTGTAATTTGAATGAACCACTGTGCATCTGATTACTAGTACGTGTAATCAAAGAGTGCCACATCAATAAGAGGCCCCACTCCAACAAAAATGCATGACTGAGCAATTCTAAGTCGAGAAAATCAGGGTGACTTCAATGCCAGGGGACCGCTCCCTCACCGGCGAAGTTCATATTGTTTTACACTCCTCCACCGGCGAATTGTCTATTGTCTGTGCTTGTTACATAGGGCTATAGAGAGACTTGGGCCTCTTATTGATGTTACACTCTTTGGTGTAATCTCATGGGAGTTCTAATCAGTGGTGTTGGTCGGGACTGGTGAGCGTAAGCTGTCAGTCACAGTCATTGTCTGTTATTAGGCTATGGATCATGTGGATGGGGCAAATCCAAGGCCGATAATCTTTTAAATGTCTATAATCGCTATAATATATTATATGTGTACATGTTTTTTTAAAAATGTAAATAATGCAAATTTGTTCGTATATATATGTTGACAAACTTTAATTTATCAAATTCCTAAACAACGAATATTTCGTCATATGTAAACTGTAGTGAGCATATTTTATTGTTTGATGTTGCATATGTAATAGGGAAAGAAAGTATAAACTGCAAACTATATATGTTTGTCGTTTGAGCATGTATATGATACAGACGTTTTTCTTAGATGACACTGAAGATATCAATGTAAATTTTGAATGATGTGCACACATTAGTTTTCAAGTAATATCATATTTAGGAAAGGTTTCTATGACATGAATTGCTGTCAATTGAAAATTGAAAGATTTTTTTCCATTCAAGCGATATTCATACCATACTTTACAGATGCTTTGCTTTTCTATTCATACATGGTAAATAAATCACACAAAACAAGCACAGGGGGTGCCGGAAGCAAAATCGACGATTCATATTATGGCGTGTTCAAAGTCACGATACGATCATCTGCGTGACCGCCCAAATGCTCGTAACCAATATCTATCCACAAACATGCTGTGTGCAGCTGCCAATTTACACGTTTCAGGTCCTCAACATTTAACATTCAAGGTCATATCAGGTCAAGGTCGAGTTCATCAAAAAATATTACATACTGTTTTATATGTGCTCATAATTAACCTGCAAGCATTAAATCTGCAAGCATTAATTTCTTTCCAAATTGGGTAATATGGCCCATTTTAGACTGCATTTTGGGCATTTGGAACAATGTATCGAAAATCAGATATTCTTTCCAATTTGGGCAATATGGCCCATTTTTGACTGCATTTTGGGCATTTGGAACAACTTATCGAAGATCAGAAATATGTGGCTCCGCCCCCTGGACAATCCAATCAAGGTACACATTGCAAGCAAAACCATTCCTGTTCAGCATCTACGCTGTCAACATTAGCACAACTGTAGTGATACCATAGGTTACAGGCGTCACATTGTACACTGAAACCCTTAGTGTTTGTTATTTCCCTCTGCTCCAGGCATAAATTGTTGCAAGTGGGACAAAATGCAAACAGTTGTTTTCCCAGCAAGATATCCATGATGTAGCTTTTGAAGAACATGCCCAGTCTTTGAACAACAGAAAACAAGAACTCATTGTCGAAGTCTACTCTACAAACTAAAGGTGCCCCAGCTGATGTCCATACAATGAAGAATGTCTTAGCGATGTTCGTAATTGCCATTTGCCCTTGCACTTGATAGTAGTACTCATGACTTCTGTTCAGAACAATTTGTGAGCCTCTCTTTTCTAAGAAAACAGTCTTGTCCCATGCCTGGTGAACATTTTCATTTCTGATCCCATAAGGGCACTTCACTTCCACAGTCCACCGTCCACAACAGTCACACTTGACACTTCCATCTGTTGTAGCAGACAGGGAGGGATAAGGTCTAGAAACATGGAAGGAGGGTGGTTTGTATGTGAACATATGGTGATGGGACGCTTCGCATTGAACGAAAGCCTCCACAGCCGTTTCCTCCATATGCAGTCCCTATGTTATTGCTGGGACTCCTTCTAGGTTTTTATCGTTCATGATGTCATACACAAAGCCTGTAGTTTTAACACCTTTCTTTCTCGCTATTATGCGACTCATTTTTCCGTCTGCCTCTCCGAATCTTGAAGCTGTTAGACGCCCCAGTCTGTGAGAGGACCATTCAGCGGTGTTGGATAGGATCTTCGACGTGATCTTAAAAATTGTTAGAAAATATGTTCAATTTCTTGAAGATATGATATGATAAGAGTATATGCAACAAAACACATACATGTGTTTTTATTCTGAAGTGATTTTCTACAATTATGTCAATTTCATCACCAGATCCCCATACATAACTCCCAATTACCATAGCACATGCTTCCTCGGTATGAAATTCCATCAAATAGTCTGGAGATTTCTCTCTGTGCTGCTCCCCAATGTCTACTATATTTGGAGGAATAACCGATTATCCTTTGAACACAGGGAACGCTGCGATGATACATATGCATATAATTATTTAATATTCAGGATATATTCAACATTACGACTTGGAATTTTACACAAATTTAATATGCATATCATAATTATCGAAGTTAAAAAATATATGTATATATATAAAGTAATAACCATGGAAAATGGGAGATGAAGGTTTTTCTCTGTACCACAATTTCAGAAATTGTGTAACGTCTTCATCCTTTAACGTTCTCTCACATTCCCTCCTTGGATCGAATTTTGATCTTAGTTTTTTTTTCTCCTTGGATCGAATTTTGATCTTAGTTGTTCCTCAGCTGTGTCGTCTAATACTGGAGTGATACCTTTCTTGCTCGAGTCTTCTCTAATTGACAGGTCTTTCACTCTGCATAGGTTTACTTGCCTGCTCAAAATGAAGGTGGTCAAGTAAAATAATAGCAATGGAATTATCGTAAATGGTGCCTTAATGTCCACCTTTTCGTTTGGTCATTCCAGGCGCATGCCTCCTCTGTACAAGACTTGTTATAGTTCTCACATCCATATTCTACTTTATAAAGTGTTGCCACTACGTGATTGCATGTGCCACCTATAATTCGCCAAAAAAAGTAAACGTGCCTTGCAAGATAATTTATGATGAGTGCATCATAATGTTATAATAATGAAACAATAAAATTGTATCATGCAATAACTGAAGTTATAATATAAATTAGGATCTTATAGAAAATAACAAATTTTGTAGTGCAGTAATTGTCAAGAATATTAACTCATGCCAGTTGTGCAATTGCACCAGCCCCGTTGAACGTTCCCATCTGGGTCAATAACTACCCAAACAGTCTTTGGCTCCTCCCTGACTCTCTGTGATGGGCTCACGGCTGTTTTCAATATCAATCTTTTGTCTGTAATCAATATCAATCAATTCATATGACGGTAAATCTAATATTTCGCATTTACCTATTTTTAATATTTTATTTGGCATTTTATATCAATGCCAATAATATATATCACAGTTAATATGCCCCATCATAACATCAGTAAGTATACCGGTACTTGTACATATGTTCCTAAATTAGCTTTTGCAAGGTGATCGAGTAAATCTTTATCGGCTGACCTCCTTCGCATCAAATATTAACTTTGATAAACAGCTTTGAATACTTTGATACACACATGTGTGCTTGAATATGCAGTGTACAATTATTGATGTCAGTACCTTTCAAAACAACTGTCATGATCTTGTCAACGAAACCGTTGACCCAATAACTATATGCCTTCTGACTCTTGTATTTTCCTATGATTTCTGTTTCCAGCTGTTGTTTTTGACAATAGATAAGCAAAAATTTTGCCGATATCCAGTTTTGGCCAATTCGGTTCCTGTTTCCACTGTTCTTTCGGGATCAAGAGAGGATCTTCTATGTTTAGATCTAACAAAATCTTCTCATACACGGACTTCAAACTCTCCTCTCGCTCTGCTTCGTTAATGACAAGTGGTAATTTCTGTTCCCACGCTACATAGGCTCGGGCTACCAGGGCCTGCTTAGGTCCCGACGTTGGTTGGCCCCTGTCACGCAAGAAGTCCTCTAAATCATTTTTCCTCATGGAGTTGAACTCATCATATGACGATATCTGATTTTAAATTGGAAATCGAAAATTATTCAAGCGAAAATGAAATTTTATTCATTAAACTGTGCTCTACATTACATTAAATCTTTAAAATAAAATACAAGCAATTTAATCATCATAAATAAATGATAGGATATTGTTATGTATATCAATAACTACCCCCACTACCCCCCCCCCCCCACCCCAAACAAAAGGAGAAAATAACAAATATGTTATTGTCCCCAGGCCCACTCAAATGCTTTGAACTGTGATCTAGAATAAATTATAGAAATATGAAAGTTAGCATTAAATATTTTTTGGAACCGTTAAGTCAGATATTAACCCCCCCCCCCCCTCTCAATACAAGACAATGGCACTTACAACCAGTGTCTCTGCTACCCCAAACCCCTCCCGCGTTTGCACATAAATTATAAAGGATCAAGCCTCTTCTTCTGAATTCATTTATACGGTCTGCATATAACATCATAACGTCCCCCTGTATACACCGTTCTTTGCACATAAAAGCGCCATCTATTGAATGACCTGATAACCATATAGGAGGGTACCCCATTTCAACTCGACTTTCCTGCATGAAAAGTGCGTAAGCGTTGGATAAAAGTTAAAATAAATTATCCACGATAATAAATTTAATATTTAGGAAATTTTATACTTTTTTTACAGCAATAATCACCTTTATATCTTATGAAATGTAGCGTATTTGCCCTACATGCAGACGGCCTCAAATAAAGATGTCAGGTCAAAGGTCACTAGTGGTCACATGATATTTTTTTCGGCAAATCAAAACAAATGTACGAATTTTCTCCGATTCTGTCATCGAGGTTTGGAGCAGACAACAACAAACGATTTTGTGTGCAAAAAGTCTTTTATTCACGCGAACGCAAGCTCACAGGCGAAGGTAAATGAAAGATAAATCAGTTCGAGAACACCATAATCGAAACCGGAAATCCCCGCATGCCCCACTGTCTCGTTTTGCCCCACTTCCAATATGGCGACGGTAACCGTGAAAAGGCCTATTCATCCTCAACATTCCGGGAACAGCAGTCAAGACTTCAGCACAAAATGGAAATACAGACGGATGATCAAGATTACCATTGGAAGCAAGAAGAGCAAGACAGGAAAAATAGTGCCATTGATGCCTTCAAATGTATATGAATATACATTTACAGAAATAAAAGTATGAATAGGGACCCAACGGTCAGCGACATTTGACATACCATTAATAAACGGTGTCCAATTGAAGTTTATTTGTATGAGTAGGTGTATATGGTATGATCAACGACTTTAACAGGCTAAAATTTATCATCCTCCCTCTGAGTCCCTCAGGGTTTGCAAGAATGAACCACTTCCAGTACACAAGTTTTGCAGTTGCTTATTTTGTTGCTATCCAGTACACAAGTTTTGTGACCCCTCGGCGTTATAGACGATGGTCACCCCGCACTGACGCTCGGCATGATATCGTGTATATCGCCTCAGTAACAGTGTATTATTTCACACTTACTAACACTTCACAACGTCAAACATGTTTGGTCAAAAATCAAATGTTTCGGTCAACCATGTTTAGGGCATGCTTAGGTTTTGCATAAGACACTAATACTGCCTGTTAATCAACCTTGATATCCAGGACGCGATCTCGTTTAATATAACTCCGCAACGATAGGAGGTATTCTTCAATCAACAAAATTCGGAATGGAATGACCCTTAGAAATGCTAGTGACACACGAACGTCATGCAAGCTCTTTAACTTATTATTTGGATGATTTTCTATGCATCTTGAACACGTGCTGTTGGCGTGGTATGTTTGGTCCATGGAAACACAGTAATCTCAAATTATGTTTTGAAAAGTCACATATTGTTGTCTATTGTTTGTCAAACTTCCAAAATGGCTCGTGTACCGTTTTGACGTTTTCAAGCGCCTCTCGAGCACTTTTACAAATATCACCACGAGCTGGTGGATCGGTGCTACCAGAGCCTTTCAAAACGGAAATTATTTTTGATACACATATGCCAATTACTTCCGGCAAGTACCCGCCTTCTAAAGACAACACAAGCCTTCCACTGGAGAGTTCCATCAACTGTTGCGTCATCCAGCCGTACATTTCCGGTGTGACGTCGTATCCGCCTAAAGGGTCTCCCCTTGCTGCATCGATACCGCATGCAACGATGACGAGATCCGGCTGGAACTGACTGAGCAAAGGCAAAATGATCTCCCGAAAGGCCGCCAGGTATTCGGCATCACCCATTATGTCATCGTTTAGTGCTATGTTAACGTTGAAGCCTTCACCTGTCGGCGAGAGATTAATTGCGTTTCAATACTTTCCGCAGGGAAATAAATATGCAGTAGACAGATGATTAATAAAAAAATATTTGAACCAAACAATAAATGGAAGTCGTTTCGATTATTGAATAGCATGAAATGCATTTTTTGTGTCAAATACTCCATGATAAGTTTATTTAGCGTGAGAAATTACCCACCTCTCCCTTCGCCCACTGAATCATAGTCGGACTTTTCAAGCCGAGGGTAAAACTCCTTCCTATCATATCTGTGGATGGACGTATAAAGTACGTCCGGATCACTGTAGAATACGTCCTGAATTCCGTTCCCGTGGTGTACGTCCCAATCCACTATTGCAATTTTCTTTATTGTATCGTACTTCCGCAGAGCGTACCTGGTTGCTATGGCAATGTTATTGAAGTAGCAGAAACCATTGCTGTTGGATTCGTCTGCATGGTGACCGGGTGGTCTGACCATAGCAAATCCATTATCAACCTGCGATAACGGTGTTTCATCGGTTAGATGAAAATTACATTTAGCGTGATATGTTTTCTTATTATCAAGCATCTACTAAACACAAGCAGCTTGCCTGACATATTTATTCAGGCAAGCAATATCACATAAACAGCAGTTGATAAAACGCAAGCAAAACATAGTTCACCTTCCCAGAACACACCGCGTCAACCAATGAAAGGAGGCTTCCAGCAGACAGACACGCAGCCCGATAGGTGTCGCAACATTTGTAGGTGGGATATTCTTCCCACAAGCCATCGTCTAAGTTGAGTTGTTCAGACGTGTAACCCGCCACTTCCTCCACATGGGCCGGAGTGTGTACGAGCAGCAGCTCCGGTGTAGTAGCTTGTCTGTTCAGCGGGAGAAAGTGATCAAAAAAGCGATAATGAGGTGCGGTTCATGGGTTTTTGACACGAAGATGGTTAGTGTAGAAGTTGATATATTGGTATTATAGTGACGTATCATTTGCGATTGGTATAACACGTATATCACTGAATGGTAATGATAGAGGTATATCGTTTAGTGTGAAGAAACTGTGGTGTATACTAGTAGTTGAATAGTTGTAGCTGTTACTATTCGAAACAGATGATACCCATGATGCATATAATGCATTTTTTTTCTAAAGAATGCGAAGGAACATTTGTATTGAATCAATTTTTTCATTGAAGCGTATATGCATACATGAAGTCGTCCGTGTACACGAAGTGCACCCTAGTATAAATCGTTACACGCATGTACACGAATAGATTGCAATATACAACAGCTTCTCATGCAGGGGCGCCGGACCCACAGGGGCAGCGGGGGCAGCTGCCCCCGTTGCCCTCTTGTTGCGGGGGCAGCACGGGGGCAGAAATGTGCCCTCTCGTGGGTCATATTATCTGATATTGTGATAAATGACACTGGTAAAATCTTTACCGTCAAATCTTTAGAGGGATGCATTTGATTTGTTTTCACATTCATCAGAAATGGCCGGTGTAGGACTTTGATGGTCGTTCCCTCAAAATTTGTTTAATAATCTTTTTTTTCTAATCTCTCACAAGCAGGACCCTCATATTAGTCATATGTGAATAAATATTGCTCCGTATCGCTCAAAAAAAAGACCTTGAACTCGACCTAAAATGACATTCAGTGGTAATTGTTGAGGGTCTGTAAATTGTCAATTGGCCAATGCAGGCAAAACGTTTGTGGAGAGAGATTAATAGGTTAAGAGCATAGTCACATACACGTACATGTAGGTGATCGTTTGGTGACCTTGAATTGGTGACCTATCAATCACAACTTCAGCGAATGTGAATGATAGGTCAACGCATCGATTTTAGTGGGGAAAAAAGGTTTATTTTATACAATTATAAAGTGGAGTAGTCTAGTGTATGGCATGATAAGGTAGGATACTAGTTGTTTTCAGAGTGAGTAATATTTAATGAACAAGAACCAACGTCTGCGAACAAGCGCATGAGGATTACCACATACCCCTTTAGGTTTACTTACAAATTATTATCATGATTATTGTGCTATCTACACATGTATAATGCCCTTCTGATGAAAGCTACCCCCGCCCTTCAAATTTGCTTCCGGTGCCCCTGTACTCATGGCCATACATGGGGGTTCATGAAGTTCCTTGAAATTTTGTCTGACACTGGGCGTATTCGGGTATGTTCGCTCGGAATACTCTAAGATTAGGTGATTACCGCATGTCTATCACGTGTACACATGGCGTAACATGGATGAGCAGATCATGATGTGGGTCACGTACCGGATAAGTGTGTCAGTAGGATAGTGTGTTTGTTTACATCTACATGTACAATGGCAAGCAAAATATCGCTGTCAAATTGCCAGAAAGATCCTGGAGCGTCACGAGGTGTTTGTTTCCCTGGACTATGGAACTGCCATTATCACTGCAAGCAACGCTGATTGGATATTGTTAGGCGAATTCGGGAATTTTCGTTGGTATAAAAAACTAAATAAACACAATTTCACATTACAATTCTCTCCACTGTACTGAAGTCCACGCATCATTCTTTGGCTGAAAACTAGAACGATGTGTGTTACACATCGGGACATACGTGATTTCGCGTCCTGCTCATGTGCGTATAAAGCTCCAGCTAAGTGTCATTTTGTCGGTTATCGACCCTCACATGCGAGATATCATGATGATCAAGTACACTTATTGATATACTTCCTATTATTTTCATTTTTCGCCGTCTTCTTTTTTTGTGATAATTGACAACACCGATACACGTGACATATATGCAGAAGCAAACATATTATGAGACAAAGAAAGGTTCAGTCTAGCTTTTTGGTGATGATTAATCATGTTTGGTACTCCTACGTGCGAAATTGTCATGATCAGTGATTGTTATGTTTCGTCAACTGTCCCAAGGGTCACGTAGTTGTAGACTGATCCGGTGTCACGTGACACATCCGGTGTCTATAAAACTGGGGACACAGATAAACGAATCCTTGTGGGGTGTCCGAGGACGGAAAACGTGTCCATACAGAAGCATTTGAATTGAGGTATGAATGGTTATGTCCTATAATTGAGTACTTAGGTTTTTTTTCCATAAGCATTTACACTTTCGGTGACTAAGACTTGGTTCTGGAAGTTAAAAGTTTATACTATTTATTTGGCATCTTTAAAAAACTTGAAGAGAACACAAGTACTAGATGACCATATCGTTCTATATTGCATTTGGTGACTTTAATTACAGTCTTTCGGATCTATGTATCAATCATTTGCAAAAGACAATATGTATTTCAGTTGACGAGATGGATAGCTACGAGTCAATTCCACTGCCGTCTATGATCTCGGTGGTTGGTACCGGGGAATTCGGTAGAGCAATGACGATGAGACTTCACGAGAGCGGGAACGACGTCGTCGTTGGCAGCCGCTATCCTTCTCGAAGGAAAGAGGTTCCCCCTGACGACATTCTCGCCAAGGTTAAGGTCACAACTCTCGGAGAATGTGTAGCAGCATCCAACATAATTGTAATAGCTATACGGCCAGAAAACTACGACATCCTCAAACCGGTAGATCACTTACTCGACGGGAAGGTGCTCATTGACGTCAGTAACTCCTTGAAAGTCGAAGGTATCTCCAAGTCTGGCATCCAATCTAACGCCCAAAAACTAGCGTCACTCTACCCACGTGCCCATGTCGTGAAAGCTTTCAACACCGTTTCTGCGTATGCCCTGATGATGACGTACTCCAGCCGTGCAATCTACGTCTGTGGAGACAACCCATCAGCTAGAGCAGTTGTTATGCAAATGGCAGGTCGCATGGGCTTCACTGCTTTCGACTCCGGGAAACTGGCGAGTGCAACCCGGGTAGAAGAAGCTAACAGACGTCTTCTTCTTGGCTGGGGTTGGCCGTCCCTTATCACCTTGCTCATCTTCCTAATATGGACAACATATACGCTTTGCAACTTCTACATCATTCGCTGGAACCCCTGGACGTGGGAACGAGTACCCACGAACATCATGAACAAGGTATGTGCTGTGACTTCAATTACGTTGATGGCACTCTGCTTCCTTCCTGGCTCCATTGCCGCTTTCCGGCAGCTCGCGACAGGTACCAAGCACAAACGCTTCCACAAGTCGCTAGACCTCTGGCTCAAGATGAGGAAGCAGTTCGGTCTGTATGCCCTGCTCTTTGGTGCCATCCACATGGTCATGTCCACCATCCTCATCGCACCTGCTTACTTTGGCAAATGGTGGTTCCACACCAACCGGGCAACAATCCCTGCCAACCTCACCGAGGACATCAGAATCCACATCGACTCCAGGATGAACTGGGTGGGGGAGACTTGCACACTTCTAGGCGTCCTATCGATGTTTACCATGGGAATCCTGGGGTTGACCTCCATTAATTCCATCGCAGACACCCTAAACTGGAAGGAGTGGCGTTGTCTGCAGTCGTACATGGGGCAGGTGTGTCTGATTTTCTCCACAGCGCACGTGACTGTCAAAGGAGTGTCATGGTGGGTCGATGAGAGCTATGACCGTATTCTACCGAGCTTGGCGTTCCTCAGCTCACTGTTGCCATGGTTTACGCTCGCGCTCCGCCTCGTGCTCCTCATGCCAGGCATCAGCGGGCGTGTGGACAAGATTCGTCGTGGCTGGGAGAGCAAACACGCAGACGACGTCGAAGTTGTCGTGCACGTGGCGGAGGGAAGCAACGGTCATGCGACTCAGGGCAACAATGGTCATGCGCCTCATGTGAAAGCGGGTAGTCATGGGCATGTGTCAACTCACATGGTAGAACGTAGCAATGGTGACATACCAGGTGGTGTAACACATAATAGCAGTGGAATGTCAGGTCACGTGATGAAGGTTGAGAACGGGCAAGTGTCAAATAAATTAGGCGTCAATGATGAAGGCCAGTTGAATTTAGCTTTCAAAAATGAATCATATGATATAAATGAATCGAACTCACTGTAAAAAACCCATTTTTGTCAGGCTGACTACGACTAATAGTTTTGAGGATAATTACCTTTGCTGCGTGGCAGTATTTTAATAAGTTATAATAAGTTATGAAGAAATAACATTTATGCCAGTGGATATTTTTCGGCCAATTGCAGCACGAATCAACTTAAATCATCGTCAACAGGCTTATATTACACTCTCAACATCCATATTAGGTTAAGCATATCATTCCACGGATTTCTAAAGTGGTTGAGCATGCAATTATTTCCAAACCAAATCGCCAATATCATTGCACATTATCAATCCAAAACCAATATGTCATATTTCCTATTATATATGATGTGGGCTATGTATTCGGTATGAACCAACCAACGTCCAAATGTTTTATGGGAAAAATATGTTCAAGCAACATTTTGTCAGTGGTAGAATCTACTACAAATGGATCTGAATTATAACTGTATGGCCTAACATTATGCCAGTGGTAAAACCCACTACAAATGGATCTGATTTCATAATTATATGTGTCAACAATGTGTCAGTGGTAGGACCCACTACATATGGATCTGATTTCATAATTATATAAGGCAACATTGTGTCAGTGGTAGGATCCACTACAAATGGATCTGATTTCATATTTATATAAGGCAACATTATGTCAGTGGTAGGATTCACTACAAATGGATCTGATTTAATAATTATATGAGGCCACATTGTGTCAGTGGTAGGATCCACTACAAATGGATCTGATTTCATAATTATATGTGTCAACAATGTGTCAGTGGTAGGATCCACTACAAATGGATCTGATTTCATAATTATATGTGTCAACAATGTGTCAGTGGTAGGATCCACTACAAATGGATCTGATTTCATAATTATATGAGGCAACATTATGTCAGTGGTAGGATCCACTACAAATGGATCTGATTTCATAATTATATGAGGCAACATTGTGTCAGTGGTAGGATCCACTACAAATGGATCTGATTTCATATTTATATGAGGCAACATTATGTCAGTGGTAGGATCCACTACAAATGGATCTGATTTCATAATTATATGTGTCAACAATGTGTCAGTGGTAGGATCCACTACAAATGGATCTGATTTCATAATTATATGAGGCAACATTGTGTCAGTGGTAGGATCCACTACAAATGGATCTGATTTCATATTTATATGAGGCAACATTATGTCAGTGGTAGGATCCACTACAAATGGATCTGATTTCATAATTATATAAGGCAACATTGTGTCAGTGGTAGGATCCACTACAAATGGATCTGATTTCATAATTATATAAGGCAACATTATGTCAGTGGTAGGATCCACTACAAATGGATCTGATTTCATAATTATATGTGTCGACAATGTGTCAGTGGTAGGATCCACTATAAATGGATCTGATTTCATATTTATATGAGGCAACATTATGTCAGTGGTAGGATCCACTACAAATGGATCTGGTGTTTACATTATATTCAGCTTTTATATATTTCATGTGTATGTATTTCCTTGGAGTGTCAGCAGCAAAGTCTGTTACACGGTGATCTCAAACGTTCATATATTTATCATATATTGGATGTCATACTAGTGATACACTGATGCCACTGATCATAACGTTTTATATTTATATTATATCTCGATATTATTGTGTATGCGTACATAAGTGATAGGGTTTTATACGTGAAAAATCAAATAACCCTGTTTATCCGTAAATAGTGTGAGACATGTTGTTACTGCACTGGAATGTATTTAATTCTACACATGCATGTATGATATGCAGCTGGAATGAATAAATATTCACCACATCACTTCTTTCAGTTTCATTTTTCCCTGAAATATGAATTACACCGATATACACGGAGCATGAAATACAGAAGTCAGGAAAATTCATAAATGGACCTATATGTTTTTACTTTTCGGTAAGGAAGTGTCCGTTCAAAATATTACGATAGCAATGCAAACGACACAATCAGCGATTGCAGACCCTCGCCCTTCCAGATTAAGTTTTACTAAAAATATATAGTTGATGACCCTTACATTTTCTACCTGGACAATAACTGGGGATTTTGGTATTACTATCATTGGCCTTATATAAATTGGTAGGAAATTGGCCATAAAAAAATACAAAAATCATGGGAGAAATGATCATTAATCAAAGTAGAGTTATTTTTTCTATCTTGAACATATTCTCGACCTGTCGACCACGACCTGAATTCTTGATACTGACAACCCAAACTCCGCCAGCTATCACAACTTTATACTGCATACTGTATTTCAACATTCTATTGAATATCGTCGTATTGGGAATTACCAAACCTCGAAATACTACGAATAAGTGATTTCGGCTGATGACCCTTACACTTTCTACCTTGGGCGATAATGGGAGATTTTGATCATACGACCATCGGTCATACAGCAAATGATGGGAATTGAGCACTGCAAAATACAAAATTAATGAGGGAAATTAATCACTAATATAAGTTATTGCAACTTTTCGATTTTTATCTTTTATCTGACCTTGACCTTGTCGTTCAATATTGAGCTGTAAAATGTCAGAGTATTGTTTCTATCATCCAGCCACATCTCCTGAATGAAAATGGGTTGAAACGAATGAAAACTAGCTTCACAATATATGGCCTTGGGTCTCAGAACACTCAAAAGTCGTAAAATCGTGACCCCTAATTTTTCGACATCGGGCGATAATGGAGGGTTTTCGTCGTATGACCATCGGTCGTACACCATACGATCGAGAATTGGCCAAAGAAAAATTCAAAAATAGTTGGAAGAATTAATATCAAGTAGAACCAGAGTTAAAGTTAACTTTGTGATTTTCACCATTTCCGTTGCCATGACAACCCTTTTTATTCGATTTTGACAAAATTTGAAGGAGACCGAGCCACTACCATAGCGCTTCAGTCCTATAAATTTCAGAACGATAGAACCGTTTTCCATTGAGTTATCAGCGCATATAACCGAAATAACCGAAATCGTGAACCCTCAACTTTTCGACATCGGGAGATAATGGAGAATTTTAGTTGTACGACCATCGGCCGTAGACCATACGATCCGGAATTGGCCAAAGAAAAATACAAAAACAGTTGGAAAAGTAATATATAGTAGGAACGGAGTTATAGCCAATAATGTGATTTTCACTTTTTCCGTTGCCATGGCAACAGTTTATATTCGATTTTGACAACATTTGAAGGAGACCGAGCCACTACCATAGCGCTTCAGTCCTATAAATTTCAGATAGATAAGGCCGTTTGTCTTTGAGTTACATGCGCACACATTTGCACTGAAAAGTCGCTGGTAAAAAATAACCGAAATCGTGAACCCCAAATTTTTCGACATCGAGCGATAATGGAGAATTTTAGTCGTACGACCATCGTCCGTACACCATACGATCCGGAATTGGCTATATCTGAATTAATATCAAGTGGAACCGGAGTTATAGCCATTTATGTGATTTTCACTTTTTCCGTTGTCATGGCAACCGTTTTTATCTGATTCCGACAAAATTTGACAGAGACCGATCCATTACTATAGCGCTTTAGTCCTATAAATTTCAGAACGATAGAACCGTTTGTCTTTGAGTTATAAGCGCAGACATTTGCCCTGAAAAGTCGCTGGCGAAAAATAACCGAAATCGTGATCTCCAACTTTCCGACACCGGGCGATAATGGAGAATTTTAGCCGTACAACCATCGGCCGTACACCATACGATCCGGAATTGGCCAAAGAAAAATACAAATATAGTTGGAAAAATTAAAATCAAGTAGAACTGGAGTTACAGACATTTATGTGATTTTCACTTTTTCCGTTGCCATGGCAACCGTTTTTATCCGATTCCGACAAAATTTGAGGAGTACCGAGCCACTGCCATACCGCTTCATCTCCATAAGTTTGAAGTCGATCGGCCAGTTATGCGAGCGGACAGACAGACAGACAAACAGGCGGACAGACCCGAATGCAATACCCTCTCCCCCTATCGGGGCGAGGGTAACAATAAAAACCTGGCATATAGTTTATTTCCTTCCTTGTATTACCCTTGGTTCATTAGGTTTGGGTTTGGTGAACATGTCATGTAACACCTTACGTGGGTTGCATAAAGTATTTTGTTTTACAGTTAGAGCCATGTCAAGTACCATTTCGGACATGCATGTAGGCCTACCTACTCATAATCATATCAACACATTCTGACTCAATTCTGTCGTATACGTATATAGATATAAACAAGAGACCTATACTTCTGATTACTCGTTATCTGACCTGCTTGGAATGCGAACCGTATTGTCTAGGAGTCCGTTGTCGCCGAGTACCGCGTGAGGCACACGGGTCCTGTCCGGCCCCTCCACGTGACTCACGTGATCGGGTACACGGTGGTCATTCATCTCATCGTCAAAAACGTAACCAGTGCGATGTGACATCATGGGTTCTTCAAAGCGTTTTATAATTGATATTTATTCTAGATGAGCGCCTCTGAAACGTCTAGTCCTCGAACAAGTGGTTCGAGCAATTGCATCCTATCTCACCGTAACTGGTACGGATAATCTTGCGCGATCCGATTGTGTGTACATATACCGTTCTCCTGATGATTAATCTTTGGACAATTATCTATGAGCAATTACCAGTTTAAACTGGTTACTGTGTATTTTGATAGGGGTTCGTGCGGATCCATGTTCAACCAGGTGAATTGAAATGACGACAAAATGGCTCATGGACGCGAAAGATTTAAATTCACCTTCAAGTTCAATGTACATATCCGACATATACACTTACTACTAGACAGTCCAGTCGCGAGTGACCGCATAGGTATATCCCGGAAAGCCCGGGACTATTGTCAATAGCACCCTACAATATATTTGACCTTAGAGAAATTCAACGATCGCAAATATGGTATCCGTTGAAATTCGTTTGAAGCTTGGAAATATCATAATATATGCATCAAGAAGAGACTCGAATTCGTGAACTGGTGCAGGAATACATGTAAAAAACGGCCCTCTTTTTCAGTGTGGTTTGCTTTGCGAGGCATTCGCCAGGTGTCAGCAGCTTACGGTCAAATCTTATAGCACGTGATCTATACCTACAACACGTGTTGCTTGTTTTAAATATTTTGTTAGTTATATATACTGCTTTAAAAATTATGAAATTTTATTGAAATTGAAGCATTTCGAAAATGATTTTCTGATTAAACTTTATAATGGAGTTGCATGTCATTTCTAATTGTGGCCAGTAACCACGATATTACATTAAAACATATAATACGGTCAACGCCGCACAATATATACACGCGTATCACACGGTTAGCCAAAAAAATGTTAACACTTCATTTAACAGACAATGGGATTTATTACTACAAGCTAGATTTGATTACAAGATACATGCTAGTTATTCCGGGCAATATCCAGTAAACCTGCAGGTATGAGGCGTGTTTGACGCACAACATTCAAGTCCAATATACAATATGCAAAGCGACGCAACTCTATGAGATGTTTTCTGCAAATACGATTCCTGTAAACCTGGTATTTATTATATATTAAATCCAGTGTCAGAGAGTGCAGAGTTACGAAATAAAAAAATACACATTATGAAAGCGGCTACACACATACGCGAGATTTCCAACATCACATACATATGTTTACTAACTACGTGTGTCATCGAACTATTCGACAATATCAAATATATGGGCAAATGAATTTGGCACCAAGAAATGTTACTTTTACCCGCCAGTTGACAGGAAACGAAAAAAATGGTATGTTTCATGAGTGCAAAAATATCGTTTTAACAGCACAAGGGTTTTATCTGAAATATGTTTACATTGTATCGCAAGATATAGTAGACGTGAAATAAACATAGGATGGTAAACAAAATTAGGTATACTTTAGGTATCTCCTTCCTTTGTCTCCTCGTTTGTTAACGCTTGTCCTTGATAGGAGAATGTTCCACTCAAACACATCTCCACGAATTCTGAAACGGACATGAATCTACTTACTCATCATAATAACTAGAGAGCATGGTCGCAGACGACCACAGCAGTGTATCCTTCATCACATGGGCAATCTCAGTATAGCCATGTCCAAACTTTAGTACAACTGTTATTTGCACATGAACACAATGAAAAATGTCGCGGTCCTTTACAATAAAACATGAGAATCCGCCCCTTTATTTACATTTTTTCAGCTGAAACCTAAATGCGTACACGTCAATTTTTCATAGAATATTTTTCTATGTGCACGGAATACCAATCGGTCAACATTTACGGTCAGTTAGCCATCATGAGAATTACTGAATTTATGATTACTGCACCGATGGCGGACGTACCTTCGGGGATACAATCATTAACAAATCACAAAAAAACCTCATCACTACCAGCATTATGTCTGCATGGTTTACTGCTTATAAAGAATCGATAGAATAATTTGCAATCGTGTGTACACAATAGATTTATCAAAGAATACCTCCATAATCGAATTTGCCGTCGTGGTTTTTGTCAAACTCCCGGACGCAACGATCGACAAGTTTGCGAGCCTCTGGTACTGGCATACCTTGGTCAGTTGTCAGGATCTTCACCAGTTCTGGCAACCTGTGACCGAGATATACGCACGGGTTTACGTACTAAAATGGTGACTTGTGTTACAGTATAACGATGCAATGGTGACTGAAATACAGAGTGTTTTGGAGAAGAAGATGCAAAGAACAGTCTTACAAGCGAACAAATGGTTTATACTAATTTGCAAATGGTTTATACGAATTTGCTTATCATAATGGCAACATTCATTGTTGCTTTTCTGTGAATTGTTTTTCTCATAGGTTGCTTGCTCAAACTAATTTTGAGAGATTCTTTGTACTTGTACATTCTACTTTATTTGGCATAAAATGTATTCTATATTAATTGTTCAGAAACCTTGTATGTCAGGTAATTTCAATGAGATTTAGTAGCACGATTTCATGTAGTACTTCCATCCTCTTGCCATAATATATGCAAATAATTATATCACAATCAATCACACAATCAATCACAAACAAACCATGCGATATTTGGGATAACGGTTGATACCTAATGAACCCGTCTTTGTTGATGTCGAACATATGGAAGGCTTGCATTAGGTCATCTTTTTGCAGACTGCGAGCATTGACGATGTGAAGGTTGTCTATAATCTCCCTGATCACCAGCTTCCCATCACCTAAATTATACAGTCATAGTGCCAGTGTGACTGGTTTCATGTGCTTAATAATGCCATGGGATCGGTTTCATCCGTCACAGATAGCTGGGTACATAGCAATACGTTAGCATGTGCATAGAAACCATCGAATTAATTCTATTTTTGTCTTAATGTATAATCTGGATATTCAATTGTATTTAAAGTAAAGGAATATACACAATAATTATGTGAAATGTCATGTTCCGGCATGATACACAAGTATGCTCCCATATGAACGCTACCGTTTCTGTCGAAGTGTTTTATAAGCTCTTCGAGGTCTGACTCGGTCAGCACGAAGCCGACACACCGTAAACAGTCGCCCAATTCGTACTTGTCAATGTATCCATTCCCGTCAGCGTCCTGCGCCTTGAACCGCTCCTCTATCCCTAAAGTAGTCCCCGGTGACAAAAGCGACGAGAACTTTTATTCGATAATCGGTCAAGGGACCATACATTAAAATTACTAGTATTGTCGGTGATACATGTTGAATCGCACGGTTTTGTCAGTAAAATGTCGTTTATCATGTAGTAAGCACAAATTGGGCAGCTTTAAAATTCGTGGTAGGCCCTATATTTTAGATTAATATTAGGACCAATTTGTGGGATTGAGGGGGGGGGGGGGGTAGCTGACTAACAGCCGATATACTTGTATAATGAATGATAGAAATGCGAATGAGGCTATGATCATATAGTGTGTATACTTTCTAGTCCAGTCATAATGCATCCATCATAACATGTTATAGCAAACAACACAATACAAATATATTCTACATTTCGAAATATGCACAAGTTTGGAATTTACAAAATATACCAAGCAGCTTCACTCCTTGGGTTTTCTTTGACCTATTTCATATCAAAAGTTATTGAAGCTGTCTGGTGATTTCATTTCATTACCAAGTTACTAGAACTTTCAGTTCACAATATCAACGCTTATGCCTAACAGCACAGGTCATGGCGTTTCCATCGGCCCTAAATCATACTATGAATGCTTATTGATTTGCCCCATAAAATACACGTACAGATGGAATATTTCTTTGTAACAAGTCCTCTATGATCGTAATAGCTTTATAATTATCTACAATTACTTACATTTCAATGATTCTTCCGAGAAGTTAACCCTGAATGAGTCCTTGTCCTCCGCCTGTACCGTGTAATACCGAGCTTATTATATTGATCCATGTCGCAAATATATACAATTTTATATGTTCTAATGGCATACTCTAAGAATCTACGTCCAAAAACGAAACATTGTAATGTCTTACACCCTACTGTGTGTAGGAAGCTGTTCGATTACTGTACGCGACCTACCATGTTTGAGTATTATTCCCTTTGTTTAGAAATCACAGTGCAATACGTAAGTGTATGCCATGGGTTGTACTGAATAAAGCGCATCAATCCCCGACGTTTCACAGTAAACACATCATACACATGCAAATGACCATTTTTTAAATAGTAGGCTCACATGTCTGGTTATCTGCCTGTAATGTGGTTGTATGATAAGAATGGCCGCCTCGTCGCCATGACACAAGGTAAACATCAATACGCTGTCACCCGTTATACCGGGGCCATGTCCTGTCTGTCAACACACGTGTATTGTCACCCAATAGACGGGTAGCCTTGGGCCCAACAATGTTTGTCAATCCTCTAAAGACGAATCAATTATCTTGTTGCTCACCGTAAATGCGTGTACATTTCATGGCATACCGCACATAACGGACAGTGTCTGGGATTTTAATTTTGAACGCATGAGGGCATGCATGTTTATGCCTAAGTCACACATTTGCACAGGTCGCCGGCTGATGTGCGAACATCGGTTGTATTCGGCGAGACAAAACAAAAAAAACCCCAAAAAACACCTTTCAATCAAAGGCCGAGTACTATGTAGCTATTGATATCCTTCGGAGTTATGGTACTTTTGAGTGTTCATAGGTGCAAAATCAGAGTACTTTCACCTGTATATTGGCCTCGGTGGGTTCATTTATAACGGTATTCAAGATCAGTGAACACGAGTGTGAATAAACAAGGGACGCTAGGGAACCTGTATATTGTCAATTTGATACAGAACTATATCCCATGCTCTATGGTGGCATTGCTCTGTCTGTACACACATCGTAGGCGAGTTATTTGCGGGTTTTTTAGCAGCCTACTGTCACGTTTTCCTCTGAAGATCTCACGCCTCAACTCCCAATAACTCAGGAGCGCCAGTGTTCCTCCGAATGATTCAAGTTCGCTAGATCCCCGTGAATTACTTCCACAATCCCAGTTCCACAATTAGGTGTATGCGAGAACGCTTCGAGTTATCAGATTTTTCACGTTTCCATCATTATTTTTGCGAATGCTCCACTTGTTTGATGGGTGTGTATATTTTAATGCTCCCTATATTCCATAGTGTACTCTATTCTTGGTCCACCATTTCTACCCAGATCACGGTTTGAGCCAGCCATATGACTTCATTAGTTAGATATAAATTGAGTCATACATATACTCTGATTTTTCTAACTTGTTTACACCGGTTTTAGACGATATCTTTTCGATGCTAAATGGTATCGTTCTATAACTTGGCACACTTCACCTCGAAGACAAACGGCAATTTTCTACCAAATTTCAGACTTCTATCGCAATAATTGAAGAAGTTGGCAATTACCCCAATGTTAAATTTCACCCCAAAACGGGATCTCGAGAATCTGAGCTTATTCGAGGTATCCACCAGGATTCGAAGTATTGTTGTAATCAGAAATCAAATGACATAGCTAAATTTAACATTGGGGTACACGGCCAACTTTTGACGACCAACAAGTCTGAAATTCGGTAGAGAATTGCCGTTTGACTCCCAGGTGAAGTATGTCAAGTTATAGAAGGATAGCATTTAGCATCGCAAAAATATTAGCGAAAAAATGTGTAAACGAGTTAGAAAAATCAGAGTATAGGTTATCTCAAGCTGAACATTTTGATGACAATCGCTTTAGTGTATTCAAATACGTTATGATCATGCAAGCTTTAGTGGCTATATAAAGTGCTTCCAACTCGACATAATGATTTTTTCCATGCAGGTACATGAACACAATCTTGAAGAAAAGTATCATATTTCAGTTTGCTTTTTCTAGATCGCTCTGTGTAATTGATCAATCTGAAACTGTTCCACTCAAAATACTTAAATTTGATTCGATCATTATATCTTTAGGCATACCATAAGCTCAGCTGTCTTTTGGTTTGTGATTAGGTAGGTAATAAGTTGATGCTCATATTCCAAACTTTGAACTACGTTTCACGGGAAATCGTTTTATTGTGCCGAATATCTTCCCATCGATTACATCATATGAAACAAAATAAGTTTGGAGAGATATTGGAGGTTTCCTTTGATTGACGTATCAACACGTCTCTAATCCGTCTTCTCAAAACTATTACCGTCCTGTTTATATTGTCTAGCTCAGTTGTTTTTTGAATTGGTCAATCTATATAATGATCTCCCTCCTCAAATATTATTCTAAGCGATTAATCATTCGGATGAATTTTTGTCAATTAGATTACGACGAAGTTGTTATTTAGATTTGTATTAACACAAACTAATTATTGTCTTTTCTCATGTGAGAATGTAGTGATTATCTCATGAGTATTACTCCTTCTATGAAAGAATATCTATGAAAGAAAGTTCCATTGTAGCAGAAACCTATAAGAGGTTCTAGGGTTTCAGTTTGTTTCTGATTGTAATCACTCTATGGAGTCTGAATGTAACCGACTGTGTCAATATTAGGGTATCATTGAACAACTGTAGCGTCAATAATACTGACTAAATGGGCAACACGCAATTACGGAAAATAAATGTATTGCTCGTCCAACGACATGCTATTTCCAGACAATATTTCGGTATCATGATGTAGGGCCCATGCACAATCTATACTCATTTATTTGGAAGGTAGGCCAAACAAAAACGTTAGCACGAAGCGGGCTGTAGCTGAACAGTCCGCAAATACCATAGCATCACTCGTTCAAGTGCTAAACGTAGGCAGGTTTTCCACTAAAATCGGTTCGACCTTTTATGACCATTCGATATCGTCAATCAAATCACCATTTGGGAGTTGCCGTTTGAATATGCCGACTCTTATGCTCTGTGTTATGCTCTGTGTTAAAGCTCTGTATGTATACTGATATTTTATACTTCCTAAGTTGCAACCAGGATATGTACGAAAAAGACTAATAGCTCCATCTTCTGCCATTGTTTGGACATTGGAATCTTTCCAGGTGTCGTGTCCTACCTGGAAAGTCGCCAGCAGACTATCTAAACCCGAGGGGGCAAGGTCTGATCCCGTGTCCTTGTACTGTGGGGTGCCTCAGGGATCGGTCATAGGATCGATCCTGTTTACTATCTACACGGCATCTCTAGGACAGCTCCCGCGACAGCTAGACACAAGTTACCATCTGTACGCAGACGACATCCAGATCTGGTTTACATGCAAGCCCATGGAAAATGACTGTGCTGTTGTCGAAATCAAGAAATGTATTGCATTTGTATAACACTGGATGATAGAACACCAACTAAAGATGAACAGTGATAAGACTGAGTTTCTCATGATTTCTTCCAAGCCATCCGCACACACCAGAGTAGCTCCATCCATCCACATCGGTGATCATCATGTTGCTCCATCTTCCCGCGCTCGAAACATCAGTGTCGTGACGGACTCCACAACGTCTATTCAGGCGCACGTGCAAACTGTCTGTCAATCTGCCTATACCCATGTTCAGAACAACTTCAAGATCAAGATGAACGTGGAACGTCCATCACTTGAATGAATAATCCATGCGTTTATTACTACAAAGCTGGACTACTGTAACTCTCTCCTGTGTGGGGCTCCTTCTGTGTTGATTAACAAGTTGCAACGTCTCCAGAATGTCGCAGCAAGACTGATCACGGGAACTTGTATGAGGGACCACATCACACGATGCTCAAATCCCTCCACTGGCTGCCAGTCGAGCAGAGGGTCAAATTCAAGATCCTTACCCTGGTTTACAAGACAGTGAACAACTGATTGACAGTCGAGCAGAGAGTCAAATTCAAGATCCTTACCCTGGTGTACAATCAGTGAGCAATCAGTCCCCGGTGTACCTTCATGAACTCCTCCACAAATATGTGTCAGCTAGAGGACTACGTTCCGGTGACCAGTCCTTGCTCCAAATCCGCTACACAAGGTCATCAGTTGTTCAAACCTGTGCCTTCAGTGAGACATGGTCTCGCCTCTGTGTCTCCCCCACAGTATAAGAACTGCGACCAATTTAGAACACTTCAAATCTAAAATCAAGGTACTTGTTCAATGAATATTTTAGTGTGTAATCATACCATGCCATGTAATCATAATATCACATGTCACCCCAGGTAAAGCGTTTTAGAACACTCTGTGGATTTACGCTATAGAAAATAAATTGTTATTATTATTAGAGCGTTTTTTTGTTTTGGAGGTTTCATGCCACCCTATCGATGCCCGTTTTGGCATGTAAACGTTTAGACACCTACTTTAAATGAGGATTTTCTTCGTCATCGACATGAAATTTCTCAAATTGATAGGGAACTTCGAATATTCAATAGATATATATATATATAATGCATAAATGTGTTAGGTTAAATGTGTTAGGTTTGATAAAATTACGCAAAATGCTCAGATCGCCTGAAAACGTCCAAAAATGGTGGAGCTGATGGAAATTTACATTCCCAGAATGCAAAGCAGATTTTACCGTAATGAGGCGTTTTTAGAACACACAATTTTCTGTGCAGCAATTCGTGTATGCATATATGTAAGCTTGCATGTAGCCTTCTTCGACGTTATGAAGTAAACATTTCATAACCACGGCTACATTGACCGTAATTTGACGAAAGTGTTAAATGCTGGGTTGCGAAGCCTTTTTATTTTGAACTGGTCTTCTAACCGATTGATCGGTTGAGTTTATTTGCGTATTTCAAGCTGAATACAAGTGTATAAATACAAAATGTAAATGATACTTTAAAATACACGGGGTAACACAAGAAAGCGAAAAATAAATTGTTTCCATTGTGGCCCAATTTGCCCAGTAGGCATGTGTTAGGCTATATCTTGACAGCAAATGCATTCCTCATAGTTTCCAATATTTTAAATATTGTTTTAGTGAGGTTCAATATCATTCTACCAAGCGTATCTGTTCCATGTTTGCTTATGTTAATGAAGTAGGCCTGTGTTTTTCATCATAATATGCGGGAATGACTCATTGGGGGGGGGGGGGGAGGGGGGGGGGAGCGGAATGTGGTAGGATTTTTTTTTTTGGGGGGGGGGGGGGGGGGGGAGGCGACGTTGTGTAGGATACGTTCAGCTGTATTGGTGCTGATGATGTGTTCGTCTCCCGCAGTTAGCTGCATTTTCTTGTTGTGACGGATGTCACATGTGGAGGCAGAAATTACCACTCTTACAGAGTATCTGGGCGAGGGGATCATGAACTTCCATCAAATTTTCTCAATTTTGCCTGACATTTCATGACATTTCATGACACCTGACATTTTTATTAGTCAGATTTTGGCATTATCAAAATCTGACTATTGGTGGTAATAGATTGATTCTTACATTCATGAACTTTGAGATTGGAACACCGACTTGGTTCTGTTTGCTCGGAATAAGTTATACTTGGGTATTGGTTCCACGTGTGCTTATTTCGTTCCTATAATAAAGGCACGAATTACGGATACAATTTTTCGGAAGCATTCCTTAATATCTTAATATCTCGGTAACTATGGCAACTGGGAGAGTAATTTTTTGAGAGAAGATATAGGATTGAACAAGGAATCTAATGGTACCAAGAAGTCAGTTACTGCCTTTTGGTCACCTAGTGCCTGTCAATTTGACAGGGCAGCATGGACCCCGTAATGCTGTTATACTTGCTATAAAATCCCGTTTATTCCTTGGACACCCAAAAACTTTCCCATTGTGTAACTGGTTGTTTCTGGTTGATACAATATCTTGATGTGTGTTACACGCACACGTTGTATTTCAGAGACAATATATGACATACTAATATCCATGATCAAATTCACACAGAGCCGCCCTGTGAGCATAGGCGGGAATATCGTTCCACTGCCAGTCTAGTACTTCCACACACACCTCGTTCCCACCGCTTGGCTGACCCGCGTACCAGTTGTTGCGGGCAAATTGATTGAATTCGTCACCAGTGGATGCCCATTCGAAGGCCGATGTACCAGCATTTCTACGTCCAGATGTATGGAAACTTTGAGGGTTTCCACTCACTAAAATAAACGAAACAACAACATGCACGACCAATGGTTATACAATTGTTCTCTAAACGACGATTATTGAGATCAGTATAATATTAGTATATATTTTTAATAAATATTAGTACATTTTTTTAACTTATTTTTTTTTTACTTATTTACTTTTTTTATATCGTCTCTTCAATATTGGAGTTGCAGCTATTATCCCTGAATTAATACATGGGCATACTGAACGATTTCTTGTTGACTATATTCTCAAGGCTGTCGAGAATTTGAGTACAGGCATATAGTGGTCGGCCTCTGATGAATACGGGATATCACTCATGAATATGTGATGAGACTTGGTAATGACTGGAATGGAATATCTTCTGTTTCTACAATACTAGGAAGTATCAGTACACGTGATGTTCTTCACAATAAAACATACACATTGCCTTGATGTCATCCAGTTCCTCTTGTGATGTGATGTCGACAAGATGGACGCCCGGGTAGACTCCCTGACAGAAGCTCTCCGCATTCGCTCTGATCAATTTGGTGTTGTTGTAGAGATAACATCGGCCTCGGTGATACTTCATCTTCGGTGGACACAGCCCTGGAATACGTTTGTTTCCTTTGATGAACATATCGAGTATTTTGCAAATGATATCAATTGTGTGATTTTTCCGGAAATATACTGGAATTTCATGCCTGATTTCAGACACATGTTCACTATATTGGAACTCTTCAAACTCTCTCGACTTGAATTGTAACATCCTTACCATACAGAATCTCGTCATCCTGTGATGTGTGGTTGCCTTGCAGGACCGTGGACAGTAGGTGACAGTCGCCTCTCTGTTGGTCAGCATTGAACCACTTGATGAGGACTCCAGTACAGGTCAGGTGCTGACGACACGCCCTCTTACACAGCGCTAGATTCATGGACCTGTAGACTGCGATCTCGGCACCCGGAGAGTTATACAGTGGCGATAGCTGGTAGAATATCTTCCTCTTACAAATTGACGGCAGCACCATGACCGTGCTGCATAATTCAATGATGATGACCAAGACTAGTGCAGTCTTAATCATAATCACGACCATCATCAACTCAACTAGACATATATATGTGTAACACCCACGCTCTATGTACCTTTTGTAATGTTCATGCGGATTTTTCAAACCATGCTTTCAATGGGTAGTTCTTTGACGGAACTGCTGCAGTTGGGTCCAACGGAAAACTGTTTTCACAGACACTGTAATATAATTCTGCTAATGAGCACCATCATCAAAAAATTTTAATATCAGAAAGGTAATACTTTTCAACGCAAAGAAGACAATTTTATCCATGGTCTGCTCATGTTGCCTAAAAATGATATGAAACTTTAATGCTTCGCAAATTTTATATTGATGGATTAGGACACCATGATAACTGATATTCGCTTAATGCAGTGTTGCTTGCTTTTACTCGTTATATGAGAACCAGCTGGTCGTCTCTGAACTATAATTGTGATATGATCGGGCATATATAATAGGTATGCCAACAACTCCCCCACCCCCCTCCACTCTCATCATGAAAGGTCCAAATTCACCTTACGAGTTTTTATAATATTGTTCAATCATAGATATACCTTCGGAGGCCCATCTCTCGCAACAATGGTTTCTGGACCTTGTTCAAAATGGCGGACGCCAAAAACTTCTGAAATCACTAGTATACGTTACGAACAAAACATAAAAATACTTTACAAAAATATTGCCAAGATGGATTTGTTGTGCATGAAACGCAACACGTTTGTCGTTCACGAAAAAAAGGGAAATCCACAGCAATACTTTTGCATAAAAAATACCAGTAATGATATGAGTAAACCCTGAGGAGCAGCCAACCCATGGTGTGTGGGGTTTTGAATAACCCCTAGTGGACCATGGGCTCTAATCTTCATGCTTACTGTACTTGCAAAACTTCTGAGATGTTGTTCTGGAATGATGACACGTATCAAGGTATTCTGGGTATCAGTATACTTTACGATTCCATTGAAAACATAACTTTTGACTTTGTTGGGATGACGTTTTTTGACACAAGTAAGAGATATACATTCCTCCCACAAGTGATGTGCTCGAATATCTCATTTTTTTTCAGTTTCCAGAATCATGTTTTGGGCTATAGCTCAGCTTCTATTGCAACTAAAAAAGTTGTTCTTAGAGGATCATACGGGCTGGGGGGGGGGGGGGGGGGGTCATGGGAATGGCCGCACAGGCCCAAGTATCATACACTGCGCCCTAATACTACTCGTCCACTGAAAGCATACCATTTAATCCGTCTCGCACCTTTTTAATCTTTATTGAATATAGAGGAAAGCGCAGGATATGAAACTTGGGCAGCTGCACATACCCTAATCTACATGCTCTTCTATTCATATTTCATTGTGTACTTGGCCCAGTATTTCTAGCCAAATTACGGTTTGAGCCAGCCATATCACTTCTATTCATCTCATTGTGTACTTGGCCTATTATTGCTAACCAAACTACGCTTTGAGCCAGCTATATCACTTCTATTCATATCTCATAGTGTACTTTGCCCATTATTGCCATATCACTGCATTCATTAGATAATAATTGGCCCATATATAGGTTTTCTCAGACTGAACATTTTGATGACAAGCGTTTCAGCATCCTTAAAGACGTTATGATTATGCAATCAGTTATTTCATCTGGATCACACTGAGTACTTCCATGATCTCCAATTTTAATTCTAAGCGATTAATCAGTCAGATTGATTTTTGCCAATTAGATAGCGAGCAAATTGCTACCAATCAATGTAATTTTCAAAAGTGATCAGCAGCTATAGGAAAAGTTTGAAGAAGCTAATAACGCAGATTTGTGACTGATATCAATGGCAGAATACGCAACAGACGGAAACTCGAAAGAAAATTTAAAAATAAAAACAGGTTGTGAGCATGATAGACTCGCCGTCATTCGACAGGTTCATATTGTGTTTGATGCAGTAAATACTGCGAAATCGACTCACTACAATAACAAAATCTCACAATGTGGAAATGATCAGAGAAAAACTGTTCGGAAAAACAAACGAGCTCATGGATCGCAAAAAGGAAAATGTACTGTTTTTGACTGACTCCACTGATCTACTCGCAGAAAACTTTGTTGTCTACTACTCAGACAAAATATGAAAGATCCAGGACTACTGTGAGGAGGAAAGAAAACATCCTACTTGTGATCACCAAGGTGCTGAATCCTCCATCACAATGCACTTTGCATTCATTCCAGATGGTCACATTGGATGAAGTGACCAAGGCAATAGCAGGTATCCTCAACTGAACAAGTCCCCTGGATGTCTTGAACATCCATCTCCTCGAGCAGTACCCTGCTACATATCCCATCCTCGTTGACATCAGTAATTCATCGTTGACCCCAGGAACTGTTTCTGATGATCTCAAAACTGCGGTGGTCACTCCCATTCTCAAAAAAAAAAAATGATTTGGATACAAACGCTCTTGGTAGCTACAGGCTGGTGTCGAATCTTCCATTCATTTCTAAGCTTTTGGAAGGATTTGTGGTCAATCAAATCAACAGCTACCTGGAAACACATGGACTGATGGAAACATTCCAATCAGCTTACATGTCTCATCACAGCATGGAAACGGCACTGGTGCGTGTACAGTCAGAATTGCTTTAGACATTGGATACTGTTGGTGTTGCAGCAGAGCTCATGCTGGACCACCTGCTCAAGTAGGAAGCCCATTCCTTATAGAATACCCCAGGAGTCCGTGATTGGCCCATTATGGTTCTCATTGTATACGGCACCACTCGGCAAGCTGCTTCGCTCCATGTATATCAAGTTCCATTCATATGCATACGATTGTCAGCTATATATTGCTTTTGACTCCCCAAAACATGTGACAGTCTTGGAGCAGCTAGGTCAAAGTTGGAGAAGGTTGTATCTGCTGAGAAAACTTCAACTTGGATGTCCACTAACTTCCTCAAACTCAACCCACAGAAAAACAAGTATCTGATCATCACCAGATCTTTTGCATCTCAGGACAAGCTGTCAACATCCAGTGCGCCGTGTTGACATCACCAGTAGCTGACATGTCCAAAATCTTGGCGTCATCATGGACAGTGTTCTGAACATGGATCGACACATAAGTAATGTGTGTAGAAAAGCTTTCTATGCTCTGCGCAACATCAGGCGGATCAGGCCGCTTCTAACTGCAGAATCAACGGAAATGTTGATTCATGCCTTTGTCACAACACAGTTGAACTACTCTGTCTCTTTCTGGGATTACCTTCCTTTCTTCTTAAAAGGCTACAGATGATCCAAAATCAAGCTGCACGGATTTTATCACACACCATAAACTACAATGCTACAGGACCCCAAAAGGTGTGATAACCTTTTCTGTATCACCCTACTTTAAATTAATCTGTATCACTCGCTGAGCCACATCGGGCCGAAACTACTTTTTTACGTGAAGATCGTTATTACGTAAAAGGATAATATGAAGTTATATATATGAAAACAATCTTAGCAACCGAAAGTCACCAAGCCGACTCGAGATTTTTCGGACATCACAGCATGCATATTCATGAATATTATAAAATTAATATTATTATATTTAATAATCATTCACAATTTCCGTATGATCTACGACAGTATTTAGAATTATGTCTGAACAGCTGTGTGTGATAAAATAAAAACCACGCTCATGTGTTTTCCGCAAAAAGATATCGGTCTCGTTTGGTCTGGCGGATGAACACAGAATACACTCGTCCTTCGGACTCGTGCATCCTGAATTCATCCGCCAGACCAAACTCGACCGATATCTTTTTGCGGAAAACACACTCGCATGGTTTTATATATGTATCTCTGAAGACAAAATACGAACACGTCACACCAATCTTAGAGATGCTACATTGGCTACTAGTTCAGCAACGAATTGCCTTCAAAACTTGTATGCTCCCTTTCAAAGCAGTCAACAATGCAAGCCCCCAGTACCTGAACTCCTCAATCCATGCCAGCCAGGTCGCTCAGGACTTGATCAGCCAGTAAAAACTTACTCCAGGCCCTGGTGCCAGAGCCTCCGAGTATACGGCTCCTCACCAGTAGAACTCTCTTCCCTCTCTTCACCTCAAAAGAAGTGACAGTCTTGCATTTGTAATCGCGGACGCACCCGAAAGCTCGTACGTGATACGGCCCAGACACGACGTCGGGCCTCAAACACTGTATCCAGTCAATGAACTTATTATTATATGCCGCATCATGATATGTACACCTCTCGAGAGATATATGATTACAATTGCTAACATTTTTTAGCCATATTAGGCCCAATAAGCAAATAAATTTATGGACCTTGCATTCACTACAAAAGCAAAAACGTCATTTCACCAGCGCATGAACACATAATAAGTCATAAGACCGTCTGTTGCTATGCGCGATGCAGGTCAATATGAAGGAGGTCAATACTGCAATACATCGGACCGATTGCACTGTGTGTAATCCATTGCAGCATTTTCGTAGGCATAATATAATGGGGTGTTATAAAATATTGACTACCACATGTGATGAAAAGCAACAACAAAACTCAGCAGCGACTCACCAACTTTACACTAAAGAAATACTGGCTGTTTTGAATATGTCCAGTATTTTCATAGATGTGTCCACTGTTTGTGTTAGCGGTGAGGCTCGAGCGAATGCAGTCACCAGTCAGTTACCCATCCTCGTGGTGTCTTATACAATGATGTGGACATGAACTTTAATGTCGAAGAGGTTTTGAAACAAAAATCACGCCATAGTTCTTCTAACAGTAGCACCGGTGACACTCTGCTAAGAAGTCCAACATAACCCAATCTTCCGCCATGTCTCAAGCTTATCACCACTCTTGTTTGCAATATACCTAAACGACAATTTGAGTGCTTGAGGAATTGTTACAATGGTTTTTTGCTAATGTTACTATAGTTTAAAAATAATATGGAACTCAGGGGTGCAGACATGTGTGCTCAAAAGTGGTATAGTACAGCATGTGGAAAGCACAGTTGTGTCAATTACAAAATTTTTAAAAACAGTCTTCGTCTAGAACCATATTTGACTTTACTAGATCGCAAGGAAGCCACTTAGTAGCTTTTAGTAGATTCCGATGTCGTAATTCTAATCTGCCTGTTGTAACCAGAACTTATGAAACGCAAATTCCTGTTAATTGTCAACTAGGTAACTGCGCTGCATTTACAGAATATGGAAGAGCTATTTGTCTAAGTACTATAGATGTCACCCAATACCCAAAAATTGCAAGCCGTGTTGACATGTAACAATCGACGTATGCTCAGAAGTCTTGAACGTTTCAAATCAGCGATCTGTGCGAACTGTACTCGTGAATGCATTTAATGTGAATCATCCATCTTCATGTTCTCGTCCATCAATCCTGTTTGTTACATGAGAAATAAATATCTAAAATTGAGCACCCGTTCTGTACCGGGTGTATCGTACTGCTGTAGCGACAATAATGCAGACTGAGAAGGCAAACGCAGTAACGAAATTAATTGACATTTGGAAGGTAGATCACACACAAAAAAAAAAAATTTAAACACAACGTCCAAAATTGGTAGTTTACCACTGAAATGGTTTTCAACTGTAATGGCCATTCGCAACCACCACCAAAATCAACTCTTGGGATTTAAGCTCTGCAATGAAGCACCAGGTATACGGATGTATACTTATTATATGCATACCTATATATATGCTGTGACGAGGAGATATATAATAACAGCTCCGCTTTTTTAATTCTTGCCGGGTGCCACATGTTAGGGGGAAAATGGTAATCTTTATGGCAATATATATTCATCAAATGATCTCAATTTCGTCTGACATTTGAGATTGGATGTCAGAGATGATTCTGTTCGCTCGGAGTTATTAATACTTGGGTAATGGTTTCATGTTTATCTGTATAGTTTCTATTATGAAGAAGGAAGTGACTGACGTTCTGTCAGTTTTTTGTCAAATTTTTTTGAGCCAATAAAGTTTTCCTTGGGTAATGAAGTTTCATCAAATCATCTTAATTTTGCCTGACCCTTCATGGTCAATTTCTGGCAAAACCGGTAGTTTCAGCCTTTTCAATTTATTGAATTTAAAATTCGTCATGTTGCTTGCAATCATTCATCATGTAGAATAGCATCCAATTCAAAATCACTGAATATAGGACTTCCCAATTGAGTGTGCCAATATCCGAGTGCTGTTGCGAACATCTTAGCAGTAATACTACAGATATATTCATTATTACAAGAAGGTGACTAAGACTGAGAAGTCCAACAAAAACGCAGAATATTGGCTCAAAATGACTCGTACTTTTTCAGACCGAATTTTTCTTTTTGGCATCCTGATCGAAAATCATAATGGCTGCCAATTGTAGCCTGACGATTTGAGGGCAATGAAAGTTATACCCGGCCTTATAAAGATAAATATTGGGTCCATTGATCATTTGAAAATTAATTCCCTGAACATATTTTGAGAGAATGGCTGTCAAAATAAAAATAATATTAAAGCAACACGTCTCGAGATGCAGACATAAAAGACATTCCATCAATATATTTGAAAAAATATTATATTAGAAAAAAAACAATGTTGATGAATGTTGAGAAAAAATCACGGCAATGCCTTACCCATCGATACGGTATGGGCCAGCTAGGTAAAGAAAAAGCCAGAAGAATACGTTATCGGAGGAATGCACATGCAAAACGTTCCACTCAAAATCAACCAGATGTTAGAAATTCGTCGTTGATCCAGCATGTTTTACTGGTGCCCCACCAGTTACTTGCTCATTTGCCCATAGAATCAGACAATTTGCACACAGAATCAGACTTTTTGCACATAGAATCAGAATAATTCACATAGAATCAGACAAACGGTTCCTCCTTGTGATAAAACAAGCATGATGTCTATCTGTGAGGATTTAGTCCACAGACGTTTTTCTGTTCATACCTCAACAGACATGAATACTAACAGACAGACTCAATGTCCGAAGGAAGATCAGTTAATAGTTCAGACTATAATTACCCTCGCTCCGATAGGGGGAGAGGGTATTGCATTTGGGTCTGTGTGTCTGTTTGTTTGTCTATCTCCCTGTCTGTCTGTGAGTTTGTCTGTCCGCGCGCATAACTCAGAAACGAATAGCCCGATCGACCCAGAAGTTATAGGATGAAGCGGTATCACCGTGGCTCGGTCTCAATTCTTGTCAAAATCGGAAAATGGTTGCCATGGCAACCAAAAAGGTGAAAATCACATAATTCTCTATACCCCCGGTTCTATGCAATATTAATTTTTCAAACAATTCTTTTTATTTTTCTTTGGCCAATTCCCGATCGTATGGTGTACCACCGATGGTTTTAGGTCCGAAACTCCCCATTATCGCCCGAGGTCGAAAATTTGGGGGTCACGATTTTAGGACTTTTTGAATGCTCTGAGGCGTCCGCGCGCATAACTCAGACAAGAATACTGTGATTGACCTGAAAGTTATAGGGAGGAAGTGGTATCACCGTGGCTCGGTTCTTCTCAATTTTTTGTCAAAATCGAATAAAAATGGTTGCCATGGCAACCGAAAAAATGAAAATCACATAATTCTCTATACACCCGGTTCTAATCAATATTAATTTTTCAAACTATTTTTGTATTTTTCTTTGGCCAATTCCCGATTGTACGTTGTACGGCCGATGGTCATACGACGGAAATTCTCTATTATCGCCCGATGTCGAAAAATCAGGGGTCACGATTTTAAGACTTTTGAGTGTTCTGAGATTTAAGGCCATATTGTGAAGCTAGTTTCCGATCGTTTTAACCCATTTTCGTTCAGGAGATGTGCCTGGATGACAGGGACAATACTGTGAAATTTCACAGCTCAATATTGAGCAACAAGGTCAAGGTCAAACTAAAGATCAAAATCGAAAATTTACAATAAATCTGCTCATTATAGTGATTGATTTCCCCTATTAATTACATATTTTTCTGTACTAAATTCCCGTCATTTGCTGTATAACCGATGATCCTGTGATCAAAATTGCCCATTATCGCCAAGGTAGCAAGTGTATGGGTCATTAGCTGAAATCACTGATTTCAAGTAGTGGTATTGATTTCAAGTAGTAGTATTTCAAGTAGTGGTGATTCCCAAATCACTGACGATATTCATTAGAATGTTGAGTTTGTGAGAGCTGGCGAAGTTTGGGTTGTCAGTATCAAAAATTGATGCAATGTAAGTTAGAATTCATAATTCTAACTTTTGTGTATGCATGGGTCAATTTACACTTCTCATGTGCACTTGACTTGAGATTTACTACTCAGGGTCATCTGAGGTCAACTTAGGTACAATGAATGATTCGAACTATATGATATGATCAAAATACAAATCCAAACTCTATCGCCAGTCGTCTCCTATACAGAAATCAATTTTTGAACATTTAGCTCGAACTTGACCTTGAGAGTAACCACTAGAGTTCTTTTAAGTCCAAGCTCAAGGCCAACAAAAAGTGTTACACCTGACTTTCTCCATTTTTATAATACATACTCAACCTGTATTTACAAGTATTGACACCAATTTGTGCCATGGCAGATGGCAGACACCAATTTGTGCCATTCAGGCTTATTTGGAGCAATAAGGCCTCATGCCCTTCGATGAGAGTCACATATTTTTGCGTTTCAAGATATTTGAGACATTCTATCCTTGATACACCTTACAGTTGACCTAGGCCATGTTTGTGCAGAATTATATAAAAATTCCCAACCAGGCTTTGAGAAAACGATTGTAGACTTGTAGACTTTAGAAGTCCGCAATTCATGGTCGAAAAAGGCTGATACTCCAGAAAAAATTCCTCTTGAAATATTTTCTACCATATCGTTCAAACGTTTAAACAATATCGGAAAACTCAAGGAAATGTGAACACGACGGACGCAATGCCACGCCAATAGATCATCAAATCATAAGTTCAACTGATAGCAAATGTTATAAATCTAAAACAATATAACGATGTCCGAACCATGCTTCATATGATAGACGTTATCAATCGGAGAAGGTCTACATGAGGTATGTCGGTTCAATGCGTGGTGTTGAAACCTTAAGGTGAGATTACACCCGGTGTAGTGGGTAATAGTTAATATTCTGTCAGTGTCATGCCTGATAAACATCAAAATTCACACAAAAACTCTCTGCGGGCATACGCGGCAATATCGTTCCACCGGTAGTCTAGTACTTCCACATACACCTCGTTCCCACCACTCGGTTGATCGAGGAACCAGTTATCCTGGGCAAATTGATTGAATTCTTCACCGGTGGATGCCCATTCGAAGGTCGATGTACCAGCAATTCTACGTCCTGATGTGTGGAAATTTTGAAGATTTTCATCTTCCGAGAAAAACAAAAAAACAACATTCACCATCAATTGTTATGCAATTGTTTGGGATTTTTCAGGGATACCTATTTACTACAGTAGCCTATTAGTCACTATATTGAATATATATTATAGACGTATTGACCATTATCGACAGCTAAGTCCGCATTCACGTAGACCTCGTATTTACCTAATTTACAATGAGTGCGTTTTTAGGTTACCTGACCTATGGTCCGATAACCTATTGACATGACGTTGCGTCCATCGTCCGTTCAATTTTTATTATGGTTGGCTCTTTCTAAAATTTTGCACAAATCCTTAAAATATCCACAGGAAAGAATTTTTCAGTTTTCTGATTTGCCTCATTTCGGACTATGGCGGCCATTTTATCAAAATCTGGTCAGTAACTTTTTGATGCATAACACTCCTTATACGGACCCCTATGACGTGTATACGTTTCGTCGCCCTTGAATTGCTCGAAGTGGACCATTTTGGCCTAAACCTGGCGCAAATGGGACTGTCCAATGTTGGATTCTCCTATGCTTTATAAAGGGACTAATTATGCATAATATCTTACCTAATATTGAGATTTGAGGCCATGAATCAATTGTGACTATATAGGAAATGATATATGCTGTTTATTCTCATGACCTTGAATTCGACCTTTGACCTCATTTTTCAAAATGGTGGCCATTTTTGTCGAAAATGCATAATTATTTTACAAGTTTCGTTGTCATTGAGTCGTTGAATGTGGGCCATTCTGGCCCAAATTTGGCCCAAATGTGATTTTCCCATGTTTAATTATCCCATGCTTTATAATGGGACACATAATCCCTGATTTCTCAGTTAATACTGAGATTAGGAATCAATTGTGAACATATAGGTAATGATATATGTTGAATATTGTCTTGACCATGAATTTGACCTTTGATCGTATTTCCAAGGTCAAAGCACAAAATAGCGAATACCCCATAACGACTTTACAGCTGAGGAGTAACTTGTGCACATATAGGAAATGATGTGTGCTGAATATTGCTGTGACCTTGAATTTGACCTTTGACCTCATTTTCAAAGTCAAAGTACAGATTGGTTCATATCTTGCTTATTATCGACCTTACAGCTTAGCGATCCATCATGCACTTATAGGAAATGATATATGCTGAATATTGTCATGACCATGAATTTGATATTTGACCTCATTTTAGTGTCAAAGCACAAAATGGCTAATACTGTAAAACGACAGATATTGCGGCCATTGAATTTGGTGGCTGTGAGCCTCAGGTTATTTGGCGGAGATTTACTTTGGCGGTTTCAAAACCACATATATTGCTTAATATATATCTAGTTAATTTGGCGGACGGTTTAATTTGGCGGTTTTTCCCTTACCACCAAATTCCCCCAAATAAATCGTTCTCTAATATCAGTCGTTTTACAGTATCTCGCTTATCATCGCCTTTGCAGTTTAGGAATCGTTTGTAAACATGAAGGAAACGATACATGCTGAATATTGTCATGACCTTCAATTTGACCTTTGACCTCATTTTCAAAGTCGAAGCACAAAATGGCTAAGATTTCGCTTATTATCGACTTAGCTTAGGAGTCAATTGTGAACTTATAGGAAACAATACATCCTTAATGTTGTCATGACCTTGGATTTGACCTTTGACCACATGTCAATGGTCAAAGGACAAAATGGCCAATATCTCACTTTTTATCGATCTTACCGATTAGCTTATCGGAAATGATATACGTTGAAAGTTGTCATGACCGTGAATTTGACATTTGACCTCGTTTCCAAGGTCACGGGACAAAATGGCTAATATCCAAGATATTAAACATGTTTGGTAACTTTTCTTAGCCCTTGGGCTAATTATTTGTGTATGGATCACACAACCTTATCCCACAAAAGCGTACAAATCGGGTTAATGATTTGGGATCAGAAAGACCATAAAGATCGAAGAGATCTAATAATATACCTGCTCTCAGTATTTGATGTTGCACTGTTCCCTCCATTTTGGTAATGATTTGGATTGTTTTTGCTATGTGGTTACCAAGCAAATATAACATATACAAAGAGATCACATTTTGGGATTAGACGTGTTTTTTTCCCGCCTACAGATCAGAAGCCTGATCCTGATCCGGGATAAAGTTTGTGATCTGTACACAAAAAACGCCCCCATTGTAAATTATGTAAACGATGCCCTATTATTTCAGCAATAACTGCAATGCGATAACTTCTGTTTCTGCAATGCAGGGTATTACATGATATACACATGATATTCTCCAGCTTAAAACATACCCAGTTCCCTGATGTCATCCAGTTCCTCTTGTGATGTGATGTCGACAAGATGGACGCCCGGGTAGACTCCCTGACAGAAGCTCTCCGCATTCGCTCTGATCAATTTGGTGTTGTTGTAGAGATAACATCGGCCTCGGTGATACTTCATCTTCGGTGGACACAACCCTTGAATATGATGCTACCGTTCACGACATATCAAGTTATTTTGCAATCAAAAGCAGTTGTGCAATTTCGAAGATTCGCGGCGTTGTATGGGACAATGAAGTGTCGAGCACTTCCTGCAACCTGTGTTTTGACTTCATTATAAAGTCAACAGTTCATAGCCCAAACAAACCTTAGCAAATAACGACATGTCTGCAGTCCATGCCTAATTCAGGATACATTAAAACTATTAGTTATTTTTGTCAAAGCTCATTCTAACAAAATTGGAATATATAACCACAAAATCTTGATGATGCCAGAAATAACCTGAAATACAACATGGTTTGAATTGGAAACAAATTCCGATCTGACAACACTGGTTTTCATTGAGAACAGTCAGTGTGTGAATGTATAGCTGACGTTTCTATACACCTTATGGATTGACTATACAACTGGCCAACAACTGATCTAACAATTTAAAAATCCAAAACGAACCCCACAAATTAAGTCTATTATAGGTATATGAATAGCCAATCACAAGCCCAATGTTCACTCTATTAATGGTAATATATTACCCCAATATACCATAATATGTATCATTCTTACCATATAAAGTCTCGTCACTGGATGCCGTGTAGTTGCCTTGCAAGACCGTGGACAGTATGTGACAATCGCCTCTCTGTTGGACAGCACTGGACCACTTGATGAGGACTCCAGTACAGGTCAGGTGCTGACGACACGTCCTCTCACACAGCGCTAGATCCATGGACCTGTAGACTGCGATCTCAGTACCCGGAGAGTTATACAGTGGCGCTTGTTGGTAAAACGTCTTCTTCTCACAAATTAACAAATCCCCCAGATTCATATACCATATGTGAACAATGAATAGAACGAGAAATGTGATATTCCACATCATATTATATAATTAGTAACCATACACATTACTTCTTTGGGCAGTGATGTGTTTCTTGATTACACTGTTTCCTGAGAGTAGTTTTACTATTTAGTTTGTCTAGCAGAAAACATCAAGGAGGGTATAAAACGGTCGAAGTAGTGAATAGATCATTATGTTAGATGGACAAGTAATCAATTAATTGGATCAGCTTTGAACTCCGCATTAACCATGTTAACGAGGGGTTTATCTGTAATACGTGAGCGAGATCGCACTTGAAGAGCCCAATGAGGCGAAGAACCCAATGAGACGACCAAGTAATCAAGTAATTGGTCAGCTTTGAAGTACACATTAACGATGTGTTTAGCTGTAATAGGTGAGCACTGTCGCACTTAAATAGCCACAGTTAATTTTCTTAACAATAGAACGGGGGAATATTGCATTAAATAGACTGAAGATGGCAGAAGTGTGTTTTGTGCAGCTGTATGCATGTCCACACACGCAAATCTACAGGCTTGAAAATATTTTCAGGAACAGATAGATTTGTCCACCTTGACATGTTACAGCCTACAGCCACCAGCACGTGATTTTTTGGGAAGTTATTTTACATTATTTTCCAATGTTTGTTGGAGTTTACTCAGTTCAAACATAAACTGCTCAGCATAATCAGACGGTCAATTCGGCATCCCATGATAAAGCACTATACACTCATTGTATAACCCCCAAACGTATGTAGGGTTATGTACCAAGATGGCGGACGGTTTGTAGCTTCAATTTGTTTCAGCATTTTCCGAAGGAATTATCTTTGACACACATGAATTATTACTACCAAGAAGTGCATGTTGATGTTCATGAAAAAGACGTCGTTGAGAAGTATTCTTTCCCGGATGCGTTTTCGATCTCCAGATTCGTACATGCGAACCCCTACCATTTTCTGCCTATAACCAGATATTACCCTACGTGCGGAATGCTCACATATGTTTGTGGTATCGGATGTCATGAATGCTCCAGCACATTTTCATCATAACCGTAGTGTTAATGTTAACTTCTAATGTTTGGCTTTAATAGAGGTTAGGGAATATAGACTGTTCCTGTTAGTAACTACGCAGCGCAGATACAGCAAAACAAAATTGGTCCAAAGAAGTGAAATTCGAACTCTAATTATATAGTACTTATGACGATGAACTTGTATTTGAACATTACGTGCAAGTCAAATGCTGTAGAACCATTGTATAGCACTAACACGTTTCCGTTGTGGAAATCATAATTTACAAATGTTAATAGACAGAAAATTATGAGAAAACAGATAAACAGTCAAGAGTGTGCAGCGACTGCAAGTTTAATAAGAACGTTTAAAGCAACCGCCTTCGAAAACCGGCAATATTTTTTTTAGAAACTATATTTCATATTAAACATGGAAATTTCACTGAATGAGATGTGTTCACATGAAAGTTATGACTAAAACCATAGATATTTTGCTCATTTGAACATGCAGTCCACGCGTAAATACAAGAAATGTATCCATCAAACACAGATGTAAACAAAGCATAAAAGTGCAAGATGGACTAACAATTCCACGCAAACAACCGTATAGCACTGATCAATAGTGATCATTGTCTCAAACCACACTATATATTCAGATACAAACTGGAAAATGTACTCGATGTGGACTTTGAGGGCAACTTGGCTTTTGTGTACATTCGGGTTTGATGGATACAATTCGTTTGTTCATATATGAAAATCCCTGCATATGTTAAAAATGCTTTAACGTTGCATAAAAACTTCAATTTGAGAAGATAACTAGAACAAATATGTATGAGATGCATCTACATCATCCTTTAAAAGTTCTTTAAGATTTTGATGCTTCTTGTAAGCTGTTGCTATTTTAATATCACCATCAGTATTTTTAGGTTTTTAGGTATTTTTATGATGTTGGTTTTTTTGGATTTTTGAAATTTTCCCTTTGTTCACATTCTTGAAAGTGCCACTTGGAACCACAACAGGCCATTCAACTGTGGCTAATTGGGAGGGCCCGGGGCCCGTTGGGAGGAAAATGACGCCCATATACTTAATCATGGTTAATGTAATAAGTTATTATCGATAATAATCCCAGGAGACGTGTGTTCCGACCGTTTTTTTTTTGTATGTCACCGTTTCATACCCATCACCTATCCCGTTTCGATCTTCACTGAAACAGTGCTTTCTTGCAATCATATGCACTCAAAGTTTTGGATATACGTTCCGCACAATATATAGATACAGTATGCTATTGCAAAAATGAAAAACAAGTTGAAACGGCAACATAATAATTATGTGTTAGTGGTTGTATTCCATATTCCAGTAGGCAAATTCAATTCTCGTGTGGCCCCGATAAGCAGTCACGGCAGTCGGCCCGCCAGCCAGATAGTCACTGAATTGTCCAATCGGGAAGCTGTCTTGACGGACACACCCACATGTTTATGAACTACATGTGGATATAATTATATGCAAATTATCACGTGAGCAAGTCCCGCCAATTAGCGACGTACTGGGCAAAAATTTTGCTTGTGGGGTCAAAATCTGCCACGAGAGCGTCGAAGTTACTGGGTGCGGTATTTGTGGAAATACTGGTTACGACCCAAATAAATGGTCTTTTCTATGATTCTTTCCTACTTTACTGGTAATACTTCAGGAAAATATATCCATACAAAGCTTGTTCATGGGGAAATCTAATAAGAAATGCCTACTGAAGTGAAGCGAGATTTCCCGAGATTTGAGATTTCCCTGTCGGAAGCAACAAAACTTGGCAGATTTGCCGAACTAATACACTTTGTCGGGGGGAAAAACCTTAGTTTCCTGCTGAAATAAGCAGAAACGAATGGATACTATCTCAGTTATCATGTTTATGATAGTTTTATATTGCCGACGAGAATTGTCAGTGCTGATTTTGAGGGGTACAGGCGATAAGGCCACCAAGCAATCAGGCCGCAATCGAGAATTAGCGAACTGCAGAGCAAGTGATGGATGGAAATGCAGACATTAGACAAGTTGCTGAAATGTCTCTGCAGTATAAATCAAAACACTGAAAAAGAATCCATGAAAAAGGATTTAGAACTAGCTCGAAAATTTTTTTGCCTCCTAAATAAGAAAAAAAAAATATTCAGAACCTTGAAAATCTTACACATTGGTCCAAATAATACTCGGGTGATTTTTATACGGGCTCAACATGGTAAAGCTTCTGACTTGTAGAGATTTCATATTTGTATATATCGGAATAAGTTAACAATAGTTTTACTAATTAAGTCTTATTGGCCACAATAAAATAGTTATGACAAGAATCATTTATTATTGGGCTCAACAAGGTAGGCCTATATATTCTGCCCAGTGGGGAATTCATAGCTGTAAAAACCAAGTAGGTTAACATTAGTTTTACTAGTTAGATATATAGTTAGCCACAGTAAAAATAATTAAGACATGGCCAAATCAAATACAGTATTCAAGGGTTTTTAAATAGTTCTGTGCAAACATTTTCAAAGCTCTTCCTTTAAAGTGATGTTGGCAGAAAAACTTTTTTTTTTCAAATCAATTACATATATGCCTGTGGTCTCAGAGTAATAGATTACAAAACATACTTTGCTTGATCAGATGGATAAATCAAGCATATGACAGTACTAGCAGCCGCTTTTTTTGTTTTGTGCGCCACTCAGAGTTACCTCTGACTTAACCTAGTTCACGCTCGATTGGCTCGAACATACACGAGTAAGCTGGAATCGCACTGCGTCACGGTATACAGAGCACAGAGACTGGCGGTAATGTAAACAAACTCAAAATATCTCCACCAGGAACTCGCAACGAAATCTATTAGAAAGGGGCGTCTGTTTGGGCATACAAGTGCAGATATATAACTGTTATGTTTTCTTCTTTCGATCAGAACGATATGGAAAAATCCATAACTTACTGCCAATATCACTTTAAGGCCAATGGCCCTTGTTGTTGAGTTGTTTCATATGCTTTTAACGATTTGGGCCGGAAGAGCACCTGTTTTTGAGAAGGGTACTATATACACCAGGTCGAATTTATTTTTACTTTTGTTCAAAGGGTCATACTTTGTGATTTTTTTAATGTTGAGGCCATGAGGTTCGAAAGTGCCTAGAGTATCAATCCAACAATATTCCCTTTCAAGTCGCCATTGTTTGTTTAAAAGTTCATCACCAAATCGGAAACCCGTTCAATTGGTAAAAGAGAAAAACATTCGATGGAAAATTCAGTTTTGCTGTGAGATTTAGATAGATGACTGTATAATGCATTTTCCTCATTGCAGCTAGTTATTACGGAAGCCCATAGGTGACATGCGCGTAAGAAATTTATATGTCTTTTTCAGCAAAAAGCTAGCACGTTAGAACGTGGAAGCATTTACCACTATCACGTTCGCACGTGGAAACAGTTAAGGCCATTGCCTTCACACGTGGAAAGTCCGAGGTTACCACGTTCACACGTGGAAACATTTAACGCTTCCACGTTCGCACGTGGAAACTTCAGGACCTACCACGTTCGCACGTGCAAAGATTTGGGTGTGGTAGCATCAAATGCTTTCACATGTGAACGTGGTAGCTTTGAATCTTTCTACGTGTGAACGTGGAAACCTAAATCTTTCTACGTGTGAACGTGGAAAGGTATAAATGCTCCCACGTGTGAACGTGGTAGCTTTGAAACTTTCTACGTGTGAACGTGGAAACCTATATATTTCTACGTTCGAACGTGAAAGCATATAATGTTTCCACGTGTGAACGTGGTAGCTTTGAAACTTTCTACGTGTGAACGTGGAAACCTACATCTTTCTACGTTCGAACATGATAGGTTTTAAAGTTTCTACGTGCGAACGTGAAAGCATATAATGTTTTCCACGTGTGAACTTGGTAGCTTTGGACTTTCTACGTGTGAACGTGGAAGCCTAAAACCTTTCTACGTGCGACCGTGATAAGTTTTAATGTTACCACGTGCGAACGTGATAGCGCTAAATGCTTCCACGTGCGAACGTGGTAGTTTTGAACTTTCCACGTTCGAACGTGCAAGGTTTTTAATAGAAAAAAACACCAAATTTTTTTCCCCGCACCTGTCACCTATGGGCTTCCATAAGTTATTGCAGCACGGTGAAGATTGTTTCTGAATTTGAGTGATTTACCGGTTTCACCTACATATTGTTTTTTTGCAAAGCTTACAAGTGTATAGATAAATTATATTTTCTGAGTTGCAATCCAAAGCTGAGTCGATTGAGTAGGTTTGTTCGAAAACTGATCCTGAGAAATTTTGACAATTTGAAACTGAATGACATGTCTGACATTGTCTAGAATTACAAGGTTTTGAGCCAGATGAGCTGGAAGTGGGCAATTGAAAATCAGCACCTAGTCGATCCTCACTGTTCAAAATTCTCAATTTCACCGTCCAGATAAATAAACATTAATAGCTATATAATACACGCACAGCGTATGAGGGAAGAAACTGACTCCTGATGTCAAACCCCAGAACATGGCCTTTGTCATGTATGTGTAATGTGATAATGTCATAGCATAGTATGACTGTGAACTGAATGAATATATGTACATTATGTAACTATTGTACTATTTTGAATCGCGTACTCCGTCGTTCCTACATGATGAATAATCTTTGTTGAAGATCGGTGTGCATTATCAAGAAATTAATGTAGAGTTTAGCATAGTCCACTAACGGCCGTATGTGAGTGCACATTTTAGGTTAATTGATATGGAATCAGTTGTCACTGTGGCGATTTTGCCCAAAGATCACTGTGGCGATTTTGGTAAAAAAAAAACAACATTGCCATGAATGTGTATAACATCGGAATTTGCTGTATTGGTGGTAATAGATTGATAGTTACACTGCAACATTTACTCGAATATCTCGGACTTTTTTTACGTTGTAGATCTTAGTAACCTAGCACTTATCCTTTTGAAGTCTTCGGCGTTCGATTAAGAAATTGCGTGCGCACTCATTTGCATATCAGTGCGCAATTATCGCCTATTACCCGGATTCACTGTTTCTACAAATCGAAGTAGGCCGTCATTCCTGGTCTCTCGTGCTTTGGGGGTTATAAATACTCCCAAGCTGTTTTACGTGTTCGGAGTTGTCTCGGACTAGCAAGGCAAGAGCTCTTGTCCCTTCTCGACTGGGGGACCCGTAAGGCCCCAGGGACGATTTCAAATAGGGGGCGCAGGAGGGGGACCGTGTTGATTCGAGGCTCGTCCCTGTGATCACCGGTCTCTCGCCCTGGGATGGTGCGATACAGGCTCTGGCAGACCGTCCAGCTGTCCTATCCCTGTGGTAGTTCCGTTGGCGAGGCCAGCTAGCAATATGCCCACGTGTATGTGCTCTGGGATGCCGCTGCCATAACATCTCAGGCTCTGCATACGGTTACATTACCATAACTGATGTATAATGTATTTTGTATGTCCATGATGTGTTATGATGTGATGTATGACGGCCGGATTCGTCCGGACGGACTGTTACCTGGTTGTAGTTCTAGTAATTACGACGCCTGCTGCGTGTGCGCTGTGGGCGTCAAACGTTACATCACTATAACCACTTTATTACACAGTACATTAATGCATGTTTTTCACTGGAATTGCACTCGGAGTTTGCTCCTATGAAAGCACCAATCCGGCTCCAGCGTGCAAATTCACAGTTTGAAGGCACATCAGATTTCAACATCGAGTTATGACGTGCAGGTGTATATCGAACGATTAATGACAGCATAGTATTATGGTGACCCCAAACCCAAATGTACGAGAGCAAACAGCGTTACACACTAACTTTTAATGTCATTTATAAGGTTAAAGATAGCTGTATTTGTAAGGCGTGACATGTGCCGTTTTCTAGTAAACACTAGTACTACTCAATGGAAAGGTGTTATAAAAATCTGTATCTTTGCTGTCATTGGCCCTGTCTCTGAGGTGATTTTCAGAGCTGGCTGTATCAATTGCTCCACGAAAGCGTTTACACCGCCAATGCTGGTTAAAGCTGTAAATATGCTATAAAAAAAGATACCACACAATCCTTAAGAGCTTTTGAGAATCCTCTGAACCTTCCGTGCCGATTGGTGACGTAACTGGGTGCCTTCGGCCTGGGCCGACCGGGGAGATTTTTGGCCGTATAAAAGGCGAGGGCGACTAGCCTGCAGTGTGGCATAATCAACAGAGCATGGATGCATATACCTCAGTCCCAATGTCTGTAAGTAATACTGTTGTTGACGATTATATATATATACTTTCAGCGTTTGTAGCATGCTGGTTGAATGTAGAATGTAAAAAGATGGCCTGTCTGAGGGACTTTGAATATCGAAGTGCCCAGCTAGTCTTTAAACTGCTGCGACAAGAATATGTTTTACCAAGACTTATAGCTACGTTTAAGAAATTCTATGGACGTCATCATGATCTGGTTAATAAATACACCAAATCCATTTCTGCCATGCAACTAGATCTATTTTCATGTTAATTTTGAGGAATTCATGACGGGCGCCATTACTGGGGCAGCAAATGCTCACCCTTTCCGGGACACCTGATTTCACCTCCTAATGGCAATTTTCGGGGGTTCATGATTTTCCTGTCATTTTTGTTTTCTCTCACTTCGTATGCCTGATATGACTTTCTGTCCCCGGACTATGAGATTGGATAACGGACCCTGTTTTGTTTGCTCGGAATACTTAATACTGGGTATTCATTCCACGGCCCAAGTACCGTACAATGCTCCTTAATACTATTCGTCCACTGAAAACATACCATTCAATCCTTCTCGCACCTTTTTAATCCTTATTGAATATAGAGGAAGGCGCAGGATATGATACTTGGGCCTGACAGGGGATGAATGAGCACTGCTCAACAACATATGAGTACAGGATTTGCCAGGGCACACACTGCCACACATCATGTTTGCTTGTGTGTTGTGTACAAATATGTGTGAAAATAGTGTAGATGTGGCTACATTACCGGGAGATATTTACGCACGTGATGTACTGGGAACCATACAAATTCATCAAACCAATAGATAATATGTGCAGTACGGCCATGGAGGAAAATATGTAGGCCTAAATATTGTATGGGGAATTATGTGCACGCATGGATATTATTCAATTATACTTTGCAGTGTGTGTGTTCTCTTATATATGTGCTGCGGGGAAAATGGCAAATGAATATCGACACAACGCAGAAATGGTTTTATACCACTCGGCTGATACAGCGGACTGCCTAGAGCTGCTTAAGGTGCGGTATGAGCACATTAGTGAGATTTCATATATTTGAGTTGGTGCTAGGGGCGGCCCATGTAGCGCAGCTTACTGTTTCTTCTAAATTCAATGAAGATTAAAAATATGTCGGACGGATTAAATATGGTATACATTCAGTGCGTGAGTAGTATTAACAGAGTAAGGTGCGCTACTTGCTCTGTCGTGGGCGGCCTGACTCGCGCCAGTGCATATACCCGCCCACACGCGAAAATGGCAAATGAATATCGACACAACGCAGAAATGGTTTTATACCACTCGGCTGATACAGCGGACTGCCTAGAGCTGCTTAAGGTGCGGTATGAGCACATTAGTGAGATTTCATATATTTGAGTTGGTGCTAGGGGCGGCCCATGTAGCGCAGCTTACTGTTTCTTCTAAATTCAATGAAGATTAAAAATATGTCGGACGGATTAAATATGGTATACATTCAGTGCGTGAGTAGTATTAACAGAGTAAGGTGCGCTACTTGCTCTGTCGTGGGCGGCCTGACTCGCGCCAGTGCATATACCCGCCCACACGCAGATCAAAACAAACAACGTGTGGTTCTGTGGTATTACTTTTAGTTCAACCATTTCGGAAGTTCGAGTATTTGCTCATACCGCACCTTAAACGGAAGTTCGTGGGCGTTATCAAACTATTTTTTACACTGTCGTTTCACCTATTTATAGCATATTTACAGCTTTGATGATTGATTCCATGTAATTATCATGAACCTGGAATTGACCAGCTGTCCATTCACTTATGATGTATATATAAAGGTAGCAAATTCATACATTTACATACATCCAATCAACGTGAAACTTCGCCTTTCTGATTGCTAGCCATCAAGTATTACCAACCGAGACTCCGTTTCTTACTAAACAATATTAAATCTGTTAGAATCATCGTCTTCATATGTCATTTTCCGACATATTTCTCCGTAGACAATGTACATTCACACCAGGGTAAGTGAAAGGATTATGTTGTACAGCAAATAGTTAGTAAATGTCAACGATACTATGCACTCGGGTGCACCGAGGTGTTTGCAAATTCGAATGTTCCGCTCATTGTATTCATCTCTCAGAAAGTATAGCCCTACGAATTCTCGTTATTTTGACCACAACAAAGTTTACATGTATATCCAATCATTTGAGGAAATTCCCATTGTATTCATTTTCATCTATTTGGAATAAATTTGATTCAAATTCAGAAACATATGCATCACTTGCTATTGCAAAAAGGACAACAAAAAGAAAATTCCTTTCAAATTATCTTCAATCGGTGTTATGCACCAATCCTCTATGCAAGCAATGCAATTAGTAGATCTGATCTGGTCACGAAATCTATCAATGAATATTAAATATGGCAATACTTGTTCTCCATGCCTGGGTCTCTTTCCCTGGTACAGCCCCGGCCTCCCAGCCATCCCCCCCCCCCTCACCAACCAACACCAAACACTACTTTAAAAAACATACCAATTTATTTATTCCTTATCTGTATTACAATATTCTCTCTTCACTTCAATCTCTATTCAACCTTTTTCTATTTCTGTCTTTTTCATTTATATCCTTATACAGTAAGCTTCATACTCATTACCAAGTTTATACTCCAGTTATAGATACATGTACAGTCTTCTTTTCTTTCTCTCTTTTTATTTCATGTTAATTAGTGTTTGTACTGTTATTTTTTGCTTCTGTTATGGACCACCCACTGAAACAGGGGTCCATTCCTAAGTGTTCATACTGCATTAGGCCTTCTTTGCTTGATTCCACTTTGTACAGTATTTTGTTTGATTTGTACTCAAGTTATACATTTTCATTCCTCATTCATATTGATGTTACCATGTTCTCTGTTTCTGTTATCTCTCGTTTTTTTTTGTTATGGGCCATGTAATAATACAACAATCAGTCGTTAATATACTGTCAGTGTAATGCTTTGTACTGATCAAAATTCACACAAAGCCGGCCTTTGGAAATACGCGTTAATATCGTTCCACTGCCAGTCCAATACTTCCACATACACCGCATCCCCACTCGGTTGACCGGGGTACCAGTTATTGTGGGCAAATTGATTGAATTCTTCACCCGTGGATGACCATTCGAATGCCGATGTGCCAGCAATTCTACGTCCTGATGTATGAAATTTAGGGTTCCCACTCACTAAAAATGACGAAACAACAACATGCACGACCGATAAATATGCAAAAAAAAATTCAATGACGATTAATGAGAACAGTAGAATATTAGTGAATGTGATATAATTATTTATCTTTTTGACTTTGTCGTCGTATCTTCAATAAAGATGTTGCAGCTACAAATATTGATTGGATACACGGACATGTTGAATGATGTTTTGTTATTATATGTACCATAATTTTTAGGTCTTAAAACGATGGAGTGCACGCGTACACCAATGGGCCCTTAAGATAGTATAGGGAAACTAGAATCATATATACGGAATACTAATCCAATAAATAGGAAATGAAACATTGTGATATTTGAAATGCAAAATCTTCTGTTGATACAATACTAGGTAATATCAGTATATGTGATATTATTCAAACTTGATGACATACGCAGTGCCTTGATGTCATCCAGTTCCTCTTGTGATGTGATGTCGACAAGATGGACGCCCGGGTAGACTCCTTGACAGAACCTCTGCGCATTCGCTCCGCTCAATATATTAGAATTGTAGAGATAACATCGGCCTCGGTGGTACGTCATCTTCGGTGGACACAAACCTTGAATATGATGTTACTGTTTACGAGCATATCAAGTACTTTTTGCAAAAGATATTATGAAGCTAAAGAATCCCTACGTGATAGGAATTATGAAAAGTCGAGCATTTCATGCAACCTCTGGTGTGATCAGCATGAGGCCTTCAATTTGTAACCCAAAAAAAACCTGAAGCCCCAGTCCCACCTACTTGGAAAGGGACCTCGGAATAGATCTGAATAACATGAACCAGGGTAAACCGGAATAACGCCAACAATAGCTCGAATATTTAACATAATTCGCGGTCCCATATGCACGGTTTACTGACGGACTATTTATGAACAAGCCAAGAATAAGCCATAAACAATCCCCCGAACTACCGAGGAACACCACGGTTAACCCACAGCATAGCCGGATGAGTCACATATAAGCCAAGGAGTAGACGCGGTCTAGTGACGGACGGTCCTGGGGACGTCTATATCAAAATGTGAGAATCCTATAACATTATCCCTATATTACAATGTGAGAATCAACCTAACAGTTTTTTTTTTCAACAGACACACGGGCGTCATCAGTTGCAGACAGTGTGTTCTTGTGTTGTTGTTTTTACTGTACACCTGGAATTAGTACACCCGTGGTCAACAAGCGAGCAAACAATTTAAAAATCCAAAACAAAGGAAATCAGTATATAACAAATAGATGAGTACCCGATCACAACTGAACCCGCTACTGTATTAATGGTATTATGTTATCATTAATACCATGAATACGTTATTATTTGACAACTCACAAAAAAATTAGGCCAAGGGCCGAAGATAGGTTACCGGACAATGTTTAATATTTTAGATGTTAGCCAGGTCACTGGTTGAATTCAAGGTCAAGAGAATATTCAGCATATATAACATTAAGCATATATCATGTCCACAGTTGATTGCTGAGCTGTAAATTCAATAATCAGAGAGATATTAGCAATTTTGTGCTGTGGCCCTGAAAATGAAGGGGCAAAGGTCAAATTCAAGATCATCAAAATATTCAATGTATATCATTTTCTATATCATGTCCACAATTGATTCCCAAGCCATACATTCAATAGAGGAGCTAGATATGAGCCAGTTTGTCCTTGGACCTTGAAAATGAGGTCAGAGGTCAAATTCAAGGTCACGAGAATATTCAGCATATATCATTTCCTATATGTCCACAATTGATTCCTAAGCTGTAAAATCGATAATAAGTGAGATATTTGCCATTTTGTCCTGTGACCTTGGAAATGAAGTCAAAGGTCAAATTCAAGGTCATGACAATAATCTGCATATATCATTTCCTATATGTTCATAATTGATTTCCAAGATGTAAAGTCGATAACAAGCGAGATATTAGCCATTTTGTCCTGTGACCTTGAAAATGAGTTCGAAGGTCAAATTCAAGGTCATCAGAATATTCAGCATATATCATTTCCTATATGTCCACAATTGATTCCTAAGCTGTAGAGTCGATAATAAGCGAGATATGAGCCATTTTGTGCTCTGACCTTGAAACTGAGGTCAGATGTCAAATTCAAGGTCACGAGAATATTCAGCATATATTATTTCCTATATGTCTACAATTGATTCCTAAGCTGTAGAGTCGATAATAAGCGAGATATAAGCCATTTTGTGCTCTGACCTTGAAACTGAGGTCAGAGGTCAAATTTAAGGTCACGAGAATATTCAGCATATATCATTTCCTATATGTCCACAATTGATTCCTAGTCTCTAATCTCAATATCAAGTGAGATATTAGGCATAATGTGTCCCATTATAAAGCATAGGAGAATTTAACATGGGAAAGTCCCATTTGGCCGAGTTTGGGCCAAAATAACCCACTTCGAGCGATTCAAGCGCAACGAAATTTATAGACATCATAGAAGTACATATGAGGAGTCTTATGTATCAAAAAGAAAAAAAGTTACTGAACAGATTTTGAGAAAATGGCCGCCAAAGTCCAAAATCAGGCATTTTTCGTCGAAAACGGCCGCCATTTTGAAGAAAAAGCGAAAATCAAAAAACTAAAAAATACCTCCTTCTTGAATTATTTTTAAGTATTTTTCTGCAAAATTTCAGAAAAATTCGCCCGTAAACAAAAAAGATAAAAATGTGGACGACGACCGACGACGGACGACGGACGCAACGCCATGCCAATAGGTTATCGGACCATAGGTCCGGTAACCTAAAAACCCATAACATATCCCATAATATGTAAGCATATAGAACGTAAAACATATCGCAATACACAATAATATGTAACTTTCTTACCATACAGAGTCTCGTCATTGGATGGCGGGTAGTTGCCTCGCAGGATCGTGGACAGTATGTGACAGTCGCCTCTCTGCTGGTCAGCACTGGACCACTTGATGAGGACTCCAGTACAGGTCAGGTGCTGACGACACGTCCTCTCACACAGTGCTGGGTCGATGGACCTGTAGACTGCGATCTCTGTACCTGGAGAGTTATACAGTGGCGATAGCTGGTAAAACGTCTTCCTCTTACAAAATGAGGACAACGCCGGTTCCATACACAGGATGTGAACCATGAACAAAACAAGGAGTAAAGCATTTTGCGACATATTCTAGAACGAGTTTATACACATTATTTCCCGTAGGCAGTGATGTGTTTTCGTGATTACTCTGTTTCCTGAAGGTAGATTCGTCACTCAATTTATATGGCTGGCAAAAAAACATTAAAAAGATTTAAAAAACATAGCACAGTGCAAGTAGTAATTGGATCATTGTCTTGGATGGCCAAGTAATTGGATTAGCTTTGAAGTACACATAGGCGATGGGATTAAATGTAATATGTGAGAACTTAGTAAAAGGTTAACAAAGTAAGGTGGAATAATAGAATGGATCATTATGCTAATGGATCATTATGCAAGTAATTATTATATAAGATTTGAAGTGCACATTACTATTAGCGATTGCGTCCAAACATATTATGTGAGAGCTATCTTTCAACTTGACGTTGGGGGGGGGAGGGTTGAATGAAGATCGCAGCAGTATGGTTTAAGATTCTTGTGTATGTTCAAACACGTAAGTGCAGGAAAGAGAAATGATTAAAATATTAAGTCCAAAATCAAGGTTTTAATCAGGTGCAATTTACACTTGTCACGTGTTTCACTTTCAATTTCAGAAATTCCCAAACCACGCTGGTCAATCATGACGTAGTGGAACTTGCACATCACACTGAGCAATCAAACCTCATTAAGACGTCTACTTCCGTGAAGCCAATAATTGCCCTCAAATAAGTCCATGATAATGCATTATCCAAGCTACTTTTGTTTACTGTGATCCCGTATTTTCACAAGTGCAAATCAGCTTTCCTGGGTACTTTGGTAAAGATATTTTCACGCAGGTGAAAATGCAGTTTAAATGGGAAGGGATAATGTCGGTTTACCCCATCTCGCGTCTTGCCATCTGAACAAAATCTGCCAAACACTTCCCACCAACACCTCTCGCCCAATGATTAGAAACGCTAAAATTAAAAAAGCCTAAGATATGTGATCGGACAATTGAGGGTTTAGGCATTGCAGTTGACATATATATCAGGCCATGGGATACACCACTCAAGGTCATCAATGTGAATTCCAGTGTCACAATTAGATGTTTTGCATGATAATACAAACGTATAAGTATTTGCCTGACGTGAAATGTGTGAATTGGCCTCTGCAGATAAATACAGTATTTATCTGCAGAGGCCAATTCACACATCTCACGTCAGGCGAGACTCTGAGATTTACCCTTCACGGCCATCAAAGGTCAAGTTCAAGGTCACCAAAAGATGTGTTATACATACAAGCTTATTTCACAATCGTAACCTCTAGCTGCAAGCGTGTAAGCTTCAGAGGCCAATTTACACATTCCACTTCAAACATTTAACACTTAATGTAATCCGAGGTCAAGGTTAATGTGACCATTAATTGTTCCATATACGACTCCCTATATTCTCATAATGCAAACATAAACTCTGTCTGAGCATTTGTCACCCGAAATGACCGTTTTGAAGTCCAACATATTTGTCAAAGGGTGACTTTCTTTTTGCTTAGGAATGACCCAAAATGAATAGTAAAATGATTTGGGGCAAAAACGACAAAAAAAGGAAAAGATGACTGAACAGTATTGGAGAAAATGGCCATCAAAGTCCAGTTTGTTTTAGACAAAAAAGTAATTCTGTCCTTTCAAGGTCAAACACAAGGTCACCACTGAAACCGCAATGTATTGCGAATATTTAAGCCCTATCTTGGGAGCGTAAGTATCAATCTATTACCACCAGTACAGCCAAATTTTGATGATTCCAATAAGAAACGTAAAATACAACACTTTGCTATAGAAACAAAGCCCGACCAAATACCTTATCGAAAACACACTGGCGTCATCAGGGGCAGACAGTGTGGTAAATGTAGTTGTTTCTACTGTACAACTGATGGAATTAGTATACAACTGCCCAACAACCTATGAAAATAACTTTGAGATTAGTTAGCTTAGTTAGCTTACTCCATTCAGCTTAGTCGGGTATGTACGTACAGCTCCATACAGCTTAGTCGGGGGTTCCCTTTGCACCCCCCTCATGATCCTCCAAAACCAAAGTTTTTGATACTCTTAAACATTATATATGTCTCCGGTTGCGCATCCATTGCAAAAATAGGTTTTCGGACCATTTTTCAAAACGGCTGCCACGTGAAACTGGAATTTTGAGGCCGCATCACATTGGGCTGCATAGGTCTACAAAATATAATATTTGTTACATTCTGCTGCCTTTTGGAGGGTCCTGAGAAAAAATGGTTTAATAGATATTTATAATATTGATATGTCCATAACTCCAAGATATTTTAGATATTTTTCACTAAAGTGTCAATGAATTCGGACTAAGTCAACCTAGGAAGGTCATTTTGGGGTCTATACCTAGGTTTTCATGTACAAGGAATCCATCTAGAATGAATACAATCAAGCTATTCATTAGGAAGCATGTATACCTGCATACAAGGTACACGATTCACATTCATTTACGTACCTCTGGAATATATCTCCCATTGACACTCCTATGATCTCAATTGTGGATCTTGCAAAGATATTTCAATAATGTTTTCTGCTGATTTGCATTCCAAATAATTTTTTGAACAAATTTAGCTTGATTTGGCTAGTTTTGCTAATTAGCATACCAAGATGGATGCTGAACGCACCCTGAAATTTAAGTTTTTAACAAACTGTGCTATAAATATAGGTGATACATACATTCAAGGGTACTTTGGTATGTAGATTCCTGGTGTTATATATAATATGAATTCAACCCGATAACAGCATCTTATTTAGATGAAAAAAAAAAAAAAACTCATTGGCATTTGAATTTATTCATTCACTTATGCATTACACATTACTCTGAAACGTGCTTGGGATACTTTCTCATCAAAAGACAAAGAACAACAATGTAGAATGTGTTAATTGACAATACTATCACATGTACATGATGGATTACCCACACATCTCTCCGAAGAAAATGAGTGTGCCACTGACATACAAAAATGCCATGGTGCTATGATAATTGAACTGCTATATTGGATGAATTGACATACTAGTGGATCATGTCTTTACCATTCCCCTGCATTCTCTTGCAACACAACAACGTTGTCTTGAATTGTTTGACACTATATCCCTCAACATCTACCTCAGTTCCGGACAATTCTACATCACTTTTGCCCACCATAGTCTCACTCATTAAGTTCGACACACCTTCATGTATGGGCTGTCACTCTCCTGCAGCAGAACAGTTGCAGTGCAAGTGCATGACTGGTGTCTCCAGTGACAACTACTTTGTCCATCATTAATAAATCAATTGATTCCCGTGATACAACACCTGCTTCCAAGAATGAGTTTTGAGAACTTTCTTGTGATGAAGGAAAACAAGACGGATATCCAATGACAGGGAACAGGGTAAGATATAGTTTATGCCAAGTCTAGGTCTAGGAAATCTAGGTCAGGTCAGGAGGCAAAAACACACACGTAGATGTTTGAATCGTGGAAATCCGTCAGATAGAAATGGAGTTATGACCTCGAAAGTAGTTTCCAAGATGGCTGGACATCCCTAGAAGCTATTTAGCTTCGATTGCATTGGTGTCAATTTTAAAGTCTTTTGACTTTTGTTGGGGAACGGTGACTTTTTCTCGAATGTGTCAAACCTTCAGCTTTGTTTTGGTATAGTGTTTACCCGGTTCCGGATAGAAATGTGAAGGGCCGCGTTATGTTTTCACTTGACAAGTGACATCTCGTATATGAATGAAGGGAAAATGGTTATTGTTTTCAGTATTCGCCTATATATTTTGATATTATGGTTTAAAATTCATACCTTTATGCATCTTGGACCAAATTACAAGTAACAATTTTAAGGTATGGATAAAATATGCATGTTTTTCAGATGACGATTGACCTCATATAGTATGACAATCTCGTGAACATTTGATTTTTACCTCAAACTAGTAATTCATCATTATATCAAATCTCGCGCGGTTTGCTCATTCGTTGGGAGGCAATGCACAACGTTTCATTGTGCCATTGTAGATGCATTAACAACTTTCGAAAAGTGGTTGTAAAGTAACATGAGCTATGTAACAAGTGTTGCATTTCCAAAAACTATATAATATTACTTTTTCCACGCCTTTCCATTCTAGGAATGTGTTTAACCTTTACACGAATCGTAAAGGTGAATTGACATGTATTCTCTATACCAGAGCGAGATCAGTAAGAGTAACGTTATTCATTGATCGTACGAACGCGATTTATTCTCCAAAATTGGATACAACCGAACGAAGTTACGTGCGAGCAAACGTTAGATTGTACTATAGATGTGGCCCGTTTTTACCTCATATTAGTAATCCATCATTATATTGTTGACTGAAGAATTCCTTATTCTCAAAAATAAGCCGCCATCAATTGTTTAAATTAGTTTAGCGCACGTATATTCTCACTGGTATAAAGTGAATACCATGACGACTATTTCATTGCTATATTGTAGACACATTTATTTTTTTTTCTTCGCAAGATATCAAGATTCTGGCAGCATTATTATCAAAGGGTATGGAGTCGACTAAATTGAAACGTGTACCACTGTACACACAAAATTTTCTCGTCAGTCAAGCGATATTCAGATTGAGTTCGAAGAGGTTTTCCAGTTGTTTATGCTTGTACTAGTTTTGTCGCTAAAGTGTGTGCTGCAGTACATAGTAAACTGGTCTATCGAATCATACGACTAAAGACAAACACACACACTGATATTCATACGTGTTATGCATTCACGGAGAAGTCTATGTGCTGTCGGCACGTTATGATAGAGAAATAGGGACTAAAATAATGTTCCTTTATGGAGACAACAAATTTTCGCTAATTTGCGGCTCGGTTAACATTCCATCGCATGTGAATCGAATAGGTGCATGCATTTTTTTTTTATTGATAAACAATATGTGAGTAATCAAGAGCCATGTTAATTTAAATCCAGGGAGCCAAGCGTTGCCGCACAGGCCTGGACCATAATAAGTCAGTGAACTCCGTTTCAGCCCTGATGTCGAGTGACAAGGACTGTGACGGAGGCAACGGGCTGGTGAACTGTCCTCCTGATTGGCAGAGCGATACATTCAAGAGCCTGAAAGTGGGTTTGGATTCTAAATACACGGGACATGCCTCGGCGAGCAGCCGACAAATGTTGAGGTTGAAAATCCAAACAACAGAACAACCGTCGCAAAAGGAGATGCCCAACGTCGCCCGCGCGCATCCTTGGTCGTGTGACAGGGAAACCGGCCGCACGGCGCGGATAGTGAATGATCTGCCTTTCCGGTTCTGACGCTGTTTATATTTCTCCTAGGTCACTGTTTACGAACCGTCACAATTTGCATTCAGCCATTTTGAACCAGGGTGACAACATCAACTTCGAATCGATCGTCATGTTCGATTAGCCCTGGTTCATACAACAACTCCTGAATCGCACACCTGGTGAGATTGTATAGCAGTTACCATGTATATTCTGTTTATCGCATCTATGTTTTGGTATTTAACTGATTTCGTTCCACATAGAGTTTCAGGGTTGCAGTCTTTGTGTTTGTCTTTGTCAGTTTTGGCGCGAAATATTCTGATTACTAAATTAAACCAATCTGTTGATAATTATATCAGTAAATACACATTAAACAATATAAAATACTTAATTAAACAAGGAAACATTATAAAATCCATATCGCCTCAATATTTCAACCGTTTTGTCATTTTTCATCATTTTGCACTTTGTTTGGGTTCAGGTTACTACAGGTCAGTCTGGCGGCCAGTTACCCCCTGCACAGTTTAACATCAACACCAGGGGTAAGCAGGTTATTGTGGGTTTCCATTCATTTCATCCGATTATCATATTCATTTCATATTCATATTTTTAGTTTGATCGATCGAGTTTGATCGTAGTTGTTCATTGTAAATATTCATATTTGATATCGTCGTTTTAACTTGGTCACTCATCTGTATATATATCATTGCAGGGTAATTTTCGGAGTTGAAATAAACACCATAGAACTCCCGCTGTGTCAGTGTTTCATAAACACAACCCCTACAACATAGCCAGGATCAGGCCGAATGTATATCGGCCTGGCGACAAGTCAATGATGAACGCGTCGATTTAAAAATATTCTTTTACAACAAGATACAGCTGTTGAAATGGACCTACTTTGTATCTGTGAATCCCAAGCAACATGTACACAGATGTCACACAGATGTATGTGCCAAAGATGAACTCTTTTCGCGCACTTTCAAAACAGTAAACAAATCGTCCACTTGTAGTTCGCCATTTGCATTCGTTTTCCGAAGTTGGCCGAGCAATACCGAGCGGAATATATATGGAGCGGGAAAAGAGTCATCAGAAAAAATGAAAACACTCCCACAATAATTTACCTTCATTGGCTTGTTCGATTATTGGAAATGAATGTTGTTCTTTGAAATTGAACGGACTGTCTTAGTTCTCCATGCATAGTTTCTATGTCGCAATGAATCATGGAGAATACTTGTAGATGCAATGAGACAAACAAATGAACAGTAGGCCTAACCCACGCCCATAATTATGAACTAAGCCCGATCATATGAACAATTAAGACCGGTGCCGTATCTTTCGTGATGTATAACTTCGTGATATTACTTAGGGACGATTACAGCTATTGATGCTCTGCTGATTGCCACAAACCGTGAAAACATTCGCCTTTATTCATGTTTTTGCTGTCTCGTGGTTGATTGATCATCCTCAAGTTTTTGTCAGCAATATGATCAGGCGATCCGCTTCAGATTCATGAATCAACCATGCGAGATAGACTGACAATTCCATGCATATCATGGTATATCACTGATTATTTTCTCACAACTACACTATATATGCACATACAAACTGGAAAAGGTACTCGATGTGGACTTTTAAGCGTGATTTGAGTATTTGTTTACATTCGGGTTTGATGGATACACTTCGTTTGTTTATTTACAAAACCGGAAGAAAATTGGCACTAAAACGGATGAAGACAACTCGGACGGACTGTAATCTTCAAAATCATGAGCACACCCTATATTATATTGCATTAGATGTGTTTAGCAAAATTTTGGTTTTGAAAAAAATGTTGCATATATTCGAAGGCAGCAGCTTTAAAGTTGGAATCAATTTTAAAATCAGCCAAATTTAGCATTTTTGTTTGTCACGAAAACATGAAAGTACATCTCAAGATAGTCGGAAATATATAGGAAATATGCACAGTTCGACAATAGATACTTAGAGAATTGCTGTTAATCGTGCATGGAAACAGTGGATAGAGGATGATCGGCCTGCCTACAGTATCTAGCCAAATACCAATGACGTCATGAGACTATGTGTAGAACTCGCCCACAAGGCGGACCGCTTTGAAGAAACGAATGCTGTGAAATAGACTGGGCCGAGTTTAGATCTTGATTTGGCAACTCAATTTGGGCACGTAATACACATTTCAGACCTAAATTTGTACGATTTCTCATTCTATAGACAATATAAAGCTACCGCAGAATTAATAAATGTTGTCAATTCTAAAAGTGATTATAGCTTTAATGTAATTGGCAAATTTGGAATGAATAACATGATAAGCATGATAAGGTGGTAAATTTATGATCATTTGAATATTTCGATAAACTGAGCTCCAACAATGTCACTGTCCTGGCATTCAGGACGCTTTTGTTGATATTATGAGCCACTCGAGGACTGGTAAGTAATTCAGAACTTCAGAAGTATGGTCACTAAATTGACTGACGTGAAATAGCAAAATTTTTCGTGGGTACTACTAACGAACTACAAAATTTAATCACCTCAGCTCAGACACTATAATATATTAGACCTAGCAATTGATATATTCACAACTAATATTTTGTTTTTAAAATGTTAATTGCGGATATATACAAGTCTTAAAATTAAATATTAAAATTAAAGAATACATATTGCTGTTAATATACATTCTGAATGTTTTGGACATGTTTACTGCATGTACTTGAATCGTTTAAGAGACACCAAAAAAAAATCCGTTGATATAGTCATATACCATTAATGTTTCAAATTATGTTGCCTTTTTCGTAATATTCAGCCCTGCCGACTATTCCAATAAAATTTTGTGCCCCGGCACCACTGGCCGCTACTTCTGATTATGACGAAAATGCTGTTCCATACATCAGATGTGCATTCTCCCCAAAGATCACGTCGGAGTGAAATCGCGTGAATGCAGTCACATGACCGATATGTTCCGTGTAAACATTTGAAGATCTCGCTTCTGAGAGCAAGTTGGCGTCAGGCCCTGTACCATGTCCTGGGCCTGTATTCTGGCTACCTACAACAATGGAGCCTCCAGTGATCCAACAGCCTGTTGAGTGCCCAAGCCGCCAGCTGCCGACGTACCAGATTCAGTACCAGTAGACTCGCCAGCACCAAGCTGTGAGTGTTTGCACAGTCATTTCTTGTGACTGCGACTCGCCTTGTACTGCTACCACACCCCACTTCGCCAGCCGATGTATTCCTGTGTCGGCATCGTTGTGTTGATCGTCGCTCGTCACTAGATGTTCGACTGACCACGGCATCTTCGACCCGTCGCACCACTCGCGCCTGAACGTGTTGCGTGACAGCTCCTTTCGACCACGTGCACCTTCGTTCTTCGCTCGCAACCAGGATCTTCGCTCCTGTATCGCGATCTTCGGTTCGACACCCGGGTGACTGACTGTCTAGTGTGTTTTTACCGGTATATGTGAGTTTTACATGGCCATGAACTGGTGCTAATATTTAACTTATTTGTGTGTGAACTGATTTTCACATATAGATTATCACTACTAGTATATTGATTATTGTTGCATGTCTATATTGATGGACATTCCCTGCTTGTGATATTGAACATTGACATTGATTGATATCTGTTGACCGTGAACATTGACTTTGAACATTTTCATATTGACCATTGACTGATCACCATTTCATCTTGCTCATGTGAATCATTATGTTGAATATTTTTGGGTATATATAAACAGGTGGAATTGCACATCTAATTTTGTTGTTTGTCACTAACGCTAACAACACAGTAACGCTTGCACTTTCCATATCATTGTCATTTTTTTCAGCAAAATATTTTCTTTTGGTACATAAACTTTACCAACATACTGAATAATCTAAATATATTAAATATAAAAACAAATACATTGTGTATATAATAGTGACCAACAGTCACTGTTACATTTTAATTATATAAACTTAAATCTAAATAATTATAAATTGTCTCTAAAATAAATTTAAAATAACTTGAATACACTTATAACATTCAAACATTTACCCGATTGAGTGAACTTTGTCGAATACAACTTGTCTGGATTTGCATATTTTCTGGATTTCCAATCCATTTTCTGATACTATAACTAAACTTTAATTTTTTTTTCCTTTTCATATATTGATTGATTTCTCATATTTATTGATTACTGATTGTGATTGATTATTTTCATGTGAATTTTGTGGATATCGCTTGTTTGTATATTGCCATTGTGTGTTGAACTCTGAATATTTTTGCATATTCTGTTTGCATGAAGAGGTATTTAAGATACTATGGATTTCGAAAGTAGGGTGATCTATGTTTCTGGTTTCACCAACTTGTCTCTACCAGAGTTGGATAGATTTTTCTCCAGGTTTGGAGATGTTGACAAGGTTGAATTGAATGATGATGAGACTGTGTTTGTGATTTTCACAAATGAGGCAGGTGCCATTGCGGCTTTGAGTTATGATGGTCAGACCTTCAATGGCGATACGCTTAAGATCTGTGAACCATCTGAGGACCAGACATCAGAGTTGCGGCACCTAGTCCGGCAGTCGCATGGGTCTTCTGGAACAACAGCAACTTATGATCAGGTTCTGGAGAACTTGAAAGGTTGCATGAGAGCTGTTGGTCCGGATGTACTTGTGTCAATGTTACAGTCGATTGCAATGGAAGCCAAACAGGACTTAGCCGACACTGGTTCAGGTGGCGGTGATGCCATGAACACGTTAGTTGGTGGTGAGTCATCGCAGACTGGTCTGCGAGATGTCAGTCAGGGAGGTAAGTTGCCGGTTCAGCAGAAGCCTGCTGTTTCTTTCCCTTCGTTGGTTGATGCTCCTGGTGCCTCAGCACCGCCAGCACCGCCAATTTTTCCTCCGCAGGCACAGTTCACTCCCACTACGACTTCGTTTCGGCCACCATTGGACACTTCTCGTTTCGTTCCTCGGACATCGCTGACTCCGCAGCAGTTGAACTTCGCTCCGTCCACTCCAACGCCATTCAGTGGTGGTTACATCCCTGTCCCTTCACTCCAGTACCCCAAGATTGTGTTCTTCTCGGGTGATGGAAAAGACGCCAGTTACCAACAGTGGCGCAATGAGGTCAAAAGCCTGGTGAACGAGGGACATCCACTTTCCAACATTCTCCAGGGCATTCGACGCTCATTGAAGGGTACGGCTGCAGAGGTCCTCCTGAACCTCGGTGAGGACGTAACAGCCGAAAAGATCATCCAGAAGTTCGATGTTATCTTTGGGGATGCTCTTAGCTCGGAAGCTATCTGGGAGGAGTACTACCGCGCTCGGCAGAAGAAAGGCGAAACCGCTGCTGTATGGGGGTGTAGATTGGAGTCCATCCTCAGTAAGATCCATCGTCGCGGCTACATCGGCGACTTCCAGGAAAAGCTCCGTACCAAGTTTTGGAGTGGCCTGTGCGAGAAGCGCGTCAAGGACGGCATCCGTCACAAGTTTGATGCCCAAATGGACTTCGAGAGTCTAATTCGTGCTGCTCGAGCAGTGGAAATGGAATCGACCATGGATGAGTCCAGTCCACCGAAGGCGTCGACTTCAAGCCCTGTCAAGGTCCACTCGCAGCAGACTTCTGCCCTGGAAGCGAAGTTGGATCTATTCATGCGCGAGATCTCTGACATCAAGACACAGCTCAAGGACATCCAGAGCTCCAGACAGATGACTCCGCCTTCATCTTCATCTAGGACTCCACCACCAGCTCGGACTCAGACTCAGGAGGAACTTCGTTTGTCCGGTTCCTGCTTCTACTGTCGAGAACCAGGACATTTCATCGGCGACTGCGTCAAGCTGAAGAAGAAGAACAGTCTTCTCGCACAGCGCTCACCATCTCAGCCACAGGGTACGGGAAACTTCTAACAACCGGCATTGCAGGGCAGATGTCTGGTTGTAGTAGGGTTGGCCCTCCTGTTAGTTTAGTAGGTGGTAGGAACATCGCCACCATCAAGATCTCCAACACAAATTGTAATGCTCTCATCGACACCGGAAGTCAAGTTACGACCATCTCGCGTCCGTTTTTGGAGCAGCACCTTCCGTTTGTCTCTCTCCAGCCTGTAGAGGATCTTATCACTTTGCGCGGTGCGGGTGGTAATTCTATCCCCTACGATGGCTATGTTGAAGTTGACATTAGTCCTAGTCCTGATGTCACTTCCATTTCTTATCCCATTTTAGCACTTGTCGTTCCAGGTGAACCGTACAGTCAGGATGTTCCAGTGGTCTTAGGCACCAACCTAATTGAGTTGTTCGCCTCTGACTTTGGACATTCGGCTCCTTTGGATATCTCGTCATCCTGGACACGTGCATTTGCTTGTGTCAATCGCATCGTGCCAGAAGATGGAGTCCTTGGGAAGGTCAGGAGTACCAAGGAGGAAGTTGTCCGCCCAGGCGAGAGGAAGGTTGTGACTGGGTTGACCCGTGCTTGCGCCGGTGTTAACTGGGTCAATGTCCTAGCCTTCACGGAACCAGTATTGGAGGAAGCCTTGCCTGGAGGATTGCTTCTTACTCCAAGTGTCATCAACCTACGTCCCAACACAGCTTCGACATATCGAGTGAAGGTGGAAGTGTGCAACATGTCAAAGAAACCTCTCACGATTGCACCAAAATCTACGATCTGTGCCCTTCACCATGTCAAGGAGGAACCGGCTTCGCACTCTGGCACTGATGTCAAGCAATCCACTACGGACCCACTCATGGATCAGATCAAGTGGCCCATCAATCCGGAACATCGTCACGTCTTGGAGTCCTTGGTTAGTCGGTGGCGTCATGTGTTCGCTACGTCTGACATGGACCTCAGGTACACAGGATTGGTCAAACATCATATCAATCTGCACGACGACACCCCGATCAAAGTCAGATCACGCAGGATTCCACCGTCCATGTACCAAGAGGTGAAGCAACACATCAGGGATATGCTTGATGCTGGCCATATACGCCCATCGCAGAGTCCCTGGTCGTTTCCTGTTGTCTTGGTCAGGAAGAAGGATCAATCGCTCCGGTTCTGTGTGGATTATCGGGAGTTGAATCGGCGCACCATCAAGGATGCTTACATGTTGCCGCAGATCGACGAAACATTAGACGCCCTTCACGGATCAACACTCTTCACATGTCTCGATCTGAAGTCAGGTTACTGGCAAGTCGAAATGGCCGAAGAACACAAGGAAAGGACGGCATTCAGCGTAGGACCCCTTGGATTTTACGAGTTCAACTCAATGCCGTTTGGACTCACTAATTGTCCATCCACTTTCCAGCGGCTAATGGAGACTGCCATGGGAGATATGCACCTCAGTGAATGTCTCATCTACCTGGATGATGTCATCATTCATTCATCGACCATGGAGGAGCACATCAGACGTCTAGAAACAGTTTTCAAGCGACTCAGTGATGCCGGTCTGAAGTTGAAGCCTTCGAAGTGTGAATTCTTCAAGTCACAAGTGAGATACTTGGGTCATCAGATCTCAGCCGAAGGCATCTCAACTGATCCGGATAAGATCGCTGTAGTACGTGATTGGCGTCGTCCGGAAACCGTGACGGATCTGCAACGATTCCTCGGCTTCTCCGGATTCTACAGGAGGTTCGTCCAAAACTACAGTAAAATAGCTTGTCCGTTGTTTAAGCTCATGGAAGGCCAGTTGAACCGGAAGTCTAAGAAGTCGACCACAGTCAAATTAGATTGGACAGAAGAACATCAGGTGGCATTCGACACTCTTAAGTCTAAGCTCACATCCAGTCCCACCCTGACCTTTGCTGACTACACGCAACCATTCGAGCTACACACGGATGCAAGCTCTCATGGACTTGGAGCTGTACTGTACCAGAGGCAAGGGAATTCTAAGAGGGTCATCGCTTATGCTAGTCGTGGTCTCAAGCCTTCAGAGAAGAATTACCCGGCACATAAGTTAGAGTTTCTTGCTCTCAAGTGGGCAGTTACGGACAAGTTTCATGACTACCTATATGGACAGACTAAGTTTGAGGTGTTTACAGATAACAATCCTCTTACTTACGTCCTCACCACAGCCCGTCTCGACTCAACTGGACATCGTTGGTTAGCACGTTTGGCGGATTACAATTTCTCCATCCACTACAAAGCTGGAAGGACCAACCTCGACGCCGACGCGCTCTCTCGTCTTCCATCTGTTTCGCGGGATGTAGTCCAGGCTGTGTGTGATCGTCAAGAGGACACTGTCCATACTAACTACATTTCAAGTTATCCAGTCGATGCGGACATCCTGGATACTGTCTTCGCTTCGGACACTGTCAAATCCTTGGATGTTCAACAGATCCAGCACAACGATCCAGACCTCCTTTTTGTATTGGAGTTGAAGTCAGCTCAGAAGTCTCCAGCAGAAGAGGATTTCTCGAAGCAGTCCCGGGAAGTTAAGCTTCTGTGTCGTCAGTGGGACAAACTCACTGTAGAAGATGGCATTTTGTATCGCCGGACTGTGGAGGGATCTTCAAGTGGTCTGCAAGTCGTTGTTCCATCAGAGTACAGGGATCATGTTCTTCACAGCCTGCATGATCAGATGGGGCATCCAGGAAGGGACAAGACTCTGGCTTTGACAAAGCAGAGGTTTTACTGGCCTGGCCTCACGTCAGATGTCGACAAGAAGATATCCAGATGTCGCCGCTGTCTTTGCAGGAAAGCCCAGGTCCAGAAAGCACCTCTCGTTCCCATATTGACAACACAACCATTAGAGCTTGTCTGCATCGATTATCTTCTCGTAGAGCCTTCCCATGGATTTGAGCATCTTCTCGTCATCATCGATCATTTCACCAAGTTCGCCAGAGTCGTACCTACCAGGAACGAGTCCGCCAAGACGACTGCAAAAGCACTCTTGGAGAACTTCATCAATATCTACGGATATCCGTTCACCCTTCATTCCGATCAAGGTCGGAACTTCGAATCATCCGTCATCAAGGAGTTGTGTGCTCTGACTGGGATCAACAAGTCGAGAACCACTCCTTATCATCCCATGGGAAATGGTGCTTGCGAGAAGATGAACCAGACACTCTTGAAGATGCTCGGAACACTGGAACAAGAGAAGAAGGCCAAGTGGAAGGATTACCTTAGTTCTCTTGTCCATGCGTACAACTGTACACCGCATGAGACAACTGGGTATGCGCCTTACGAACTTATGTTCGGTAGGGTGCCAGTCCTTCCAGTCGACCAGGAGTTTCTTTTGAAGGGGGAGGGGACAGCTGAGGGCTGCACCAAGTTCGTTCAGGATCTTCGGGAGCGGCTCTCGTACGTTCACAAGCTAGCCGCGGACAGGATGTCTTGGAAAGCTTCGCGAATGTCGTCTAGTCGGAGACCATCTGCAGTCCTCGCTGTCAACGATGAGGTCCTGGTGCGGAATGTTGGTTTGGTAGGCAGGAACAAGCTTGCTGATAGATGGGAGGACGACGTCTACGTCATCATGGAACAACCCAACTCGGATATGCCTGTCTATCGGTTGAAGCCCAAGTCTGGTAACGGTCGAGTTAGGACACTTCACCGGAATCTCCTGTTGCCGCTTGGATCGGTCAGTGATTCTCCTGACCCACAGCCTCCACCAACTCCGGCTCGGCGTTCTCAGCCGCCTGCCCGACCTCCACCGTCACCTCCAAGGTCGTCTCCACCGACCAGACCACCACCTTCCCCTCCTGCATCTTCGTCTTCGGGATCAGACAGCTCATCAGACTCGGATTTGGCTGTGATGTCTCAGGATGGTTCTGACACCAGAGGGATCGCAAGGCGCCCCTCTCGTCGAAGAAGGCCACCTGATCGATTCCAGCCCGCCTTATTTCATCAAGGAGCATCATTCGACGACAAGTCGCGTTTCGTCCTCCAGCTGGTGGATCGGATGTTCCCTTGATTTGACTTGTATATATGACTCGAATTTGACATGTGTTCGTCTTTTGTTCTCACTAATCATTTTCTTTATTTTCATTTCAGAAATGTCGGGACGACATTTTCCGTTGGGGGGGGGAGCATGTGACAGGGAAACCGGCCGCACGGCGCGGATAGTGAATGATCTGCCTTTCCGGTTCTGACGCTGTTTATATTTCTCCTAGGTCACTGTTTACGAACCGTCACAATTTGCATTCAGCCATTTTGAACCAGGGTGACAACATCAACTTCGAATCGATCGTCATGTTCGATTAGCCCTGGTTCATACAACAACTCCTGAATCGCACACCTGGTGAGATTGTATAGCAGTTACCATGTATATTCTGTTTATCGCATCTATGTTTTGGTATTTAACTGATTTCGTTCCACATAGAGTTTCAGGGTTGCAGTCTTTGTGTTTGTCTTTGTCAGTTTTGGCGCGAAATATTCTGATTACTAAATTAAACCAATCTGTTGATAATTATATCAGTGAATACACATTAAACAATATAAAATACTTAATTAAACAAGGAAACATTATAAAATCCATATCGCCTCAATATTTCAACTGTTTTGTCATTTTTCATCATTTTGCACTTTGTTTGGGTTCAGGTTACTACAGGTCAGTCTGGCGGCCAGTTACCCCCTGCACAGTTTAACATCAACACCAGGGGTAAGCAGGTTATTGTGGGTTTCCATTCATTTCATCCGATTATCATATTCATTTCATATTCATATTTTTAGTTTGATCGATCGAGTTTGATCGTAGTTGTTCATTGTAAATATTCATATTTGATATCGTCGTTTTAACTTGGTCACTCATCTGTATATATATCATTGCAGGGTAATTTTCGGAGTTGAAATAAACACCATAGAACTCCCGCTGTGTCAGTGTTTCATAAACACAACCCCTACAACAGTCGTAAAACTAAATGTTCAAAAGTCATGATGCAAAATAACAATTTTGTATTGGAAAGTGTGTTGTATACATGTACGTACGGTGGCTCATTACCGCCAATTACGTTCGTGTATTTCTCACCCCATTTATAATTACCACCTCATAATATTCACCGCGTTTATAATATCCACCCCGTTCATAACTATCACCTCACAATTATCACCGTGTTTATAATTTCCACCCCGTTTATAATTATCACCTCACAATTTTCACCCCGTTTATAATTTCCACCCGTTCATAATTATCACCCCGTTTATACTTATCACCTCACAATTTTCACCCCGTTTATAATAATTTCCACCCCGTTCATAATTATCACATCAGAATTATAACCGCGTTTATATTTTCCACCCCGTTTATAATTATCACCCCTTTTTTCACCCCTTTTATAATTTCCACCCCGTTAGTAGTGCATATAGTGTCCTTACATATGAATAAACGGGGTGTTTTAGGTCTGGATAAAAGTCTGTCTCCTTATAAGTGAACATGTTTTGAATTTTTGATATATTGTGAAAATGCACAAATCCACATATAAGGATATGTCCTTATATGCGCTTCAATGCGGTAGCTATAGAGGCGTTTCCACAAGCATCTTGTTGCTCTAGGGCTGCAGATGTTCATGAAGTGAGGTGATAATTATAAACGGGGTGAAAATTGTGAGGTGATAATTGTAGACGGGGTGGAAATTATGAACGCGTTGATAATTCTGAGGTGGTAATTGTAGATGGGGCAATATATTATAGATAATATAAACTCGGTGAATATTGTGAGGTGATAAATATAGATGGGGTGGAAATTATAAACGCGGTGAAAATTATGAGGTGATAATTATAGATGGGGTGGATATTATAAACTCGGTGAATATTGTGAGGTGATAAATATGAACGGGGTGGAAGTTATGAACGCAGTGATAATTCTGAGGTGGTAATTATAAACAGGGTGGGACTTATGAACGCGGTGAAAATTATGAGGTGATAATTATAGATGGGGTGGATATTATAAACTCGGTGAATATTGTGAGATGATAATTATAGTTGGGGTGGATAGTTCAAACTCGGTGAATATTGTGAGGTGATAATTATAGACGGGGTGGAAATTATGAACGCGGTGATAATTCTGAGGTGATAATTATGAATGGGGTGGAAATTATAAACGCGGTGAATATTGTGAGGTGATAATTATAGATGAGGTGGAAATTATAAACGCGGTGAATATTGTGAGGTGATAATTATAACTGTGCACCATTATTGGCAGACCTGTAACTGTGCACCATTATTGGTAACCAATTACTGTGCATCATTATTGGCAGACCTGTATTTATACTCATATGAATCAGATTTTACAACGAGGAGGTTCTAAGAAACTAACATGTAATTTTAATTTCACTTTCCGATACATAGATGATGTATTGTCGCTATATAATCCCAAGTTTGGTGATTATTTGGATGTCATATATCCTAAGGAACTTTAAATTAAGGATACTACAGACTCCGCTAATTTTTCCAACTATCTAGACCTGAGGTTGGAGATTGAAAATGATTCTAACCTGTCAACTAAATTATATGACAAACGTGATGATTTTAATTTTTCCACAGTCAATTTCCCTTTTCTGAGCAGCAACATTCCTATGTCACCGGCATATGGTGTGTTTGTTTCTCAACTTATACGCTATTCCAGAGCTAGTTGCAAATATGAGGACTTTGTCTATCGAAGTGCCCAGCTAGTCTATAAACTGCTGCGACAAGGATATGTTTACCAAGACTTATAGCTGCGTTTAAGAAATTATATGGACGTCATCATGATCTGGTTGATAAATACACCAACTCCATGTCTGCAATGGAACTAGATCTGTTTTCATGTTAATTTTGGGGAATTCAAGACGGGTGCTACTAGTGGGGCAGGAAATGCTCACTCTTTCCGGAACACCTGATTTCACCTCCTAATTGCCATTTTTGGGGGTTCACGAGTTTCCCTGTCATTTTTGTTTTCTCTCACTTCATATGCCTGATATGACTTTCTGTCCCCGGATTATGAGATTGGATAACGGACCCTGTTTTGTTTGATCGGAATACTCAATACTGGGTATTGATTCCACGTCTATAGACAGGGTGAGAAATGCACGGTTATAATTGGCGATAAGGAGCCACCGTATGTACTAGATTGGATTCACTATTTTTTTACAATGAATACCGCAATGCTTATATTAATTCATTTGCAAATATCGGAAGGCAACATTGCAAAGTGAAGGGTGCATTTACGTGATTGGACAAGTGATATGAGCAAATCTAGTTGAACATTTAAAACAATAAAATGTTGAAATGAACTGATCGATTTGCATATTTACAATTAATTTATCAGGCAATGCATTCAAACATACCAGAACCAATCCGAATGCCAAAAGCTAATATTTCCATTTGTATAGATACCTTTACGTGAATGGATATATCATCTTGGCATGTTTAGTGTGTACCTTTAGAAGCGACCACATGTCACATTTTCTTACATTTACGTTAGCGAAAATATGAACTGAAGTTTTCATCAATGATAAAATTTTGCATCCAATCATGGATGATTGTAAATTTAAAGCGAATGAAATATGACCTTGCAGTAACCACCATTACGTTCACAAACGCTTTACAAGATATCGTTGTGCATATCCATCGACTTTACATACATTGTACACATCGCCATCACCCCTTCACAAGTAAAAGGTCACATCTGCGGGCCTTGTTTGGATTTTGTAAATTGTGTCATTACTACCTGGGATGAACTATGTAAACACAACATTGACCTTTGCGTTTTCTTGTTCAAAAATTGCAAATGTTTTTAAAGGCGATGTAAATGTTGCCATTCATGATCTTTTCCCGAAAATAAATACATTGTAAAGATTATCCTTCGAGCAGTGTGAAAACGGTCAGCTGAGTATTATTATACAATGTGGCCACGCCTCCAGCTGTAAATACTTTTGTACTGCCATGAAATGATGAGTGGGTGGGATCTCTTCAAGTTCATTAGTTCTGGGAGAGAGGGAGAGGAGAAAAAATCAAGCGTACGTCCGTGCATTTGAGCATGTGACATGGATTCAAAGGTGATGCAGTACAGATTCGTTATATTTCACGCGTCCATTTCACATCACAGTCAGTCGTTTGTACGTGTAATGCACTAATTTGATGAACATGCGTTTATATGCGGCGCTCCCATGTAAATATAGACCTTATCCAAATTAATAGCATAGTACACTTCACATATGACTAAAACCCGCATCTCAAAAAATCTTAAATTGCGCGAAATCGACAAACTGCGAACAATATTCGTGAGGAAGTCTCTCAAATGGTTGTAACGTTCGTGAGGGGGTCTCAATTCCCTCGCCAGGGTCGCCACGTCCTTGCCACTGTTTTGCGATATGTTAAAAAATGGTCTCCATGAGTAATCACCTGTGTTTCGACTGTGAACCAGGGATTCGGAAAAGTTCATATATATCCCTGGTCCATTGAGTAAGAGTAGAACGCGCATAGATGCACTCAACGTAATAGCCTGACATGGTATTATGCAATATCATGGGTCGAGTATCGTGATAAATATTATGAAAACTCTGGTTTCACGAGACTTTCAGAAATGGATCTGAAACTGTATGCGTGTTTAGGTGTCTGACTTCTGTGTCATAGGCATAACATTTTTGGTTATCTGTAAAGTCAACGCCAAAAATGTATGCTGTCATGTCTTTTCTTAATAATATATATATATATATTTGAAAATATTATTCACAATAATTCATGCAATATTATACAGCTGTTTCACAAGCTGTAATCAGGACAAACATCGCAATAGATTATCCACAATGACCACAACCCACACATACTTGAAATTTTGTTTTATGGGTAATATTTACTCTGGCCTACTGACCCTAGGACCTAGACTAGGCCAACGGCTCCTCCTCCATCGCACATAACTACAGCATGCGTGTTTTCATAACCTGTTTACAGCTTTAAATTGAGGAAATAAAAGTAGTTCCACGTGATTTGCAATGGGCCATATTATATTTTTAGTTTACCGTAGGCTGAAATGGTGACTTTTGGAAGGACATATAGTGATTTTGTTATGACAACGACAACGAAATGTTGTTCGGATGTTGTAGTACATCTTCTGTAGATCATTATGGATATATTTTCCACAATGGCGAAATCCCCGGGTTAGTTACTTAAAGTGATGTTGGCAGGAAAACTATTTTTTTCTAAATCAATTACATATATGTCTGTGGTCTCAGAAAAATAGGTTACAAAACAAACTATGCTTAAGCAGATGGATAAATCAAGCATATGACAGTATTAGCAGTCGCTTTTCTTTTGTTTTGTGCGCCACTCAGAGTTACGTCTGACTTAACCTATTTCACGCTTGATTGGCTCGAACATGTACGAGTAAGCTGGAATCGCACTGCATCAAGCGGCGCAAAGCACCGAGAATGATGGTAATGTAAACAAACTCAAAATATCTCCACCAGAAACTCGCAACGAAATCGATTAGAAAGGGGCATCTGTTTGAGCATACAAGTGCAGATATATAACTGTTATGTTTTGTTCGTTCAATCAGAAAGTTATGGAAAAATCAATAACTTACTGCCAATATCACTTTAAGGCATTCACTTTTACATTTTGTGGGGGTATTTAAAAAAATAGCCCAAAGGCTGAGATAGGTTACCGGACAATTTTGGTTTGGATAATGGAATGTAACAGACCTTAAGATTTATCAATCAAGGTTATCAGTGTGAAAATTATGACCATGAGATTTACCAATCAAGATCATCCATGTGAACTTCAATGTCACCATTACATGGACTGGTGCGGTATTTGATTTTCAATATGTTCATAATACAAAGATACGTCTGGGTGCAAGTGTATAGGCCGCTCAGGCCAATGTACACATTCCGAGTCAGAAATTTGGCACTCAAGGTCATCTGAGGTCCAGTTCAAGGTCATCATTAGTTGTGCCATATATGTCTTCCTATATGTTCATAATGCAAACATAAGCGTTATCTGCAAGCATTCCATCTATAGAGGCAAATCTGGGCATTTTTTGACACAAGAATGGCTGTTTTGACCTTTTAAGGTCATCCAAGGTCAAATTCAAGGTCACCACACAAGTCGCCATATATGACTTCCCATTTGAAAGTGCCAATTTCTAAGCTCTGTCTTCAGGTGTTCTATGAGTACAGTTCTGCCAGCTCTCATTATGAAGGAAAAAATTGCCAAGTCCAAAAAGTTTTTCAGAGGGTGAAATTCCTCCCCCCCCCCCCCACCCTGGAAATGGCCCAAAATGGATAGTAATGCGATTTGGGGTCAAAAAATTTTTTTTCGCTGACTCGTCAAAAATTCAAAATGGCTGCCACACGCAGACCGGCAATTCAAGGGCAACCAAACTTATACACATCACAGAGGTCCATAAGGGGAATCTTTTGAAACAAAAATCTCAAAACCGTCTGAACAGTTTTGTAGAAAATGGCTTTCAAAGTCCAAAATTGGGCATTTTTCAACGAAAATGGCCGCCATATTGAGGAAAGTGCGAAAAACAAAAAACGAAAAAAATCCTTTCCTGGGAATAGTTTTAGCTATTTATGTGCAAATTTTCAGAGAGATTCGACCGTAAACTTTAAAGATAAAAATGTGGACGGACGACGGACGGACGGACACCGGACACAACGCCATGGTTATCGGACCATAGGTGCGGTAACCTAAAAACTCACCGGTGGATTACTAGCAAAGAATATAGTAGGATCATCAGTTACATGTTTATATAGGTACTTTTATTGGATGAGTAGGGAAAGATGTTTCAGTCATTTGTATTTTTCATACACAACATATTCAACTGTTTAAATTGGAGCCAGCAAATTTATATAACAAGATCTGAGTATACAACACGAACATAACGTACTGATAATCCCGCTATTTGCCTAATAATTTTTTCATACCACGAACGATGTCCATACTGACGAAATAGTAAGATTGTATCAAACGATCTCTGCAGTATTATTTTGCGTGGATTCGGATGGCAGCCCAGTCAATAAATTATATGCCTGGTGAAAAAGAATGAGAGAGAAAAGGAGAAAATCGTTAGTAAAGGACCTAGTGCAAAGTTTATCTTGAGAACTCAGGTATGATCGATCGACGAGAAGGAAAGGAAAAGAAGTGTATCAGAAAAAAAAACACGCAGAGGTGGTTTTAATGTTACCACTTAACGTCAAAAGAATAGTTTATTAGTAAGCTGAGATATGATGTGGAGTATATTGCGATTAATATCTATTGTTCAGATTAGTAACGTGATCTTAGTGTCACCACCTTACTGTAAAAGGAAGATGTTTTACCAGCTACCACCGCTGTATAACACTCCGAGTACAGATATCGCAGTCTACAGGTCCATAAACCTAGCGCTCTGTGAGAGGACCTGCCGTCAGCACCTGACCTGTACTGGAGTCCTCATCAAGTGATCCAGTGCTGACCAGCAGAGAGGCGACTGTCACATGCTGTCCACGATCCTGCGAGGCAACTACACGCCATCCAGTGACGAAACATTATATGGTAACATTTCGCTTTTCCCATTACGGAATATATCACAGTCGCCCTTGTCCATTTGTTTTCGTCGAACGGAAGTCGACGGAAAACTGTCCAAACTAGCCCACAAAATCACGAGAAGGTATACACAAGATGTAGAATATTAATATGTGATCTCTTAGATAGTTGTCATGTTGGGAGAGCAATGTTATTTTAATAATGACATAATCCCAAACATTTCTGGCGAAAGAATTAATCTTTTTCGTCCTGTATTGTAACGTTATGAACGATTTTAGTGGGCAATGAGCGATAAATGGTCGAAAATCGAACAAAACACCCGAGTTCAAACAGTCGTAGATCAGATATAATAAACAAACTTTTCCTGGGGGATCTTCATCAATAAATCCATCAGAAAAATCATGCTGGCCGATTCATTACACCCTGTACAGCACGCAAACATTTTTTTTTCTGAGGCTCAAAATCAACAAGTGGACTCGATTTTCTGACGAACAGGACTGATTTTCTGTCGAATAGTCTCATTTCGGGACTGCATTATCTGGCGAACATGCACTAAATATTTTTTTTTATATTTCTGATTTCAGGTCCTTGATACTGCGTGAAGATGTTGATGTTTTAAATGTGGTCGTTGTGTCTGGGTCGATTCGTCACGTGATAGACCATGGAAAATGCGTTCACCAAAGTGATCAACTGAAATACAAGAAAGGCACTTTGTGTGAAAAAACCGGTAAACTGATATGGACCTCATACCAATACAACCTGATTCCAAAGTCACTGCATGACGAGGGACGCACGATTACCTTTACAGGGGGCGATGATGATGAACACATATTAATCACTGAGGGCGCGTCATGTATGATAAGCAAAAAGTCCATTCTCACGAAATTGACACAAACACACAAAACTATGTCTCATTGTGTCATATCGATTAATAAAATCCAATGTATCTTTCTCATGACATAACTTGATAGATATGGATGAAATAAATATATAAATATATATTTATCTGTACTTACCTGCCATACTCACTGTACCATGGCATCGAAACTGGCCCATATAAACGACTTTTTCCATGTCTTTTTCTTATATGTTTCCTTTGCATCATGCTTACTAAACCATAAATACCAATATACACTCAACATACATACATATTTTCATCACACATAACCACTAGAAAGAATACTGAAAGTTATCAATGTTTTCCACTTGATATTAACGATTTTCGAAGATTTTTAGTAATGTCTAAATAAATTCTTCTTATCAAACGTTCCAGAGCAATACAGTATTGTGAGTATATCACAGACACGCTAGCATCAGTTTCAGTTGTTTTATGCTAAATGATGGTGTATCAACATTCTGTGACTTTCAAGGAAGTCCTATATCAAGTTGTCGTGGTTCAACACGGCACCAAACATTGGGAAGACCTGTGACCCCGTTAAGATCGTTAATTTCGTCACAGTGTTTTCAATAGGATGACGTGATAATATATACTCGACGACTTGATATCAACTGGCTATCATAACAGTGATGAGTATTTGTGACAGACAGCAATAGTGTTATATTATTTACAAGACAGCAGTGGATCATACGAAGTGGTCATTTTATGTGTTAACTTCATCACAGTTACCTTCGTCACATTGGCCTCTGATTTTTGGGTCCTGTGTGTACCCGTGATTTACCGCATGTTATCAAAGCGCGGGAATCGAGCGGGCGCACGTGTCTGCAGATACTGAAAATGTTTGGCGCCATGCACAATATGTAAAGAAAGATACATTCACTGGTAAGCACATATTTCCAGTCTGTTATTTTCGTATTATTTACCTATTATGTACATCTTGGAGGCGCTCAATGCAACGACGAGCAAGCTAAACATATTGTACGTTAGTACAGCCTGTCTGACTTCTACACATGGTATTGCATGTGTTCTATTGTTGTAGAATGGCTGATGTAGGCTATATCAGTGATAACTTTTTTCATCGTGACGAAATTAACATATTTTCAAATATCCAATCCAGTCCCTCAATATCAAGCCTATTTATTCATAAATGTTACGATGCAGTGGCTAATGACTGTTTTATGATATTATGCGAATAAAATAAATATACTACAGGGAATGACAGAATAACTTGCAGTAAATTGAAATGATACCTTCGTGACGAAGTTAATTCACACTACTTTATATGTACTATTTGTGAAATTTCGAGTAGCTGTGGTGTAAAGACTCCGATTATGGACGTTGATACGCCAACTACTGTACATTAGTGATGATACGCCAACTACTGTACATTAGTGATGATACGCCAACTACTGTACATTAGCTGTTGACTTCGTCACGATCACACATTGACATTATACTGCATGTGACATCATGGCGAACAGCGTTTTTATTTGTTTTGAAGATCTATGTGCATAGCAATATAATAAATACACATATAAGTTCATCTTTACATACTTTAAACATACCAAAGTAGTGGGATATGTGAAGCACTGGAAACGTTTGTCAGAATTTTTTTAACAGTTGATGTTAGTTTAGGAAAAAGTGATTACAAATATGAGTATATTGTAAAAAACAGTTTAAACATATGTGATATAAAATGTTCATGCATGTGCACGATCTTTTAATGCTCCAAACAGAAAGTAGGTACGCCGACTACTGAAAACGTGTGATTTGTATACCACCTGTTAACTTCGTCACGGTGGTACACATATATTTCCATGGACAGTATAGCTGCATGTGACACCACGGCCCACAACATTTGTTTGTTGTTGTGAAGAGCATCACTCATAGCACATGCATTACATGCACAATAATTCATCTTTGACATTTGAACATTCCTGAGATGTGTTTTAAAGGCACTTGAAAAAAAATCATTCTAATTCTTAACCTTATTACACATCCCAATATTATAAAATGGTACATGGAAGACGTTTTTCGTTGTGTTTGTATTTTGTGTTGTTTCACACTTAAATCAATATCTGTACCTACCGCAGGTGTATTTAAATGATATCATAACTGAAGAACATCATCACTGGTTATCATTTCTGTGGTGACCCCTCAATGTGACGAAGTTAACACTTCAAACAAATGGTGTTCACTTCAACCTGCCATATCAGAAAAACTAAAAATATCTAGATGTTGAAACTTTTTTTTCTCACTTCTTCATGATGTTCTCCATCAAGTAAAACAACAAAATAAACTTTTGGGAGCGTTTGATATTTTCGATAAATTAACTGCCAAGTGTGTCAATTTCATGAGAATGGACCAAAAGCCCCGCGCATAAAGCTTTAAAAGTATCAGGTCAAGACGGACGTTCCGAAAAAGTTGGCAAAAAGTCGCTATTCAGCGTTGAAGGAGATGCAGACACACCAAGTGATTCAATACAAGAAATGAAAGAACTGCTCCCTATGGTATTGACTGAACTAGAAAACAATGGCCAGGTGGAAATATGGCAGAAATTCACTAAACTTGTGTATGAACATAAGTTTCCATTTGAAAATATCGCATAGGCCCTACCTCTTATTCTGTGACGTGGTTAATTTTCTGAGTCTGGAGAACACCTGCGCAATGCGGTATAGTGATACCATAAAAGAGTTTTGGTCTACGGGTTATATACTTTTTCACGGGAAGTTCATTCATTTCATGTCGGGACCGAAGAATACGTGAGTTGTTAGTTTTATCAATTAACACATAACATACGCTTAACACATAAGAAAGTATGCCTTCTAATCCTGAACACCGTTGAAAACTTTAGACCACACACTTCACAAATGCAGTCTTGTTTGCTGTGGGATCTTTGCAAGTGCCTCTTCAAATCTGAATTGAACCTAAAATAATTTGGGTCTGGGCACTCTGGACACCGGATATTTTTGTCACTGTGTGCACGGGTGTGGTGCAATCTGAGACAGTTCTTGTCCTTGCCCACGTACGCACACAGTTGGCAGTCATATCTTGAGGTCGACCCGTCAGCTGATGTGGTTTTGGCAGAATAACTTTCCTGGCTGCCTTGGATCGTCTGTCGGCCTCATGAATGTCCTCATCCTCCGTGCTCTCGTGTTCGCTTACCGGACTTGTTCATCTGAAATTAAATGCGTATCAAAATACATAGCAACAATACATAGCGAAATACATACGACATTCCATTCATATGTGTGGTTTGTTCGTCAGAAAATGCAGTCCATGTTCGACAGAAAATCACACCATCACCAGTCCTGTTCGTCAAAAAATCGAGTCCACTTGTTGATTTTGTGCCTCAGAAAAAAATTGTTTGCGTGCTGTACAGGGTGTAATGAATCGGCCAGCATAATTTCTCTGATGGATTTATTGATGAAGATCCCCCAGGAAAAGTTTGTTTATTTTTATATCTGATCTACGACTGTTTAAACTCGGCTGTTTTGTTCGATTTTTCGACCATTTTTCGCTCATTGCCCACTAAAATCGTTCATAACGTTACAATACAGGACGAAAAAGATTAATTCTTTCGCTAGAAATGTTTGGGAATATGTCATTATTGAAATAACATTGCTCTCACAACATGACAACTGTCTAAGAGATCACATATTAATATTATACATCTTGTGTATACCTTCTCGTGATTTTGTGGGCTAGTTTGGACAGTTTTCCGTCGACTTCCGTTCGACAAAAACAAATGGACAAGGGCGACTGTGTATATACGTCATACGTTTAGAGGTATCGAGGACAGATTCTGATTCTCCCATTTGACTGTCAATTTTAGTAATAGTTATTTCATAGTTATTGTAGATTGCTCGAAAGCAGACATAGGTACGGATTATTGCAATAGTATGAGACTCGATATTTCCGATGGAGTAATTGAAGTGGCATAATTAGTATTGTTTAACGGTAACCCAGTTCTGCAGACATTTCCGGATACAACTGATCCTATGCTTTCTCAAGAAAGACATACAGATACCCAGATTAAGCCAATCATATACAAAATTTATACGAGAATGTAAAACGTTCCGAGACTATGATTATGGGAATATAGATTTCGTTCTCATGGTGATTTTCCGGTCTGCTGAATTTTCAATGTAGATTCATCAGGGCATATGCATCGGTTCTGTTCGATCGAACACAATTTTCCAATAGCTAATTCCATCAACACTTTTATGCAAATTCGAGGGCTGTGTCCACCAAAGATGTAGTGCCACCGAGGCCGGTGTTATCTCTTCGATCCTACTGCATTGAACAGGGCAGATGCGGAGAGCTTATGTCAGGGAGTCTACCCCGGCGTCCATCTTGTCGACATCACATCCCAAGAGGAACTGGATGACATCAAGGAACTAGGTGATGCACATGACATCAGCTGTCTTGATTAGAAGACCATTCATTGTCATCCTTATTACTGAGGTACGGCGTGGTCAAAGGACAAGGTGACGACGATAGCACATAATTACTGATACTGATTACTTGGAAGTTTATGACTCATGCACATTATTAGTACTCAGATAAAAAGACGGTCTAATGTACAAGATGGTCTATCAACAGCACACTCTAAGCTCTGGAGTATTCGTTACTCTAAGACGAATAGTAGGCCTACGGATAGTCACCTCATTCATTGTGTTCAAGTAGAAACCTCCCTCAAAAAATTTATTCGTTATATTTCTTCAAATATAAGCGCATAATTCTGAATCATTCTGGATATAAGAAACAAAAATGATATAAAACTAAATTCGAAAATTTCATCTCTTTACCCATGCGTATGTGCTGTTGAAGATTCGAATATTTGTGCGACAATATTTTTTCGAAGAGTTATAGAAGTATATCATTATGTAGAGTTTTTGTGAGTAAAGTCTGTTTGATTTCATTTCTGCGCATGGAATTTGGCGATAATTTCCGTATTGAACAAATGTCGGCTGTTGATATACACAATCTAGAACTAACGGCGATTGCTGGTTGGTGATTTGAGTACTCACCGTGCTCCGATCCACATAAACCCTATAAATCGTACACATTTCGGTACAAAAATGTTGGTTTGTTTACATGTTCATAAATGGCGGGAATCAATAGGGTCACGTAACGTAGGGACAAAATTTGCATGTCGATTGGGAACATCCTAAACAAAGTGTGTGGAGGTGTTCGGGATGTTTTAAACAGATTGAGTCAAGAAATTCAAATTTTGGTTCCTTCACACAGAAATCTAACATATTTTTTGGCAAGGATTGTGGTATAATATAAAGGCTTGAACCCCATGATGAAATTAGAAGATGTGATTTTTAAAATGTTAATACTCTACAAACTGACTGAATATACGGCAAACCCCTCCTTTCACTTTGACAACTGCTTGGTCCAGGAGTCGTCCGTTGCTAAGATGGAAACGTCTGATACTGACGATGAATGGTTGCGCATCCTCTAAACCCAAAATAACGCACCGTCACGTCAGTGGTGACGTCAGATATCAGAGAGATTTCATCAAACATACGGCAAAAGTGTGGGAAAAGTCTGCTTCGTTTGGAAAATCTGTCATCACTTCGGATAACACACAATCGCCGTTCGTATCACAGTATACAAATAAGTAAGTTTCATGGCGTTTAATGACACTTTGCAAAAATTATCGCCAAATTCCATGCGCAGAAATGAAGTTGCACAGACTAAGTAGTTGCTTCTGGTTGGAAAACATGAATAACTTCCAAATTTCAACAGCGTTTTACTACGAGATGAAGATCAGAGACCTATTTCCATGCTCGTACATAACAAATATTGCTATTTTTGATGATGCGGGTGAAAACTTCCAATCGTTCCATACATCTGGACAAAAGATTGCTGGCACATCTATTTACCACTGGGCGTCCACGGGCGAAGAGTTCAACGAATTTAGCAGCAGTAACTGGGCGCCCCATGAACCAAGTGGTGGGATAGAAGATCCCATGGAAGTAAAAGTCGGTTATTGGTATTGGAACGACATTACAACCTACGACCGTAAGGCAGTTTTGTGCGAGTTATAGTATCCCCCCTCATATATTATACAGACTATCTGAAGATTCATGACGCCAGATTGTCTTTGATGCATTTGGAGAAACAAATCAAAGGAGGGCGAGTATATTCGGCCAAAAACAAATTGCCAGTGAATAAGGAATTTTATTTTATTTTTATTTTATTGTGACACTCTGATAGCCAGCCATTACATGAACACGATTACTGTAGAACAACATTGTTGTACCAAGTAATGTAAATGTGTGTGTCAGTCATATTACCAGTAGTATGTATTAGTCTATTGTTGGGCACAGTTCGCCTGTTTCTGTATCGTTGTAATTGCGCTCACTGCTACTGATTCGTGACGTTTTCTACTGATTTGTATGTCCCAAACTTCCCAAACCAAAGTATAGCTATTCTACTTTTTGAATTGTGTGGCAAAATGGACCGTGACGGACTGGTGGACATTTGATGGACACCATATTATCTACAAGTATATTACATCCTTAAAATTGGAGGTATGCACTCTTAAAAAACATTGACCCTTCTGAATCCAATCATTCTCGTAACAAATATTACAGCGTGATTTGAGATGTGTGTTTGTGACTAGTCGGTAAGTAAATTCTTTCCAATAATCTTCTCTAATAAAAAACGATTGTGCGATTTGTGTGTATATTTCGTACCAAACGAAATAAACTAATATACTTTCCGAATTGATCTTTTTGCGATGTTTTTATACTATGTATGAAAGTATGGATGCTGACAAACATACAAATTCATTTTGCAAGAAAGAATTCATGGACTAATTTTACAAAATGAATGTGTGTGGTCAAACCAGAGTAATACTAAAATATCAAAGTCAATACCATGTGAACATCACATGGCTATATTTTGCATACATCACATGATTTCTTACATGCAAGTATACTCTGTATGAATAATAAAGACTCAGGTGGATTTTTCAGGTATACATGTATTCAGAGAAAAGTTCACGGGAGCGTTACTTTCTCAACCCAGGTTTTACTTGAGCGCATGTTTCGTTGTGTTATGCGATGAAATGAAACGGGGTGTAGTGAGAGAATTTGAAACAGCCTTTCGCACAATGGCCAAAAGGCTCCTTCGTGCGGCAGACCATTTGACATTCATGTTGTGCAAGAAATGACCAGTTTGTTAACGATTTTTGATTTTGTTCACACCACAAAATATCATCTAATGACCTTATTTCTTGGTACATCCACACACAAGCTGTTACACTAAGTGCCTGTCTCCAATGACACAAACAATCCACTCAAGAAATATACATTTTTATGTTCTTGGTGTTTCTATTTCACTCACATTATGTCCGGATCCTTCAACGTGTATTTCCCTCAAAAGAAAACGCCGCGCATGACACAAAGACTTTTCATGGCCATAACTACAAGTGAAATGGCTCTACTCGAGTTATTGTAGTTTTCCGTTTGCACACGCAGAGTACATCCCGATATGCCTTTCTGAAATCACTGGATAATCCAGCGTAAATGAAAGTATTTGCACATGAGTTCATTAAAACCATTTGTTGTGAAACGTTCCAAAGGACCAACTACTACATTGGTGACAGTGTCAAACCCCACAATTGTTAGAATTGAATAGATAAGGTAAGGACAGTAAAATATCGCAAAGGCGCCGAGGACCAAAACGACGAACTTTGTTCCCTTGTCAAGACCTTGTCCGATTTTTGTCTCACAATTGTTAGAGTTCGTTTGGAATGTAAGTATCAATCTATTACCACCAATACAGCAAAATTTTGATGATTCCAATAACAAATGTAAGATACAACATTTTGCAATAGAAACAAAGCCCGACCAAATATTTTTCAAAAGACACACTGGCGTCATCAGGGGCAGACAGTGTGGTAAATGTAGTTGTTTCTACTGTACACCTGATGGAATTAGTATACAACTGCCCAACAACCTATGAAAATGATTTACAAATCCGAAACAAATCCCATGCAATAGATGACAAGTACATAAGTACCTAATCACAAGCCAAAAGGCTACTGAGTTGATGGTAGCTATGACACTTTCTCGAGTGTCATTTCATTTCAAGCGAGGAAGCTATGACACTTTCTCGCTTGTCTCCTTGCATCTTTGAGAACCTTAGCATGAAAAATCAGCAGGGTTATTCCAATGACAACAGCCAGCGTAATCACATATATTTTATTCATTCCACCGAGCACGTTACTGAAAACTACTGCTGGAATGATCAGTAACATTGGTGAGATCCACGCCGCCGCTACCATTGCTGCCGTTGTGAGCCTCGTTACGATCCCAGTGTATCGCAGCGGCCAGGTTATCGCCATGAATCTGTCAATGGCAATCACCACCAAATGGGACAATGATGTAAAAATCAAGTCGAGTAGAATTGAGTCAAAGACATCATTGTCATTAGGATCCGATGAACCAGCCATGAACCACATTACCACCCACAATCCATTCAAAAGATCCGAGACGGTGAGACTCGCTATCAATGCATGTCTTTGTTGACGCAGTACCTCACATTTTACAAAGCATACGAGTGTTAGAAGATTCCCTCCAATGACCAGGTTGATGATAATCGTCACCATGATAAAGTGGAAAGTCATGAATTTTTTCCACATTGGTGATTCCCGGAATGTTGTTGAATTATTGGCGCTATTCAATTCACATTTATTAATGACCTGGCAGATCAGCTCAGCCAATCAGAGGCAGAGTAATGTAAGTTCGGCTGCAAACATATCCCGGCATTCTAACCCCGGATTTATTCAAGATTAAAGGACAGGCCGCAATACATGGAACATTCAAGATTTCTTTGATTTTGTTAGTACTGATTTGGGCAGCACACCCTTGCTCGTGCTTCACGCAAATGATTACCATGTGCAATTCTCTTGCTAATGAGTAAAATATGCTGATGAATTTCGTCGTAAAAATAACACCGCACATTCATGCAACCTTCATAGTGTTTTTCTTTTAGAATCTTCTGATTTGAATCCAAGAATTTTTTGGTCCCCAAAATAAGTATTCCTATATTGTTGTTGATAAAGCAATATATGATATCGTTGCTGGGAGAAACCGAATAGGGGGTGTTCAAGCTATCGTTCAATATGGGGCAGCATTGTAATATGGGTCAGTTTTGGCGCCAAACCACCAACGGATATCGTCTGTTATCACCAATGACGTAAATTATGGCGGTAAACTTACGCTCATATTGATAACACCTGGAAAGCCCCATGAAACAGTGCTGCCAGCTGGCGATTGCACCTATTCCAGAACACCTCCCATTTCATTGAACACATTATTCATTGCTTAGTAACTCTGTTTCTTTGTTCCTCTACTTCGCGAACATGACCAGGTTTGACACTGTGTATGTGCAGGGTGTATATTTTTAAAGTATTATGAGGAGATACCAGACTCTGCTGAAACTTTCGAGGTACGTATATCAATACGACTGAAATGATTGCATGGATTCGTGTGGATTTTTTAAATTAGAAAATAATCGTCAAATAATATTGTAATGTATATAAACATTCCTCTTCAGTATGCATCGTATGTACATAACTCACAGCTCACACATAGCATTGATCACAAAATCACATGGCACGTCATTCCATTTATAATCTTCCGTCCACAACTCGACACACGCTTCATTCCCCCCAGTATTATCAGACTGACCCGACCTCCAGTTCCCACGGCTGAATTCATTGAAGAACTCCCCTGTGGATGTCCAATAGAATGTCGTTTCGTTCACTCTGCGACCCGATGTGTAAAACCGAACGATACGTTCTGCAACTGACGTGTAAATAATAAAACTGTAGGAAGCGAAAACCCACATATTAATATACATAACATTAATTTCATTCATGCAAACAATAAACTGCGACCGACCCACTAAGTAGTGGTGCTTCGCCGCACATATGCCAGATGCAGGCGGGACATGATAACTTCCGGCAGATATCAAGTTAGTACGTCGGTTAGGCCGGTCTTGCAAGCATATGGTTAGAACTGCACATGCATGGCACCGTTGTTGAGGCGCTAAGAGGTCATAAAGTCGGCCTCCATAAAGTAACCATATGGGCCTGCGGCCTGCCTGTTACTGGTCTTGTTTCGTCGATGAACTTCGCACAGGCAGATATCCGGAAAACCCAACAGAAGCAAGAGTCTACTCATGCACTTACAGGGAAGACAGGGAAGGGAAGACAGTCCAGAAGGACACAATCTCCCTGTTTTTCTCAGACCCTCCGGTTTTTACCAGTGGCTTGACCCCTAGAGCTTTATCATGCACCGGAGTGTCGATGCTAGCCCCCATTCAATTCGGCAGTCTGAGACTTGAATGAAACCGAAACAAAGACAGCGCGCACAAATGGTTGTGGAGCTACATATAATATACATAGAAAGAAATTGGTAATTGTCGCCAGGCCACCGGTGCTCATAAATAGCAATGCCAAAGAACGTAAATCTTAAAGCCTAAATGTATCATTTTCATCTACATAGGCAATATCATGGAAATAGCTTTCCCAATCGTGTTCGTTATTACAAAACTTCAAAATCCTAATCACAACCGGAGACATATATCGTTATTTTTGTGAAACCATTCTGTGAATCTATTAACAATTCTCTGGACCTCACTCACGTATTATAAATAGATAATTTAGTTTTGTAAAACAAAAATGCTCCCCAGACTCCCCTTTTTGATACTGACACTGACGGAATAAAACATATCTTTCTGGTTAGACTTTAAAGAGCGAAACCCCTGAGTCAATTTGTTCAATCTATATCGTATCTATATCAGATATACTAACCGTGCAATGTAGTCATACCATAACAAATGTCATGCAGGGCTTCATATATGTTCATAATACAAACCTAAGCTCTATTTGCAGTTGTTTCACATGCAGAGGTTAATTCACACGGTTCCGTTTGGAAATGACCTCAAGGCTCACTACTGGATAATGTGAGGTCAAGTTCATGGCCACTAAAAGATGTGCCGTTTATTACATCCTAGAAGCTTCTAAAGCTAGGTATGCAATCGTTTTTATGCAGGGATCAAATTACACATTAGAGTCTGAATGCAACCTTGAGATTTAATATTCAAGGTCATGCCAGGTCTAGTTCAAAGGCACAGAATGACGCTCCATATAGAACTTTCTATGTGCTCATAATACACGCCCAACATGTAGCTGCAAGCGTTTTGTCTCCAGGAGCCATTTCATGCATTTCATATCATTTTGGTTTTTTTTACCTACATGTCAGCCATTATGAGAGAATCAAGATGGTCCTCACTTATTACTTGAATGCTTGTGCAAATTAGTAAGAGGTATTTGTGGTAGGTAGAAGGTATTTGTGAACAAAATTTAAAATTTGTCCAACGTAAACTCGTTGAGCAGACGACAAACGGATGACGGATGCAACAACATACCAAATTATTATTGGACCGTGGAACCGGCGATCTAAAAACAAAGTCGAATTCTCAAATGAGTCATCAATTGAGGACCCATGGTGACTACTGGGCACTTTACATGAAACACCTATACATAGGACGTGTCATTCGAGAATGACAGCTCCACCTACCGAGTTCCCTCACGGCGTCCAGCTCACCCTGGGAGGGGATGTCGATAAGATGGACCCCGGGGTGTAGCTCCTGACAATAACGGTCAGCCTCGGACCACGTCATCGTACCATTCGCCATTACATAACACCTGCCTCTGTGGTACTGCATACTTCGAGGGCAGCTGGGGTCTTTGTGTGGTGGAGAATAGACGTGGAATCAATACCCAGTATCAAGTATTCCGAGCAAACAAAACAGGGTCCGTTATCCAATCTCATAGTCCGGGGACAGAAAGTCATATCAGGCATACGAAGTGAGAGAAAACAAAAATGACAGGGAAACTCATGAACCCCCGTAAATGGCCATCAGGAGGTGAAATCAGGTGTTCCGGAAAGAGTGAGCATTTCCTGCCCCACTAGTGGCACCCGTCATGAATTCCCCAAAATTAACATGAAAATAGATCTAGTTGCGTGGCAGACATGGATTTGCTGTATTTATCAACCAGATCATGATGACGTCCATAGAATTTCTTAAACGCAGCGATAAGTCTTGGTAAAACATATCCTTGTCGTAGCAGTTTAGAGACTAGCTGGGCACTTCGATAGACAAAGTCCTCATATTTGCAACTAGCTCTGGTATAAGTTGAGAAACAAACACACCATATGCCGGTGACATAGGAATGTTGCTGCTTAGAAAAGGGAAATTGACTATGGAAAAATTGAAATCATCACGTTTGTCATATAATCTAGTTGACAGGTTAGAATCATTATCAATCTCCAACCTCAGGTCTAGATAGTTGGAAAAATTAGCGGATTCTGTAGTATCCTTAATTTCAAGTTCCTTAGGATATATGACATCCAAATAATCACCAAACTTGGGATTATTTAGCGACAATACATCATCTATGTATCGGAAAGTGAAATTAAAATTACATGTTAGTTTCTTAGAACCTCCTCTTTGTAAATGTTGGATAAAATCTGATTCATATGAGTATAAAAACAGGTCTGCCAATAATGGTGCACAGTTTGTACCCATGGGAATACCAATAGTTTGTTGAAATATTCGACCACCAAATTCCACAAAAATATTATCAATCAGAAAATTAACCATATTTACCACATCTATTTCAGTATATTTGTATGGGGCATCAGAGTCGCCTTTAACAAAATAAGCGGTATTATATTTAACTACAATATAGTGGTACCGACGTTGTCCCTTTTTAGAGAAAAATGAATTATTGATTAGTTTTTTAAGCTGAGATTTCAGTTCAGAATGAGGTATAGTTGTGTACAAAGTGGAGAAATCAAATGTTTTGATAGACGTTACTTTTGAAAGTGTGTGCGCATGTAGATATTCCAATAAAGATTTGGAATTTTTTAATATCCACATTTGGTTTATACCACTTCTAGAATAGATGGTTTCAGAGTACTTTTGGAGACCCTGTTTAATTTTAGACAATATAGTAGTTAATATTTTAGAAAGGGCTTTGGTAGAACATGATGCTGAACCTGAAATATATCTTTGTTTGTGTGGATTTTTGTGCAACTTTGGGATCCAATATAAGTTCGGTAGATTATAATCTTTACATGAGGTAGTAATACCAAACGAATGCAATACAGACAAATGATTTGATAAGATATCCTGTTTGGGCACGGTAATGGCTTGGTATGTACTATTGGGATTAGTATTGTTGGCAATACCCAGTTCGTCAAACAGGCACTGTATATAGTATGCTTTACAAACAAAAACAACATTATTAGAAGCTTTATCTGCAGGGACAATGACGAACCTTTCTTGAAGTTTCAACAAACTATTAGTAACCACGGGATCATTGAAGACAGAGCTATATTTAGTACTAACTGACTTTGACAAAACATTGATGCGTTTGTTTACCAATGACCTAATCTGTTTGACCCATTCTGACAGAGAATCAGTTTCTGCCTTTTCTCGCTTTGTCCATTTTCTGGCATGCTCCTCAACTGCATCCATGATTAACTTAAAATTGTATCTCCATGAAAACGACGTGGGCTCTCTATATTTGGGACCTTTGGACAAAATGTCTTTCAATGATTCATTCTCCACTATATTGAGGTCGCCTGAAATAACATGCCCAACTGGATCGTGTATGAACGGAGAGTTAATGCAAGTGCAGGAGGGTGGGTTATGTAAGAGATCATCAATATCCAAATCATTCAATGTTTGTTTGTAGTTGAAAATCTTGGAAGCAACAGATTTGGTATATGAGTAGGATACAGATGGAGCAGCCGTGTCAGTGAAGTATGATGGTATCTGGGACTGAACAGACTTATGATGTAATATATTACCGATGTTAATTGCATCAATACCTTTATTGGCAAATTTTATCTTCAGAAAAGACCGTTTGGGTGGTATATATTCGGAATTCTGTGTTGGCTTATAAAGCCGATGATAAACAATATCCATGATAATGGAATACAGACGAAATTCATAGCTATTGGTATTTCTGATATAGTGGGTAGGACATTGGTCCTCTAGTTCTTTAAGTTTAACATGAGGTATGGCAAATAATTTAGTGCGAACATAGTGCAGTCCAAGTGGTTGTTTCAATATTTCGAGTAGACCATCAAAGGAAATATTATGAATAGATGGTCGATTATAATGTCGTTGTCCATGGCTTCGTTTCCTACGTTTAAATGATGTAAATAAATTCATTACATTGACTGAACTGCATCCTGGGCTTGTCAGGTTTCCCACTGAACTGATATTATCGTTACAGCCATAAGGTGTAGCTGTGCCTAGTTCACGTATCCAATGTTCTTCTCGTTTCCTGCGGGTGGGTGTACTTAATGAGGGACTATTAGTATGGTGGTATATTTTTTCTATGACTCGAACTTTCATTGACAAAATAGAATGGTCATCCTGATTAAAATGTTGATAAAGTAGTTGATTAGAATTATTATTGATGTTGGAACGATGACCATTAACTCTCTTGTTAAGCTGTCCTTTGGTTTCTCCAATATATACGAGACCACATATAGTGCATTCAATTCCATATACGATATTGCTGGTCTTGCAATTGATGTTTTCATAACTTTTACTAGTATATGTACGTTTGGTAAGTGAACTTGTGAACTGTGAATCTGTAATTAATATATCACAAGTTTTGCAGTTTTTTGCTCTACATTTATTAATACTATATTGACAATCATCACCCTCTGCTTTCATTATATCTGGAAGTTTGATTTTGCAATCTCTAATATTAATAAAATTACACGAGTTGTTGTACCATAGGGAACGATCAGAAGAGACTACGTATGATGTTTTCATAATATCTGATATGACGAGTCTAGGGGCACCTTCTGAGGAAGCTGTGACCGTGCCCTTGGACACAGCTTTTTGACACCTTTTTATACTGGGCGCCGTGTCAACCAGTTTGTTTCCGTTGTCTTTGTACTGCATAGTCATTTCAAATACTAGGTTAAACCTAACTATACTAGGTTTACTGAGCTGATGGTGCCAGCGGGGACAAATAATTATCCACCAGCAAAGACACCGACTCAGTTATAGTAATAGACGTGGAATCAATACCCAGTATCAAGTATTCCGAGCAAACAAAACAGGGTCCGTTATCCAATCTCATAGTCCGGGGACAGAAAGTCATATCAGGCATACGAAGTGAGAGAAAACAAAAATGACAGGGAAACTCATGAACCCCCGTAAATGGCCATCAGGAGGTGAAATCAGGTGTTCCGGAAAGAGTGAGCATTTCCTGCCCCACTAGTGGCACCCGTCATGAATTCCCCAAAATTAACATGAAAATAGATCTAGTTGCATGGCAGACATGGATTTGCTGTATTTATCAACCAGATCATGATGACGTCCATAGAATTTCTTAAACGCAGCGATAAGTCTTGGTAAAACATATCCTTGTCGTAGCAGTTTAGAGACTAGCTGGGCACTTCGATAGACAAAGTCCTCATATTTGCAACTAGCTCTGGAATAGCGTATAAGTTGAGAAACAAACACACCATATGCCGGTGACATAGGAATGTTGCTGCTTAGAAAAGGGAAATTGACTATGGAAAAATTGAAATCATCACGTTTGTCATATAATCTAGTTGACAGGTTAGAATCATTATCAATCTCCAACCTCAGGTCTAGATAGTTGGAAAAATTAGCGGATTCTGTAGTATCCTTAATTTCAAGTTCCTTAGGATATATGACATCCAAATAATCACCAAACTTGGGATTATTTAGCGACAATACATCATCTATGTATCGGAAAGTGAAATTAAATTACATGTTAGTTTCTTAGAACCTCCTCTTTGTAAATGTTGGATAAAATCTGATTCATATGAGTATAAAAACAGGTCTGCCAATAATGGTGCACAGTTTGTACCCATGGGAATACCAATAGTTTGTTGAAATATTCGACCACCAAATTCCACCAAAATATTATCAATCAGAAAATTAACCATATTTACCACATCTATTTCAGTATATTTGTATGGGGCATCAGAGTCGCCTTTAACAAAATAAGCGGTATTATATTTAACTACAATATAGTGGTACCGACGTTGTCCCTTTTTAGAGAAAAATGAATTATTGATTAGTTTTTTAAGCTGAGATTTCAGTTCAGAATGAGGTATAGTTGTGTACAAAGTGGAGAAATCAAATGTTTTGATAGACGTTACTTTTGAAAGTGTGTGCGCATGTAGATATTCCAATAAAGATTTGGAATTTTTTAATATCCACATTTGGTTTATACCACTTCTAGAATAGATGGTTTCAGAGTACTTTTGGAGACCCTGTTTAATTTTAGACAATATAGTAGTTAATATTTTAGAAAGGGCTTTGGTAGAACATGATGCTGAACCTGAAATATATCTTTGTTTGTGTGGATTTTTGTGCAACTTTGGGATCCAATATAAGTTCGGTAGATTAGAATCTTTACATGAGGTAGTAATACCAAACGAATGCAATACAGACAAATGATTTGATAAGATATCCTGTTTGGGCACGGTAATGGCTTGGTATGTACTATTGGGATTAGTATTGTTGGCAATACCCAGTTCGTCAAACAGGCACTGTATATAGTATGCTTTACAAACAAAAACAACATTATTAGAAGCTTTATCTGCAGGGACAATGACGAACCTTTCTTGAAGTTTCAACAAACTATTAGTAACCACGGGATCATTGAAGACAGAGCTATATTTAGTACTAACTGACTTTGACAAAACATTGATGCGTTTGTTTACCAATGACCTAATCTGTTTGACCCATTCTGACAGAGAATCAGTTTCTGCCTTTTCTCGCTTTGTCCATTTTCTGGCATGCTCCTCAACTGCATCCATGATTAACTTAAAATTGTATCTCCATGAAAACGACGTGGGCTCTCTATATTTGGGACCTTTGGACGAAATGTCTTTCAATGATTCATTCTCCACTATATTGAGGTCGCCTGAAATAACATGCCCAACTGGATCGTGTATGAACGGAGAGTTAATGCAAGTGCAGGAGGGTGGGTTATGTAAGAGATCATCAATATCCAAATCATTCAATGTTTGTTTGTAGTTGAAAATCTTGGAAGCAACAGATTTGGTATATGAGTAGGATACAGATGGAGCAGCCGTGTCAGTGAAGTATGATGGTATCTGGGACTGAACAGACTTATGATGTAATATATTACCGATGTTAATTGCATCAATACCTTTATTGGCAAATTTTATCTTCAGAAAAGACCGTTTGGGTGGTATATATTCGGAATTCTGTGTTGGCTTATAAAGCCGATGATAAACAATATCCATGATAATGGAATACAGACGAAATTCATAGCTATTGGTATTTCTGATATAGTGGGTAGGACATTGGTCCTCTAGTTCTTTAAGTTTAACATGAGGTATGGCAAATAATTTAGTGCGAACATGGTGCAGTCCAAGTGGTTGTTTCAATATTTCGAGTAGACCATCAAAGGAAATATTATGAATAGATGGTCGATTATAATGTCGTTGTCCATGGCTTCGTTTCCTACGTTTAAATGATGTAAATAAATTCATTACATTGACTGAACTGCATCCTGGGCTTGTCAGGTTTCCCACTGAACTGATATTATCGTTACAGCCATAAGGTGTAGCTGTGCCTAGTTCACGTATCCAATGTTCTTCTCGTTTCCTGCGGGTGGGTGTACTTAATGAGGGACTATTAGTATGGTGGTATATTTTTTCTATGACTCGAACTTTCATTGACAAAATAGAATGGTCATCCTGATTAAAATGTTGATAAAGTAGTTGATTAGAATTATTATTGATGTTGGAACGATGACCATTAACTCTCTTGTTAAGCTGTCCTTTGGTTTCTCCAATATATACGAGACCACATATAGTGCATTCAATTCCATATACGATATTGCTGGTCTTGCAATTGATGTTTTCATAACTTTTACTAGTATATGTACGTTTGGTAAGTGAACTTGTGAACTGTGAATCTGTAATTAATATATCACAAGTTTTGCAGTTTTTTGCTCTACATTTATTAATACTATATTGACAATCATCACCCTCTGCTTTCATTATATCTGGAAGTTTGATTTTGCAATCTCTAATATTAATAAAATTACACGAGTTGTTGTACCATAGGGAACGATCAGAAGAGACTACGTATGATGTTTTCATAATATCTGATATGACGAGTCTAGGGGCACCTTCTGAGGAAGCTGTGACCGTGCCCTTGGACACAGCTTTTTGACACCTTTTTATACTGGGCGCCGTGTCAACCAGTTTGTTTCCGTTGTCTTTGTACTGCATAGTCATTTCAAATACTAGGTTAAACCTAACTATACTAGGTTTACTGAGCTGATGGTGCCAGCGGGGACAAATAATTATCCACCAGCAAAGACACCGACTCAGTTATAGTAATAGACGTGGAATCAATACCCAGTATCAAGTATTCCGAGCAAACAAAACAGGGTCCGTTATCCAATCTCATAGTCCGGGGACAGAAAGTCATATCAGGCATACGAAGTGAGAGAAAACAAAAATGACAGGGAAACTCATGAACCCCCGTAAATGGCCATCAGGAGGTGAAATCAGGTGTTCCGGAAAGAGTGAGCATTTCCTGCCCCACTAGTGGCACCCGTCATGAATTCCCCAAAATTAACATGAAAATAGATCTAGTTGCATGGCAGACATGGATTTGCTGTATTTATCAACCAGATCATGATGACGTCCATAGAATTTCTTAAACGCAGCGATAAGTCTTGGTAAAACATATCCTTGTCGTAGCAGTTTAGAGACTAGCTGGGCACTTCGATAGACAAAGTCCTCATATTTGCAACTAGCTCTGGAATAGCGTATAAGTTGAGAAACAAACACACCATATGCCGGTGACATAGGAATGTTGCTGCTTAGAAAAGGGAAATTGACTATGGAAAAATTGAAATCATCACGTTTGTCATATAATCTAGTTGACAGGTTAGAATCATTATCAATCTCCAACCTCAGGTCTAGATAGTTGGAAAAATTAGCGGATTCTGTAGTATCCTTAATTTCAGGTTCCTTAGGATATATGACATCCAAATAATCACCAAACTTGGGATTATTTAGCGACAATACATCATCTATGTATCGGAAAGTGAAATTAAAATTACATGTTAGTTTCTTAGAACCTCCTCTTTGTAAATGTTGGATAAAATCTGATTCATATGAGTATAAAAACAGGTCTGCCAATAATGGTGCACAGTTTGTAAGAAAAATGTCAATACATGTATTAAAAAAAATCAAACTGCATTCATTTTACAGCAATTGATGAATATTCATATATGCTCATATTTACATTTCTCTTCTGCTCATATTTTCTTAATGGGACAAAAAATGGACTTAAACCAGGTGAAAATTCACCTATTCTGTCCACCCAATGATACAGTTTTCTTTTTCCGGTAAGTGTTAAATAAATCCTGTGATTTTGTAAAGCACACGTTATTGACCAAAGAAAAATACGGAAGTTTTAGCCAATACGGAAGAGTTATAGCCAATTATACAAATAGTCATAGCCAATTCTGTGATTTCGACTTTTTTGGCTGCCATGGCAACAACTTCTATTAAATTTTGATTTCAAAGTTGATTTGCAAGTTGATCGGACCATTTGTTCACAAGTTATGCGCATGGACAGACAAACAAACGAACAGACAGACAGGGAGCCAGACAGACCAAAATGCAATACTCTTTCCCAATATCGGGGCGAGGGTAAAAAACCAGGCTCCTGGGTCCTTGTGAAAATCCATTTTGTTTTGCCAGAGCGTGAACCGCCGACATCATCCAGTGGAATTAACTTTTGAACCATAACATCCACATACATAGTTGAGTACACATTTTGTGAAGATTCGACCATATTGATTCAGGTTAGAATATCGGCGAAGATTTGGCATCACTTTGTACTCAGGGAGTCGGAAAGTGGTTCCTGGCCATATATCGGGGGTAATAGTTGTGAAGCGCTTTGATCAGGCGAGAGAAGAGATCATGCGAGTCTCAGCTGCTCATCACAGTACATGACCTCACTCATCACAGTACATGAAGATACCTCGACCAGCGCAGACAGGTGGACATGACCATACTTGATTTCAGCAAGGCCTCCGACAAGGTGCCACACCAGCGTCTGAAGGTCAAAATTCAATCATATAGCATTCAGCGCAGCACCTTCAACTAGACTATAGTCAACATCATCTATCAGTGAAACATACTCTTCGGCCATAGTTTTGTTTTGGATCATTGTATCAAGTTGAAATTTTGTGAGTCTTATTCATGTATCATGGCGTACTTTTTCGTCAAATTTCAGAATTTTATCTAAAAAATTTAACAAGGTGGCAATCTAACCCTATGTTGAATTTCAGCCCCTACATGGAATTTCAGATTCTGCACAAAAACGCCAACTGTTTTCGATGTAACGAGTTATATAATGCTTCAAAATAAACATATATACCTTAATATACATCGACTACGCATTCAGACACCAAAATCAGCACAATAGGTTCATTCTGTATTGGCATAAACACGATTGAAGCCCTGAATTTGTTAAAATTTATTTTATCCCATTTTGGACTGAAATTTAAAGGGCCACAATTGGGAAAATGAATAATACACGAAAAGGCTTCCGTACATAATAAATAATCAATAAGTACAATTTTGACGTGGCCATGAAGGTTTAAAAATAATCTCGCGCGCCCTCTCCTGAAAAAATCGATATTGGAATGCATGCACGTGTGTGCTGTTTACAACCCCACGAAATATGCATGTGACGTCACGACGTGAATCTCGTGGGACGATCTCGGACCCATTTGTTTGTTGCTAAGGTTTGTCATTTTCTTGTGTTCCGTGAATTCGAGTCGAATTTCAGGAATAAAGTGAGATGCCGAGACGTTGTGTTGTCTGGGGTTGTTGTAATGAACATAGTTCAGGAGTGTCACTGTTTTCGGGGCCAAAATGTGCCAAAACTGCCAAAAAGTGGGACTCGTTCGTTTCGGTGCGGCGCGCGGATTGGCCACTCTCCGTACCAACAAACCCGCACAACCATGTGTGTGCAACACATTTTGAGGATACGTGTTTCGAAAATCTGACCTCGTATAAAGCAGGATTCACGAAGCGGTTGATTCTTAATGAAGGAGCCGTGCCCAGCATTCAACCCCCCAAAGGCATGTACACCACTCACATACAGCTAGGCGTTTTACAGTAGTCGTGAGTAGATCTCGAAGACTCATGTTATAGGGCTTCAACGTCAATAGGGCTTCAACGAGTACTCGGTTTACCGGTTGCGGTTCGGTTACAGAGAGTAATCGGTTACAGATTTTGTGACCGGTTAATCGTGAACATATTTTGCAACCTCGTAATTCAGCCTAAAACACTTCACATCGTTCAAGTTTCCGCCCAAACGCGCAGAATTGAAATGATTTATCACATTCCAATCCGAATAAAATGTTTATTCATCATTATATGGCATATGTTTACGTGAAAATGACGTCCAATGTCGGAGTTTCAGGCGGCTTTTTGACACGGAGATTTGATAAAATGCGAACTGCGAAAAAAAATTGGTGTTACTTCGGACAATATTTAGCTCTATATTTTGGGATGAGTAACCAGCTACGGTTCGGTTACAAGCTAACGAGTAATCGGTCACGAAATTTTGTACTCGTTGAAGCCCTAAACGAGTGCTCGGGTAAATGTGTCGTGCTCGTTCTTGAGCATTTGGACATTCTCGGGGATGGCCAGTTAGCTATTTGTGAACCTCTTTTCAGATGATGGTCCCCCAGTTAAAATCAGGAAGACAGTGGTTCCAACAACAGCAAAGTATTATATACACATAAAAGTTCATCGCCAGCAATGCCTTTATGGTTTTAGCAGAATTTTTAGCTTACCGTCCCACATGACCCGATAAGCTTTCGTCGTGGTTTTTAGGTTACCGGACCTATTGTGTATAACTTTTGTTGCCCTTGAATTGCCGATCTCCGTGGGGCGGCCATTTTTAATTTTTGACGAGACGGCGAAAAAAAAAATTTTCACCCCAAATCGCATTACTATCCATTTCGGCCAATTTCTAGGCAAAAAAAAATACGGAATACTTGTAGGTAGACATTGTATTTGTATTCTGAACATATATATACAAGGTTATATGCTGCACACTTAATGTTGACATTGAAATGCATGAAGATGATCTCAATTTGTCAATATGAACGTCACATCTCACCTGTCGTGCTATAACCAGAAATGTCTGGTAACTTATCTTAGTGTTTGGGCTAAATTATCATAACATTTTCTGCAGATTTGCTACAAATTGGGCGACAACAAATGACTTTGCATTATCATGATTTTACTGTCATTAAAATAATTATAATCATCAACTGTTAAATAAACAAAATTAAATTTTTGTAGATGATTAACGACTACAATAGAGAACTTGCTGAAGCAGCAGCTGAAGAAGAGGAGCAGCTATGGGTTTTGAGCTTGCCAAGAGATGTGGCAACACAGACAGCCCTCAACAGAACAACGTCAGGTATGTGTGGTGAGATATTCATCGCTATGCAATATAGCTGACATTTATTTGGCAAAGTTTGTGATTATTATTCGCTGCCATATGTTTTTCCTATACAGTGTGTCATGATTTATATTGCATATTTTGTTCTAGCAACACAGACAGGCAAATATACTGCAGCTGGTGCCAGGAAACCAGTGGTATCGCTCGGTGTGCAAGCGCATACCCCAGGGAAACACAAAGGAGTACAGTGCGATCTGATGGATGACTATGATGATGAAGAAGACAAGACATCTGACCCAGACTACAGAAACTCAAAGTATTATAAATTATTGATTGCATATAATTGTGAATGCATGCATGCATCAAAATAATGGTAATGTCAATGGAACAGTGGTCTGACTGGGCTTGGCAGTCACCAGCCCAGACATGTGTGATGTATGGTTGTATTTCATGTTACAGTACTTTGTGGTACTGTTATATTATTGTATCCCCCGATCGAAGTTCGGCGGATACTATGGATTTGTCTTCGTCGCTCCGCGTCCGCAGACACTTTCTTGTGAACGCGCTACAGGTTGCAAATCTTAACCGATTCTAATAATTTTTTATACAGACGCATCTTATGGTAAGATCCCGACACCAATCGATTTTGGTTGCCATAGCAACCAAATTGGCCGATTGGCGACACATTTTGTGCTCAAATTAGCCTGTTTAACACACATGGCTTGTGAACACTCTACGAGTGGGAGTTTTCAATGAATGATGATGAAATCGCACAGACTCGGAGAGAAAGAGCCTCACACGAAACCTATCGTTTTTTAGAATGATCGAATAAATATTAATTAGTTAACAGACTAACTTATTACGACCGTTAATATACCGACTTGATCATCTGTGATCAATCCAATACCCTGTACTATGAAAACATATAGCACTGGATTCTTGTTCAGAATAGAGGACTGATGTTTTTAGTGAAAACAGATCGATATTATCGAATAAGTTAACCTTAATTTTAATAGTTAAGTCTATTATTGACCACAATTAAAATAGTTAAGATGAGAAACATTTATTATTGAGCTCAACAAGGTGAAGGTTCTGTCCAGTACAGATTTCATGAGTGTAACCTGAATAAGTTAACCTTATTATTACTAGTTAAGTCTATTATTGACCACAATAAAAATAGTTTAGACAAGAAATATTTGTTATTGGGCTCAACAAGGTCAAGGTTCTGTCCAGTAGAGATTTTATGGCTGTAACCAAATAAGATAACATTATTTTTGCTAGTTGAATCTATCATTGACCTAAATAATAATAGTTAAGACGAGAAACATTTATTATTGAGCTCAACAAGGTAAAGGTTTTGTCCAGTAGAGATATCTGGGTGTAACTGGATAAGTTAACATTATTTTTACTAAAACATTGATCTGGCTCGAATTTCATCATCTTGAAATGCAGTTTTGGTCAACTTTTACTTTGAATTTCAACTTGAAACCAAGTTTGGCACATATTATTATGAGTTAAAATATAACTTATGGCGAATAGTTCGATCTGTCTCCAATTTTGTCATCTTGAAATGCAGTTTTGGTCAACTGTTATTTTGAATTTCAACTTGGAAACAAGTTTGTCACATATTATGAGTTGATATATAACTTATGGTGAAAAGTTCGATCTGGCTCCAATTTCGTGATCTTGAAATGCAGTTTTGGTCAATTTTTACTTTGAATTTCAACTTGGAACCAAGTTTGTCAAAAATCCTGAGTTGAAATATAACTTTAGGTGAAAAGTTTGATCTGGCTGTGATTTCGTTTTTGTTATCAAACATGTCGAAATGGACATTCATATGCAGTGGTTTCAATGGTGATCTTGAATTCGCCCTTCAATAACCTTGAAAGATTAATTTAGCAATTTTGGTGGGAAAAAAAACAGTTGTGGCCTAAGATTTTACATTTCTCTGGTAATCTTCTATCCCTTGTTCTAGTTTTTCACACTTATTAGTAATATATTTGGGGCATGAGGAATGATAGTGCTATGGGGGATACACCCAAGCGGTCGTAGGCGACCGGAAGCGTCTAGTTAATTTAAAAGATATGTATACAAATTTGTTACATTTCTTCGCCTTTGATCTTGTATCTTAATACATTTGATCATTTCAATTCGATAATTGAATTCAGAATAACTTTTAAGTACAGGAAGGCATGTAACTATCATGTAATTTTTCCAGCTTCAAGAAACCTCGTCTTTCTGTACAACAAGAGGAGGTCATTCTTGTCACGAAGTCCCGCCTACTGCAGTTGCTGGCATTCTGCACCATATGCGTTTCGCCTGCCAAAGTTACTGAAGAAGCCCAGGGGATGGTGTATCCAAGTGGAACATTATTCTCAGCTAAAATCGTATGTCTACATTTCTATATCTGGTGTAATATTTACAATGTTTCGATTATCTGTTAATGAGGTTCCTTTTTGCCATCAGGATTGCCACCATGTAATTCAGGTATAGATAAACCATAGAAACAGTCTACTGTGCCTAATACATACAAAAACGTAATAATGTTACATTGAATTTTTGTCATGTTTGTTTTTGCATAATGCAGACAATGGACATAACGTTTTTTTTGTTACTTTTTGGGCATAATAGACTGTTTAAGAGCCCCCAAATCACATTGCATCAGCAGGTACCCCATTGATTTGCTTCCCGTATTTGTTGAAGACTTGTGAGGGCACCTGCAAGTCTTCCAGGTACTGGCAGAACCAGGACATCATCCATTCTTTGCCTGTATTGAACTTGATGCTGTCGGCCGCTATTTTCATTTCTGGTGTAGCAGTATCTAAAGTTTTGCGACTTCTTAAGTTCCTCAAGGCAAGTTAATAATTTCCATTTTGTGATCCTTGAATATTGATTATTCATATGCTGGTCTTTCATCGTTGAATCTTATCATATTCTTGACAAAAATGCAATTTAATTAAATTTTCTAAAAGGCTTATTACATATGTGATTTGTTGTATTTTATAATACAATTAAAGCTGAATTAATTGTAGGTTTCTGCAATATTTCATGTATTTGTTCTTCAGGTTAGGAAGATCAGTGAGAGCACATACTATCGACACGCGCGTCAGTATGTGATGCCAATTGTTATTGGCAACTGGGAGAATGATCAGAAGTCACTGCTCCGAGAGGCACGTGCTCGAGGTAACAATTTGGTAGTTTGTCAGCTCCCCTATTCTCCATTGATTGTTAGCAATCTGATGCTTATGACTGGTATCATGTGTCAAGAAATCCATGTACTATGGTTTTATCTTAGGTAATCTGACCCTGCAAGGTGACTGTAGATCAGACAGCCCTGGACATTGTGCCAAATTTGGCACCTACAACATCATGGACTCAAGTTCCAGCAAAATCCTGCACACAGAAGTTGTTCAGGTGTCCATTGCTCCTTCTTCTTCATGAAATAACTATATAACATGTCAGCTGATTGCATGCTTCTTGAGGTATAACATTTCAAATGATTTTTTCTCCAAGAGCAATGAGGTAGACAGCAGTTACCACTGTGAGTTAGAAGGGCTGAAAAGGGCTTTGGATAAGATTGGGCACAAACATGTTGCAAAAATTGTGACTGATAGACACAGACAAGTGGCGAAATGGATCCGGGAAAACCTACCGCATGTGCTACATGTCTTTGATTTGTGGCATATTGCAAAAGGTTTAACGTAAATTAATTAAATTTTCAGTTTACCTTTGATTCAAGTTTGTTTTGAGAACCTTTCTCTCATTTTCATATTACCAAATATATGATTCGGTTATGTGTTAATATGTTTTCATATTTTGAATTATGTATTTCATGAACATCAGAAATTTGAGCTTAGTTTTGAATTCAAATTCAAAGTCACTATTTGGTTTCTTAACTGCTACATTGTACATGGTAAAACATTGTTCACAAACATCAAAAGGCAAAACCTATCAATAAATAATACAGGATGTATGATGGTCAAAATATTGCAGTTTCATTATCAACATAGCCTAGTATATTATTTATAGTTTTTTACTAGATGTATCACAGAACTGATAATTCTTTAATATTATTTTGTATTATTCTCATTATTATTTTCATGGAAAATCACAGGAGTTGGCACCAAACTGTTGACGTTATCCAAGCAAAAAGGTTGCGAGGTTATTGCCTCATGGAAGAAGTCCATTATGAACCACCTTCACTGGTGTGTCACTTCCTCTAAAGGTAATTAATGTCTTAAGAATGAAAAATATTCTCGAATGAAACTAATTGGTATACATATAAAATTTAATGACATTCATTGTACTATGATACCAAATACAATAAATCCTGATAGATGACGAAGGCGACCTGAAATGTGCTAAATGGAAGTCACTTCTGAATCACGTCACCAACGTTCACGAAAACTTCCCTGATGATGACAGCAATTTGGTCAGCCGCTGCTACCACGGTCCCTACGAAGAAGACAGGCAGTGGATGGATCCAGGTTTATAAAGTTGTCAATACGATCACATTTCTTTCTTCAACCTGATATATATATCTCCAGGTAACTTGTATTCCATTCTTTTCTAATAGGCTCCAAAGCGTTTTGTAAGCTGGAAGATATTGTCCTGAGGAAAAGTCTTCTGACAGATTTGAAGAAAGCTTCCAGTGATGCCCAAACGTCTTCCCTTGAATCCTTCCACTCTGTAATCTTGATGTTCATGCCGAAACACACAGCCTACAGTTTTGTTGGAATGAAAGCCAGGTATTGAATGTTTGTTTCTTTTTTGTTACATACAAAACTGTATTGTAACTCATTTTCAGTTTGTATATTCTTTTCGATGTGTTTGTAGATCTGCACTAGCTGCCATTCACTGGAATTCTAATACCAACCGAAGTCAAGCCACAACTGCAGGCGGTGATAAACGATATCACATCACTCTACCCAAAGCTAAGAAAGGCCAGCCCACCGTACGGGAAATAAAAGCTGCCACTTCATATGGTATTGATGTTCATGTATTTGTTAAAATACAAAAAAAATGTCACCATTGATTTATTCTATGATTTATAAAAATTTATGCATGTTTCAGACTACGCTGCTGCTCTGATGGACAACATCCTGACGGGTGTGTGCCAGGATCCTACAGCCCTGCGAAGGAAGAGTCGGGAGCTCGAAGCCTCTGCCCCTGATTCACTGAGCAGCGACTATAACTTAGATCGAGATGATGCTCTCCAGAGTTACCTCAACATTAAACAGAAGCATAAAGATTGAGTGAAACCTCCCCATCTATGTTTACATATTAATTTGGATCATGGTCATTTTGTATCCATGCACCAGGTGTAAAAATGTGTTTGTGTAACTATGGTATTTTCAATAGGTTATTTTCATTTCAACAGATTTGTATTTATTGCACCCCTCAAACTAACATCATTAAATACTAAGAATTTGCCGTTAGTGTACGTTGAGCCGCAGCTTTGCAAATCTGAACAGATTCTAAATTTGTTTAGCTTATCCGACTTATCAGCTATTGTCGCAGCAGGTCTTTGCCACCACCTCTCCAGCGTTTCGGGCCGCTCTTCAGCGGAGTCCGGGCCCTCAGGCCACCACCCAGCAGTTCATGTCTCGTTGGGCCACTCTTTAGCGAAGTCAATTTCGGGCCGCTCTTCAGCGGAGTCCGGGCCCTCAGGCCACCACCCAGCAGTTCCTGTCTCGTCGGGCCGCTCTTCAGCGGAGTCCGGGCCCTCAGGCCACCACCCAGCAGTTCCTGTCTAGTCGGGCCGCTCTTTAGCGGAGTCCGGGCCCTCCGGCCACCACCCAGCTGTTCCTGTCTCTTCGGGCCGCTCTTAGCGGAGTCCGGGCCCTCAGGCCACCACCCAGCAATTCCTATCTCGTCGGGCCGCCCTTTAGCGGAGTCCGGGCCCTCAGGCCACCACCCAGCAGTTCCTGTCTCCTTCGGGCCGCTCTTCAGCGGAGTCCGGGCCCTCAGGCCACCACCCAGCAGTTCCTGTCTCTTCGGGCCGCTCTTTAGCGGAGTCCGGGCCCTCCGGCCACCACCCAGCTGTTCCTGTCTCTTCGGGCCGCCCTTTAGCGGAGTCCGGGCCCTCAGGCCACCACCCAGCAATTCCTGTCTCCTTCGGGCCGCTCTTCAGCGGAGTCCGGGCCCTCAGGCCACCACCCAGCAGTTCCTGTCTCCTTCGGGCCGCTCTTCAGCGGAGTCCGGGCCCTCAGGCCACCACCCAGCAGTTCCTGTCTCTTCGGGCCGCTCTTTAGCGGAGTCCGGGCCCTCCGGCCACCACCCAGCTGTTCCTGTCTCTTCGGGCCGCCCTTTAGCGGAGTCCGGGCCCTCAGGCCACCACCCAGCAATTCCTGTCTCCTTCGGGCCGCTCTTCAGCGGAGTCCGGGCCCTCAGGCCACCACCCAGCAGTTCCTGTCTCCTTCGGGCCGCTCTTCAGCGGAGTCCGGGCCCTCAGGCCACCACCCAGCAGTTCCTGTCTCTTCGGGCCGCTCTTTAGCGGAGTTCGGGCCCTCAGGCCACCACCCAGCAATTCCTGTCTCGTCGGGCCGCTCTTTAGCGGAGTCCGGGCCCTCAGGCCACCACTCAGCAATTCCTGTCTCGTCGGGCCGCTCTTTAGCGGAGTCCGGGCCCTCAGGCCACCACCCAGCAGTTCCTGTCTCGTCGGGCCGCTCTTTAGCGGAGTCCGGGCCCTCAGGCCACCACCCAGCAGTTCCTGTCTAGTCGGGCCGCTCTTTAGCGGATTCTGGGCCCTCAGGCCACCACCCAGCAGTTCCTGTCTCGTCGGGCCGCTCTTCAGCGGATTCCGGGCCCTCAGCCAACCACCCAGCAGTTACTGTCTCATCGTTTTTGTCAGAATCTCGGAAACGGAGCGCCATAGAGCAACACGGATGTTATTTTCGGACTCGTCGCCATAGACAAACATATCTGAAGGGTACTATGAATGATTTTTGACCTTGATCTGAAATTATTTCAAGGGTTGGGCACTCCCTGCAACAGGAGCTTTTGGGGATATGGTGCATTTCCCACACTGACACCTGGAAACATTCATTCACATTCCTATTCATATATTTCACTGCAATGTACTATTCTGCAATCGTCATTGAATGACTGTTGATTGTGGGTTCAGCTTTTGTAATGAACAAGAGAGGATTTAAATTTGGTTGTTCGCTGATAATGTACGTCTTCAAAACCATGGGGCACTGATATGCTACTGCAAGCATTGTGAGGATTATCATACAAGCGTCAATTCGAGAGAATAATCAATATGAGCTTTGTGTTAAATTCCATTAAAAGTTGTTTATATCATTATTTTCGACCTGTAAATATACTACTGTCATTATTCTTTATTGTCCGTGTAAATTAATTCCATACATTACATCAGTAGATGATACATACATTCAATATATCAGAATGTGACCTTGGCACATCTATATAAGCATCACTGCCTGTGAATTTATCATATAGTATACATATTTTGTCCAAGCAATGTATAGTCATATTGTCTCGAATGCAATTGTGTGTTTATTTTGTTCATTAAATCTGTAGAACATGATTATTTATGAGTCAAACTTTTTTTTTGCTTTTCATATTGTATTATGTGTTTCAGTAATGCATTTTCAATGAAAAAATTACAGTATAATTAGCATGATGATTTGTCAATCAAGGTTCTGAATAAATGTTATTGTTTTATCCGTAATACATCACCATTCATTACCGTAACAAAAAAATTGAGTTTTTTCAAATCAATTTTGAACTGAAATATCGAGAAAACAAGTCTAAATTTTTTTTCCAAATTATCAATACACAATATATATTCACAAATATTTGGGCATTTCCCTATGTTACTTGAGAAAAGTGAATAACTTGTTTTGTGTTGAATGATATTCACATAAAGAACATGGGCATCACTCCGCCACAAATTTCTGTGATCCATATATTGGCCTATTATTCGAAACCCATATTATGCCATAATATGGGTTTCTGCTACTAGTCAAATACTGTCCTATACATGCGGTCATTTCCTGCACCCCGAGCTTGCTTATCTACAGTAATATTTTTCAGCTTGTAAACAATTACTACAAGCAATCAGTGCAGGGTTGCCAGTTTGGGTGTATTACATTGAATATTAATGAAGCAGCAACACGATGGGAAAACAAACGTGCATAACACGGTTCATAAACCTGATATTTTATCATTCATTGATTTTAAGTCGGTCATGAGTCCGAGGCCGCTCCCCCTGCTGCTGGTTGTGCTGCTGTTGTGGATGTCGCGTCCATGTTAATTGACGACTGCTAGCTCAAGTGATAGATATGTATCCCCATATCATCACCAACAACCTTTTTCCGTGTCCACTTCAGATTCACCTGATTCATGAGATTCAGAACAAGTATCTTCATATTGGCTCGCCATGATACTCGACTGATTTGTTGACAGATTTATGTGTAAGAAAAAGTGCCACGTTTAGTCTAAATTAGAGTTTCGCGGATTAGACACACGGTTGTTTGATCCCGCCCTACTCCTGCACCGGGGACAGTGAGAGTTACACGCTATTACGGTAACTCTGCGAACCTACCAAAGGCAGGGTGTACAATGAAAGTATTGATCGAGAATACAGGTTCAGCCGTGGAGCACGTTATTTACGGACAGGGAAAATAATTCTGGTACTCGTATTTACATTTTTTGAACGTAAATGTGTGTATTCAGAAAGCAAAAGTACACCATTCCTGTTTTAAGCCCAAATATTTGTCTCAGAAGTGATAAGAATTAAGGACAAAGCAAAAGTGTGCGTCTGTAATGCGGAGTGCTCCATACATGCAAATGCGGCAATGCTGTGTTGACATTCACGTCGTGACGTCACAGCCTCGTGCGGCCAAAACCAGACCTGTCGACATCCGGATTGCTCGATTTTTGAAGGACGATCGCTTGATAAATCTATTCATTTCGCACACAAATATTGTTTATATGCCAACATTATATATCACAGGAAACAGAATAAAGTGTATTCGAGGCATTTGGACAATGATTTTGATATTGCGTGTCTGGTAGACGAACAATCACAAGTTTAGTGTGATGACCAAGCGGTTTTCCTAGCATGTGGCCCTTTAATATTGGGGTAGATTACCAACTTTTTCATTTTTTGAGATGAAATTCTGAAATTTTCAGAAATTACGGCATGATACCCAATTAAGACACATAAAATTTCAAGTTGATCCGAATATCCAAAGCCAAACTACGGCCAAAAAGCGTGTTTCACTGATAGATGAATTTGACTGTAGCTGATTCCTTGGAAACATGACCCAATGCGTACTCGTCGATGGGGATGTCCGAGGAAAGCTATGTGGCAGCGGGAGTACCCTCATGGCTCTGTACTAGGCCCGATGCTCTTCCTTGTTTTCATCAATGACATCGCCAATCAGCTCCAGTCATCCGTGCGTCTCTTTGATCAGAAGACAGTACCTCCCTACAGGGGCCCTGACCTACGCAATGCATGGAGCAAGAAGTGGCTAATGTCCTTCAACACAAACAAGTGTTACATCATGCATGTGCCAAAAGCTCGGAAGCTCCTGGAGCACAGCTACGCCGTGAACGGCAAGGCCCTTCAATCAGTCCCGGACAACCCATACCTAGATGTTTAACTAAACAACAAGTTGTCCTGGGAGACCCTTATGAACATGAGAGGAGCCTAGGCCTCGAGAGCATTTAGCTTCTTGTGCAGGAGCTTGGCAGGATGACACAAGGAGGCCAAGGAAAGGGCATACTTTGCAATGGTTCGTCCTATCCTGGAGTACAGTAGTGTCGTGTGGGACTCCCGCTAGACGTCACTTTCTGATCGCATAGAGAGTGTCCAGTGGTCGGCCACATGGTTTGTGGCAAACAAACCCTACAGACTCTCCCTCCCAGACATTGTGACGGCCATCTTGTGTCATGAAGTATAGAACAGACACAGGAACTCACCACATGTCGCCATCATTGTTCCTCCCCGGAATTTAGTGACTTTTTATTTTCACGAACCGAATATCGTAGTGATGGAAATTCTGACGTTTGGGGAACTTTTCAAGGACAACGTGAGATGGAAAGATCAAGCATCACAAGTTTATCAAACATTACTTATTTAACTACCCTTCAAACTGAAAAGACGGATCTCCCGAAAGCCGTTATTTTCCACTGCACATGTGGCCGTGATTGTGACCTTCACATATGAAGTCACCACGTGAGGGTCAAGGTCAAACTGCTGTGAGTACTGGCCGTCACAGTCCATGGGATCAATACCTGAGAAGCACTCAAGTTCAATCTGAAAGCAGAAGGCTAATTGTACTGGTTGATAAGTTAATCACAAGTATAAAACACGTTTTGATCATTTATTAGCTTAATGAGCTGGAATAATCAGTGTCATACCTAAAATGTCTTTGAAATTTTGTTTCCCGTCGATCTGAAAAACTGGAAGGATAGATCGTTTAGCCATCAAACATAAATTCCATGGTTACCTCCTGTGTGCTGGTGTCACTGAACTCCAGCATCAGGAAGCTGTTCTGTGATGCCTGGCTGCATCTCTGCAGAAATCCGACAGCCATGACGGTCCTGGTCTGGTTCAGGTTGATTTGGATCCATGCTCCGGCGCCTTCCCCATCCGAGGCCCACTCGTTCCCGAGTCCCGGCGACTCCACCCCGTCTATGGCGTTGTGGCAGCCAAAGTCCTCGGCGTGGTAGGCGCTGGAGGATGAGCACCAAGCTCCGAGGGCCAGGGAAGCAGCGTTCATCAGTGGCACTAGCAATTACATTGAAATTATTGGCTCTAAGTATTCACTGCTGGAATTATCTGAACAGAGGAATTTATATTGATGCTAATGTTTTACTATCTGTTTGGTGTATAATAAACCATAAATCTACACTATTTATGTTCAACTGCATTCTAACGATGAATATGGTACGGAATGGAAAAAAAAAACCTACCGTCGTTGCCATAAACTATGACCCCCCGGAAGCCAATGATATCTGCGGAATCAGGTTCACAAACACCGGTGACTTCAATGTTGAAGAAACTCGAGACAGTGGGGACAAGGTCAAACTGCTGCCAGAATTTATCAGAGATGTCGCTCGTTCCAAGACACATCAACTCGACCTATCAAAACCATTCACCAAATTATTCATTCATTTTGCTAAAAACACATGTTTTTATTTCTGTTTCACTGACGTTCGATACTAGAATATGACTTTTTTACTGGTATGTTTTCGAGCATCTTCTTTCATTGATACACAAGATGTTTGATGCAAAACACCAGTTCACCGCATATATTGATGATACCAATAGCAAACCCAAATACAACATTTTCGAACAGAAATGAAGCCCGATTATCATAGTTTATCCAAAGACGTTCTGATGTCACCAGGAGCAGATAGTGTAAGTAAGTGAGAAATTTATTTTCAAGCTACTCAATATGATGTTTACAAATAGTTAATTTGAAACAAAAAAAATTGATAACTTGAGGTAGTTAAGGACGAACTGCATGTAAAATCCCGAATCTGGAACGCGCCAGTTCTCCATTCAGTTATAATGTAAATATAAAGGTACCAAAATCATGAACTTGCAAACATCCATTTGGCACCTGAATTTACTTTGGCGACCTATTGCCACAAGGATCACCAACCGAGACTTGGTTCATGACTAAATATGATTAATTGTCTGATAATTGTCATTTTCATATATCATTTTGTGACTTATTTCTCAAAAGACAAGGTACATTCAAAACATGCCCAACGGCAGGAATATTTTTCACTGCGGACAACTAGTAATGCTAGTAATGCTCACTGGTGAGTTGCGCTCGGGTGCACCAAATCCGCCTATTGTATTCATCTCGCAGAAATTTAAGTCGTATATGCTATTGGATGGCCACACAACAAAACGTACATACCAACAACAGCTTGTTTGTAACGCTGAAGATACGACGCGTAGTTTGCTGACGCGTGTAAAATTGATCTATATAATCATCAATTTGTACAATCGCTGTGATACTTTTTGTAGAACCATGTCTCGGTTCATCATCCATGGCTATACATTTCTCTGTTAATGAAGTTTCAAGAAGAAGGGTTGGATATTCTTGCTGATTTTGTTACCTTTATGTTTACATTACAAATGGATGGGAGAGCGGCTCACTACAGTGTTTGGTCTGTTACTCGCAGTCACTCCTTAAGCTACCCGGAAGTACCAGTGTGAAATGTGCACATTTAGCCGCTATCCATCAGCCCTAATAATTTATTCAATATTTCCATGGAATATTGTCCCTCATTTTCGAAAATAAGAGCGTATATTTAAGGATAAAACTGTGACGTTTGGTAATGACTTGTTTTCGGTGTGGCCCAAAAAACCTGGTTTCTCTGATCGTATAGACTTTATGTAACTCCCGCTCGTTGTGATTCGAGAGCCGTCACTAAATTGGTGTCCCCCAACGCTGGTGTATCATCACTCCGTAGCTTACCGGCTTCACTTAGGCAAGAAGCAACTCAGATGTAAATAAATTGAAGATTTATATACATCAAATCAACTTACAATTGTATGGCTGGTCACCCACGTGACGTACAAATATGAAGTTCAGACATGGAGCACTGTATGATCACATTTCAAAAATAAATAGTGCACGAGGGCACAACTAAAAAGAGTTCTTAGCCGGCGGCGTCTCTCTGTCCCGTCCCGTTGAAGTTTCCCGTCCCGTTTAGTCGAATGGTTTCTCCAGGTAGTCGGTCTAATCCCGGTTGACTCTAAGGCCCTGAAGAAGGAGTCGTCCGCACGGAGTTCGTCGAGTCCCTTGGCTGTGGCGGTGACGATCTCCCCACGGTCGATGTCGCTGTTGCAGTGCTCTCAGAGCGGCCGTCCGCTCTCCCTTATATAGCCAGGGTGGCTGCGCGCGCATCTTCGTCCGCGAACGTATCTTCCGCACTCTTCTCCACGTGGTGAAGACTGCGTCCGCGAACGGTTCTTCCGCGAAGGCTCCTCTTCCGCGAACGGTGCTTCCGCGACTGATGCTTCCGCTGATGATGCTTCCGCAATCGTGCTTCCGCGAACGGTTCTTCCGCGAACGATGCTTCCGCTGATGATGCTTCCGCAATCGTGCTTCCGCGAACGGTTCTTCCGCGAACGGTGTCTTCGCAAGTGGACTTTGTAGATCACGTGACCGTTCCTAACGAACGTTTCAGCGCGGCAGTTGCATGGTTTTGTTACAACTCCACCCTTTCTGGAGATCAACGTCCCCGTTGATCCTTTCTCTCTCTTCTTTTCTCTTCTTCCTCCTTCTTCGTCTTTTCCTGCCTGTCTGTTGTTTACAGGGCTCTCTCCCTCCACTTCACTGGCGATCCACCTCGCTTTCGGACGTCTCCGCCAGCCTGTCCCGAGTGTCTGTATATGCTCGGAGCTGTTCCCGGAGCAGCTTGGTCTCTCGGACGTGGGCTCGCAGCTCCTTCCGGTGGCTCTTCTCTCGTTGAGAGGCCTCCCCTCGCAGCTGCAGCACCTCGGCCTCGAGCTGTCTCTGCTCCTCCTTGGCTTGGAGCCGAGCCTCCGCTTGGGTGAGGTGGCGTCGTCCCATGGCTATCGTGGATGCCAGGTCCTCCAGGGCCTTCTCTCCGGCAGTGACCGCTCTGCCCAGGCCCTCCACATACGGTCGCAGTTGGTCCTCCTCCTCCGGAACGGGCTTGAGGTACCAACTCAGGTCTAGGGGCTTGTAGGTAGGGGCCGAGTCTCTGGGAACGGGGGGTCCGTCGTCCTCGGGGGTGGGGGCCTCCGGGGATTCCGCCTCTCTCCGCTCCTGCTGAGACTCCGGTTCCTCTTCGCTATTCGGGGGGTCGTCCTCGGGGTCTGGGGCGTCCTCTGACCTGGGGGCGTCCTCCCGGGGGCTTGACGGCGTGGAGCTGGTCGTCCCGCTGGCCGCAAAGCTGACAGTCTTCAGCTCAGGGGCAGACACAGTAGTCGGACCATCTCGGGGGTCGGACACGGGCGTGTCGGTCGTCGTCCTCCTCCGTCCTGGCTTGAGGGTGTTGCCGCTGGCATGCGACGTCTCATGCCGGTCTCTGTCAGCTCGGCGGGCGAATCGCTGGCTGCACATCTTGCAGAGGTGCCGCCCCTCCTTCTGCGTGTGTTTGGTCGCCACGTGTCGGCTAAAGTTGGATGCCGTCACGTGGATCCGGCAGGGGCTGCACCAGCGTCGCCCTCTCTCGGTGGACAACTTCCGGGCAGGGGACCGTCGACCTCCTCGGGGCTCCTCACGACGCTCCCGGCTCCTCGAGCGCTCCCGCTTTCGGTCAGGCTTGTCTATCTTGGTAGGTGGGTCGCTCATCTTGTCGACTTCAAGGGGCAGAAAGTCAGCCAAGTCGAAATCTGGAACGTCCCCGAAATCTTCGTCTGCAAATGCGGGTATCTCAATGATCTGCAGAGTTGGTGTGTTCATGGTTGAAGTGATGACGGAATCGTAGGCCGGCCTGCTTATATAGAAAAGGCGCGGACCAGGGATCTGGGGGAAAAAGCATTGTCGTGGAACGAAATAACGTTTTTCGCTTGCTTCCGCGAACGGTTCTTCCGCGAACGCTGCTTCCGCGAACGTGCTTCCGCGAACGGTACTTCCGCGAACGCTGCTTCCGCGAACGGTTCTTCCGCGAACGCTCCCGTCATCGTTTACATCGTTTGGACTGCATTCCCGCTGTTTTCCACTCGTCCCTCGTCATCACTGGGGGTCCGGACTGGGGTCACATCGTCCGGATTGGGTATCCAGGCGTCGGTTTCAGGGGTAAACCAGCACCTTTTTATATTGTCGATGGTCCCGGGCTCCAGAATATCCATCGCCACCCTTTCTAGCCGATGGCTCACCGGTCGTGGGAGGCTCCGGTCTTCAGGTAGGGACTCCTCGGTCGGCTCTGCAGTCGTCCTCGGGTCCTCCTGGCGGCGCACCTCCCAGATCTGGAATATCCCGACTCCATCTCCGCAATAGTGATCTTCCATCAAGGGCTCAACAGGGACCTCCAATACGATGTTGACTTGAGGTCCTCCTGGGCTCCATCCTTCTCCGCTGATCGGAGGAAGCAAATCCTCATCAGAGAAGTCCTCCAGGGGTAGGGGACACTCCTCCTGAGTCGGACAGGCCTCCTCTTCTCCTTTGGGTCTTGCTACGCTTCATATCAGGGTACACCAGCAGGGGGCGCTCGGTCAGAGGTTGACGCAGCGCCTCGAACACCTGCTGATGAGCCTCGCTCCAATGGTTGTCGAACTCCATCTCCGTAGTCCTTCTGAGAAGATGTCAAATCTTTCGTCGACTCAAGGCAGGGGGTACGCATCCTTCCGGGTGACATCATTTAGACGGCGGTAGTCGACGCAAAATCTCAGTGCACCATCCTTTTTTTTTCACTAGCACGATGGGAGACGACCATGGACTGTCGCTTGGCTCCACAACGTCAGCTTTCAACATCTTGTCGACCTCGTCCTCGATCAGCTCTTGTTGGTAGTACGGGGCTCTCCTCAGAGGCTGCTTGATCGGGGGGTGATCTCCCGTGTCGATGACGTGTTTCGCCAGGGACGTCCGGCCCAACCTCCCATCTGGTCCCATAAAGACCTGCTGGTGGCGTCGAAGGAGATCGCTGACGACCTCCACCTCCTTTTCCGTCAAGTCCGGATGCATTCCCTCCAGGAGCGGTTCTAAATGCTCCGGGCACTCTGGTGTCTTCGTCGACGATTCTGCGTGCATGGCATGCACTCTGGTTTCGGGCTGCTCAGGCGTCCGGTTCCGCCACTTGGTGGAGTTTGGTGTAAGGGGCTCATGCTCCCTCCCGCTCTCCTCCCGGTACCACTGTTCCCTTTTAGGTTCATTCTGGGTTGTTTTCCCTCCATCGGGACGAAATCCTAGGTCGATCACGGCCTCTATTCCGTGAAGCTCAGCTAAGATGGTCCCCATCAGCACAGTGCAAGCTCCAGCGCCGGCGTTCAGAAGTACCACCGGTACCAGGCGTCCTCGGGGTCGTACTAGGGCTCGTCCCACTACGAGGGGGTCCTCCAACGGCTCTCTTGCGGACTGCACGAGGCCGGCCTTCGGAACTCCTCCCTCACTTCCTGTCAGCTTGAGGTCCACCATCATCTCTGAAAAGGGTGGCAAGACGACCGTCTCCTCCGTCACCAGTGTGTAGACGGCGTCCTCGTGGCCCGAGCTCATCACTACGGTAGTGTCGCCCACCTGCCACTCGCCCTTACGCAGATCCAGCTGTCCCCCAATCTGTTGAAGTACATCAAGCCCCAACACTCCCGGGATCCCTAGTTTGGCTACCAGTACATCTGCCGACACGAGTCGTGTGCCCAGTAGAAGTTGAACTGTCATCTCTCCTTGAACCTGTAAGTAGTCTCCGGTTGCTGCCCGTAACCTTATTCTCGTCTGCCTTATCATTGCTTTATGTTCGTCATCCATTTGGTCGAAGAGACACTCGTCCAGAACGGTGGAAGAGGCACCCGTGTCCACCAACATACGAGTCGCCTTCCCCATAACGTGGCACGCCGCATACCACGCCAATGTGCCTCGGGCACCGGCTGACAGCGACACCACCTGGCCATTTCTGTCAATCTTAAGAGAGCTGCCACTCTCCTCAGGGACGCCGCCCTGGATAAGTACTGAGTCGTCCACCCACAGTGATGCACCACCCTGGTCCTCTCTGTCAGTCTTAAGGGAATCACTCCCCTCGGAACCGCCGCTCCGGATAAGTAATGAGTCGTCCACCAGCAATAGCTGCTGCGCTGGCCCCTTGGTCATTCCGCTCCACCGGCCCTCCGTCTCCTCTTTCACGGCCGCTTGTGGTTCAGTTGCATAGGGGGGTCCCTGCTGTTTCGCAGCCTCCAGCCTCAAGGTTGTAACCCGTTGGTTCTCCTTGCTGCTAGCAGAAACCTCGTTGATGTCTCCGTGGGTCCCCAGACGCTCCACGGCTCCATCGGTCTGCATTTCGTCGACGTCTCCGCGGGGCATTAGACGCTCCACGGCTCCATCGGTTTGCTGTACATTGGCACTCCCGTCTGTGTTGACAGGCTTGCCCTCCATATAGTCGAGAATTCGATCCTCGAGCTCCTCCTGTGCCCATCCAGTTACTTCGGATGCACACCGGAAAAACCTATTAAAAATCTGTGAAACTAAAAATTCCCCCCTGGCAATGTGTTCTTCACGTCTTCGTCGAGCTTCTCGCCTGTGAAGCCGTGCACACACCTGCCAATGGCCCATACGGTTGGGGGCTGGTATGAGCCCTACTGGTTTTCCGACACCTCGTCTGTCAAACTGTTCCGCTCACCAATCTCCTCGATTAGTCGACTCAAGCGCTCCTCCTTGGTCCGAGGTGGCGGCCGATCTGGACACTGGTACTTCCGATGACCCGGCTTCCCACAGTACCAACAGTCATCTGGTCCCGGCCTAGCGCTTGGTCCCTTGTTCTCAGCAGTGGCGGCCCTCGGCTTGATGGATAGCACCTGCTCACACAGCTCGATTAGTCGATCCAGCTTCCTGTCTTGGCTCTCAAAGAGCCCCTTGAAGTAGGGAAGTCTGGGTAGACCCGCTACGTTCGGCTGGTTGCTCTGCTGCCCACTGGTGGTAATCTCGCCTCCCTGCTGGTTCTTCAACAGCTGTAGGACCCGTCCTAGAGCTGGCTCGGAGTCCTCCGACTCTATGGACATCACCGGCTTCCCAGGCTTGGGTTTGACACATTCGTACTGGGTCACGAACGCTATGGCCTCCTCCATGGTCTTCATCTTCCTCATGAGCGCCATCACCTTCATGTCCCCATCTGGATGGCCCTTCCAGAAGTGGTCTAAGGCGATAGCCTCCTGAGCTGCGGAGTTCAGATCCGGATAACCACGGCCGGCCAGTCGCTGCAACTCATAGCCGTACTGCTGGGGTGTCTCTGCCTTCCTGCGGGTTCTCTGTCCCAAGGTCGCCTTGTAGGACTCCTCCTGACAGTCAGGGTCGAATCGTAGGGTCAGCTTGTCGGTCAGAACGTCGATGTCCCTCCGGTCTGCAGGACTCAGGCTGGTCAGCATTCGTCGCGCCTCTCCTGTCAAGCTCCCGGCTAAGTAGACGCCCTGTTCCCGCTTGCTCCATCCGTTGACCTCTGCGATGACGTCAAAGTGGGCCCGGTACACCGGCCACTCTATGGAAGTCCCATCGAACTTGTCAGGGGTCAGCATCTTCCGGTTCCTTCTGCCGTTCTGATTCCAGGCTGTGCTGTCCTCGGACGACGAGTCCTCCTGCCTCCGTCTCGGCCTAGGGCTTCGTCGGTGCAGCGGCGGTCCCCGCCTCGGTGGTCTCCTCCCCCGTCCTGGGTAACCATGGCTGCTGTCGGTCCCTCCATCAGATGAAGGCCCCTTATCGCCCGATGATGAGAAAGGGTGCTGTCTCCGGCCTCCCTGGGTGACTGAAATAGAAGCTGGATTTCTCCAGGAGGCTGGCTGTCTCGGTTGTCGACTGGGTGAAGACCTCTCTCTTCCGCGAACGCTGTCTTCCGCGAACCTTCCGCGAACACTGTCTTCCGCGAACCTTCCGCGAACGGACTCCTCCGCCAACAGCTCCCGAAGAAGTTCTTCCGCGAACAGGCCTCTTCCGCGAACGCCGTCTTCCGCGAGTCTTCCGCGAACGGGCTCGTCCGCCAAGATGTCTCGGAGACGTCCCTCCACAAAAGATGCACGTCCGCGAACGCCATCTTCCGCGAGTCTTCCGCGAACCGGCTCATCCGCGAATGGTCTTCCCCGTCTATTCTGAAAAACTGGAAAGGAAGATTGGTCGCCTGGATCACTCCTTTCGTCGAGCCGCCGTCTGGGTGAAGACTCCTCTCTTCCGCGAACACTCTCTTCCGCGAGTCGTCCTCGTCCGCGAACGTGGTCGTCCGCGAAGGGCCCTCCCCGGTCACAAGCGTCCTCGTCACCAAAGACTCCCCCTCGCCCACGAGCCCGTTCATCCACGAAGGATCCCCGGCTGCAAGCGTCCCTGTCGCCGAAGAATGCCTCTCGTCCGCGAATGTTCTCTTCCGCGAAAAGTCCTCTCCCTCTCGAGCTGCTCTCTTGGGTCGGAGCCCAAGTAACCCGTCCTCCAGTCACTCCCGTTTGTCGACTCGTCACACCCGACCGCTGCCCTGTTGCACCAGACTGCTGCTCTGTTGCACCAGACTGCTGCTGGGACTGGTCCCAAAGCCGTCTCAATGCTGCATTCTCTGGAGGTGCCACACTTGGACTCTGCTCCGGTAGCTGTAGCCGATCCCTCCTCGCCCAGATTTCGCCGTCCTCCCCGTCCAGATTGACGTACTCCGGTCCCAGCACTCGTCGGAACTCGGGGCCCCTCCTAACGCTCTCAAGGTAGGTTGACCTCTCCCTGTCTCGATCGTGCTGCCACCCAGAGTCGTGTCTGAAAAGAAAACGGTTGTCGGGTGTCTGGCTCCGGGGTCTCTGTTGACTAGTCGACTGGCCCATGGAAGGTCTCGACCTCCCTGGTTGCTCCTCACTCGTCGAAACGTCCCGTCTACCCCTGGCTGTGAAGCTGCTCTTCCGCGAACGGTCCTCTTCCGCGAACGGTCCTCTTCCGCCAAGGTCGTCTTCCGCGAACGGTTGTCGTCCGCGAACGTCTTCCGCGAACGGTCGTCTTCCGCGAACGTCTTCCGCGAACGGTCGTCTCCCTCTTCCGCAAAGGTCGGCTTCCGCGAACCGCTGTCTTCCTCGTCCGCAAGTGAGGCCGTCCGTGAAGAGTCTTCCTCTTCACCTCCTGTCTTCCCTGGGGCAGTTTCGTCGTTTTCGCCGGACATGAGTGATGCTGAGGTTCGTTCCCTGGCAGTAGACCCTCGGGGATCCTGGTCACGGCACCAAGTTGTGACGTTTGGTAATGACTTGTTTTCGGTGTGGCCCAAAAAACCTGGTTTCTCTGATCGTATAGACTTTATGTAACTCCCGCTCGTTGTGATTCGAGAGCCGTCACTAAATTGGTGTCCCCCAACGCTGGTGTATCATCACTCCGTAGCTTACCGGCTTCACTTAGGCAAGAAGCAACTCAGATGTAAATAAATTGAAGATTTATATACATCAAATCAACTTACAATTGTATGGCTGGTCACCCACGTGACGTACAAATATGAAGTTCAGACATGGAGCACTGTATGATCACATTTCAAAAATAAATAGTGCACGAGGGCACAACTAAAAAGAGTTCTTAGCCGGCGGCGTCTCTCTGTCCCGTCCCGTTGAAGTTTCCCGTCCCGTTTAGTCGAATGGTTTCTCCAGGTAGTCGGTCTAATCCCGGTTGACTCTAAGGCCCTGAAGAAGGAGTCGTCCGCACGGAGTTCGTCGAGTCCCTTGGCTGTGGCGGTGACGATCTCCCCACGGTCGATGTCGCTGTTGCAGTGCTCTCAGAGCGGCCGTCCGCTCTCCCTTATATAGCCAGGGTGGCTGCGCGCGCATCTTCGTCCGCGAACGTATCTTCCGCACTCTTCTCCACGTGGTGAAGACTGCGTCCGCGAACGGTTCTTCCGCGAAGGCTCCTCTTCCGCGAACGGTGCTTCCGCGACTGATGCTTCCGCTGATGATGCTTCCGCAATCGTGCTTCCGCGAACGGTTCTTCCGCGAACGATGCTTCCGCTGATGATGCTTCCGCAATCGTGCTTCCGCGAACGGTTCTTCCGCGAACGGTGTCTTCGCAAGTGGACTTTGTAGATCACGTGACCGTTCCTAACGAACGTTTCAGCGCGGCAGTTGCATGGTTTTGTTACAAAACCATGCTCTTAAAATACACGATGACAAGCTGTGCGAAATATGTAGTACACATCACCAGAAAAATTTTGTTTCAAATTGTGCAGGTGATTACATAGTGACACTAACCTCGGTGATTTTGTGGTCACTTGTCTCTAGTGTTAGGCTGGATGATGACTGGTACTTATTCGCGCGGTCAAACAAAACCAGATTGTGGATCCTAAAGTAATCTGTGAAGAATAGTTTCATCCAGGCTCCTACTCGTTCATAATTAGTGGCCCAACAGTATGGTGCATCGAGTACGGACGCCCCCGATATACTGGAATAGCAATCGTGGTCTGCAGTAAGGCTGCTGGAAGCCTCGCATTCTGCCCCACAGGTGCTCAGAGCTACGTTCGTCAGGGGTTCTGAAACAGCGTAATCATGTTCATGTTCTATCGAAGTGCCCAGCTAGTCTCTAAACTGCTGCGACAAGGATATGTTTTACCAAGACTTACAGCTGCGTTTAAGAATTTCTATGGACGTCATCATGATCTGGTTGATAAATACAGCAAATCCATGTCTGCCATGCAACTAGATCTATTTTCATGTTAATTTTGGGGAATTCATGACGGGTGCCACTAGTGGGGCAGGAAATGCTCACTCTTTCCGGAACACCTGATTTCACCTCCTAATGGCCATTTTGGGGGGTTCATGAGTTTCCTTGTCACTTTTGTTTTCTCTCACTTCATATGCCTGATATGACTTTCTGTCCCCGGACTATGAGATTGGATAACGGACCCTGTTTTGTTTGCTCGGAATACTTAATACTGGGTATTGATTCCACGTCTATCAATATTATAACAGTTGCGTCACGATAAAAATATTAACTGAAAATTAATTCATGTATTAATCCACGTTGGACAAAGCAAACAGAAGACATATAGTGTATGAAAATAGATATATCATGATGAATCAATTGCAACAACAGGGTTTAATTCTTGAAAAAGGAAAATTACATACACATCATGGGATTATTACGAAGCCGCTGAAGGGGAAACAGTTTTGGCACGTTGTTATTGCTTTTCCTCACAATCTGGAGCGCATTCCCTTGCGGCGTTATTGCGTTCCCACGCATTCCAGATCACATACCCTCGCAATCTTTCGCGTCCGTTGCATTCCGAATCGCGAGCGATTTTATTGTGCTCCAGCACACGATACCTTTGATTGTGCTGACGCCCATGACTTCAGAGAAGGTATTGCGACAAGGACGTGATCCGGAATGCAAGAAACGTGATCCGAAATGCAAGGGAACTCAATAAGATTGAGATTGAACGCAATAAAATTGCCAGAGAACGCAATAATGTGCCAAAAATATTTCTTACAGGTCCCCTCAGTGGCTCCGTAGATTTTGTTACCATTATAACCACAAGAATCTTACCAGTAAGACATTTCTCGCCAACAAAGTACGGCGCACAGCTACACTTGTAAGAGTCAGGACCGGTCTCCACACAGGTACCTCCGTTCACACACGGGAAACTGGAGCATGCTTGCACTGGAGTAGAAAGAAAAACAACCAGTAATGTCATAAATAAATCAACTTCAAGAGATCACAATTCAGGAAACTCGTCTTTGCTGGATTTTTTTTTCAAATGTGATGAACACAGTAACCTTTTCGTGAATGAACACCTTGTCCCGTCCCGTGCGTTTCCTGATCGGAGTGTACGTGCAATAAAAAAGAGTGTATGTAAAATGATGACAAGCTTGAGTTTTCTTTATACAGTATGCCGTTATACTTATTCGATTATATTCATATTAATAAGTTATACTATCGTTCGTTTATATTTACCTGTGAAGTATAGTTGCCGCTGTGTACTAATTTAACACATATAATTATTATCAAAGCCCCGATGAAAATTCTATCACTCATGTTGGAGCAGTGATGCAAAACACATTTGTTTGGGGCTTGGCTTCGAAATAAAGGCAGAATAAATGCGCACCAATCACATAAACACACTGGGTCACACAATGCATTTTTGCTTGACAAAGCTGGCAAGAGTTATCGCCGATGAAGATAAACACTATATTTGTGATAAAAATCTGTAACTTTGTATTTTGATCGATCTGGCGCACCGACAATAATATTGTGCACACATGTATATCAAAAGCACTCGACTGTGACAGAGCACACTTGAGGACAGATCAGTTGTGCAACAAATGAACTAATCAGCAATTGATCTTTGTGTTCGAAGTATTTCATACTTTGCTTTTTTCACGCTCAATGTCATTGGTGTTGTGCAAATACATACACACGTAGTCACTTTGGCACAGTGGAAAAAACAGCATCAGTCTCCAGCGTGGAAGTTCATACACATACAATCATGGAGTTGCCTGTTAGATATCTACATTTACTCGCCATGGTCGTTTTGCTAGCATCTGTACGAAGCCAGCATGATACACGTCCAGCCAAGGTGAGGTTAGATTTCAACCACACTAGGCCTTATTGATCTAATATGTTTAGCAATGTAAAAACACCTGGTATTGATCAGATATGACTTTATTGTAGGTCTGTTTTATTCAGGCATCGCCATTTCTAAGTACAGTATATATTTGCAATATATAATTGTTTCATGACAGGTACCGCACGCCCTGCCAGAAAGTGAGGTGGATCAACCAGTGATCAGTAAGTAATGATGTGGAATGCTCGAGTAAAGGTGAACATGACCCCCACTTGTGTATTTGAAACTGTCACTGATACAGTATCTTGCTACCTCGTACATGCATGACAATGTTCCAAACACATCTACTGAGATATCCTCGTTAATAATCAGTGTGTTTTCTGTAAATAGTTCATATTTGCGAGTTCGCTGACCGCTTAAAACTAAACTACACATTTTTTATATGGAAAATTCACACATACACAGAGCAGGTGTGCGACAGCTACCCGTGTATGAATGGAGGAACTTGTGTGGAGATTGGACCTGAAGTGTACAAGTGCAAATGTACACCTTACTTTGCCGGCAGCCACTGTACTGTAGGTATGTATCACACTATATCATCCTTAATTATTATTATTATTATTATTATTGTAGCGTTATGACGTGGTGTGCACGAGTAGTGACACAACGGTTATGATGCTGCAGTGTGGGCGGATTTATAAGACATTCGGTGACACTACAGGGTATACCTCTTTATCGTGGGGTCGCCGAACCTTACATTGGTGCCTGACCTTCCGAACCACAGTGGTTTGTCTCAGCGTCGCTCCCGGGTCGGCCCCGCTGTTGACTCACATCACCGCCATGTTTGTGTGGATGGATGTGGCTTGTGATCTGGCTCAACAGTGGGATATAGCTGACCTCGGGGACGAGGTCTCTCCGAAAGGGGAAAGCACTGTAGCGTTATGACGTGGTGTGCGCGAGTAGTGACACCACGGTTATGATGCTGCAGTGTGGGCGGATTTATAAGACATTCGGTGACACTACAGTAATGGGGTATACCTCTTTATCGTGGGGTCGCCGAACCCTACATTATTATGCTCGTATATGACATAAATCACGTGTACATGCTCTCGTGCAATACATACAGAGACTACAGTGTGTGAAACCGTTCCCCGTCAATATAATAATAACAATTAAAGTCAAAATCATCACAAAACCTCATATGATTTTTGGCCATAACTTCTTTTAGGATGGTCGGATCATTTTAAAATTTTGTTTATTTCCATTTGGCATAAAACCGTATTTTTTCAGCAAATTTCAGACTTGTATATTGAACATTGAAAAAGTTGGCAATCTACTCCAATGTTAAATTTCACATCAAACATGATATTTGCGAGCCTGAACAGGATTTGGCATGTTGTTCGATGTTCACATTGCACAGTATTTTGTAAGAAGGATTTTTCGATTAGAATACACCTGTATGATTCTTCTAATTCAAAAACTTTTCTCATTCGACATTTCTTAGCGGAATAAAAATCATGAAATCCCCAAATTTGCTCGAATTCCTGTGATCCGATTTGTGTCCATTATTTAACATTGGGGTAGATTGCCAACTTTTTCAGTTTTCAAGATAGAAGTCTGGAATTTGGTGAAAAAATATGGTTTTGAACCAAATGGATGCGTATAAAATTTCAAATTGATACGACCATCCTAAACAAAGTTATCGCTAAAAATCATATGAGGTTTTCTGTCGAACTCGAGTATAGTATCAATTATTGTTGTAACAATAACAATGAATAAGTCAATATATGTGACCAGAGATTAGCTAATGTCCACAGTGTTCAATGACAATATGGGTTCGTATACGATTTTATACTCCAGAACCGTTAAAGAATGTAGTGCTCAGCACATGTGGTGCCACCTGTGACGAGTCAAGTGCACGTACACCGGGAGAAAATTGTTACTCAATCATTGATGGAAGTCACCCCGATCACGAGCCAAATTGGACAACAGATTATGAAGGTGTTGGGGCTTGGATCAGAGTCAATCTTACGGATTACTTCCGGATCCAGACTATTTCTGTTTATAGTAGAATGTCAACCATACATGCTTCTTCTCTCTTGACAATGGATACTAGTGATAGCAAGTCGTCTCAGGTAAATATGTTATTAATTTTTTTATCCACTTGTCACACACACATATTTCAAACCTATGACGTTCCACATCGCTTGCTGTTTTGTCATTTACGAATGAAAATATAACACAACGTTCTAATAGTTATGCAAGTAGTTTGAACGTTCACAACTTATATTACTATGGAATTCGATTTCGAGTTTAGTTACAATGTATAGTTAGCTATAATTTATAGTTAGCTACAATTTGAGTTTTTGTTTCAGTTAGTTATAATTTCAAATAAAATTAAATCATAGGGCAGTCAAAACGCAAGAAAATGTTTCCGTATATTCTATAGAGGTTTTCTTCCCCGAAATTCAATACGATTACCTTTCCCACTGCTACTTACTTCACGAATGCCGGAATAGGCCCAATGAAACAGCCTCATAAATGATAAATTTTGCTTGGTTTTTCTTTACCGCATTTTTCTGTCATGCCTGTGAAATCACCAGCATCTCACACCTCGAACGTTTCAAATTCAACCCAATATGGCAGTCAAAGTGAAGGAGAAACATATATATATACACAACGGAGCCCCTAAGAGGACATACCTTTGAGTGAAAAAAAAAATTCGCGTCCCTCGCTAAGTTTTCGCATTTGAACACGATCTGTTCGCGTTTGAACGCGAAAACTTGATTGTGCTGACGCCCATGACTTCTGAGAAGGCTTTGTTAAAAGATCGCGAGGGAATGCGAAAAGATCGCGTTCGAACGCGAATTTTTTTCTCAACTCTTGGTTGTGTCCCCTAAAGGGCTCCGTAGACATGTATCCAGTGCAGCATTCACGCGAATTCTTCATTTCGAGCAAACGATTCTTGAATTGTACTATTCGGGAACACAATTCGTTTCATTAATATTACTGTATTGAAATGCAATTTAAGAAATGGTAAGATATTGTTCAATTTTCCTGTCTTCACTAGCTAGACTTGGCGTGCCTCGAAGAGTATGGTCAAGAGAATGTATGGCAAGAATTCAACCTTGTTCCCACTGTGACATCCTACGTCAGTCTAGAAATAGCGGAGACCTGTGATCCCGCATCAACTGACTTTCATGGATTGCACGGGCTCAGAGTCTACGGCAATGACGGTGATTTATATTCTGTGGATCATTACGGTGCTAGTACATCAGAGTACATGGACGGTAATAATACATAAGCAATTGAATAAGCTATGGCATAAATGAGGAATGGTTGTGCCCTCAGTGCTTCCATCATGAATTGTTCTTGATATACAATGTAGGTGAATGAATTCAATCATTTGTTACTCAAATGTGGGAGGTCATGGCGTTGTCACTACTCAAAGAGTCACTAGGCCCTCACCATATAATAGAGCCCCATATCATGGGTCGCCGATCTCATCGGTTGCATCAACTCAAAGAATGTTTGTTTCACAATATTAGCAAAGAGTGTATAGTATCTATACAAATGTTTACCCAAATGTAAGTATCAATCTATTATCACCAATACAGTCAGATTTTGATGATGCCAATAACAAATGTAAAATACAGCATTTGCAATAGAAACAAAGCCCGACCAAATAGTTTATCCAAAGACACACTGGCGTCATCAGAGCAGACAGTAAGTAGGTACTGTTATTCATTGTTTTCTTCCTCTCATGCAGTGGCTCTGATGAACGCGGCCTCGGTGGAGGCGGGAGCCGACTGTACGGCTTCCAGTGAGTACCACGCTGATTTCACCTGTATGGACGCCATGGACGGTGTGGAGGATCCGGGTCCAGGTAACGAGTGGATGAGCAGTGGTCAGGGTCCCGGCGCCTGGATCCAAGTCAACCTCAACACGCAGCGCACTGTCATGGCCGTGGTCTTCCTACAGAGGTGTGGCCAGAACTCCCAGAACAGCAACCTCACCCTAGAGTTCAGCGATGCTTCCTCACAACAGGTAGCGTAATATATCGTACATGAGGAATTTGGATGGTCATTGTATCGATAACATTGGAGTTCCATCCTGAATCAGAGTCCTCAACATATTGGTAATGGTTATACCTTCCCCTATCTACGATTCCTATGATGACTCACTCAATAGGTTGAAATTAAAACCACCTTTTGTATTCCTACGAGTCGTTTCAAGATCAGCAAATGAGCATACATCCTTCATCATTCACAAGTTTAGACAAACAATTGATCCTGCCATATATATTCCCTGTAGACTGGGCTAGAGTGTTTTACTACTGGCGAGGATCCCATGGATTGCGAGGGCCAGTACTGGCAGCAGTTTGACCTTGACCCGTACGTAGTGACGTCATACGTGAAAGTCACCATCACGGCCACATGTGCGACGGAAAACAACGGCTTTAGGGAGATCCGTGTCTTCAGTCTCAAGGGTGAGTTTGTATATCATGTGCATTGTACTGTTGAGCTACGCCATATGTCCTAGGTTTTAATTTTGCACAGTCTACATTTTTCGAATAGCTGTATGTTACCTATATGCTCATGTTCAGAATGCGTTTTGAACTTCACCTCATTTTCCAAATGAATCAAAATTCGTTTATAAGTGTGACTGTTATAAGAAATTTTTTTCAGCCGAAGGCAACTATTGATGTTTCCAAAACTGACCGAGAGAGATGTCACCGTTTTTATTGACCTCATTTTCAACATGGATACACATGACTATTTTGTCGAAGATATTCACTCACCAGAAAAGACTAACATTTTGTAATGTTTTATGCCTTTTAAACTAATATCAGTGATGTTCTTATATAAGCAATCAATTGATATATATATTGAGTCGGTAAAGTTTTAAAATCAGCCAAACTTAGCATTCTTGTTTGTCACGCAAACTTGAAAGTATATCTTTAGATTTGCAGGAATATATATGAAATACGCACAGTTCGACGACAAATAATCGTCAGTTCGACGATAAAATTGCCGTTAATCGTGCATGAAAACACTGGATGCAGAATGATCGACCTGCATACATTGCCGGTTGCCACAATATATACAAATACTAATGACATCATGAGACTGTGCAGCAATCGCAAACAACGGGGGACGCTTTGAGGAAAAAATTAATGCGATATTGATCTGCCCTATTTGAATCTTGATTTGGCAAGTCAATTTAGGCACATAATACATAGTTTCAGACCCAAATGTGTATGATTTCTCGTTCTATAAACAAAATAAAGCTACTGCAGAATGCATAACTATATTTTGCTGCAATGATATTAGTCTCGCCGCGGTGATAATGACTTACTTATGTACAATATTGTTGTATGTACATTGGCTTACGTTTTTTTTTCGAAATTCTTTGCCAAGTGAAAATGTCATGCGATTTCATCATTTTCCAAACATTCCGTATTATGAACCCCATCACGGTGGCCCACGGACACGAAGAAGTAACTGCTTAGGAATCATTCATGCCTCATTTTTGGAATAGAGTGCCGAAGTGTGACGTCATTCTTGATTCTAAACGAGTGTACAGCCTTTGTTTCAAGTGGGCAGTACATGTATCATTGAATTTGAGTTGTTTAGAACCAGTAGGCGGATTCAATCTTTGTTATTCAAATACTCCACGTCATGACTTCGGCTCTCTATGTGTAAACCTTTGCAAAAATTATAAAAAAAGTAACCACTAACAAAGAATACTATACTGGAATATGAAATTTGCAACTAAATGCAGTCACGACATTAGAGCTAGAGTACATCGAGGTCGATAGTCACTGTTCCGTTCGGTGTAACTAGATGCACCAGGCATGACCCTCCAGGTAAACTACTTTTCCATGTAAAAAGTGTCTCACCGGCACAGATTGGTACCGGTGTAACTTTTCAGTGTTCCGTTCAGTGTAACTGGATGATAGGTATGACAATTTAGGTAATATTTTTAGGTTTTTTATTGACTTCAGTATACTCTGATGCTACTGCTTACAGGATACCTTTTTTGGTTTCTAACTTTCTAAGACTTCCCATACCACTCCATGTTTAATTTTGGAAGAATATCTGCACCTTGACTTTAGTGAGCAAGCAATTCAATTTTCTCGGAATTCTCTGAACAACAATACAATGTATGATTGTGGATTGTTTGGAGTCATTATTGGCATGAAAACAAAATTCCACTCGAAATTCATGAAAGCATATTTATATCTTGACGCTATCTCACTTTGAAAAATGTGTTTCTTTGTGTTCATTTCATGCGTTTTGATGAATATCAAAATAAATCATTCTAGCTCTGTTGACAGAGATTACTTCACAATAATTTGTTAGAATATTTCCATGTGTTTTGCATCCCAATTCACGAAGCAATCAATGGGCTAAGTGTACATGACTATTCAAATACTGGAAACATCTGTTCACTAGCGGATCCAGAGCCTCCCACACCCCTAAGATTCTGGGTTAAAATGTCAATTGGTAAAAATTTCGTTACGAAAAAGGTCACTTCGCCAACTCGATTTGACAATGCTTCATTTATATCAAGTTTGGAAGAAAACGGCCCGTCCTAGTTTTAATCATGTATCCGCCAATAGTTATGTTATAAAATGATACATTGTGAATATTTGCGATGTATTTATTTGTATTGGCAAAATAGTCCATACCGGTATTCCCTTTGAGCGTAATTTGACCTTAATATGTATTTATCAATTATTTGGTAGACAATATTTAGGTTCCAGTATTTCATTATAAGTCATTGAGAGGGGTGGCATATAATATCTTCAATATCACATGATTAAGGACGCAACACATTGGGATGTGCTGGTTGATGCTAGTCCTCTTCATGTCCATGTATTCCAAAACATATTAATAGTTGCCTTCGGCTGCAAGAACAAAGAAGATACACGTTTTATAACTAGTACCATAGCATAACCTACCATAGCGTTTAGAGTATGAAATATATTACACTCTAAACATACCAATAACTCGCCAACAATCATTATTTGTGATAAAGTGAAATCAGCATAACCCCTGGTAATAAAGAATGGTGCCTTGTATGTGGACCATTCAAATAAATATCAATTTCCAAAGACATATATGCTATTAACCCGATACATATTAAATATGTGCAATCATACCAAATGATCGTTTTGATATGCATGCCTCAATCAGGTAGTGCCAATAATAACTCACTTTTGAGACTAAAGACACGGATCTCCCTGAAACCGTTGTTTTCCGTCGCACACGTGGCCGTGATGGTGACCTTCACGTATGACGTCACCACATAAGGGTCAAGGTCGAATTGTTGCCAGTACTCACCCTCACAGTCCATAGGATCCTCGCCTGTGGTGAAACACTCCAGTCCAATCTACAGGTGCATAATTGTGGAAGACCAATGGTCTAAATGTTTTTAAAATGTGTGGTCGTTGCCAGTATGCATACTTCTTGTGTCCAGGACCAAAAACGGAGACAATTTCAGTTTACTCAGTAATATTATTTCTACCATAGACAGAAGGCAAAATAAACACTCACTGTTTAACACTGTCTTTTGTCCATTACTACAATTAAGACTCAGGGTTCCATTTGACGCCAAACCGCTACAACATACCATAAGGAGCATCCAAATTGATCGCCTAAATATTCTGCAATACATTGTGATACCTGCTGTGAGGAACCATCACTGAACTCTAGTGTGAGGTTGCTATTCTGGGAGTTCTGGTCAGATCTCTGTAGGAAGGCCACAGCCATGACAGTGCGCTGTGTGTTGAGGTTGACTTGGATCCAGGCGCGTGGACCCTCACCACTGCTGATCCACTCGTTACCTGGACCCGGATCCTCCACACCGTCCATGGCGTCCATACAGGTGAAATCAGAGTGGTACTCACTGGAAGCCGTACAGTCGGCTCCTGCTTCCACCGAGGCCGCGTTCATCAGAGCCACTTCATGAGAGGAAGAAACCGTTGACTATGTTTGTACCTTAGATTGAATTCATCTGTGTCAATCATTAAATGACAAAAAATAAGAAATTTTCGCTATAGTATGTGTAAACAGCAAGTATATATTTTATTTATGGCCGCAATACTTGAGTATTGTACGGTAGAAAGGTCCAACACACGGGTATACTGGAATGATTTTGACCATAAGTGTTTATAATCAAAGTCAGTGCATAGCTAGTTAATTATATATTTGGCACAATTTTAACATCACCACCACAGTGTCCTCGAATACATGTGAGGACAAAAGGGAGACATTTCAGCGTATTACAGGTTATTTCATTGCTACAATGCAAACACCATTAATGGTAATGCTCCATTACCATGATATTCCATTAAATATAACTTCACCATCATTGCCGTGGACATTGAATCCGTGTAATCCCTAGAAGTCAGTCGATGCGGAATCACATATCCCTGCTGTTTCTAGGCTGACGTAGGATGTCACAGTGGGGACAAGGTTGAATTCCTGCCATATATTCCCTTGACCTTGCTCCTCTAAACACGCCATATCAAGCTGGTAAGTCAAAAGCAAATTTGTAGACATTTTAAAAATTGAATTTCAGTACAGTGAAACTATTGACGCGTGCATTCCTCAATAGTATAACCCAAGAAGTGTTTTGTCGAGAAATTGAAATCTATAAATTTTGATATGAATACGTGTTTGGGATATATGAATGTAGCTATCGCCGTGTGTGGATCCATCGAGTTAGATTAGTGTTGAAGTAACTTGTTTCCATTTTTCTCTTGATGCTTATTTCACTGTCAGTAAATTGACACAGTGGGTATCATGGCTAACTTGCATTTCGGACAAATACGTTTAATTTGACACAAAACAGAGTGTTTTTCTATTACTCACAGTGAGACTTCCGTCCACCCTGGTCAGTGAACGTCTTTACACTCGTGTTGCTACAGATCGATGTATAGAGGCAGGTGTGAGATCTCAAAGCCACCGTCTCGGATCTCTGAAGTCCGATATAGATGGCTTCCCTGGCTTTTCGACCGTAGTCTTGAGTTCGCGGTGGATTATGCGGGAAAACCCCGGGTTGATGTTATATAATAAACATGTGTATAGATCTTTATAGCATTAAAAACCCTTTGATAGGCGCTTCAAATTGTGGAAGCTACATTTTACGAAGCTAAATTGGTAGACTAAGTAACTGCTCTCCCATACTTCTTTGTGAATTCTTCTTATTCATCCATCCTGATTTTGAAGGAAAGGCCCTATTCACTGATGTATTTTAAATTACAGTTCTCCCAGTCCATTTGATAAATGGCGCCGCAACTCCGATCTGATGGTGTTCTGTCCTTGGGTGCCACAAGTAGTCTCCAGAGAGTGACGGCTGGTCTGAAGATGGTAGTTACCTTGTGTCTTTTGAACACTCGATGGAGTTCCTCCCAAACTCCCTTTAGTCCGTGGGGTGGGGGGGGGGGGGGGGGAGGGGGAGGACTCGTTTGCTCGGTCCTTGTGGGTTCTCACCATGTCATCCTTTTCCAGCCGAATCTTGAGTGCACAGGGTAATGAGCTGCATCTGCCCTCACAGGCGGTCATCATTAGACGTAACAATTTATGTAATGGTGTTTAAGTATGTAGACAACTCCCAACTTCTGATATTATGGATGATGAGAATTTTGGTACTGGCTGGTATGTGTGGGTTTGCGATAAACCAACGACCTAAGTGCGCCGTCAGAGCGACATATATCGCTGATATTTTAACATTTCAGTTCTCACATAAGACTTTCATATACTAAATGCACATATACCATAATTGTTAAACAAGTACTTCTCCAGCAAAACATTATAATGGAAGTGTATGTGATTCTTAATTGTAATCGATAACCTATACGGCAGGGTGTTCATCTACCGATAACAGCACCAGTCAGAATATGTTGAATGACCATAATGGACGGAAATCTCACTGTGAGTAAAAACATTCCTGCTTGTGTTGGATTAGGCGTACCCATATTATGATTCCAAGCTGATGAATGTGTTTGGATGAACTCTCTACAGTGTACATACACTATCTTTGCAGTTATTTATTCCTGACGTTATATTCAAAAATTCATATTTGACACCTGAATTCCTACCATATGGGTCAATTTTAGCTGGAAAATATTCAACAAACTAAAGAACTAAATACACCTCACCTGAAACAATTAACTATAAGACCACGACCGTATTTCGTATAACTATATCGTATGTCATATTTTCAGCACAAATGACGAAACACCGTGGAACGGGGATGTGTAAGGGTAGTAGGTATTTTATTTTGATCAATGCAGAACAATTGGAAGTGGGTGCAATCCAAATGTATATAAAAGAGCTGTATGACAAAATGCTCGAAATACCCAGAATTCAGGCTCAAATTGGACAAAAAAAAACAAATAGATACAGCTTGGGTTGACCTAGACCTTGACCTAGTTCTAGTATGACCATTAGTGGTAATCGTGTAAACTGGCTGCTGAAGACAAAGCGTTTGTGAATAGAGATTAGGTAATGAGCATGTAGGCGGTCACCTGAGTGATCGTTTGGTGCCCTTAAATTCAACCTTGAAGGAACTTAATTTGGGTGGGGGAGCTTATTTGGGTGGGGGAGCTTTCATACAATTATACAGCATAGTAATCTGGTACACAAGTAAGGCATAAGGTATGATACTAGAATTTTGAATAATGAATAATGTGTAATGAACAAGATCAGACATCTATGAACGAGCGCAGGGAGGCGGTGGGAGGGGGAGGGGGAAGGGCCACCACATACCCCTTTAAGTTTATTTCATAATTTATAATATATTTATTATTATGCAAAATACATGCCCTTCTGATGAAAGCTGATGCCCCCGCCCTTCAAATTTGCTTCCGGCGCCCCTGAGGTGAGGCACTGCATGTGAACATCGAGATCTGTTTCATTGATGGAAACTGCAATAGTGAAGCTAATTTAACACGATAATTTTAAATTTTAAATTAAAAATATTAGCAATAATGAAACACGATAGTTTTAAATTAGACAGTGTTAAGTAGAGTACATGCTATTAGTGATAGTATCATTGTCCATTTTGTGTATTGGTCTATCATGGCTAGTACAAATATTCCGCATAAAAAAACTTATTTCCGCGAAAGAAATGGTAAGTCAGCGTGTATTGTTATTTATGTATCAGTATTGTTCATTATGTATCAGTCAGTATTTCTTCGAGAAATAAATAAGGTTTTTCACAATGTCACCTATCAGCCACTGTAGACACTCGACCAAACAGAAGGTCTAAGACCACACTGCCTCAGGGACAGAGAAATCCAAAGGGAACCCCCGGGAAATAAGTATGTGCAGTGGCTGATAAGTGACACTGCGAAAACAAACTTATTTATTTTTCGGAGTAATCTGATTTGTTCATAATTGACATTTGTGAAGAAATAATGTTATTTCTGCGTAAATAAAGTTTTTTACGTGGAAATAACGCTATTTTTACATTATTTACGTGGAAATAACGTTATTTAGCCCCAGCGACCCAGGGAAAGATAAAAGCACGTGTAGGCAGTATTGGGTTAGTATCTCACACAGTAAATAATGTTATTTTCGCGTAAATAACGTTATTTGAGTGCAACTAACGTTATTTATGCGGAAATAATATTTTTAACCCAACGACCAAGAGAAAGATAAAAGCACGTGTAGGCAGGATTGGGTTAGTATCTCAAACACGACAGAAGTAAATAATGTTATTTTCACGTAAATAACGCTTTTCCCATGGGAATAATGTTATTTACGCATAACAAAGGTTATTTCCGCGTAAGAAATGTTTTTTTGCTTGTAAATTATGTTAACTATGTATCAGTCAGGAATACTTTAAGAAATAATTTTTTTTTACAATGTCACTTATCAGTCACTGTAGGTATGGGACGAGTCTATGACAAATTTACAAAAAAAAATTGCATACCTGATAAGATTTGCTGTCACTAGTATCCAGTGTTAGGAAAGACGAAGCGCGACTATGAAGTCCTCTACTATAGACAGACACAGTTTGGATCCGGAAGTAATCTGTAAAGTTTACTCTGATCCAGGCCCCAACACCTTCATAATCTGTTGCCCAATTGGGCTCGTGATCAGGGTGACTTACATCGATGATCTTGTAACAATCATATTCAGGAGATAGTACACTTGACTCGTCACAGGTGGCACCACAAGTGCTGAGCACTACGTTCTTAAATGGCTCTGAAGATGAAAGTAATATCACACAACCAAGTGACCCCACTATTGCATATGATATACATCTATTGCATCGTATGTTTTGTATTACACAGCAAGGATGAACATATCTTGTGACATCAAATCATGCAGTGATTGCCGTTACAGTACAGTGTGTTTTAATTGAACCCCTACCTATTGTACAGTGACTGCCGGCAAAGTAAGGTGCACATTTGCACTTGTACATTTCAGGTGCAATCTCCACACAAGTTCCTCCATTCATACATGGAGAGCTGTCACACACTTGCTCTGTAGATAGTATGGATTGACCGGATTTCCCTAGATGGAAACACATGGAAATCCCTAGATTAAGAGGTGATCAAAGTGGAAAGGATGAGCTGTCTGGAAGAATATACTGAGCATCAATAGGTTGTGCTTAGACCAACTATATCAACTTACTAATCACTGGGTAATCCGCCTGACCCTCTGACAAGGTGTGTGACACCTGACGTTGAAGAAATCAATGTAAATCTATGTCATTAATATTAATAAATGCTATTAGAAACTTACCTAGAAAAAGTGAAAAGAAAACGAGAGGTTATAGGTTATGCACTTGCCGGAATGACCTTGACCTTTGAATTTTGTAGTTCTTGTCGTACAGGTATTTGCTGGTAACATGTCTGTCAAGTTTCAGTCCATTCCAGGGAGTATTGACCCTGTTATGGCCTTTTGAAATATCGGGAACTTGACGTGTATGACGTCATTGCGACGTCACTGAACATTATAGTGCCAAAAGTAAAATATATATGTAATCAGTGGCTCAAGGCCTTTCCAACGGTAAACTAATCGATATGGTGCCCTGAACATCGTACTTGACTACGACATTGACCTATGGCAAACTTCTCAAGGTCAAATAATTATTCAGGTCACACAAGAAGGGCCTCTTGATATGATACAATATGGTCTGAGATTGAATCTATGATGCATATTTCCGAAGATGTGGCCATTCATGTGATTTTGACCTTTACCTATATCTTGACCTTGACCTTTAACCTTAAGTCACGAAATTGTACGTTGCCTTATACTTGAATAATTTCATCCGAATCGAACAAGAATTGTGGACACTATGGTATTTTGAAATTTCGAAAAATTTACGTTTATGACGTCAATATGACGTCAATAGACGTCACATCTGAAAACTAATGGGATAGCATATATCAGGATATCAAGACTCAAAAGGCTCTTATTTTCATGCTGTTATCAGCATAGAAAACTTGAAACATGCAATTATGCTTATATTGGGACCAACTTTGTTGTCATATAAACGTTAATTATGTTAACACGAATAATCCGATCGAGCTACAAATTGACTGTCAGCATCACATGCGGGTTCCACATCATATCCGAGTATCGGATCTGCAATAAATCATGTAACTTCGCACATCTGACACACACAAATCCTATATTTCCGTCAAAAATCACGTTTGACGTCAATATGGCGTCAAATGACGTCAAGTTTCAAAAATAAAAATATATTTGGAAAGCCCTCCCAAAGGCCTTTCTAACGAGCTACTACTCGATATATTCGCAAAAAGTCAAGGTCAAGGTCATTTTCAAGGTCGAATTCGACCTTAGGCACTTTGAACGGCTATAGGTCGTAGGCCTTAGGTCTAAATACAAAAGATGTTAGGCTATGTGAGTATAACATAACCTTTTAACTTGCGTTTTTCTAACTCCATTCGTTCTTGAGATATAGTGACCTACATGATTTTAGTTTGCAGCTCAATATTGACCTCGACCTTCGATCTTGAAATTTCATGAGATAGAAGAAATTTCCCTTGTTTATGAAAAGGTTCATTACTAGATCTTTATCGATAATATGCTGTTATCCGCATATACAATTTGAAAAATGCAATTTCAGTGAAAATGTGTGTTTTAAGGTTGTTCGAAACACCCGGAAAGGTGTTTTTATTGAGTAAAAAGTTATATTTCTTGATAGCTAGATATGTGATGGTTACAAAAAGCAGAAAAAAATAGTAGGTCACCGTATGATATTTTTTGCTATGATGCATTTTGTTGACCTCCTATCAGTCTTGAAAGTACCTCAGCAATAGCCACAATCCACTACATCATGACATGCAATCTAACTGCGTATTTTTGCCTAAAACTATATATTTATAGGATTTTTCAGTACAGAACTGTTGTATATGCAACGGTTCATTAAACTGATGAAACAAAATTCGCTAGCACTGAGTTTGATATGTTTCGTGGCAAGAGTAAGAACATGTGTATATATTTCAGCACTGAAATTTTACAGAAAAAGAGTAACTTCTGATAATCCATACAACGTTGAGTATCACTGCTCGGTCAGTAATACAGTATTTTTTTCAAATTTTTTTACATGTATTTCTTCAATGATATTTTGGGTTTGTAAAAATAATGTAAAAAATATACCTATCCAGGTTACTTTTCGCGATATAAGCGTTAAAACATGAAAAGTGTCATTTTATGGAAACAAAAAATCAATAATTTCATGAATTTGGAGTGCATACTATGTCAAATTATTCAAGTTTTTGTGAGTATGAATTGAAAAAAAAATCATATATTTCATATATTGTATGTTCTGACTTGACTCAGAAATGTATAAAAGGCTGGCATGGTAGATGTGATCATTAGCATGAACGGTATGGCTGCTAGAATGAACCACTAGAGGTATACGAACACATATAGGATTGCCATTTAACTCCATTATAACGTTTTATGAGAGAAATCACTTTCAAAATGTTTCAATTTTCATAAAATTTCAGTATGTTGAAGCAATATATATAACTTACAAAATATTAAAAAATCAGCACATGTTGTTGGAATAGATCAAACGCTACAAGCATTTGACTGTTAGCTGCTGACACCTGGCGAATTCCTCAGAAAGCAAACTCCCAGAAAGGGCCGGTTTGTTTATATGTATTCATGCGCACAGTAACAGCTCCAATCAACATGAAAATTCACATGTACATAGAGGAATACCCATAATACCACTATACAAACCAAAACAGAGACATTTTAAAGTGATACATGTGCATTTGGAGGAGAAACTGGGAGTTTTTAAATAATATAGTACTTTGATGCCTCATTTTGACCATATAAGGAAATCAATACAGGTCCATAACCTAAATAATGGCAATTTTCTTCACATTTTACAATTATAACACCCCACATACAGAGGTGATAATCCCCAATTATTGAGCTCTTATGTGAAAAGGGAAGACTTGTAGAGAAGAAATAAAACAGTGATTTTTGCACTTAAGAAAGGAAATATTTTGAACAAAAAAGTGAGATTTTCTTTGGAAATTTTGATTTGACGCCCGATCAAACATGCTCAAGGACAATTTGGGGTTTGTTTCAGATAAATGTATTATTCACCCATATATTACCATCAGTTTGATTCCCCTTGGACTAAATATGTCAAAATTTTAAAAGAGTTGGTAGTCCTACCCCGCTGCTTAGCACCAAACACTTTCTACCATACTGCTGTCTACACCAATAGTATTCAAATGTCGCAAAATGCTACCACCACACTCTCAATATAGTATATTTCTAAATTAAGCAAAAATTCCAAGGTTTTAATCTTGACAAAACACAAAAACGTAGATAATTTGTTGAAAATATGGTTTCTGCAAGCCAGAGATCACCGACATTAGGTCACATAGGTGCCTTGTACAGGGGACTAATTTATGTGCTGTATGAAATTTATTTATAAAACACATTTATATGATGGACTGCAATCGATCAAACGGCAAGAGACACATATGGGGTCAAAAATGTGGTTCTATGGCAATATCGAAAAAAAATATGGTAAAAAAATCGGAAAAGTGCGTACTTGACCAGATATGGTGCCAAAATTGCAAATAATATACCAAATGCATTCTGCAATGCCTAACCTAGCTTATTTATGATCGACTATATAGGTTGTGGTGATGAATTTCAGAGACACCTAGTATTATCCACCGTTCAATTTTTGGTGGCCATTTCGACACCTTTTTCGGTTAGGCTGTGTCTGAGTCCAGTAGTCCTCAGTGAAAGTGTATAATATTTTACAGTGATTTGAAATATTGGTTACTATATGAAAATAAAGAAAATAAAAAGGCACTAACTCCATGTCTTTAGCATTCAAGGGCGGGGGGGGGGATAAACACCGCCGCTATTAGCATGTAGATATAATCCTACATATGTAATAAAAATCCACGTGAACGAAAACTATGGTTGCAATGGTGAAAAATTCATGAATACCGCACATTATCCACACACAAATTAAAGAAATGCCACAAAACCTGCTAAAAATCTATAATACACAAGAATCCATGTCCTCGGTTTAGGTATACGAACACATATAGGATTGCCATTTAACTCCATTATAACGTTTTATGAGAGAAATCACTTTCAAAATGTTTCAATTTTCATAAAATTTCAGTATGTTGAAGCAATATATATAACTTACAAAATATTAAAAAATCAGCACATGTTGTTGGAATAGATCAAACGCTACAAGCATTTGACTGTTAGCTGCTGACACCTGGCGAATTCCTCAGAAAGCAAACTCCCAGAAAGGGCCGGTTTGTTTATATGTATTCATGCGCACAGTAACAGCTCCAATCAACATGAAAATTCACATGTACATAGAGGAATACCCATAATACCACTATACAAACCAAAACAGAGACATTTTAAAGTGATACATGTGCATTTGGAGGAGAAACTGGGAGTTTTTAAATAATATAGTACTTTGATGCCTCATTTTGACCATATAAGGAAATCAATACAGGTCCATAACCTAGATGTTGACTGGTCAATTGGCTCAGATGAGATTCTCTCCGGTCGCCAACTCAGTAGGCCTAATAGTTGAAATATCCCCATCAAATTTGACAAGTCAGTAGAACTTTAGGAATAAATTTCACCCAATTAGCTTGAGCAAGATGACCGCCACATTTGGCACAGGATTTTGCGATAACTTGTAGGCCTATACATACGGACGTGAGGATATAGCTTATTATATATAAATGGCTGATAACGGATTTGACTGAGAGGGTAGCGCTGATCTGTGCGCGGTGAATTTTGGAGATTATTTCGTCTATAGGTCTATTTCATGCATCTCGATTAATTTTGGCAGAAAATCGCCTAACATAGTGTAAATTTCTGGGCAGATAAGCTGCGGAAACAAAAAAGTTAGCCCCATTCGGCTTACATAGCGGAACGGGTATGGTAGACGAAACGTGTCAAAAATGACAACTGTAACGAAAACGGAGCCCCGCGAAATCGAGCCTGGTGGGCTGTAAATGTTGCGGCCCAATGACGCTGAGCTCTTCTTATGATGTATTCCTCTTAAAGAGTGAACATTTGGTATATTCAGGCTATATAATGGACAGGCTATAGAGGAATTGATGTATGTCAATGGAATGTTGCTTAGTGGAACTGGAAATGCATATGCGTGTTTGGACAAACTTAGGGGCGCATAGGACAAACTATTATAAAAGAGTGTGTGACGACCTCTGGATATTTTGTGGTGAACTTTTAAGTTCTAAGAGATTGGAATTGTGAAGAAAACACTCCACAGGGGCACAAAATGCAGGATTCGGCGGATGGGAGGATGTGGTAAGAAACGGAAGAAACCCTCACACTTGTTTTATTGGTCTTACACAGATATCATATACAAAGTAATGAGCGCCACTTGCGCCATAAACTCCCCCCCCCCCCACCCCTCAAATTTGCTCTTGCATTCGTTGTATCTTTTGTCCTTGGTCCACTCAAGTCAAGTAGCAACAAATTCCATGTGTTATGCCATACTAGTACATTCATGCTTATTAGCCCTACGATATCTGCAATACCATGAATAGTCTTTCAAAATATTATTATCGCTAAGCTTGAGTTGTATTGAAAATTATGCCATGATCCACAGAAGTGTTGTCAATTTATTTAACAGTGTTTTGAATAATTTTACGATCTGTTTGATTAGGTTAATCCGAAGATTTGGAAATTGTTAGGTCTACTAGTTTTGTTGTGCAAACGTTTACTCATATACATATTAAAACTATGTAACGAATGGATGTTCTAGTAGTATTATCTTCTTAACCGAGGCTGGCCCACTGAAAGATACTAGACATATGCTGTGATGCTTCCAGTACTTTGTGTGTTCAAGTCGAGACTCCGCCGTACTGATTACAGACCGCCGGATTTTCCAGTACTCCCATTGCACGGCAACATTCATACCCCGCCGATCCCTATTTCACCCCGCCGTTACATTCGCTGTTTATGACACGTTTGGTCAACCATAGACGGGCCACATTGATGACGCGTTCGGTGTATCGAACAACCTTAAATGGAGTCTTCGATGTTAATTTCAAATGCCTGTCAAATCCGTAATACGGATCGGATCCGAATCAAATTTAGACAATTTATTAACAATATTGGTCCGCCACTTGTTGCAAAAAATCAACGTGAACTATGCATAATAGATCGAACTATAACGAAAAGAATGTGTTAAATGGCCTTTTCAATGTTAAATTAAAATGGCTGTCAAAAAATCCATAATCCGGATCAGATCCGGACCAAACTTATACCAAACTTATACGTCCGACGGCACATACCTATTAAAAAGTTTTGGGATCCTATCGCTAGAACTGTGGATGCTAGAGGGCGTACAAACAAACACACAAATCCACAAACCAACTGACCAACATACTTGACGAAATCTTTAGATTCCAGGCAGTAAAATTCCATACCTAATGAAAATTACGTGTACATTGTACATTGCTGAAAAAAGTTACAAAGAATTCGACTGAGTTTGTTGAAAGAGTTCGACGTGTCGGACATTTAGCGTGATGCATATCCGGCCTTACCTTTCCAGGATGTATGTCATGTCTGCATTGTACAGATGACAGCACAACGGCCATAAAAAAGACATGTGAAGATTTGGCCCGCAACTCCATTTTCGACAAATAAGCAGTATAACTATATGCAGTAATGGACTAATATGCAATAAAATGAAGACTTTTTTTCCTGTATGGTAGTGTACTTCTTTGCTTTCACTGTATACTGTTTGTATATTTATCAATGTATCAGTCCTGAATTAACTACGTGGGTATGCACGTGCACAACCTGACGAAATTGAACATAGAAAACACAACAACAAAAAAAAGACAACGAAAAGCGTTGAGAAAATATCAATGGCTGATTAGTCCATTGTGTTGCAGAACTGAAGTATTTTCGCGACATCGACCACATCTCAAGCGTGCTCTGTCACAGTCGAGTGGTCCTGATGTTCTCATATTGGTTGACTTACTGACAATACTATTATCATTGAACCAGACCGATCAAAGTTACATATATTTTTATGCAACAAAATTGCGCATAATAAATGCAGCACAGACTGCCATAACAACCAAGTCTCGAGTGCGCTCTGTTACCGTCGAAGGTTAATGATATATCTATAAGTTACAGATAGTATATGTTACAGATATTTTTCCATGCAACAAAATTTTTCACCATAAATATATTTATAATACTGATAAGATGAGGATGGTGCTTACATGCAGTGTCAGGCTTAAATATTAGCATATCTGCCACAGTGTGTTGCGTTGATTTAAATTACGTGCCTGCATTTCGTCTTATTTCGAAACCGTACACTATAGAGTGTTTTTTGCATTGATCCAACATGAACAACTTAAGTTGCACTTGGTGTGTGATACTTCTCTGTGTAACGTCATTACACAGCATAAAGGCTACTAGACAGGTAAATATTAATAATAATGTTAAGTAATATACATGTACAATGGAATAAGTGTTCATGCATACGGCATATGCATACGCCTTCAATAACAGCCCCTCATTTAGGCTTGAGACCATTCGAGTATATTTATTTCACTTGCATACACTGGACACTGGACAAATCAGAAAACCCACGAGACAGAACAAGGTGTTGATTCGCGAAAAGGTTAGTTTTCCAATTTGACATGGATTTGAACATGATTTTGATGAATTGTGTTTTGTTTTGAAGGTAAATTATTTCAAACATTACTGCTTGTATTTTTCACCCCAGAGCAAGTATGTTCGAGTTTCCCGTGTGTGAACGGAGGTACCTGTGTGGAGACCGGTCCCAACTCGTACAAGTGCAGCTGTGCGCCATACTATGTTGGCGAGAAATGTCTTACCGGTAAGATTCTTGTGGTCATTGGTAAGATAATGCCCCCGATGGCGCCACTTTCTAAAAATTATTACCAGATGTGCCAATATATTCATCATACTATTCATTACGCTCACTACTAGTATTGCTATTACGATGTGGATATATTTAATATGTAAGGGGATATACATTCAATGTGACTAAAGTGAATATCGTATGGTTACTCATCTATTCCAGAACCACTGACAAATATAGCTCTCAGCACCTGTGCGACAGAATGTGAGGCATCCAGTAATCTTACAGCAGATCGAAGTTGCTACGCCAGTATATCCGGAGCATCAGTGCTAGAAGAACCTTCAGGCTGGGCCAGTAATTATGAGCGAGTAGGAGCCTGGATCAAGATACTTTTCACCGACTTCTTCAGAATTCACAACTTCGCTTTATTCGACCGCATAGAACATGACATATCATCTTCGATTTTAACGCTAGAGACTAGTGACCTCAAAACCACCGAGGTTCGTATGACCATGCGTATAGTTGCACAACATTATTGTCAGACGATGTTTCAAAAACAAATGTGTGTACTACAAGTTCGCCACTCTTTATTATCGTCCGTATTATCATTTGAGGTCATGCCTATATGATTGAGCATGTTTGTAAATGACGGTATGTTTTTATATTGGTGGAACGTTTGGAGGGCCACATTTTCAGAAAGCATGTACACCGTTATAAGGTCGTACAGAAACTAGTCGCTGATACATATGACCATACCGATCACATATATATGTATAAATGCATCTTTTAGATGATCCATAATACCGTGCGCATATTGTAGCAGTATCCATATATTTATTGCCATCATTATGTCGGCTTTTTATGGTACCCAAAACTGAAATATATGACTGTGAATTTCCATCAAACAGGTCAGCTTGATGTGTCTTGGAACGAATGTCATCGCTGATAAATTCTGGCAGCAATTTGACTTGATTCCCACTGTGTCCAGTTACCTCAGCATCGAGATATCTGATGTTTGTAATCCAACTTCCACAGAATATGTTGGCTTCCGCGGTGTCATGGTTTATGGCAATGATGGTAAGTAAAACTTTCATCAGATATTGAAATTTTTAAGCAACACAAGTCGTACTACTCGTGTGATGACAATTTGTCATCCTAATTGAACGTTGGTTCAATTATATATCACCCACTCACTGCTAGTGCCACTGATGAACGCTGCTTCCCTGGCCCTCGGAGCTTGGTGCTCATCCTCCAGCGCCTACCACGCCGAGGACTTTGGCTGCCACAACGCCATAGACGGTGTAGAGGCACCCGGACTCGGTAATGAGTGGGCCTCGGATGGGGAAGGCGCCGGAGCCTGGATCTACATAGACCTGAACCAAACCAGGACCGTCATGGCTGTCGGATTTCTGCAGAGATGCAGCCAGGCATCACAGAACAACTTCCTCATGCTGGAGTTCAGTGACACCAGCACACAGGAGGTGACAATGGGGTTGATATTTGACGAATAAATGACATGTTACCATAGCTATCGAGAGAATTGGCTTGTAAAATTCGCAGAACGCCGTGTCCAGCAATAAAACCTGGTTATGAAGTGTATGGCAAACGGAAATATTATATTTTTTTTCAGTTATTCTCAGATTTGATAGATATGGGCCATTTCACAGGAACTCCTGCCAAATATCTCGGAAGTCTGAAAACGTAAACAATTCTAGACCAATCAAAGCGAGTGGCTTTGGATCATCTTCAACCGTTTTGTGCTCAAGTTCAAATGATAAATGCGCAGTTTTATAGATCGCATTTACCACATATACAACTAAAACTCGAGTCATGTAGAAGCAATTCAAGATACAAGCATGTAGATCTTCTATATATCCTCCGGAACATGTCCATCAATGGTTTCTCTGCATAAACACGTCGTGTGCACGTGGGAGGGCACGTTCATATATAGCACTGAAAACACTTTGGGAAAGTCATGCGTGGTTCCACGCTACCCTGGGAACGCTTGTTCTGCCCCAGTATCCAATGCGTCTCACGTATTGAAGTACGGATATTTCCAAGAATATTTCGAGTAAAGATATTCATTTAAAGAGTTCGACGGGGCCCTGTGAACTGGTCTATTGCATTGGTCAAGCTTATTACGGATTTTTCTGTTCAAATTAATGCTGTTCACAATTGGCCAACTGCCTTCAGATCGAATTGGAATGTTTCTCTGGTGTCGATCCCGTGGACTGCGAGGGTCAGTACTGGCAGCAGTTTGACCTTGACCCTTACGTGGTGACGTCATACGTCAAGGTCACGATCACGGCCACGTGTGCAGTGGAAAACAACGGCTTTAGGGAGATCCGTGTCTTCAGTTTGAGAGGTAATGTAGTGGGTGCCAACGTATACCATGCCATGCAACATAACTCACAGTTTGTAAACGTTGTTGATAATAATCTCGATAATTTGTTCAATTTGGCAGAGGACGGAAGTTACTAAACATGGAGTAATGGTGCTCCTGCTGCTCATGATATTTGGAGGAAGACTCGATCAACAACATGATGATTACAATGGTGATGATAGTATTCGTAAAATGCCCTATTGTATAATCAGGAGAGAGGTAGTTGTTGCTTTTTGTGGATGCTTCAAAGTCGTATCAAATATCGGCGTCACTTATATGCGACCTTAGGAAATATTGGGATCAGCTTCCTATTAACAATGTGTTATAAATAACACTAGTGACAAATTAACTTCTATATCAGCCTGAGCGACGCGGAGCGTCTGAGATGGCTGTCATTCACCCTCGGGACGGAAATCGTTTGGACATCTTTTCAACTAAAAAATCAAAATCTTCCACAACTGTACCTTCTAGGCCTCATCTATATACCGAGAGGACATAGGGGATACATATTTGGGGATCAATGACTTTATCACTGAAATATCCCAACTTGAAAACGCGAACCAGATTTTGACAAGCTCTTGGCCGGGCCATGGGTTTATCCATTTTCCCAATAGTATGACATCGAATTCGCTTGGTGGCGCCACAACTCGATCTCAGATAATGAGAAGTGGCGCCACCAAGTGAATTGTGAGGTCAATACAGCTGAAAAAATGGATGCGCCATGAGATGTGTCAAGTTGTCACAATCCGGTTCGCGTTTTCAAGTTGGGATATTTCAGTGATAAAGTCATTGATTGTTTGTCAAATATGTATCCCCTATGTCCTCTCGGTATATAGATGAGGCCTAGAAGGTACAGTTGTGGAAGATTTTGATTTTTTAGTTGAAAAGATGTCCAAACGATTTCCGTCCCGAGGGTGAATGACAGCCATCTCAGACGCTCCGCGTCGCTCAGGCTGCTTCTATATGTGCCCTGTTGGCAAGAAACCCTCACTCGATGGAGCCATCAGTTTATAACGTGTTAAATATGTTAGGAAATATATAACTAGCAGCAAATAGTGTTGAAAAATGTCCCCTAGAGTAGTGCGGCACGTTTAATCCAGGTTTCATTTTGAATGGAAAATTCAAAATAAGTTCTCCATGTTCACATTCCAAATCCATTAGCTGTTGTGAAACGTAAAAGAATACACCAATTAGTTACATGTTCTTTGAATGTGGATTATATTCTGGAATGTTTAGAACGTCGTGTAGCCAAAATAGACTCACTAGGGAGTGTCCAGTGACCCTGGACCCAATATAGTGTGTTGTTTATGATCTGTCTGTAGGTCATTCTGTCTCCCCGTCTGTCTGTATGTACGTGTGCGTATGCATGGTCTGATCAAATTGCATTTTCTAGGAATTGAAGCGTGGTTTTGTTAAAAAAAATGACAGATTTCACCACACACACAATCAATCGATGCACTTTATTACGATATGTACAAAAAATAAATACAATAATAAAATAAATGTGAGCAAAACATAAAGCGCGTCAAGTAATAACTTGTGCAGCCACGTGTTTATTATATCAGGGAGCCTTTTATCATTTTACCCACTAGATTTCAATATGCCAACACGCTACGTGTATTCACACCCATCATGCACATTGCTTGATATATTCAGAAAAGTACACGGCAGTCTGCTTCATCAATGCCCGAGTGAGTATTGTGTCAATTTTAAATTTAATAAAGTCTTTTCCTAAATTGTATAAATCACAATAGCAACATTTAACCATGACGTGAAATTCATCACTAATATGACATTCATCGACAAACCTACAAAACCTTAAATATATTTCAATATTGGGCCGTGTGCCACTTTCAGTATCAAAATTATGTGCTGATATAGGCACCCCTGCTGATCTGTGATTTACATTTTCCAACTATATTACTTAAAAGTCTACATTCTGTTCTCCTGAATCATCTCTACACAAGTGTTACTACAAAATGTTGGAAGTCACACATACTCTGATTTTTCTAACCCCTTCATACTGTTTTTTTGCTGATATGTTTGCGATACTAAAAGGTATCTTCCTCCAACTTTTTCATTTTTCGCGACAGAAGTCTAAAATTTGGTAGATAATTAAAGTTAGACTCACAGGTAAAGTATGCCAAGTTATTCAACTCTGCCATTTAGCATCGCAAAAATATCGTCAAGAATCGGTGTAAGCAAGTTAGAAAAATCAGAGTGTAGTGTTAAAAATAAGACAATCAAGCATATATGTTCAGTAATATTTGGGATACATTAATAATCATTTGGCTTATTTACACGTGTATTCATGTGAATGGGGTACCTGCTGATGCCATGTGCTTTTGGGGCTCTAAAACAGTCTATTATGCCCAAGAAGTACTAAAAACGTCATGTCCATTGTTTGTATTATGCAAAAACAAACATGACAAAAAATTAATGTAATATTATTACGTTTTTGTATGAATTTGGCAAGTAAACTGATTCCATGGTTTGTCTATACCCGAATTACATGGTGGCGATCCTGGTGGCAAACAGGAACCCCATTGTCTGATGTATTCTACTTAAAGCACATTCCATGCGAACATTGGTCCTATGTGCTTTGATAAGGTAAGAAGCTAACCGTCAGCTAGCAGTACATTAGACGTTGGTCAACAATCCACAGAGGCGTCAAACGCCATTAGACCTGCTTATCAAACTGCACTGTAAAATAGAAACAAAACATCGTAACATCATGTAGCCATATTACCTTCAAGAACTGCTCCACTCCTTGGTGCAATGAAGCAATATCGTCACATAATCTTTGGCATACCTCATGCAAGTTAAGTGGCACAAAGTAGAATAGTCTGAACTGGAGCAATGCTTGTACATAAAATGAACAAGCTAATACCTCCAGTATTGTCTTCTATCCAGTCAATGAATCTGGTCACCCTTGTGTACACACCGGGCTTCTTGGCTTCGGCACAACCGCTCCCCCAACTCACCACGCCTTGCAACTGCCATGCACCGCCTGGATAATGTATTATGAGTCTGGTATATGCAATATGATATGCATTGATAATTGCTATAAAAGCGAAAACGACACATATTTGCGATAGAAGGTTCGAGCGAATCGTTACATCCAAATACACAATGACGCATCAGGTCATCCTGTAGAAACTTGTCGTTCCTCTCATTCAACAGATTCATATTTTTCATCCAAAAAAAGTAGAAATAGCCTAACGGTTGGGGAAGGCTACCAAAGAAATATATACAGTTGAGGATTGACTGCATATAATCATTCTGAAACTGGAATGCACAGCAGGTACTGGTCCATTCAATTATAATGTAAATATATATGTATCAAAAAACGCATATTTGTGCATAACATGCACCAATCATCGTCATAATGTATTTCATTCACCTAAAGCCATCAAAATTAACAACCGAGACATTATTCGTTAGTAACCAGCAATCATTATTTTTTTTTCATTGTTTTCATATCTCATTCTCCGACTTTTTTCTCACTAGTTAAAGTACATTCATAACATGATCAGCGATATGGTTATTTTGTACAGCAGTTAATAATGCAGGGAGTTTTTGTCAAGCGGAAAATACATGCTTGTTGGTTTGAAACATATAAAGTGATATATGTAATCACAAGTTCACACAATTACTATGATATTATTTATGAAATCATGTCTCGTTATCCATGAGTATATGTGTGTATGCCCACCAAATTTTGGGCCATGGATCTGCGTTGTCTTGGGAGATTTTGTTACCTGTAGGTTTACATCATAAGTCAATGAGAAAGTGGCTTACTGCAGTTACTGGTATATTTACCTGCAATCAGTTCTTAAGCCAGAATTGACTTTTCAAGTCCATTTAAGGTCAAGGTCAACACTGAGACCATCACATGTGATCCCCCATTTGAATGTGTGTATTTCCCAGTATGACGTCATACAGCTCCCAGTATGACGAAAAAATTGGATGCAATATCTCCAAAGTTTTTTAATGACGAAAAGGGTTTTTTCTTGGCTGGAAATTTCAGAACAAAAAGTGACTTGATTTTGGACCGAAAATTACCAATTTGTCGCAAAAAAACAGATGTCCGTCAGGCGCACATTAGCAAGTAAAGGGCAACAAATATAATGCTATACCGGGATACAGAAGGGACGCCTTATACGTAAATGAGAAACAGTTACTGAATATTTTTCGAGAAAGTGGCCACAAAGTCCAACATGCATCATTTTGCTAACAAAAAGTGTTCAATTTTTTCAATTGGACTGGAGGGCCTGGTAAAGATCAAAATAGGAGTGATGGAAATTCATTTATTAAAGACGATAATGACATTCGCATGCATTAGCGATTAACATAACCAGTTATATGTACGGCAAAGCAATAATGACTGTTCAGTATTATCATTGATCTGCGACAACATTTGGTCAACGCAAAGGCTTACCCGTGGAACACACAAGCGGTCCACCGGAGTCACCCTGTACAACAACAATCCATATGATCCTTTCCGAATGAATCAATATGACTGGTTAATACCTTGGTAGATTCTTCAAACAATTAGATTCGTATTTTAGTATATAGGTATCGTTATTACCTGACAGGAGCTCTTGAGGCCCTTAGGGTAGCCAGCACAGATCATCTCCGGGGTAATGCTGCCGCCGTACCAGCCGGCCTGGTTACATTGCGCACGGGACAGAACGGACACCTGCACCTGCTGCAAGTTCGCCTTGTTTCCCGTACCTGGCAGTTGGTGGAGATGAAAAATACTGATACCAGGTTTGATCTAGTGCTCTGACAGTATACAAGCTATTCTAAGCTCTGATACAAAAATGTTGATGCTTATAACCATGTGATTTTGACTGGGTTTGGTTGTGGATGTAAAACCACTGGCAGAATGGAAACTGATAAAAGCTACGGGTAGGACTCACCTAGTAGGAGTACATCGCCGGTGGGGTTAATATATTAGGCGAGTTATGTTTTTTTTTCATTTATTGGTTCACAAACCAACATTTGTTGTTTTCGTGCATGTTGAAGAAAACAATAACTGTTGATTCTTTCTGATTTATGCTTTTAGGCATAATTTATACTTTGTTTGAATATTTTATTTTCCCCGACACTACATTTGAGTCTATTTTATTTTATATTTTTATTCCTCCCTTCGACACAACATATTTCTCATCCGTCGTTCATAAACCAAGGAATATAAAAAACGAATCGCCTTATATACTACATGACAACTACTTTATGCTTACCTTTCGTCTCGCCCCAGCCCGTCACCACACAGAGAGTCCTAGCCGGAACGTCAGCAGCCGGCAGACAGACGGGGGATACCTCGCTGGCGAACACAATAGGCCTGGCCAGCTTGAACAGAGCTATGTCATTGTTGAATTGACCACCGATCCCGTACGATTCGTGAACTATCACTTGTTCCACGTTGAGTGTGGCCTCGCCTCTTTCTGTCTGGTAAACATTGTGGTCGCCAATTCGAACACGGTAGTAGGAGGGAATTTGGTTTTCGTTTCTGGATGGGAGTAGTTGAACTTTAATTTGGACCAATATTAAATTCCAACTCATTAGTCTAACAACAAAAAGTGCATGATACTCATCGCAGACTCAGAGTCTCCCCCTCTCATTGAAGCCATTCGTTGAGCTGAAGAGAACAGTCTTTACAGAATGCTGATACCTCGATTTCTTAAAGAAATATTTTGATATTGAAAATCCGGAAAAATTCTCCAGATAGCCTCGACAAATCTGTCATCTAATTAGTATGCAAATAAGATGTGTGACGTCATTGACAGCTTGCTTTTTAATTGGGCGATTTAATTTGTTATGATTAGCACTTAAGCTCATAATTTGTCACCAAAACTCATCAGATATATTGATCAGTAGGAATAGTCAGTGAGTGCATATCAATTTTAGTTGCCATGGCAACCAATGGGCTGATTTGGCGGTTAGCAACCAGGTTTCAAGTTAAAACACAATATATGAAAGTATCAAACCAATTTAGATAACAGGGTAGGAACTATGTTTTGTGAGATTGATGAACAAAATGTTCAAAAAAACACACCTTAGCAACCGATACAGGCATGAAAAATCACTGACGTCTAGAACCATTGGAAATTAATTGATGCTATTAAAGCTGGTTCCCATTGCCTGTCATGGATGCTAAGGATTCAGACATTTGACGATATACATTTTGACGATATATTCCTCATTATATTGTCATTACTCTATCGTCTGAAATGGTTTCATACATGTAAATATTGTATTTAATTAGATATTGACTTAAGCAAACATGGTTGCTAAGCGCCCAGCCAGATCATTGGTTGAAATGACAACCACGAATTCTTGAAATCACTGACTATTGGAACTGAAAAATTACATTATATTTGTGCACATGCACAGGATATATGAAACATTAAATGATTATCTTGACTCCCATCTTTAGATTATTGAAATACATTGTCCAGAAGTTCTTGAAAATGACGATGCTTGTGATCACCGTGTCAACATTGGTGTGAATATTGGCAAAAGAAACCTTATTTCTGGGGAATATCAAATGCTACTAACATTTATGAAGTACATAGATGGGCAGTAGTATCTAGGACATCATATCATGCCCCTCAGTTATTGTATGTATGCCTCACATTGCAGAAATCAATTTTGTCCTTACTTATACGGGGTGTTGAACATGACCTGACCCCATAGACAAAAGAATTAGGTCAGTCATTGACTTAAGATATGTTGAAGGGTGATGACGAACGTTGTATCTTAGAATTTTCTTCGTGCAAACCTGATTCTTTTCTTTATAAAAGACCGATTTCCTCCTCACATGTCACTTTCCGTAGTAAGAGAGTGATGTGGTAAACGGTCATATTATGCTACATGACATTGCGTCTGCCTGATTGAGAGAGGGGACAGGAGTGGTTGAGAGTCTTCTGGAAAGGTCAAGATTTAAATCGTGTTGATTACTGTTGATCCAGCACCTTTTGAGGAAATACTACGGATTGGTGATGATACTGACGTAATACCACGGCATTGGTTCAAAGTGACCAAGGGCAATATGACAGGGACAGACAACAAACGGTCGCTGGCTACAGGGTGTGCAACTGGAGTGAAAACAACAACTCGTAAAGTCTCCAAGTTGTTCGAACTAACTTTACGTACGCACAATGGGCAGCCGTCAGAACCCATTCAGGATGTATGACGGAGCCCCCGCACCAATGGCCCCAGTAATCCGTGAACGGATGGTTCCTTTTCCGCACGCTGATCTGCCACGGCCATGAGTGAGGGACTGCTTCCTGTCCGCCAACTATCCGGGCAAACTTGGGGTCAATCGATGGCGTTCCACACATGCCTGCAAGCGAGTAAATTGCTCACAGGAATTATACACTTATGTCTGGATATGGTCAAAACTTATCACTGCCACATGAAAGAAACATATAGTCAAATGCTGTTCGAGCGACGTGATTTTCTCAACGAAGCGAGTTATGAGTTGCTCAAGTGGGAATTATATCTTATCTCCCTCAAGCGAAATGACGCATCACTCGTCAATAATAATAATAATAATAATAATAATAATGCGACTAGCGTTTAGTTGTTAAACTATAGTTTAATAAGGAAAAGCCAGTATTTCATTGCAGCTTCACGCCGTCCTAAACCCCGACCACCAACTTTACTAGGACACCCAGGCCCATAGAAATGAATCCAGACTAAGATGGCATGACATACCCCATTTATGGGGTATGTCTCCCCATCGATATTGTAATAAATAATAATAATAACAATCATAACCAAACAACAACAACAAATACATGGAAGCATCAATTTGCCTGAAAACAACAATCATACCATTGTCGTTCCCTCCAGATCCAGGCTTCGTCTTTTCCTCGCCATTGAATCTTGCGTGGAAACCCTCAGCGACCACATTGGTGTCCGTCTTCAGGACGACATAGAGAACATTGCCGGAGGCTGTGATGTCTCCTGGGGTCTCATCTCCACAATATAGTCCTAGCAGGTCTGCACTGCTGTCAAAACCGTCATAGATGTACAGTTTGTCATAACGACACAGTGATGCCGCCTCCAGTTCAAAGCCCAGGAAATGTAGATGGGCCCGCTATGTCAGATTACAGTAACAGGTCATACATCGTGCATACCTTTTGTGTCGTGTATGTACACACTAGCTAAGGAATTTGTTCCACTGGCATGCGCATTTGTGCAATATATATATATGGGGAAATTATTGATATTATTATATGCCTACGAAAATGCAACAATGGATTACACAGAGTGCAATCGGTCCGATATACTGCGGTATTGACCTCCTTCATATTGACTGGCGTTGCGCATAGCAAACGGTGGTCTTTTGACGATTTCATATTCATGCGCTGTTGGAATGACGTTTTTGGTCTTGTAGTGCATGGATATGTCCAAAATTTTTTTTGCTTTCAGCATCTAATATGGCTAGAAATATCAGCATTTGTAATCATCTCTCCCGACGTGTGTGCATATCATGATGCGGCATGTAATAATAAGTTAATCGACTGGATACAGTGTTTGAGGCCCTCGGTCGTGTCTGTGCCGCGGACGTGCGTGCTACGGCCCAGACACGACCTCGGGCCTCAAACACTGCTTGCAGTCAATAACCCATAACTATCCTATACTTATATCTTACAAAAATAAATAGCACACAACATGAACAATGCATATGATGGATGACACGTGTACATGTATATTCACCATGGTGGGAGGCACAACGATTCTCCAGGCACAGTTCATGTTGTTGAGATATTTCTTCCCGCTCTCGTAGCCGAGACTGGAGAATTCTCCTTCCTCTCTCTCAAGAACTTGTGGTTTGTTAGGTCCACAGGCTGGGCTTTCTTTTGTACCACTACCTGTTTTCAAATCATTTGCAATCAGGCTGTATTAATCTTGATCTCGATACCAGATCATAAATGAGAAACTGGCAAATACTATTGCCAATCAATGTTTGGGGTGAAATCGGATGTTCCCAAATTGGATATTTCTGGCACCACATGAGGAGGATTACACGAGTTGGGGTTGAGGGTACTTGGTTCTCATCAAACAGAATGCAGTGACGTCCATAACCTATTTCTAAACTGTGCATTGTATTACTCTGCGCGGAATAAAACCACCCGCTACCTTGGATGAAGTCCCATTTGAAGCTGAACCCTCTGGCGTTGATGCTCCAATCCGATACAAACTTGACAAAGATTGAGTTGCCACTCGAATTGAAAGATGGCGGGGATGGTGTGCCACAGATGACTGCCAGCATCGGATCGCTCGTCGTACGGCCATCGTACACCGTAACAGAGTCGTAAAGGCAACTTGATTCGTACTCAAGTGCAACGTCGGTGAATTCAAGCCGTATCTTCTGTTGGACGAAAAAGATGCGAATAAATCTTATGGTACAGTGGTCGGGATTTCATGGCTACTCTATGATGTGAATTCGTTTTGGATCTCTATTTTTAGGTTACCAACGGATAAGCTTTTGTCGTGTTTTTTTGTCCGTCCGTCCATCGTCCTTCACTCTGTCGTCTGTCCGGGTCTGTTATATTTATTTTGACGTCATCAATTTTCCTATTCTTCTGCCAGAACATACCTTGTGTCAATATCTGTCGACATTTTTAAAACTATTTTTTGATCGAACCGTTTCTTGCGATTTTGTGGCCATTTTAGTGCTGAAAACGGCCAATTTGACCTCAAAAACAATTTTCTTAACTTCCACGTGATATGTGTGTGTTTTTTTTATTTAATTCTGTTGTCGCATACTACTTTAGGCCTTTTGAAACATGTATAAACGATCGAAACTAATGCACCAAACACCCCTAAAATGGGCCGAAATAGACAAATTGGCATCTAGGGACAGATAGTATTTGTATAATGAACATATACGAAGTAGTATATAATGGGGTTTTTTGGTGACCTTGAAATTTAATATTTTACGTAACTATGTAATTTGACTTCTGCAAACGAATTGATTACAGATAGATCTTAAGGTTGTGTAACGTGCGTATATGGAACCTTTATATGCTGGATCTGTTACTGACATTGGACATGACTTCAGCCTATGCTTAGTAATGAATCTGCCCTTAAGCTACAGCACCCTTGGTGTTATGTTTTTCCAGTGACAATTACAGTAAAAACATTTATATTATGCGCACTGTTTTTCTTTGACAACGCAGGAATGGCTCTGTTTTTAAATGTCATCACTGAAATTGCCATAAATGACGTACTATGTGAATGTGCGAATATCCAAGCTCTATACCAGGATTAATGATGTGGACAGCTTCAATATAACAGGGAAAATTGACTGAAATTCCAACCCAATTTTTCTTGTCGTAAGTCGAAAAATGGCTGCATCGCACAGATTCGAATGAATCGCGGTTAAAAAATATATGCATGTCACAATAGTAAGTACTGGGAGTCCAAATCATGATTTCCAAATATGTTAGTGAACAGTTTTTGAGAAAACAACCGTCAAAGTCCGATATTGGCCTTCTTAAACAACCCCCGTCCCTCCCCCAACCCCCCGGGGAAGCTGGTACAGTCTATCAAACTATCCGGTGGTAGCCGCCGTCACCCGGGGTAGCCCGCCTTCCCCCCACCCAAAACATAAAACAATGTGGACAGACGAATGACACCAAAGCCATGCCAATAGGTTATCGGACCCTAGCTCCGGCAAGTAACTGAACAATACAATATATAATAGAGCTGCTCACGGAGCCTGTGGGGGCTACAATCCTCAGGCCACAATTCGAATCATCTCCATAGTTGCCAGGGTAACCATGTGATGTGGCCGTACCAGGCTCATTCGTCTGGGATGTTCCGCTGCATTGTATCGCTACAGCACACATAATTAAGAATGAATAAGACTGAACTATCACCGTTACCGTTCGATACCATTCAGTCGGAATATACTTATACAGAATATAGCCGGCTTGTGTTGTCATACCAGTAGCAGTTGGAGACACTGGCGCTATGTGGAAATCGATATTGATCGAGAAGCCAGGAAAGGATATCCGACCATCACTCCGGAATTGGATGAATGCAGTTGAACCCGAAGTAACCACTGTATTTGGGGACATCACAGTCCCACATAGACGGATCAACTCTGGATCATATGGCAGGCGTGGTGGTACAAGTTACCCACAACATAAATATCTCATCAAGTCAATGTGCATGTATGTCCAATGGTTGTATTGGAAACCGCTACAAAGAGACTTAGAAATAGAGAGGGACACTCTATCGATCCGACAGACCCACCTGGCGCAGCAGGGCTGGTGCCGTCGTACACGGCAAGGCTATCGTATGGACAGTTCTGTCCACCTCCTTCGATACTCACTGGTCCGTTAAAACTTATAGCGATGAACTGTTGAAAATGTATGATAACTTAACATCAATATATTGTACGGGTGGCTGTGCTGCCACTAATGTTGGTCCCATGAAAGCACGGACAGGAAATTGCAGCCGCCAGCGAACTACTTAAACATTTAAGGAAGTTGGTTCCCCAAATTTGGAATAAGGCTTTCCGATACATGATCGTGTTTCAGCACCATGTGTGGTACAGGAAGATCAAGTATTCAATCTTTAAGTGACTGGAAGATTAAGTATTTCTTAGTGCGTTGTGAGCGGCAGTCAGTAACCAAATTGTATGTTCATCATTAATGTATTATATTTGAATTATGATCGTGATACTCACGGATCCAGTGGGAGCTTGGATGAGCCATCGACAGTTGAGATAGGGCATGTACAGATTTGGGTAATTTGGCGATTGTATGGATACATGGGGATTCGATATCACCGAAGTTCCGCGGCAGGCTATGAAATATTATGATATTTATCTGTTAAAAAAATTTGATGATTAAAAAAAAAACCCCCAATATAATAAAGTAACTATACCCAAGTAATTCGTCCCTATATCTCAAGGAGGAACATATAATTTGCTGATGATTTATTGGTTCATCCACAACATCAAAAATCGTTTACAAATCTTCTGGTTCTGTGCTTATGATTATTGTTAAAAATGTTACACAATATGAGAACTTGCATTGTAAATACTGCATGTGAACCACTGAAAACGTCTACATCAACATTGATATGATTCACGTTCATAATGATGCATGTCTTGAGCAAATCAGTTTCGATTGAACAGACAAAGCTCCAGATTATTAGGAATCGAATTGATGAAATATCTTTCACGGATGGATCACATAAAATAGGGTTCTTCAAATACTAGAACCATATTGAATGAATCGTATCAAGCAGAATATAGGGCTCTTCAGAAACTAAATTCATATTCACAATGAATCAAAACATCTCCAACTAATTGCTTAAAAAAGTACATCATATCAATGTGTATTGGCTTCGACCAATGATTTTACGGTTAAAACTTCCATATAGCAAATATATCTCAATGCATTTGAATGGAGAAGACTAAGCTTCGTTCACAAATGAAATATGTTTATATTTGTTCAGTACAAACAAATCGTACGGAGGATATAACATCAAAAACACCGAAAATCTGCAAGTTTTTTCCACTCGGCAGTGCATGGCTGACAGAAACGTCGTACATGAAACGTCATAAATGTCTCGACAGGCGGCTCATTTGACTGAAACCAAAGATGCTGGAAGTGCTCCGTTGCCCGAGGCATCAATGACGTCATCGTTTGTTACTCATGCATTCTCCTCAGTTGGAGGGCGTGGCCGCTCGTTTAGTTTCTTTTCGATTTTACATTCGATAGTAGTTTTAAAAATATCTCTTCGATTTTGAAGTCATCTGAATGAATACTCCATGTGCGTGAAACAAAATTGCGTTTGAATTTGATAGGAAGTCCTCTTTTAAGAACACTGATTGCTTTATTTTACGGTAAATCCTGACCTGACACATGGGACCTTGGAACGAGTAGATGCATCCAAAGCACTTCTGAAACCGATCGTTATATTATCAACTTTACAATGAGATTAATGGACGGGACAAAGTTCAACAGCCACACTGAACACTGAAGCTTTATGTTAAGAATAAAAACATTCCAAAACTCATACAGAAAATAAATCAACGGCACCATTTTCTGGAAATTTTCCAACGAATAATGCAATTCAAAACGAACATTCGAACATGACAAACTTATTTTATGTGATTCACGTCAATCTAGTATCATAACTACCTCGATGTCGAACTGAACGTTTCAAGAAAAGCTTTGAGTCAAATATGCTGACATTTGTCAATAGTAATAACTGGTCATTTCTATTATGTGTTCATTGAATGTTTTCATCTGTCATTTGATTATATTATGTATTATTCAGTGTTTCAGTGTTTATCTTTTATGCTGCAACAAGTAAACCTAATAAAAAAATTCTCATTATTATCATTAGGTATATAAGTATCCAACCACAAGTCAAAAGGCCACTGAGTTTATGGTAGCATATGGTAGTTTAATAGTGTGTCAATATTTAGGCTCTATTTTGAAGAAGTTTTCTAGGGTATTACTCTGCACAGCTCCCATTAAAAAGAGAATTTATTAAACTGAAAATGGCTCAAAATAGGGACTTAATTTCGGCAAGTCAAGGGCAAGTAAACATAAATACGTCACAGAGGTACGTGAATAAGAGGCAAAACGAAAAAAATAACATGAAAATATCATCAGACAGTTTTTGAAGAATGGCCGTCGAAGTTGAGCCTTTTTCGTCGAAAAATATCTACTGACTACATATCTATCTGATCAGTAATCAGGAGGTACACCAGAGTAGTTGCAAGCGACCCGAATCTGGTAGAAATAGTTTCTGATTTGCGTATCCGGAAGTTGTAGTCCAAAACCATAAAAAAAATACATATCAATAGGCCAACATGGTTGGCATCCCTTTTATTTTACCAACAGTGGACTCAGTGACTATTGCATATAGGTTCAAGTGCAGTTTATCGTACATCACAATCCATATTCTGTCATTGGCAGTGTATGTTGTCGTCATGCTTAGTACATCAACGATGTAGTAAGTATTTATCAGCCACTGATTCATTCGGCTATGGGTACTCTCTGAACAGTTTGGTTATCAATAATCTACAATTTAATAACATTATATATAACTATATGGACATTTCAAAGCATATTACGTTATGATGAAGTTGAACCTACCAGGACTGATGCCAAGAGGGTAGGGCCCTATGTGTAAATGCTGGTGCTGATTAACGTGCCCACTGTTGACGAAAACACATGGTAGTATTGTTATATCATGTACATGCAAAAGTTCCATGCTGAAAGGTGCATTTGCTTTAGCGCATTGAATTATGTTACATGCATGGAAGTACCAGTACGTATTAATCTGATGTTAAAACATATATAAAATATACCTTGTTGATTGTAGTGCAAATGCCCATGGAAGTAAAAACTGAGCGATCTGGATCGCCTCCACACGCATCTGTGTATCATAAACATACGAGATTAGCAACAACAATAGGGAGGATTTCCACGTATCTAATCCTGAATCTAAGTGGGCCGAGTTCTTAAAGCCACCACAACACCAGTCGATGTCATAGTCAATAGACGAACACACACTCAAACAGTCACATACACTCGTGATTCGATATCCCCACTCGTAGTTCTCGTAGCTAAGAAAGTATTATCTTCATACTTTAGAAATCAGTTCTTTTGCCCCGTGGCCTTGAAAATGAGGTCATTGGTTGAAATCAACGTCACAAGTATATTCAGTACATATCATTTCCTTTACTAGTATGTCCACGATTGATTGCTAAACTGTAAATTTAATAATGAAAGATATATTAGCCAGTTTGTTCTCTGACCTTGAAAATAAAGTCAAAGCTCAAGTTCAAGGTCATCAGAATATTGAACATATATCATTTCCTATATGTCCATAATTGATTCTCAAAATGTGAAATTTGATAATAAATGAGATATTAGCCATTTTGTCTTGTGACCTTGAAGAGGAGGTCAAAGGTCAAATTCAAGGTCACAACAATATCCAGAATATCTGATTCCTTGTGTTAACAATTGATTCGTAAGCTGTAAAATCGATAATTAGCCAGTTTGAGCTCTGACCCTGAAAATATGGTAGAAGGTCAAGGTCATGAGAATATTCAGCATATATCATTTCCTCTATGTGCACATTTGATTCCCAAACTTTAAATTCGATAAGAAACGTATAGTAGCCATTTTGTCCTGTGGCCTTGAAAATGGGGCTAAAGTACAAATTCAAGGTCTTGCCAATATTCAGAATATATCATTTCCTATATGTTCACAATTGATTGCTAACAAGCAAAACTTTAGAAAGATTCACCAGTAAACTATAAAATCAAAAATGTGGACGAACGATGATGAAGACGCCGATGGTGCCGACGTCGGACACAACGCCAATAGGTTATCGGACCCTACTCTAATGACCGAATAATAATAATTGAATTCTCAAAATTTCGCTGTTGTAACCATGAATTACAAGTTGAACTCAGTAGGCAAAACAAGACAGAGCAAGTGGCCCCATTTTGTAAATTTTGTAAAAAGAATCTGGATAATCAACTTGTTGAAGATGAATTACACCTTTTATTAATATGTCCGTTATATGAAAATGCTCGAGAACAATATCTATCAGAATGTATAGACTATGTTCACGCTTTACCGTACTTATTTCGAACCCTCATGTCTAGCTTTGTACTTAAATGTGTATCAGCATTTGTCTACACTGCTTTCAGTATCATGGAGTCTGTATCATCTTAAAAACGGTTGTGTTTGTACTTTGTCATTGATTCTTCATTCTGCACTTGTTACAAGTATTTCCAGCACCAATGAATATGTTTCATCTTTGCATGTGGGCCAATGGCCTTATATGAATAAAGTTATATTATTATAATAAACCAGTTATACAAAATCAGGCCAGTCCGATCAATCCCTAGGGTTGACATATCATGGACGATGTGTGTTCAAGACATCTTCAAGGCCATCTATCTACATATAGTTACAAGGAAGGGTACCATGAATTAGACCTCCTTAGATTCTCACTTTCTAATTTACCTCCTTATGGACATATATGGGGGTTCATGTACTCATACGAGAATATGCCGATGTATTCTTTCTTACTCATATTCGATTTCAATTATTGCCAGGTTTGGGTAAACAAATGGATCCCTTGCCACTGATATTAATACATTGCATACTTTGATTCCGACTTGGAATAATCTACACTTGGTATTGATTCTACGTCTACTTAATTGATTGTTGTAATAGGTACATCACAGGTCCATTTTACATACCTTTTTCTGAACCATGTTGTAACCGTTCTTCGTTCTGAAAAAAACAGTCCTGTGATCAAATGTATCAGATGTGTGCTAAACGTGTAGACTACTCCATATCCTGATGCAACTCGCAAAACCAGTGCCAGTAAACTTTGACGCACTTGGAAGTAACTTTTTGTATTTGCAAGCAAACAACTTCTATTTAATGCTGCTGTTTTCCTTTCGTTGAGATAAGGTTCAATTACTTGAGATTTCAGTAACAAAACGCATGGGAGCCAACTCTAACCAATATTCACATGAAATTATTCATTTGGTTTGATTCCCGATTTGTTTATTCAAGGATTAAAACGGCAATGATTTACGTACAGTCCTCTACATATTCTTACATACGTACATACATGCATACACCAATCCACAAAAGCTATATACATCCATCCATTCCATTCCAGGATTTAGATTTTTCATGACGAAAAACTTTGGCCGATAGAAGCCACCGTATTATAGCATGAGTTTGCTCACGTTAAAACTTCGCTTCATAAATTCTTGTCAAAAACAAACTTGTTCTACTTGTGAGTGTTATCAGCTGAACGTTCTGAGCTGTATTTTGTTGATTACCGTTTACAGCTCGGTACTAGTTCATGCCAAAAAAGGCTACCGAACGGTATGAAAATCTGGGATTTTCACGTTGGGGCAATTATCGCTTGTAATATCTCAGGCCAATATCTCATGGCAGTGTGTAATAATATCTTGTCGATTAATGTGCAATAGACATCTGGTATCTTCAGCGATGTAACACTCTAAATTACACAGTCGGTGATTTTTCTTGAAAACAGCACTGAATTATAATGTTAGAATGAAATAAGTAGTATGAATAAAATGTATGTCAGGTTCCATATGCGTTAGCACATTTATTTTGATGTAAGATTGGAGACGAAATGCCACGTGGATAAACATCACACACTTACAAGCTTTCACTCTTGCCCGACAGTCGAAATCGTGCCATTTTCTTTTTTGCTTCAAATTGAAAAATATAACGTGGCGTAACAAAATAGGTCATGAAGAAGACTACAGCGAGAAATGTCTTGGAAAAGTGAGAATAAATTAGTACATGTATGAATCCCCGGAAATGAAACCCCAGAAATGCATATACATCCCATCCTCTTCCAGGGTTCAGTAGGACAAAAACTCGTTCATGTTTGCTTCTCCGCAGAAGCTGATGTTAACAGAAAGGTCCTACATACAGTCAAACCTGGTGTCAGGACAACCTCAGGCATGATCATCACATAAAATCATAACGCGTGTCTAGAGGGAAACAGTATTCCCAGGGGTCACAATCCACGGTCAATCAAGGTGGACTGAAAGAATCTAAACCACTGATGTGCTACTACTGATGGCAGCGATGTTTGCTTTGAAGGCGCTTCAAAACAACATATTTCCAGCTTGGTCATGGTCCGTTGACCTAAAGTCCGTGTGCAACGTTTCGCCCATTAGTAAAATTTGTTTTCGTCTCTGCGTCACAAAAACTTCATAGACTGTTTTTCATTCAGTCTCGGGGTACGGTGGGTAATTCTCGTTGAGGGATTAGACGGAATTTCAAATTATATATAATTTAAACTGAAGCCATCGTAGCAATGTGCATGAATTAACAGAGCATGGCATGTCGTCCCTTTGGTGCAATTGGTGAATATCAAATACTCTTCACATGTGTCATCTGAGAATTATGTAGTGAATAATTTATATGTGCATCCAGAAAGAGTTATTACTGTCTGCTGAATTGCCCGTCATTCTCTCATAAGAACGACGTCATATTTTAATGAGATGGAACTATTCAGGTAAATCATATAGTGGTTGCAAAATGGATGCATATATGATTAGTCCTTGTCACTGGTTAAAAGCATTGTGCATAATTGGATATAAATATTTTGTCACTCTTTTGTGCGCACGTTACTAATCTGTCAGTGAATGAGAGACCATAGTCGATACAAATACACCACACAATGCGGATTACTCAACATTCGTCACAGAAAATGTAGATTCGGTTTCTTTAGGATATAGAAGTATGATGTGGGATATGAAGATAACGTTTTTCATACTTGGCCTGGGCTACATGGTCCTGGTCTCCTCATCACTTTGTAAGAGGAAGATCTTACACCAGGTGTCGCCGGTGTATAACTCTCCAGGTACAGAGATCGCAGTCTACAGGTCCATGGATCAAGCGCTGTGTGAGAGGACGTGTCGTCAGCACCTGACCTGTACTGGAGTCCTCATCAAGTGGACCAGTGCTGACCAGCAGAGAGGCGACTGTCACATACTGTCCACGATCCTGCGAGGCAACTACCCGCCATCCAGTGACGAGACTCTGTATGGTAAGAATGTTACAGTTGCAATGGAGAGAGTTTGAACAGGCCTGTTATTGTTTTTATTTAGACTCGACGTTCTCCCCGATATAATATGTTTGGGTTATGAATGGAGGACTTCGTGCTGATGACATTCGGCATTTCGCCCTATAATATAAAGTGTCCACGAGTGTTGTCCATGGCGAAAAATACTGGAATTATTTTTGAATAGCAAAATTGTATCCAAGGGTTGTGTCCCCCGAAGATGACGTACCACCGAGGCCGGTGTTACCTCTACATCGCTACTGAAATGAACAGGGCAGATGCGGAGAGCTTCTGCTGGGAAGTCTACCCTGGAGTCCACCTTGTCGACATCACTTCACAAGGGGAGCTGGATGACATCAAGGCAATGGGTATGCTTCGGAATGAATTATATCGAGTCATTCATACATCGTATCGTTACAGAAACCCTCGGAATCGCATTTCACCTATCACATATTATATTATATTGAGGAAAATATTTGTATTGAATAAATGTAAGTCTGTTTACGATTATGACAACTCATGCTATTGCTTCTGTCGATCATAGTATATGCATACATATTCATATTTTCAGTAAGCACGTGTGTGTATTCAATATTTATAAGTAATTGACTGGATGAGGCCCGAGGTCGTGTCTGGGCCGCAGCATGCACGAGCTTGCGAGTGCGTCCACGGCACAGACACGACCGAGGGCCTCAAACACTGTATCCAGTCGATTAACTTATTATTATATGCCATATCATGATATATACACCCCTCGGGAGAGTTATGATTACAAATGCTGACTTTTTCTATTAATTTTAGGCCCGAAAAGCGAGAAATTTTATGGATATTTCCATGCACAATAAAAAAGAAAAACGTAATTTCTCTAGCGCATGAATACAAAATCGTCAAAAGACCGTCGGTTGCTATGCGCGACGCGGGTCAATATAAAGGAGGTCAATACCGCAAAATATCGGACCTATTGCACTCTGTGTAATTCATTGTAGATTTCTCCTAGGCATATAATAATCACAATTACATTGCTAATGAATATTTAAGTGGCTAGGGAGAGTACAAAAATATTGTCATTTTAATGTCCGCATTAACCATATCTGTAACGATCGCACAATTATTATTGGTCGTGCATGCTGTTGTTTCTTCTTTTTCAGTGAGTGGAATGCCTAAATTCCACACATCAGGACGTAGAATCGATGGTACATCGACCTTCGAATGGGCATCCACCGGGAAAGAATTTAATCAATTTGCCCGCAGTAACTGGTACGGCAGTGGTCCAACTGGTGGGAACGAGGTGTATGTGGAAGTACTAGACTGGCAGTGGAACGATATTACTCCGTCTGGACGCAGGGCAGCTTTGTGTGAATTTGAGTGACCTTTTCCACCAAACTAGCAATATTGCCTCACATTAAGAGGTCATGTCACATTCGGACATTACTATAATATTAAACATATGATATTAAACACATCGTGTTGGATTTTTAAATTGTTCATTCAGTTGGTAGACCTTTGTATAGAGTGCCGAAGTGTGACGTCATTTTTGGTTCTAAACAAGTGCACCGCTTTTGTTTCAAGTGAGCAGTACCATTGAATTTGAGTTGTTTAGAACCAGTAGGCAGATCAAATCTTTTGTTATTCAAATAGTCTACGTCATGATTATTGCTTCAAGATCGTCAGTCATTCGAATTGGATGACGTTTGTACCAGATGACACTTTGTATTTGTATGCGCTGAGCAGCAGGTGGAAAAAGGTGTACTGTGTCCAGCGCGCCGGAAGTTAAATACCATATATTCCCGGGTAGATACTCATTCATGCTTTCTGTTTCTTCCAAACTTTCAATATGGTTTGTTTTCTTTAATTGACATCATCGAAGTCCATAATTGAAGTGTTGCCGTTCCGTTGATGATAGTTTGGTACCTACATCTCAGCATGCCAACATTCCAGGGGACACTGCTCCTGTAACTGTGAACAAATATATTAAGGGTGGGCATTGCATAACATTTGGGAATATCTTCAATTTTCTACTACTTTATGTTTGTATAGATAACTTCGCCATAGAAGTCGGTGCACATGAGCGGATCACGTTGTATGCGTTACATTGACCACGACTCTACTCAGGTGGATTAGTGATCTGACAAGTGGATAAATTTGGTAGTGTAAGTTTGCTATTGGAATCACCAAAATCTTCGTATTATTGCAATATTTCGATACTTACAAGCTGCCTTGCTTTTGAGCTGCCATCCTGCAGTTTGCGATTGTACGGCTTGAGTACATCGATATGTATCATCCACTGTTTTCTGGGGATGGTTGCTAGCACGATCTCATAGTCTACGTCAGTCAAGTTTCCAGGGTCCCGTTCATGGTCTTGCAAACTGTACTAGAGGCAGAGAGTAGTACTCTACCATGTCGTCAGGTCGGTATGGATATTGTGTTTCCGTGTGAATGTCATAGCCTCGCTTTCGTCGTATCACAACTCTTTGCAGATGTTCTCAGGCGAATTTATGACTAGTTTTTGCCTAGCGGAGGAACTCAACGTACTCGGGTGCACAATGTCGAAATATAATACCAAATGTACTGGTTGGTTTGCCTCACTGCATGATCTGCAGTGTACATCCTTTGGACAAGTGTACAGATGTACGATATGCCATCAATACAAACGACAGATGTTTGTAAGTCGTAATCGTTCATACGGTCAGACATGAACTCTCTTGCTGGAGAATCTTATGGGCTGTTCCTTTCTGTCAATGTTCTAGGACAGTGCTCCTCCTACGACAAAGCCGCCGGCATTTGTCTACCAAGACAAATATATTGCTCTTGCCAATGTTGCTCGAGCTCGGACGCTTGCATGAGGGTGCTCTGAAGTTCATAAGCACACTGCTGCCTTTTTCCCCATATGAAGGCTCGAGAGCCTCGCATCAGTTCAACAAGGAGCTCAGTTTTTTCTGCATAGTCTTTGAATTCACAAATCAGAGGTGGTTGTTCCCGAAGCCTAGCGACGACCGGGCGTCGGTGATGATACATGGTGTTGGCCAGTCGTGTATGGAGCATTCCTTGTTCAGATAAACTCCTTGTTCCTTGTTCAATCTCGATTAATCTAAGGATGAAGAGTCCCCGCTTGAAGGGTTTGCACTTGCCCACTTGTAGGCGTAGCCTTGACTGTTAGATCTGATCCAGGATGGCTTCAAGGTTCTCGAGGGCTTGGTCGTATGATACCCCATACATGATAACGTCGTGAAGGTAAGACCAACAACGCTGCCAGAGATAGCCTCATAGTATAGTCTCCAACAACCACTTGAAAGTCCAGGTGCATTAGTCATTTCCAGCAGCATAACTGGTCCAGCCCGACCACGGCCCGTTGTCACCCGTCAAGTTCGGATCTGGGGGATCTGATTTGTCGGGCTGGTCAGGCATGCATCACACATATCTATCCCCGTTGTTTTATTCTGGGCACATGTCACGTGGGCAGTCAGTCAATATCAAGGCTGTCTGGTGGTACAGTAGGGATGGGCCGAGTACTAATGAGTTAATTATAGCCCTGTCGTCCATAATTGCTACAAAACTAATACTGCCGCTGTGCATATGACAGCACCTTGTTTTTGTTTGTTTTAAAGTCCCAAATGACTTTTCAAAATGACAATCAAACCATATTTTTATTTGAACACAAAATCTTTGTTGGGGTTCATTGATAACCATAGACCTTCATAGTAAATTCTGATGCTGAATGGATATGTGTAAGTTTATGATTTTGCTACCTTTATACTCACATTATAAGTTGATGAAGATCGGCGCATTCCAGATCTAACCTAAATGAAAGGTCATATACAGTCCACTCTGGTGTTAGCAGAACCTCTGGACCAGACCTGATCATAATGTAGGATCATAACTGATGCCTCGAACAAGGGATGGGAAGCATTATATCAAGGGTACATGATCCATGGTCGATCCATGGTGAAGACTGACTGACGAGGACGAGGTGGAATTTTGATGTTTAAATTATGATGTACGTCGTCATTCCCAGTGAAAATACACAGGCAACCATGATCTGCATAACGAATTCAGCGATTCTCGTTATTTAGTGTTGAAGATAACTTCAATGACACCTCACACCTGAGCACAATGTTTAAGACAGCTGAGTATTGATTCTGAAGGACTGAGATATTGATGGTATTTTCAACATAAAATATGCTAAGATTTACTAGCGCTTCACAGACCTTCGGCACAAGTAACTTTCAGTAAAGCACACTAACAGTTAAATGGTTAAATGTGAAATCAACGCTAAATGAGAGAAGTTAAGTATTTTAAAAATCCAACACCTAATGCTATATGTGAAAACCAACGCATGATTTTTGGGTCAATTGGCGGGCAAAAATATGCCATTTTGGGCCACTATACCGTTGCATATTACTCACAGGAATGAAATATCAAACCCTATTCGAGTCGTAAAAAATAAAAACTCAGCGGATTATTACTTCTCGACCACATTCGATCGAACTCAATAGAGTTCTGACTATTGTTAATTGGGCCCAAGTACTGTACACTGCTCCTTAATACTACTCGTCCACTGAAAACATACCATTTAATCCGTCTCGCACCTTTTTAATCCTTATTGAATATAGAGGAAGGCGCAGGATATGATACTTGGGCCGGTAATTGATCACATCTGATTGAACTCATGAGAGCTGCTGCTCTGGTTAGTACTTCTCGATTATAAACAATTGAACTTTTTGAGGCTTAAAAATAATGTATAACTTTAATTGCATGTGACATTGTATCACTCTGTATACCTGTCCAACCATGGCCAACACAAGACCATATGACCATGATATACAAGTTTTCGCAATACTGGCCCCAACACTTCTCGGTCACCGCGGTACACACACAAGCTGCAAAAATTAATATATATTATATAGATTTCTGGGTCCAGTGGGAAGACAGATTTTCATACTACGCTGGGCCCTCAAACCACATTGCTAATATTTTCTGTCTGCATGATTATATATCCTGTGTGTATTTGTGTAACATGTGTTTTGCAAATCGAATTATCACTATAGTTTTCTATCATTTCGCAGTCAAACTTGTCCTTAAAACAATCCAATTGCGTTGTAAGAGTGTCCAGTCGAACGTATGTCTTCCTTTGACCACAATTGCTAGAAACTGCCAAGATGGCGGGGCTGTCATGCCTCGTTTTGGTGTGTTTTACCTGTAATTGAATGAAGTGACTATGGATTTGCGATCATCGCGCCATGTCTGCCGCCGCCGCGTCCGCCGCAGACACGCAGACGAGCGCTCTACAGGTCACATTTCTAGTCCGATTTTGATAATTTTTTATACGAACAGGGCGCGACACCTATCGATTTTCGTTGCCATAGCAACCGAAATGGCCGATAGGAGACACATTTTCTGATGAAATCAGCTCATTCAACGCACATGGCTTGTGAGCCATGTGCCTCTAGTGGTGGCAATTTTACAGATATCACCGCGATACTGAAGAGGAATGTTGGACAATGCTAATACATGTTATTGTTTCTCAGAGATATTAAATGAGTAATGATAAGTTAATGAGTTAACTTATGACAACAATTCGAATTATCCAGTTTCATATCATTCCATTTCATTGTAATTTGAAAACAAATCATACTGAAAGTGTGTGTACGTGTAGAGCTGATGACTTTGTGCAGATTACTATAACCAGAAATACATAACGAGAGACTCGTTATGTATTACTGCTATAACTAAATGAGTTAACTTGAATTTCACTAGATAAGTCTATCATCATTATTATTGCGCACGATAAAAATTGTAAAGCTGAGAAACATTTATTATTGTACTATACAAAGCAAAGCCTTTGTCCAGTATAAATGATACACCTGTAGTAATAACATTAATTAGTTAAAATAGCTAACTTATTACACCAGGTAAAACATATTCGATATCAACAAGTGTTTATACAGAAACCATCTGTAATCTTGGGTATTGGGTTTCATATTCCAGTCGTGTGAAAACTTCTCTGAAAAATATTTAGCAAGAAATAAGATAACAAATATTTCAGTTATTCACATCATAACTGCATGGAATAAAAATAGTTAAGGCCTGGAACTTTTATTACTGACATTGATGAAAGACACTGGCCAAACAGTTATGATAATTTGTCTGAATTAACATATTTTGGGATGATAGGGCATCAGGGGGATACACCGACGCGGTCGTAGGCGACCGAATCGTCTAGTTAACTGGCTGTCATGGCTGTGCGTGTACAGAATGCATGCAAACGAATAAAATTTTAATTAAAAGTTTCTCCGCCGCCTTGAGATCTAACATCTTTCGTGGGTACCTGAGCTCAGGTCTGGCCTCCGAATGATGGTACTGTTCACTTCAGGGGTGCGTCCGGATCCACTCACACGCACAAATCTATCCTATTCGCACGTCAATGAAAAAACTATTAATTTTATATTTCAAAATAATCCGACTATGTAATCTGACCAGCCCATCGACTACCTCTCGCCAACGCTCCTCACACTTTTGCCAACGTTCTTTTATTTATTTTTATTTTAGTTTTGTAATCGCGTTTGTCCTGTTTTGTTGGGTTTTTTTTTTTTTCGTTACCACTTTACTCACTTCTCGATGCCTTGACATGTTTTTTTCCCGCTCTCTCATTCACACTATTTACTCTCATGTTGTTCGAACCTTTTCGCTTCACGTTTCACTGAATTATCTCCTACCAGATTCTTGAATTTAATCGGAGCAAGTCAAACCATTGAGTGTCCAACAACCTTTCATATATGATAACATAATAGTTGTTCAGCTTGCACTGTATGTACCCTAAAATTGTAGTTTTCATTTGTCAAATTTTCATGTCAAAATTTATGTATTGCAGTTCAAAAATAAAACCTCTCTGTCTCTCCCTCTCTCTGTCTCTCTGTCTCTCTCTGTATGGTTACCCTCGCCCTCATAGGGGGGGGGGGGGGGGCGAGGGTATTGCATTTGGATCTGTCTGTCTCCCTGTCTCCCTGTCTGTCCGCGTGCATAACTCGGAAACAAATTGTTTGATCGGTGTGAAATTTATAGGGATGAAGCGGTATGTGAGTGGCTCGGTCCTCATCAAATTTCAAAATGTCAAAATCGGATAAAAACGGTTGCAATGGCAACGGAAAAGTTAAAATCACATAATTGGCTCTAACTCCGGTTCTATTTGATATTAATGTTTCCAACTATTTTTGTATCTTTCTCTGGCCAATTCCCGATCGTATGGTGTACGACCGATGGTCGCACGACGAAAACTCTCTATTATCGCCTGATGTCGAAAAATTGGGGGTCACGATTTCAGTAATTTTTGCCATCGACGTTTAATTGCAAATGTCTGCGCTCATAACTCGGAGGCAAACAGTCTGATCGATGTAACATTTACAGGGCTGGAGTGATATGGTAGTGGCTCGGTCCCTTCCAAATTTTGTCAAAATTGGATGAAAACGGTTTCCATGGCAACGGAAAAAAGAAAACCGTATAGTTGGTTATAACTCCGGTTGTCATCAATATTAAATTTTTAATCTATTTTTATATTTTTCTTTGGCCAATTCTCGATCGTATGATGTACGACCGATGGTCGTAGGACGAAAACTCTCCATTATCGCCCGATGTCGAAAAATTGGGGGTCACGATTTCGGTTATTTTTTACCAGCGACGTTTAAGTGCAAATGTCTACGCTCATAACTCGACGGCAAACGGTCCGATCGATATGAAATTTATAGGGTTGTAGTGATATGGTAGTGGCTCGGTTTCTTCCAAATTTTGTCAAAATCGGATGCAAACGGTTGCCATGGCAACGGACAAAACAAAATCATATAGTTGGCTAAAACTCCGGTTGTAGTCAATATTAAATTTTCATCCTATGTTTGTATTTTTCTATGGCCAATTCCCGATCGTATGGGGTACAACCAATGGTCTTAAGACCAATACACTCGATTATCGCCGAAGGTCGAATATTTGGGGGTCACCATATTGTGAAGCCATAAGTCGGTGACTGACCTGGAAAAGCGGCTGTGTTGTGTAAGTATGTGTATGTATGTCTCGTAAGAGTAACCTCAGGGGTTTCGGGGGGTTGATAACACGAAAAATATATCACAAAAGAAAAGGAATATCGTTTTTTTTCTAAAACTCTTGATATATATATTTTTCATATTGCATAAATCAAACACCCTATACAATGTACCCCCCCCCCCCCCCCCATTGTGAGTTCCATCTTCCTTGGATCCCTGGAAGTTTGCGCCGCTTTCTAGGCGACCAGTCGGGCATTTTTTCATAAGGGTGTCATGTCTTTAACATTACATGTACTGGGAATAAAATTTATCAGGCTCGAATGCGCTGTTTGAATGGTACCAGGGCTCAGGTTAGTATTATGTAATGTGGTATGAAACCATATATGCTCTTTCAAACGATGCGAAGGCAAACACCATATTGTTTTTCAAATGCTGTGATATTTGGAGACATTTGATAGCAGAAGCTGCTTCAATTTTTATTCAAAGCAACTGTATCTGTATATCTCCATATAACTCTACTGGATATTATTTAAGTATATACCACACGGTCCATGGATTTTTTTTTATAATACCATGAATTATGCTTAGTTCACTGTTTTACGGTTCTCCGCAGTAGAATAATTTTCAGAATCTACTGGGAACAGTCTCCCAGTAGATTATTGCAGTAGATTATTGTATCCAATAATCTACTGTAGATTTATTGCAGTAGATTATTGTGTCCAATAACTTACTGCAATATAATCTACTGGATGTAAAAAAAAACAATACCAGTGTACAAACTGCATCTGCTCAAACAAGACGCGTTTGTTTGCTTACTAGCGAGTCGTTTTCATCATTGCCGAAACCTAATTCGTTTGATGCCATGGAACCTTGGTCGAGGCCAATATAATGTAGATGAGAAGGTGAACAATAAATGTGGTGTTACTTTTGAGTCCCAATTCTAAATTCACCAAGACACTGAAAGGTGGTAGCACAAGCAGTGGGCATGGTCGTGAATCTAAAACCCCATTTGTATTTATGATTCCTTCATAATCCGGGATTGATACATATATTCATCATTGTCATGCAAACCATTCATTAGATGCAGACATCAGCAAAATTTGGTAAATACCGTGTTGTATATCGTTGAAAAGTCGCCCTCTGTTTCCTAACACTGTTGAAGTGTGACGGTATAGTTGTACACGCAGTTTACTACTCGCAGGTGCATATGCCGACGGAGATTTATCTGAGTCGAGGGGGAACCGAGAACTAAGTCGGATAATCGGTTCAGTGTAGCGTCTCTGGAAAATAATAGACTCGCCTTCGGCTCGTCGATTATTTTCCAGAGTCGCTCCACTTCACCGATTATCCTATACATAATAATGGTAACAAAGTTGCGCATCACAGATTCAGACAGTGTCGCCCCCTGCTTCTAAACACTGTTCAAGTGTGACGGTATAGTTGTACACGCACACTACTACTTGCAGGTGCATATGCCGGCGGAGATTTAGATGAGTTGAGGGGGGAACCGGGAACTAAGCTGGATAAGCGCTTCGTTGTCGCGCCTCTGGCAAATATTCGACTCCGCCTGCGGCGTCGTCGATTATTCGACTCCGCTTGCGGCGTCGTCGATTATTTTCCAGAGGCGCTCCACCTCAGCGCTTATCCCTTACTCAAGGAATGAACGATGAAACAAACATGTTTCATGTTTACTTTGTAAAACTGGAACAATGTCTCCTCCACAAACTGAGAACTAAAAATTGTCTAACATGTACGATTCTCACATCCCTCGCTTTTGCATAGAAGAAAACACGGCCATTAAATACTGATTATTACAGGGTTATTGCCCAATATGAGGCGCCGGAAGGCCCAATGCCTTTACAAATTATGCTTGTAATAGCCACACGCGGAGCGAGGAGTTGTCAACGGCCTCCAGGCATAAATACTCGTATGGCGCATTAAGCTCCATCTACGATCAAATTATATTACACAATCACACTAAAGCCATGATTACTTTTGAATTGATTCACAAATAAGAAATATGTTATCAATAATATATTGTCCATATGCAGCTTTCTCACTCAACAATCACGGCTGACAATCATCATACATCATATCGTTATTGCACGACATAAGATTCTGGCAGTGTACACTTCTCATTGATGTGCAGATCTTCAGCACTTTGCCTGGTGGACTGCACAGTGGCTCACACAGTGGTAGCAGGTTTATTGTCATGTCTTGTGTGTTGATGGCGATGTCGTTCACGTTAGGTTGTGATAATGATGAAAGGATGATGTTAAAATGCGTGGTTTTGTATCTTGATTTACTATCGTCACCGCTTTCCCGTCTGAGGATACATAGTTCCTTGCTCTCGTGTTCCCGCCAGCAATACCGCACTGTCTGTTCTGCCGGGCCAATCTTTTGGTGGCAGTAATAGCACCTGTGTTGATCTGACTGTCAATTTAGATACATGGAATATTTTTTTCAGAATCGATGAGGAACCAGAGCATCATTTTATTTAGTCAGCATTGAACCAGTGCGTAGTCATAATAGAACCAGCGCATGTAAAATTTATTTTTAGTTATGAAATCGTTTATACTCCTCGATATCTGGCTCTTTTCATGATATAATGACCGAATATAACACAAAACCTCCAATTCCAAACACAGGTGTCCCAGATTACTGTTTAGTATTTAGCATCATTTTTACACACAATTCGATACGGATACCGTCAAATACAATTCCAATGCCTGTTACGCACTTATGGAAAAACCTTCCTGCTTCCTATACGTTTTTGAATATGTGCAATTTCATTGTTTAATTCCAGAACATCTTTTTGTATAAAATAATACCGAGAATCCTACCATTTTCAATGATACCTCTTCTCTGCACATGTGTGCTCGTACAGGAACCAGTACAAAAACAAATTCTGCAGACGCAGTTCGGACCCAGTGAACATGCAATATAGAAAACATGGACCACATAAATACAGGAGGGGAAACATGTGTTCCGGAGTGAGCTTTTTCCTGCGCTAGATGTGGCACTCACCATGAAGCCTTTAGTTATCATCGAGTAAGAAACCAGTCAAATGTATGGGATGAGATCCGCAACCAGCTGAGATATTACACCATATTTGTCAACCAAAATGAATGATGTCCGTACAATGTCCGTTCTGGTTTGGTATAATGGTTCTGATTAGGCGCGCGCATCAACCAAAATTTATGGGTTGACAACATAGTTTCAACATGGGATTCAATTTGAATAACTGAATAAAAAAATGAATAATTTGAGGCTTCGTCAATGACTGGCTGGCCAGCTGTCTGACCAACAGGAAACAATCTGTCTCTATTCATGACGAAAAATCACCATTTAGCATATCGCAAAGATCAATATTAAGTCCTTTGCTGTACGAAAGGCTGACGAAAGTATCAACGAATTATTCAATTAGTTCTCTGCCAATCGATTGTCATCAAATACCAGAAAACTAAATATGTGGTGATTAGTCCACAAAAGAAAAAAAAATCAATTTTGAGGCTTTGAGTCTCAAAATTGATTATGCGACACCAAATGGACTAGGTACAAATTGTGAAGAAGCTGCCACCAAGTGTTTTGGCATATTGATCGAGATACTCTTTCATGGAAGTATTATATTGACCATTTGAAAAATAAAATCTCTAAATCTATATTTGCCATTCAATCCATTAAAAACAGTCTGCCACGTGAAAAATCTGATAACATTGTACCACGCACTTGTTCAGGCCCATTTGAGTTATGGTCTGCTCCTCTGAAGTAATGTCTGCTCATCTTGTCTAAAACGCGCTCATATTCTTCAAAAACGTGCAATGTGACCAATACGAAACTGACCACATAAAAGCCATACAAACAAAAACACCAAACCATGCCTCTACCTGCAATAGAAACTGAGTTATATCACAAAACATGATTTTGGAATTTTCGATGGCGGTCATTTGGAAAAAGCCATTCGAGTGGGTTCCCTTGCTCTGACCAAATGGTTCCCATTACATTCGAGTTCAGCATGCCCCGAAATCCCAAGCGGCAAATTTCATACGTTTAGCCAGCATTGAGTAAAAACGGCTAAAATGGAACTTTGTACCAGTCCATTCAAATTACAAGAATGTAACCCGATACGCCATGTTAGGATATTTTCAGCTTGGTCATGGTCCGTTGAGCCAGTGCCGGCGTTTTGCCCATGAGCGAAATTCTTGTTGTTCATCTCCGACGTCGCAAGCAACTGACAGAATATTTTGAAATTAGTGTTTGCGGTACAATGGGACAGTCTAAAACGATGGGTTACTCCACAGCGGAATTTTAACGTATTCATGATTTTGCTAAAGAATATTAATAAATATTAATTCTGAATAAGAATAATATTATATTTGCTCCTTTGGTGCAAGAGTTGCGAAATACTGAGTGCATGTATGTATCAACCTATTACCAACATCACGAGATTTTGATGCTGAAAAATAACAAACTTGAATTAAAACATTTGTATAAACAAAGTCAGGCCAAATATTTTTTCCCAAGAGACACTGGCGTCATCAGGGGAGGGGAGTGCGTAAAATTTAGATGTTTCTACTGCTCACCCTAAAAAAACTATTATATAACTGCCCAACAACCTGATGAGCAGCTTGGAACTCTGAAACATATCCCATGAAATAAGTGTAACACAAGTACCGGAGTACACAATCACAACCTGAACGGCTACTACCAGGCTGATGTAGTGAATAAATTATACAAGTCATCCATCGTCATTCGTCGTCGTCCGTCTACATTTTTATCTTTAAAGTTTACAATCGACTTTTTTGAAATTTTGCATAAAAATGCTTTTAAAATATTTCAAGAGGGAAGTAATTTTTTAGTTTTTTTTATTTTCGCAAATTTTTCAAAATGGCGGCCATTTTTGACGTGAAATGGCCAATTTTGGACCTTGACTGAGTTTTTTTCAGTAACTTCTTTCCTTATGAATGCAAAACACTCCTCATATGTGCCCCTATGACATGTATAGGTTTCGTTACCCGTGATTCGCTCTAAGTGGGACATTTTGGCCCAAACTCGGCCCAAATTGGACTTTCCCAGGTTAAATTCTCCTATGCTTCATAATGGGACATATTTTTCCAAATATCTCATTCAACATTGGGATTTGAAATCAGTAATCAATTGTGGACATTTAGGAAATGATATATGCTGAATATTCTCGTGACCTTGATTTTGACTTTTGGTCTAATTTTATGTTTAAGGATATGTTTTTTGACAAGGATTTTTTTGACAAGGATATGTTATACGCGTTTAAGAAATTCTATGGACGTCACCATGATCTAGTTGATAAATACAACAAATCCATGTCTGCCATGCAACTAGATCTATTTTCATGTTAATTTTGGGGAATTCATGACGGGTGTCACTAGTGGGGCAGGAAATGCTCACTCTTTCCGAACACCTGATTTCACCTTCTAATGGCCATTTTGGGGGGTTCATGAGTTTCCGTCATTTTTGTTTTCTCTCACTTCGTATGCCTGATATGACTTTCTGTCTCCGTACTATGAGATTGGATAACGGACCCTGTTTTGTTTGCTCGGAATACTTAATACTGGGTATTGATTCCACGTCTATTTCAAGGTCACAGGAAAAAAATGGCCAATATCTCACTTATTATTGAATTTACAGGTTAATAATCAATTATGAACATATAGGAAATAGTATATGCAGAATATTGTTGTGACCTTGAATTTGACCTTTGACCTCATTTTCAAGGTTACAGGACAAAATGGCTAATATCTCGCCTATTATTGATTCTACAGCTTCGGAATCAATTATTAACATATAGAAAATGATATATGCTGGATATTGTCGTGACTTTGATTTCGATTTCTGACCCTATTTTCAACCTCATTAGGACAAGATGGCTAATATCTTGCTCCTTATTGACTTTAGAGTTTGGGAATAATAGTGAAGATACAGACAATGATATACACTGGCTATTGTCATGACCATGAATGTGACCTTAGACATCTTTTCAAAGGTCAGAGCTCAAAATGGCTAATGTCTCGCTTATCACCGACTTGACAGCCTATCAATCAACTGTGCACATATAGGGAATGATGTATCCAAATATATTGAGTACCTTGAACTTGACTTCCGACCTTATTTCAAGGTCATAGAACAAAATTGCTATTATGTTACTTGTTCTTGAATTTACAAGTTAGCAATCCATTGTGAACATATGGGGAACGATATGCATGTTTGCTGGATATCTCATGACCTTGCGTTCGACCAGTGACCTTATCTTCAAGGTCAGGGGCCAAAATGGCTAATATCTTAAATATAAAACATATATTGTCTGGTGACCTGTCGTAGCCCTTGGGCTAACGTTTACCACGCCACATCTGTTCAGATTACTCGGCTGGTAATTACAAAATCATTTATATGTGGTCTCGTATATATTGGAGAAACCAAAGGACAGCTTAACAAGAGTTAGAGTTAATGGTCATCGTTCCAACATCAATAATAATTCTAATCAACTACTTTATCAATATTTTAATCAGGATGATCATTCTATTTTGTCAATGAAAGTTCGAGTCATAGAAAAAATATACCACCATACTGATAGTCCCTCATTAAGTACACCCACCCACAGGAAACGAGAAGAACATTGGATACTAGACTAGGCAAAGCTACACCTCATGGCTATAACGATAATATTAGTTCAGTGGGAAACCTCACAAGCCCAGGATGCAGTTCAGTCAATGTAATGAATTTATTTACATCATTTAAACGTAGGAAACGAAGCCATGGACAACGACATTATAATCGACCATCTATTCATAATATTCCCTTCGATGGTCTACTCGAAATATTGAAACAACCACTAGGCCTACACTTTGTTCGCACTAAATTATTTGCCATACCTCATGTTAAACTTAAAGAACTAGAGGACCAATGTCCTACGCACTATATCAGTAATACCAATAGCTATGAATTTCGTCTGTATTCCATTATCATGGATATTGTTTATCATCGGCTTTATAAGCCAACACAACCTTCCGAATATATACCACCCAAACGGTCTTTTCTGAAGATAAAAATTGCCAATAAAGGTATTGAAGCAATTAACATCAGTAATATATTACATCATAAGTCTTCTATATCCTACTCATATACCAAATCTGTTGCTTCCAAGATATTCAACTACAAACAAACATTGAATGATTTTGATATTGATGATCTCTTACATAACCCACCCTCCTGCACTTGCATTAACTCTCCGTTCATACACGATCCAGTTGGGCATGTTATTTCAGGCGACCTCAATATTGTGGAGAATGAATCATTGGAAGACATTTTGTCCAAAGGTTCCAAATATAGAGAGCCCACGTCGTTTTCTGGAGATACAATTTTAAGTTAATCATGGATGCAGTTGAGGAGCATGCCAGAAAATGGACAAAGCGAGAAAAGGCAGAAACTGAGTAAACTAACGCATTAATGTTTTGTCAAAGTCAGTTAGTACTAAATATAGTCATCGTCCCTGCAGATAAAGCTTCTAATAATGTTGTTTTTGTTTGTTAAACATACTATATACAGTGCCTGTTTGACGAACTGGGTATTACCAACAATACTAATTCCAGTAGTACATACCAAGCCATTACCGTGCCCAAACAGGATATCTTATCAAATCATGTGTCTGTATTGCATTCGCTTGGTATTACTACCTCATGTAAAGATTCTAATCTACCAAACTTATAATGGATCCCAATGTTGCACAAAAATCCACACAAACAAAGATTTATTTCTGGTTCAGCATCATGTTCTTCCAAAGCCCTTTCTAAAATAATAACTGTTATATTGTCTAAAATTAAACAAGGTCTCCAAAAGTACTCTGATCCATCTATTATAGAAGTGGTATAAACATGATAAACCAAATGTGGATATTAAAAAATTCCAAATCTTCATTGGAATATCTACATGCTCACACACTTTGTACACAACTATACCTCATTTGAACTGAAGTCTCAGCTTAAAAAACTAATCAATAATTCAGTTTTCTCTATAAAGGGACAACGTCGGTACCACTATATTGTAGTTAAATATAATACAGCTTATTTCGTTAAAGGCGACTCTGATGGCCCATACAAATATACTGAAATAGATGTGTAAATATGGTTAATTTTCTGATTGATAATATTTTCGTGGAATTTGGTGGTCGAATATTTCAACAAACTATTGGTATTCCCATGGGTACAAACTGTGCACCATTATTGGCAGACCTGTTTTTATACTCATACGAATCAGATTTTATCCAACATTTACAACGAGGAGGTTCTAAGAAACTAACATGTAATTTTAATTTCACTTTCCGATACATAGATGTTGTATTGTCGCTAAATAATCTCAAGTTTGGTGATTATTTGGATGTCATATATCCTAAGGAACTTGAAATTAAGGATACTACAGACTCCGCTAATTTTTCCAACTATCTAGACCTGAGGTTGGAGATTGATAATGATTCTAACCTGTCAACTAGATTATATGACAAACGTGGTGATTTCAATTTTTCCATAGTTAATTTCCCTTTTCTAAGCAGCAACATTCCTATGTCACCGGCATATGGTGTGTTTGTGTCTCAACTTATACGCTATTCCAGAGCTAGTTGCAAATATGAGGACTTTGTCTATCGAAGTGCCCAGCTAGTCTCTAAACTGCTGCGACAAGGATATGTTATACCAAGACTCATAGCTGCGTTTGAGAAATTATATGGACGTCATCATGATCTGGTTGATAAATACACCAAATACATGTCTGCCATGCAACTAGATCTATTTTCATGTTAATTTTGGGGAATTCATGACGGGTGCCACTAATGAGGCAGGAAATGCTCACTCTTTCCGGAACACCTGATTTCACCTCCTAATGGTTATTTTGGGGGGTTCATGAGTTTCCTTGTCATTTTTGTTTTCTCTCACTTCGTATGCCTGATATGACTTTCTGTCCCCGAACTATGAGATTGGATAACGGACCCTGTTTTGTTTGCTCTGAATCCTTAATACTGGGTATTGATTCCACGTCTCTTCATTGTTACTGGTTTATGGCATTGTGCACACTTGGATATAAATATCTCGTCACCCTCTTCTGCGCACTTTACCATATCTCCTAGTGAATGAAAGGCCACATTCGATACAAATACACCGCACAATGCAGAATACTTAACATTCGTCATGGAAAAAGAAATGTAGGTGTGGTTTCTTTAGGATACAGAAGTATGATGTGGGATAAGAAGTTATCGTTTTTCATACTTGGCGTGGGCTACATGGTCCTGGTTTCATCATCATTTTGTAAGAAGAAGACGTTTTACCAACTGTCGCCACTGTATAACGCTCCGGGTGCAGAGATTGAAGTCTACAGGTATGTGAAACCAGCACTGTGTCAGAGAACGTGTCGTCAGTACGAGAGCTGTACTGGATTCCTCATCAAATGGTCCAGTGCTGACCAGCAGAGAGGGGACTGTCACATGCTGTCCACGGTGCTGCGAGGCAACTACACGCCATCCAGTGACGAGACTCTGTATGGTAAGAATGTCACAGTTGCAGTGAAGAGTTTGAAGAGGCTTATTGTCATTTTTTTTATTTAGACATGTCGTTCTCCCCGATATTATAAATTTGGGTTATGAAGAGTTTGTGCTGATGACATCCGGCGTTCCGTCATATAATATAAATGTCCAAGAGTGTTGTCCTCTGCAAGAAACTGAAAATAATTTTGTAATAGTAAAATTGTATCCAAGGGTTGTGTCCACCGAAGATGACGTACCACCGAGGCCGGTGTTATCTCTACATGGATACTAAGGTGAACAGAACGCAGGCCGAGAGCTTCTGTCAGGAAGTCTACCCTGGCGTCCACCTTGTCGACATCACTTCACAAGGGGAGCTGGATGACATCAAGGCAATGTGTATGCTTCGCACTGAATTATCACAGTGCCGAAACGTACTCTATGAAATTGGCGACGGGCAAGTTTGCTCGGACACTCTTTCGTTGATTTTAGCCATGATTCAATATAATGAGGAAAGTTTAAGAACGTAGTACATTTACTTAGAAACGATGTTCACAATAGAATACTTGATAGAACTCGACATACTGCGTTTGACGAGATAATCACCTTAGAAAGTCGCAGGCAGACTATATTGAACATGGAGGGGTTGACATTATGTGGACTCTATGAACACCAGGAGCGGACTATATGAAAGTGTTGAATATTAAATATTGAATATGTTTTTTTGGCCAATATGGTGGCCGCAACAGTTATTTACGGTGCCACCAACTCTCATATCTCCCCGTCCCCTCTCGCCCCGCATGCCTAAGCAACCCACGGAGTGTTCATGAATGAGCATTGAGAAAATATTGCTAGTTGGGATTATTCCGATATCATATCTCAGTTTTCTTTCAGGCAGTATTCCACAAGTCAAATATTCGACCAGAGGCGAACTTCTCGAGGTTAAGGCCAAAAGTCACGGGCAAAGTCATATAAGATAGATCTGAGTCTAATGAAACTCTACACACATCACCAAGATTGGTAATGATCAAACACACCATTTACCGTGGTCATATAATCCGGATGCACTGCACACATCTTAGGAGATCCCTTCACACACATTGTGATGACCCCGAATATTCGTACAAAAACAAATTGTGAGTAGAAAATGAAATCGCAAACTCGTATCCACTGCTTAGTACATGTTTTGTGATGTAAAATCTCATTCCTACTGTTCTTGTAGTCATGTTAGACTATAAGCGTCTATAGTTAGACATTAGTCATGGAAAGAAAGTTTTGCCGTTTTTCACACATACTATTATATCACGTTGGATCACGCACTAAGCACGTTAACTCCTGACACTTGCAGCTACTTACCAGTCCGACATTGTGTTGTAGTGCGAGTATTTCAATTTTATCATTGTGTTTTAGTATTAGACACCATTCACAATCCTGTCGACTAGCCCTCTCTATTTTTCAGATTTACATACTAATTTTGAAATAATATGAAATTTCAGAGCCAACCATATTACGGTTGTAGATATTCAAAACTGGGGAGGGTCAGGGGCAAAATATATCTTGGTAATTAGTGCTTTATATTGAATATTATGGGAATATTTGAGGTTATAGCATAAAACCCTTCGCTTTACAGATTGTGTTTAACTATACTTTGTATGGAAGTTGCATGGTAAACTGCCAGAGAAAGAGATTGATTGAGAACAATCAACAAAACTAGTTGACAAAAAAAAACAAAAAAAAATAGAATATGGTTCAGAAAACATGCGTGCATTCCATTATTTCTTGCCAAACTAGCAAGAGAGTAGGAAAAGCTTACACATGGAGGTGTATGATGACAACTACTGTGTGAAAGCAATGCAAATATGTCTATAATCGTAATAAAACTGCATTTGATCAACCATTGGTCTGATGCATATATGCGATGTTCCGTCTATCGCACCAAGTACTCTCAATGCATTCGAGTGGTCCAATTTGTCTTCACCTTCAGATGTAATGTTGAAAATGACTAATAATTCACTAAACAAGCAAATATTTATGCCTGTCATGAATTTGAGCAGTGATGGGAAAATGTTTCCATATGTTATTTCACAACACCTACCTTTCGTTATTCGAGATCACGACTTCGTAAATCGAGATCATGACTTTGTAAATCGAGATCACGACTTTGTAAGTCGAGATCACGACTTTGTAATTCGAGATCACGAATTAGACACCATGTTTTTTTACATACAGCCTGACCCTAATACGCCGTCGTACTTTTCGACCCTTATGCGCACTTTCGCGATATGTGCGGGTGCACAAGGTGCGCATTTCATATACGCACCTAAAGTGAAACACCGCTACTGCAGTCAATATGCAATGAATCTTTCGCTGTTGTACTTTTACACTACTGTCATACATATTGTTATAGAATCTAACTTTCATGGGCACTATGCAAACTAGCAAGGGATAATTGTGTTATCATTGTTTGTATAGTGTGATGTTTATTGATAATCAGGACTTAATAGCCTATCAGGGCCTATCATTTTCTATTTCTTTAGTCGTATTTCATATAATTTGGTGTGGATGCCTATGTGATTGTAGAGTGGATCCCATCATATGCTGTAACAAAAATAACACCAGACAAAGCCTGAAACAAAACCAGAATAAGCTTAAGATGTTATAAAATTGGAACTATGCTGCGACGTTCATAGAGTCCAAAAAGTACAACCACAATACGTTCATATATTCAGCGTCCTCAGTTCATACAGTACGACTGCGATTTTCTAATGTGGTTATCTGATCAAACGCTACATGTCGAGTTCTATCAAGTAGTATATGGTGATCATCAATTCTAAGTACATCTACTCCGTTCTTAAAGATTTCTCATAACATTGGCACACCGCTGAAGTCAACGACAGAAAGTCAAAGCAAACTTCCCTGTCACCATTTTGTGACTATAAACGCGTGTTCATAGATTACGTTTCGGCACTGTGACTATACCGAGTTTCTCATGGGACTAATCCTGCCAGGAACCCGAAAAATTGCAATTCAGCTATCACATGATTTGTCACATGTTTACTGGTATTTAGATTGAGGCAAATTTATGCATTAAGAATCAATTTTGAATAAGTCTGTTTACGGATATGACAAATGGTGCAAATACTTCTTTTGATCATGGAATATGTATATATGTTCATACATTCAGCAAGCACAAGTACGTATGCAACATTCACAATTACATTACTAATGAATATTCGAGAGGCTAGGGAGAGTACAAAAATATTGTCATTTTAATGTCCGCATTAACCATATGTGTAACGAATGCACAATTATTATTGGTGGTGCATGTTGTTGTTTCTTCTGTTTTAGTGAGTGGAAAGCCTAAATTCCACACATCAGGACGTAGAATTGATAGTACATTGACCTCCGAATGGGCATCCACCGGTGAAGAATTTAATCAATTTGCCCGCAGTAACTGGTTCCCCAATAATCCAACTGGTGGGAACGAGGTGTATGTGGAAGTACTAGACTGGCAGTGGAACGATATTAGTCCGTCTGTACGCAGGGCAGCTTTGTGTGAATTTGAGTGACCTTTTCCACCAAACTAGCAATATTGCCTCACATAAGAGGTCATGTCACATTCGGACATTACTATAATGTTAAACATATGATATTAAACACATCGTTTTGGGTTCTTGAATTGTTCATTCAGTTGGCAGGCCTTTGTATAGAGTGCCGAAGTGCGAGGTAATTTCTGGTTCTAAACAAGTGTACAGCCTTTGTTTCAAGTGAGCATACATCCGGACGTACGATACATCGACGTTCAAATAGGCATCCACCGGTGAAGATTTCAATCAATTTGCCCGCAATAACAGGTACTCGGATGAGCCAACCGTTGGGAAGGAGGATGCGTGGAAGTACTAGACTGGCAGTGGAACAATATTGCTCCGTCTTTGGGCAGGGTAGCTTTGTGTGAATATGAGTGACAGTTTGATAATATGCTCCTCACCAAACAAGCAGCATTGCTTTACATCAAGATATCAACCCCAAATGTTCGTAGGTTATGTCAAATTCGGACATTACTATAATATTAAACATATGATATTAAACACATCGTTTTGGATTGTAAATTGCTCATTCAGTTGCTAGGCCTTCGGCCAAATCAAGGTGAACCATTGTAAACAGGTTCTTCCCTGAAGGTAAAGTGGATCAGTCAAGGCGAGGACCAGCTATGTTCGCAATCATGACGCGTTCGTTTTCGGCCCGGTGGTGCAATATTCTGTGTTGACAGATGATTCACAGTCCGTGAAATCCCGAACGCACAAATCACGTACAAAACACATAATGCCTGCCTCTGATGACGCCATTGTATCTACCGTTATAACAAGTGAGCGTCAGGAATCGAGAGTGGCAAAAGTGGTCGACACAGTAAACAAATAGAGTGTCAGTGATATGAGACAGCGCAGTATGTGACCCTCGGTTATGGAGATCTGTTGATCTCCGTTCTGATGGGGGTCTTGTGTTCGTCCGGTGATTGTTGTCCACGCTCGCTGAGGTGGTGGAGTTGTTGCAGGCCAGCGGCAGTCCCCATAGCTTGCAATTCCACGGCGGGCAAGCAGAAATGCACCACGCTCCATGGCGGGAAAGCAGACATCCATTACGATCCCCTTTGCCTTTCCTTGGACGGGACTTGAACGGCACAAATTGATCCCCAGTTGGTATATATTTCCCATATTTACAGTATGTACCTAAATTTACAGAAGTGTACCTCGTGCATCTCAGGTGAGTCCGGCTTGCATGGTCGCGATGCAGATGTGTTGTAATTGATCCGGATCCTCCTTGCTGGGACGGCCTTGCATGACCGCTGGCTTACCAAGGGTTTGTGCCAAGTGATCGAAGATACTGGACCGGTTGATCCTGGGCCGACAAGTGGTGGTGGTGGTCGATGTACATCTCCCTGATCCCGACACGGCACTCGTGCTGGGACTTCTCCAGGTCATGCCGGATCGATGTTGGGATGCTGTGGTACTGGCTCACCTCATGTGAGTGAAGTCTAACTGTCAGGTGGAGCAGGGGTTTACTGACCAGGAGATCAAAGTGACGAAACCTCTGTTAGAAGTTCAGGGACACATCTCAGGTGAGTTCAGGGAAGTTCAGAGGATATGTTGACCCACACCTCGTCGCGTAGTGGAGGTGGAAATGACGAAACCCACGGGAGAAGGGACACCACCAGATGCCACAGGAGGAGGTTGGAGAAAATGTTGATCGACATTAAGTCGGTGGCAAGGTGGGCTCAGTTGCAGCTCCCAGAGAGCAGTCTTCGATGCTTCCGGCTGGTCAGCCACCTGCAGCACCACTACCTTTCAGTGCAGGGTGGCCTCCAGCAGCAATGGGAAGTTGAACGTGTAAGATGTGGGTGCTGAAATCCGTGTCCAGAACGGTTCCAGGAAGGTGCAGTCCAAGGACCTACATGTCCAGAAGATACAATCCTGAATCTAATGGTTGCTGGTGTTGGTCCACGATGTGGGCAAGGAGCTCGCCTGGTTTCCTGACGTCTGCCAGATCCTGCAAGAATTGTAGGACAGTCAGCATGTCCGCATGCAGACAAAGTGGGTCTTGTGTTAGCCAAAAATATTGCTTCGAGATCATCAGTCAGTCGGAGTTGGGTGAAGTTGTGTCAGATGACACTTTGCCAGAGTGTACATTGAGTAGCAGGTGGAAAAGGGTGCAGTGTGTTGAGCGGCACCAGAATTTAAAGTAATTTTTTGGTCGATTATTGTTGAGAAAAAAAAAGAATAATTGATTAATGAAATTCTCACCAACTCTTGGATTTCTGCATTTTTGGCAGACTTCCAGTTTCTCTCCTTTTTCTTCCGTATAAGTGCAGAATTCTACTATAGAAGGTTTTTGCACTAGCGTGTGAGTGGTTGTTGTGAGGAGGACTATTCACATAGTGCAGTTCAAAATCGGCTGATCTGTGGGATCAGCATCTCAGCCGTATGCTCGACAGCTGATTACTGAAGCTGTCCAGGCTTGGTGCTGAGGCTGAGGCTTGGTGCTGAGTTCAGTCCTGCCACATATGGGAAGGAGTGTAGGAGACACAAAACTTGTCACTGTTCCTCTGGAGCATATTGTGACAAGTGTTTTGCCAGTGGTATATCAACCATGATGTGCAGCTAGACCTGAAAACCAAAGTTGCATTACCACGGTATTTGAACTGACCTAAACCCATATCTACAAATAGCCATACACAAGGACGAACATCGATGAGTAGAATTGGTCTGTTGAACTTAAATGTCAAAAAATATGGGAGTTTTGTGTGTTTTTTTCTTAATTTTCTTTCGTCCAGGAGAACAAGCCCCAACTTCACAACCTTTGTCGACCCTAATATGTTATTTGCTCTCAGCATATCATCTAACTCTATTCCGGTTGGCTCGTTACCATTGACTCCTGGCCGTCATATTTTAATGTCGAGCTATCTCTTCAGATCAAACCCGATTTTGATGACGTTGCTTTCAATATGGCATCAAAGTATTGTAACGGTTTTGGGGTGTTCTCAAAAGTTCCCCAAGGTTATTCGTGTATATTTTGTGATATTACGGTTGAATAACGGTTTATTAAAATGTATATGTGTTTAACGGTTCATACGGTTCCGTATTGGCGAAATTAGTAAGGTGTTCCAGCTTGGAACTTAGAATAATTCAATGTTGGTGAAGCCGGAGACGGAACCGGAGACGGAACCGGAGACGGAGCCGGAACAATGGAGTACAAAAACGTTATGACGTTATTTCCGGAAGGTCATGTGATCAGCCTCATTTTCGGTTTAAAAGGTGACGTGTCAGCCACTGATTGGTTCTAGCAATGACCCTGGGTCTCAGGTCTATAAAAGCCCCCGCTTCAGAGCGGACGGCGGAGTTGGTGTCCTGACGTCGACCTGTTCAGACCCTTCTCCCTCAGCAGAGTACTCCCTTGCTCCGGCTTAGGTCATGCAGATGATTATAGTTTATGTCTTCCGACTGTACACTTAGAAAAATAAAGCTGAAAACTTATTCCGGGTTGTTTTTCCGTGTTCGTTAGGGAACTTGGAAAATTATGATAAAGTTAAAGTAATCGGAAAAGGAAAGTAATACGGAGAAGAAGGGAGACAAGTTAACGGTCGGTTAAGACAAAGTTTGTAGCGACGTCTGAGGGTGATCCAGAACCCAGATCACCGGAGAAGAAGACGGAGGCGGATGCTTGGAATCAACGGACCCACTACGGAGGCGGTACCTGACGGAGCAATTGCGGCGACAGGAGCAGTTGCAGTACCAGAGTGCAGTCGCGGTTGCAGTGGAGACAAAAGCGGCGGAGCAGATGCAGAGGCAGTACCTGACGGAATAGAGGCGGAAACGCTTCCGGATTCTACATTTCAGGTGCAGTCGCAGTTGCAGAGAGACGGGAAACAACGGAGCGGTTGCGGAAACGGTAAACCGACAGAGCAGTTGCAATAACCGGAGGCGAAAACGCAGCCGGAATCTTTATTTCAGGTGCAGTTGCCGTTTGCAGTCGGAAAAAGCGGTTGAGAGGTCCATTACAGACCACGCTACCAACCCTTAGAGACTTCTAGCCGTGATTAAGCCGTGTAAGCAGCAGTTTCCCGGAATTTTCCGTTTCAGCTCCGGATAACCAAAACAAACCAACCCACCTTCCAAGAAACCGTTTATCCGGACGTCACAGAGGGGGAAAGCCCGTTACAGTATTTTGGACACAGATCACCGGAGAAGAAGACGGAGGCGGATGCTTGGAATCAACGGACCCACTACGGAGGCGGTACCTGACGGAGCAATTGCGGCGACAGGAGCAGTTGCAGTACCAGAGTGCAGTCGCGGTTGCAGTGGAGACAAAATCAGGTAGTCACACATGCCGGCAGCTGCTGTTGGCCTGATTTCTCTCAACTTGAAATCTTGATGCTAGCCTCACCACTTGCGATGTAAAACTTCCTGTCTTGAGCTTGTTATAACACTATTTCCAATCCACTGATAACCAAGCATGGTAATCAGTTCTTCCTGGCGAGCAACATGTCGTACTTCCTTGCTCTTCATCACTGAAAACAGAAGCTTAGACAATACAGGAGACTATGTGATAGGTAGGTAGGTAGGTAGGTAGTTTATTTTCGAAAAGTACAAAAATACTATTTTACATTTGATTATATTATTGAAGAAATGTACGATTCGAGGTTGGCGCCAAAGACATGAGCCTGTAGCTTGTGGGACAAGCTGGTGCCAACCTTTATATTTGTAGATGATAATTATTCAAACTTATTGAGGGGAAAAAAAGAAATAAATAAAAAAAATAAAAGATAAAGAAAAAACCCCAGAAAAAAACACGAATATAGATGGAATGAGGAAAAGGAAGAACGGAAGACAAACCAAACAAAAAGGAAAAACATGTGAGGAGGGATACATATATAACAGATAACTAACCATATTGATATATTTAACGAACTAATTATGCATACAAGTACATTGATCACCATGCAATATATTTGGAGACGGGGAAAAACAATCGCTTGATGTAGGCTGTTATCTAAAAACCAAACACATAAGACATTTAATTATATTGATAAAATATACAACACCAGTATGATTTACTTCGAAATCATAAAAAGGACAGAGGGGAAAAAAAGCAATGAGAAAAAGAGGGAAACAAAAACACGAAAGTATACACACAGAGTTTACATATAGTTGATTATAGTTGCTGTGGTTTGGAATGCGGGGTTGCTGCGAAAGTGTTGATTCTTGTGCATATCAAATTCGTACGAATCCAGGCAAACTATGGGCCATGGCCAATCATCACAATTCAATGAAAAACTTATATCAAAATTTCATCAGCCTCTGGCTGCTGTACAAAGATATGTACAAAGAAATGACTTCCCAGTTAAAAATTGACAGTCAGTTATCAGCCCCATTCAAGGGAGGCCAAGGAATGTGACAGGGAAGTATTCCATTAACAGAAGTCTTCAATGTACGTTGGAACGAGCTCTTGAAAACACTTGAGGACAGGCGAAAAAAAATTGTTAGGTGGATATAGGATTGGAAAATCACCAGTGATATGCGTTCTAGCCAATCCACGGAGAGTTTTGATTCAAGATAAAAACTCACTTCTATATCGCAGCTTTTAATTGACTGTTTTTTTTCTTTATTATCAATTTCCCATATTTATTCCATTTTGGGCCATTTTTAGGCCATACAAAAACTTCCCTCTGCAAAAAATTCCGGACTGCCAAATTTGCACTTTGTCTTTGTTTCCAAAACAATCAAATAAGTTTATATATTTTTATTTTAAAACGTGCCAATTGGGATACTTGATGCGGCATTAATCGAAAGATGGAGCACCCTGAAATTCCTCGAAAGGCCCGTTACATAGGCCAGAAAGCATCAAAGTGAAATGATATGCACAAATTTGTCTTTAAGTTAAATATTAGTTTTGTACATAAACCTCAGGTCTGTGATATACATAAGGGACGTCCCATACGGGCCATCTTTCGGTGACCTTGAACTTAGCCTAAGATGACCTTGATTGGTAATTGTCGAAGTGTAACATTCGACGTGAATTATGTAAATTGACCGATGCAGACCGATGCATGTTTTTGGGTTAAGCTTATGTTTGTATTATGAGAACTCTATCGCAAAGAAGAAATGAGGAACAGAGTTTCTGACTTTTTCAACGACTGCAAAACGCTCAACGTCTGTGCGAAACACTTATTTTTCAGGGAGGGTAACAATTATGTCTCATGATATGGTTAAGGTTAATGTTAGCACCAAATACATTTGAATTCGTGGTTAGCCTAGTAATTAACAATTATTTGAAGTTTCGAGTAATTATGTTTATTTTCCAACACACAACGCGACCAATATCAGGAACACTGAAATGCAAACTTTACTGGACTCACTAGCACCGGAATATATATTTATGTTGGCACATATTTTGATAGTCTGCCTTATTCAGTCATTCTACACGATACTAATCAGTTGCTAATGAAATTGAGAATATTCTATCATCGGGAACACATTGATACAAATAACATCGGGCCAAATACCTCGGTAGATACGTAACAATGTGATGCAAAATATGCATGCACTTTTCTAAATTTCAAACTAGTTTCATAATATATCTGGCCCATGAAATCCTACAGTCTGCTAGCTGTCATGTTTCTATGTCGGAATTCAGTACTATAGATGGTGGTCATCTTGTATTTTTCTCCATTGTGAGCGGGAACCCTTGGTTTGCCAGCGTGGATCCCATTACAATCGGATTCTGCTTACTCAAAAACCTACAAATTTTCATGTTTTCTTCTGGGAGTGAACATTTGGCGACATATCTGCCGGGATGAAAGAGTTCCGCCGAGCAAGAACCAAACACTCATCGGCAAATCATTGATTTTTTCTTGTCATTTTTAGGTTACCGTACTTATGGTCCGATAACTTATTGCCGTCGCGTTGCGTCCTTCGTCCATCCGTCCGTCCGTCTGTTCACATTTTTATCTTCGAAGTGTACAGTCCAGTCTTTCTGAAAATTTGGGAAAAGATACCTTGAAATAATTCAAGGAGATCTTTTACGTGATGATTTCAATTTTTCCATAGTCAATTTCCCTTTTCTAAGCAGCAACATTCCTATGTCACCGGCATATGGTGTGTTTGTTTCTCAACTTATACGCTATTCCAGAGCTAGTTGCAAATATGAGGACTTTGTCTATCGAAGTGCCCAGCTAGTCTCTAAACTGCTACGACAAGGATATGTTTTACCAAGACTTATCGCTGCGTTTAAGAAATTCTATGGACGTCATCATGATCTGGTTGATAAATACAGCAAATCCATGTCTGCCATGCAACTAGATCTATTTTCATGTTAATTTTGGGGAATTCATGACGGGTGCCACTAGTGGGGCAGGAAATGCTCACTCTTTCCGGAACACCTGATTTCACCTCCTGATGGCCATTTACGGGGGTTCATGAGTTTCCCTGTCATTTTTGTTTTCTCTCACTTCGTATGCCTGATATGGCTTTCTGTCCCCGGACTATGAGATTGGATAACGGACCCTGTTTTGTTTGCTCGGAATACTTGATACTGGTTATTGATTCCACGTCTGTTACTTGCCGGAATCTTCGATTTCGGCAAGTATGTTGGTCGGTTTGTGGATGTGTTTGTTTGTGTGTGTGTTTGTTTGTTTACAGCCTAGCGTCCACATTTCTCATCCGATTTCCTCCAAATTTGGTGCACATATTCTCTAGAATACCGCGCAGAAAACGTCCTATTTTGGTGTATCTAGGTCAAAGGTCAAGGTCAAGGTCAAGCAAAACGTTGAAAACACATAAGGGGCCATAATTCCGGTTCTAATCGTCCTAGAGACTTCAAACTAAGTTCATATTGTAGATATACTCGAGTTCTATCTTTTGTGACCTTGACCTTGACATTTGACTTTGACCTCAAGAAGTTCGCCTGAGGTCGAATATTTGACCTTGGAGGTCACCTCCTCCGATTTTCGATCTGATGCTTGGAAACGATGTGGGACCGGTCCCTCATGCTCAATGTCAATTTTTAGCGCGATCGGTCAATTCGTGATGACGTAATTGACGTTTCTATGGCAACGAAATCGGTCCCATTATAAGCGAAATTGCATGTTTCAAGCTGTCCATGCTGATAAAAGCGTCAATAATGTGCGTAAAAATCTAATGATACACCTGTTTATGGCCAAGGACGAGTTCTTTTGTTCCACGAAATTTCAAGGTCAAAGGTCGAAAGTCGAGGTCAATATTGACCTGCAAGCGAAAACCATGTAGGTCACTATATCTCAGAAAGTAAGCAAGGTAGAGACACGTAGGTAAATCCACAGTATTGCACTCACTTAGACTAACAACTTTTGCATTTACACCTAAGGCGTATAACCAATAGCCTTTACAAGCGCCTGAGGTCGAAGTTGACCTCAAAAATGACCTTGACCTTGACCTTTTGCAAAAATATCGAGTAGTAGCTCGTTTGAAAGGTCTTCGAGAGTACTTTCCAAATATGTTGTCATTTTTAGAATCGGACGTCAATTGACGTCATAATGACGTCAAATGTGATTTCAGACTGACATTTAGGCCTTTTGAGTGTCAGATGTGCAAAATTATCACATTTACTGCAGATCTAGCATATGCAAACGATGTGGACTCGTCTTGTGATGGTTTCTGTCAATTTTTAGCTCAATCGATACATCCGTTTTGACGTAATTGACGTTTTTTTGGAAACAAATCGGTAAACTTTCATTTGTTTGTTTGTTTGTATGTATTTTCGCACTCTAGCATCCACAATTCTCATTCGATTTTTTTCAAACTTGGTGAACATATTCTGTAAGATATTGAGTATATGCTATCAGATTTTGGTGAATATAGGTCGAAGGTCAAGGTCAAGGTCACACAAAACGTCGAAAACACATAAGTGGCCATAACTCCGGCTGTAATCGTCCTAGAGACTTCAAATTAGGTGCATATTGTAGATGAACTCGAGTTCTATCGCCTGTGACCTTGACCTTGACTTTTGACATTGACCTTGAGAAGTTCGCCATGAGGTGAATGTCAAGGTCAAGTACGCAGTTCAGCGAACCATACCTGGTAGTATACCGTTAAGGTCTTGATCTCCTGAGTCCAGTGATGTCTTAATTTTGACGTATGACGTTCAGTGACGTCACAATGACGTCATCAACGTCAAATTTCCGAAATTTCAAAAGGCCATAACAATGTCAATACTGGAGGGAATCCTCTGTAACTTGATATGTATATTGACAGCATTGGCCTATACGACATGAACCACAGAGGTCAAGGTCATCGAAATCCCAGAAGAAAAACATATTTGGTAAAACTTTTGCTTCAGTCGTCGTAGGTCAAAGGTCAAGTTCACGGAAAAGTGATCAGTCAAAATCACATGAATCTCTATAATTTCGGAACTAATCGACCCAGAGAGTTCCAACTAGAAAATATTGTAGCATATTGGAAGCCCTCTTTTGAAGGACCTTGCTCGTGTCGTTTGACCTTGACATTACCCCTCAAGGTCAAAGTTTTCTTTCTTCTATTCCGGCAAGTACTCGCTGTACCAGCGAAGGCTTTCAGCCGTCAAGTCAGCAGCAGCGAGCGATTTCATTTGTTTGTTTACAGCCTAGCGTCCACATTTCTTACTTGATTTTGCTAAAACTTGATGTGCATATTCTCTAGGATACCGGGCAGAAAACGTCCTATTTTGGTGTATCTAGGTCAAAGGTCAAGGTCAAGCAAAACGTCGAAAACACATAAGGGGCCATAACTCTGGTTCTAATCGTCCTAGAGACTTCAAACCAAGTTCATATTGTAGATATACTCGAGTTCTATCTTTTGTGACCTTGACCTTTGACCTTGACCTTGAGAAGTTCGCCCGAGGTCGAATATTTGACCTTGGAGGTCACCTCCTCCGATTTTCGATCTGATGCTTGGAAACGATGTGGGACTGGTCCCTTATGGTCAATATCAATTTTTAGCACGAACGGTCAAACCGTTATGACGTAATTGACGTTTCTATGACAACGAAATCGGTCCCATTATAAGCGAAATTGCATGTTTCAAGCTGTCCATGCTGATAGAAGCGTCAATAATGTGCGTAAAAATCAAATGATACACCTGTTTATATCCAAGGATATAATCCGAGTTCTATTGTTCCACGAAATTTCAAGGTCAAAGGTCGAATGTCAAGGTCAATATTGACCCGCACGTGAAAACCATTTAGGTTACTATATCTCAGGAACTAAACAAGATAGAGACACGAAAGTGAATCCGCAGTGTTGCACTCATTTAACCTAACAACTTTTGCGTTTACACCTAAGGCGTATGACCGATAGCCTTTGCAAGCGCCTGAGGTCGAAGTTGACCTCAAAAATGACCTTGACCTTGACCTTTTGCAAATATATCGAGTAATAGCTCGTTTGAAAGGTCTTTGAGAGTACTTTCAAAATCGGTTGTCATTTTTGAAATCGGACGTCAATTGACGTCATAATGACGTCAAACGTGATTTCAGACTGACATTCAGTCATTTTGAGTGTCAGGATTGCAAAGTTATAACATTTACTGCAAATCTAACGTCTGCAAACGATGTGGATTCGTCCTGTGTTGCTCTCTGTCAATTTTTAGCTCAATCGATACATTCGTTTTGACGTAATTGACGTTTTTGTGGCAACAAATTGACAAAATTTCAAAGGAACCTTATCATTTGAAGATATTATGATCTTGTCTGGTGATAATATATCATATATTAACACGGTTTTAACATGCCTATTTAAAAACTCCATTCACAGTAAGTTTGCAGTATAAAATTGACGACAAATGACGTCATAATTACGTAGGCATTCCGGCAAGTGCGTCGACTATGTCGTCTCGTTTGTTTGTTTTTTTATTTTTCAATTTTTGCGCTCAATTTTGAACTATGACAGCCATTCTCTCAAAACTGTCTGATCAGTTTTGAGATTTTTGTTTAAAACGATTCCTCCTATGTGCCTTTGTGATGTATGAGTTTCGTTGCCCTTGAATCGCCAGTCTTTGTGTGGCGGCCATTCTGAAATTTTGACGGGTCCGCGAAACAATTTTTTTTCATCCCAAATCGAGTCACTATTCGTTTTTGGTGATTTCCAACCAAAAAACAAAAACTTTTGGAATTTTTTCCATCCGAATTCTTCCTTCATAATGGGAGCTGTTCGGAGTAAACTACTAGAACACTTCAAAATAGACCTTAAATATTGGCACATTCAAATAAGAAATCATATATTGTGGTTTCGGTGGCGGTTTTGAATTTGACCTTCAATGACTTTGTAAGGTCCAAACGGCCTTTTTTTGTCAAAAAACGCTCAATTTTGGATTTTGGCGGTCAGTTCAGATGGATTGTTAGGTTTTCGTTTTAAAAAATCACCCTTTATGTACCTTGGCGACATGTATGAGTCTCTGTGCCCTTGAATCGCTCGAAATGGGCCTTTTTGGCGGAAACTTGGCACAGATGGGACTTTCCCATGTTAAATTATCCTATTCTTTATAATGAGACACATTATTACTGATATCTCACTCAATATCGAGATTAGAGATTATGAATCAATTGTGGACATATAGGAAATGATATATACTGAAACATATATATATTGTAAACATATGGAAAACAATGTTCCCCTCGGGCAGATGTTGTCAAAAAATGACCAATTCAGACTTTGAGAGCTTAACAGTGTACAATTTTCCGGTAACCATACAAACATCTCGACTTACAAACCATTAGCTTGATAACACTCAAAATTCGAAGTTGGTTATATAAATTCGAGGGAAATTTTGTGAGGTCAGTCGTTCGCATATTATGAAGTGGCCTGAGGTGGTGTCCATAAGTTAGGGTGAATCACCCGGGTCACCCTACACGTATCCTCCAATGTGTATATGAATGGACGGCGCATAAGAGAGCCGGTAAGCCGAAGAAAACAAGCCACCTGCCATTAGCGATAGAATTTATTATACTTTCTCAAATTCACTACGTGATACAAATAACATATTCCTGGATATACGGTCAACAATACATATATACGTCAGGGGAGAGAACACATAATCGAGTGTAGTACACGTACATTGATAAATCCTTACCTATTGCAAATTGGAAATATATATGAATTTGTCATCAAAGCACCAGAAGTACCGTCAAATGCAGTTGAAAACAACACCATCGATATGTAGGTGAAAAGCAGATCATAAGCTGGTGAGTACATCAGGCGTTCGTCGACATTCCACATGGGGGTCAAAGGCTTCTAGATCTGTTCGTCAAACTGCACTGTAAGATGAGTGGACAAAACTTCATTCAGTGGCCCAGCCAACACGTTAATTATCTGTTTCACTTGTGTTGCGAAATGAAACAGTAACGGCATGGTACATAGTAGACAATTAACAGAACATGAACAATTCACTCGAAAGTTCGTATTAATGGTAATGGTTTGATACATTTCAGCCACGAAGAAGCTAATACCTCCAGTCTTGTCTTCAATCCAATCAATGAATCTGGTCACCCGTGTGTACACACCGGGCTTCTTGGCTTCGGCACAACCGTTCCCCCAACTCACCACGCCTTGCAACTGCCATGCACCGCCTGGCGAATATTTCATAGCTTCGCATTATTTCCAGTTTTAAACAGTACAGTGGTTCACCTTACATCCACAACAATCTGTTGTATTGCGAAGGCTTACCTGTGGAGCATACGAGCGGACCACCAGAATCACCCTGTAAAACGACAAACCATGATAAAAATTCAATTATATACGACCCTATTCAAATAAGTCCACAAAAAATATCATGCATGACGGGTTGATACCGCGGTACCAGTCTGATATTAGGATACGAGTTGCAATCGGACCTGGCAGGAGTCCTTAAGGCCCTCGGGGTAGCCAGCACAGATCATCTCCGGGGTAATGCTGCCGTCGTACCATTCAGCCTGGTTACATTGCGCACGGGACAGAACGGGCACCTGCACCTGCTGCAAGTTCGCCCTGTCTCCAGTGCCTGACAGCACGTGGGGAGGACAGATACAATTTTGAAGATTCGTTTAGCCCAATATAATACTGATACATTTAGTTACTCTGCATTGGAGACAGCGCTTCAACTAGTAACATCCATTCTGAAGCGATTCACACACAAATAATATCTAGAATATGTATTACTATGAACATAATAAAACATAAATAATTTTTACGAAGGTCAGTTACAAGTTCATATTTGGAATAGATGGAATGCATTTCTTAACGTTGTCTAGTAAGGTACTTGCCTGGGTACATAATATACAATTTGAGACTTCCCTAAACACGATGTGATATTCAGATGAGTTTTTATTGCAATAGGAAGAGTATCAGAATCAAATGGAACTGTATATACTTTCACTGTGTTTGTAAAACTCGTACTCTTGATATCAATATTACGTGACATCATCATAGTGTGCTGATTCTCAACAATATCCGACTTACCTTCTGTCTCGCCCCAGCCCGTCACCACACAAAGGGTCCTAACCGGAACGTCAGCAGCCGGCAGGCAGACGGGGGATACCTCGCTGGCGAACACGATGGGCGTGGCCAGCTTGAACAGAGCTATGTCGTTGTTGGTGCGCCCACCCAGACCGTACGACTCGTGGACTATCACTCGTTCAACTCCAATATTGGCCTCGCTCCTCTCCGTCTCGTGAGCATTGTGGTCTCCAATACGTACACGGTAGTTGGGTGGTATGGGGTTGTCATTTCTGGAAAAAGATTCAATCGTTTATTCGTGAATAACAACCAATTTTCCGCGATAAATCTAGCTGCAAGCTAAATAGGGAACACTGTGTACAGAAAGTCTATCTCTGTTTACCAGAGCATTTGACCCCATAAACTACGTTTACCCTTCTGCAAATATTTTTTTCTTGTTCAATTTTATTTTTGAGGGAAGATACAATAATCACTTCATCAAAAAGTTATTAATTTATAATCGCTGGGCGACCTTGAAAATATTCAGTAGTTATCAGCAAACGTACTTCAATCTTTTATGGCAAATTGGTCATCAGGAACGACTCATCCGGAGTGGATAATACGGGACTTTCACAATGTTTCATTGGTCACCGCATGTCTGGCGGCCTAAATCAAACACAAAGTTACTTCAACTTCTGGTGCCGCTTTGCAAAGTGCACCTTTTCCCTATATCCACCTGCCGCTCAGCGCAAAAACTGATATTCTAGCACAAACTTCACCCAATTTCAACTGACTGACGATCTCGCACCCAGAATTTCGGCCAACGCAACTCTAGATTCCTGACGTTTACTCGTTCGTCTTCGAACGAACCCCACTTGTATATGAAATGTTCGAGGATTGTCATTTGTCTAGTCTGGAATTCATGACTATTTGTTGGATGGAATGTTCTATCCACTTACACCAGAAACCCATAATAGATGAGTTTCTGCTTACACGCAATGGGCAGCTGTGACGACCCAATCAGGATGTATGATGGAGCCCCCACACCAATGGCCCCAGTAATCCGTGAACGGATGGTTCCTTTTCCGCACGCTGATCTGCCACGGCCATGAGTGAGGGACTGCTTCCTGTCCGCCGACGATCCGGGCCATCTTGGGGTCAATTGATGGCGTTCCACACATGACTGCAAGCCAGGATAGAAACTCGCTTACACGAAGTATATAATTGTGCCTACACATAGATGCATGCTCTCCAAGGGGTAGTTCTACCAAATTCGGGACAATACAAATACACGAATGTTGCTCAAGGGACTCATTATTTCGGAAAGCGCTAAATCGGAACCCAGTCAGGCTTATTTAGCTTTTAGTAACACCATTTTAATGCCTGTGTTGAGTGAGTTTTTATAATTGGCCAAGTATCATACAGTGCGCCTTAATACTACTCGTCCACTAAATGAATGCCATTTAATCCGTCTGTCACCTTTTTAATCCTTATTGAATATAGAGGAAGGCGCAGGATATGATACTTGGGCCCATGTAAGAACAAGAACTGCCAGTGTACCAACTGCATCTGCTCAAACTGGATAGTACGCGTTTCTTTGCGTACTTGCGAGTCGTTTTTCCTAATTCGTTTGATGAAATGAACCCTTGGTCGAGGCCAATCTAATGTAGATGAAAAGGTGAACAATAGTTGTGGTGTTACTGTTGAGTTCCAATTTTGAATTCACCAGAACACTGAAAAGTGGCAGAGGGCATAGGCGTGAATGTAAAACGCTATTTGTATTCATAAATCATGCATAATCCGGGATTGATATGTTAATCATTGTCAGGCAAATCATTCATTAGATGCAGACATCTGTCCGCAAAATTTAGTAAAGGCCGTATTGTATATCGCTGAAAATTACGAGAACAGCAAGTGAAGATGTACTTGAATACTCATGATATGATAATGGTGACATCACAAATTCAAACAGTGTCACCCTCTGCTTCTAAACACTGTTCAAGTGTGACGGCATAGTTGTACACGCAGATTACTACTCGCAGGTGCATATATCGGCGGAGATTTAGTTGAGGGGGAACCGCTATCAGCGCTTATCCCTCACAAAATGTTGGAGGGAGGTTGTCACACCAGCGAAACCGACTAGCGGAACGCGCGTTCCTTCGATCAAAGATGGCGAGCAGTAGGTTTTGCTTCGATTTGTTTTGCCGAAGAACATGGAATATTTCACGATATTTGTATGGTTTCTGTTGTATGTAGATGAAGCACATATAACTCCGGACAGCAGACATTATAAACAGTTTGTATGCCACTTAAAACGCATAAACAATGAATATTTCTTATCGCTGAAAACCCGCACTGATTAACGGAACGCAATACAATGATTTACGGAAAGCGCCAGACAAGTTATGTCCCGATGAACGGAACGCGCAAAACCATGTTGCATGAAATAAATGAATAAACCAACATGTGACTCAACAAATAGGTGAAAATAACTGTTATACACAAGTGTGTTTCTTTCATAACGTCGAAGAGGATTCCTCGCTATAAAATTAGGAACATTATGATGTTTTACTATCATTTCTCAATTTAGGAAATGTATCGTGTTCGAAGAACATTTCCACATGAATGCCAATTTTCTCTCTGAAATATAAATATTGCAGGCCTAAAATTCCCAATAAGATTGGCCAGATTATGTAATGCACTAGTATCAATAGTACAAGTAGGCCCTACCAAAAATTTTGTGGGTGTTATTAGGGCATTTCGGCCCGAAATGCCCTTATGGTTTTGTCTGGTTTTTTTTGGTTTTTTTTCCTTTTTTCTTTTTTTTTCTTTTTTTTTCTTTCACTTTCCGCCGTTTGGTTTCCGATCAATAACTCGGGAACGCCTGAACGGATCTTGTCCAAATTTGCACCACTGGTCAGAAATATTACATGGAAGACCCCTATTGTTTTGGAGGCGGCTCCGGGGTCCGTGAGGTCCGTGAGGTCCGTGAGGATGAAATCAAGGTTGATTTTGAGACTTGGTTTCCGAGCGATAACTCAAAAAGTATTCATGCAATGGCAAGTATTCTATGCATGGGAGTTCATATACCACCCGGGAAGAACCCTATTGATTTTGGGATCAATCCGTCGAACGACCTTTGACCAGGAGCTCGGAAGAATTTTTGCTGATTCATCCTTGAGGCTTTCATGCATAGAGCGAAACGGTGCGAAAAGGTGCGTCGTAGAGCGAAACGGAGCTCAATTTCGGCCTCCTGGCACTAGACAAACAAGTCTAGGAGGTATTTTGGGTCGAGACGACCCCTGGTGTCGAAATTTTTTTCACTGACTCGGCACTTCCTGTTTGCCCGTATCTCGGAAACGGTGCGTCGTAGAGCGAAACTGAGCTCAATTTCGGCCTCCTGGCACTAGACAAACTAGGCTTAGGGGTATTTTGGGTCGAGACGACTTCTGGTGCCGTATCTTGAAAACTATTCGTCGTAGAGCGAAACGCAAAGATGCCTAAGGAGCGGGGTATGTCACTTAAACTTTGACCACGGACAGTTCCAGAGTCATCATGGTTCTAGACACGGTCTCTTAGGTATATGTTAGCTAGGAATAGAACTCACACGAAATGCCCCAAGGCATCTTCAGGCCTTGACGTCTAGTTTATTTTGTGTTTTTTCTTGTTCGTTTTTGTTTTTGGTGTTTTACTGGAAATTTTTATGCCGAAAAATTTCCATTTTCTGGAATTAATTTTTTCAATCACTAGTATCCCTATATGCCATATGTTTCGAAATGTTATATGGTTTGTATCACTCTTTAAATATAGACGGAAAAGGGCATAAAATAACCAGAATGGTTTCCAGATCAGTACTGTAATGGTTGAAATTAGTATTATGAACATATGGACAGTCATTGTGGAATTTATGATCGATGTATTCGTTTCAGCTTCGAATTATAAGCTTTGACCTTGATTTATAAACACGAAAAATGATCTGCACTGAAAATTGCCCCATGCACAAAAAAGTTTTACCGATACAAAAACGTTTTATGGTTATCCATGATCTATTTAACATTTTTATGACATTGTAATAGTGATATGAAAATGTGTGTACTTGCAGAAAAACCAGCATGAGATATTACTGTCCACCAAGTACCGGTCGGTACGAATCAGTCAAAACTTATGTACGTTCATGTAAAATGAATTGTAGTCAGTTATAATTGAAGGCCTATAGGTTATGCCTACTTAACATACTACACTCATCACAAAATCTTACTGATATTAGAATATAAATAATATTTCGCGCGTGGTTGAAATCAAGCACTTCCATTTAATAGTAATTGTCTCATTCCATTCCTCAGTGTACATCAAAGCACACTCTGGACATAATATTCTGAATGTACATATCTGTTTGTAAAGTCCAGTTAAGATATTGTGAGGTGTGTGGTACGGTATCAAATAAACATAGATAACATACATGTAACATGATGTATAGCATGATGAATTGCATACAGTGCGACTCACCATCTGAATTCTCAAGCTATAAATGACAATAACTCATTCAAGCTCATGTCAGTGATGTTTGCATAGGACTACATGGGCCTGCATTTCATATTCAGGCACGGAACACCTCATTATTATATTTTTTGTTAAATTTGACCTTCATCTAATATAGGCCTACCTGGTGCATGATACTGTCAACAGCTGCCATGTCTGAAATATATGAATATACCTTCAACACTACAGTGAACAAACATGGATACAGTTCGGAAAATAAATTCTTATCTGGAAATTTCATGTTCATGACTTCGCGTTCCGTAGGTCAATTCTTTGCGTTCCGTTAATCGTTTGCAAAGTTAATCTTCGCGTTCCGCTGATCTTCGTGTTTTCTTATCAGCTCATTTTCGACGCGATACACCCATATTACTATCTAATGCAGGTGCTTTACCTGACTAACCAATCCATAATTCTGTTATATGTATAGATCATATGCACATATCGCCCTAATTCGCTGCATCGGCCGGAAAATTTCTCGAAGCAAATCCTACCGCTCGCCATCTTTGATCGAGGGAACGCGCGTTCCGTTAGTCGGTTTCGCTGGTGTGGTTGTGGAGGAGGAAGGATTGCGCACACTAAAATCATAACCACACCAGCGAAACCGACTAACGGAACGCGCGTTCCCTCGATCAAAGATGGCGAGTGGTAGGTTTTGCTTCGATAAATTTTCCGGCCGATGTGGCGAAATAGGGCGATATTTGCATGTGATCTATACATAAAACAAAATTATAGATTGGTTAGTCAGGTAAAGCACCTGCTGTAGATAGTAATATGGGTGTATCGCGTCGATAATGACCTAATAAGAAAACACGAAGATCAGCGGAACGCGAAGATCAACTTTTCAAACGATTAACGGAACGCAAGGAATTGACCTACGGAACGCGAAGTCATGAACATGAAATTTCCAGCTGAGAATTTATTTTCCAAACTGTATCTATGTTTGTTCACTGAAGTATTGAGGATATTTTGATATATTTCAGACATGGCAGCTGTTGACGACAGCGCCATCCACCAAGTAGGCATGTATTACATGAAAATCAAATTTAAGAAAAATATAATAATGAGGTGTTGCGTGCGTGACTATGAAATGCAGGCATTTGTAATCGTATGCAAACATCACTGACATGAGCATGAATGAGTTTTTGTCATTTATATAATGGGAATTCAGATGGTGAGCAATTGTATGCAATTCATCATGCTATACATCATATTCTATGTTCATTTGATACCGTACCACACATCGTCACAATATCTTAACTGCACTTTACAAACAGATATGTACATTCAGAATATTATGTCCAGAGTGTGCTTTGATGTACACTGAGGAATGGAATAAGACAACTAGACGCTTCCGGTCGCCTACGATCGTTTGGATGTATCCCCCGTAGCCATATCATCCCTGTTGCCCCAAATATATTACTGATGATTGTGAAAAAAAAACTAGAGCAAGGGCTAAGAAAAATTACCACAGAAATGTACAATCTTAAGCCACAACTGTTTCGTTTTCCACCAAAACTGCTGCATTGATCTTCCAAGGTTATTGAAGGTCGAATTCAAGATCACCACTGAAAACACTGCATATGAATTTCCAATTCGACATGTTCGATAAAATAACGAAATTACAGCCATATCAAACTTTTCACCTAAAGTTATATTTCAACTCAGAATATTTGACAAACTTGATTGCAAGTTCAAATTCAAAGTTAAAATTGCCCAAAACTACATTTAAATTTGAGGAAATTGGAGCCAGATCGAAATTTTCACCATAAGTTATATATTAACTCATAATATGTGCCAAACTTGGTTTCAATTTGAAATTCAAAGTAAAAGTTGACCAAAACTGTATTTCAAGATCACGAAAATGGAGCCAGATCAAATTTTTCACCAGAAGTTATATTTTAATTCATAATATGTACCAAACGTGGTTTCAAGTTGAAATTCAAGGGTAAAAGTTGACCAGAACTGCATTTCATGATGACAAAATTGGAGCCAGATCAATCACTGGGTGTAAACCTGATGTAGGTAACTAAGTTACCTACATCCCAAGATGGCCACGGGACAGAGCGCTTCAAATTTCTATTGGCGATTACAGATTATTTACGAGGCTTTGGTTGAAGAACTGTGTATAATTACATAATGCTGGTTATAGTTCTCGACATACAAGCGTCGTTGTTCATTTATTAAGCTGAAAACGTGCGTTTAGAGCGATGGTTTTTTTCGAAGGGATGTAGGTAACGGAAAAGTTCGCTAACGAGCAGATGTAGGTAACGTGTGTGGTAAGATGTAGGTAACGGATTATTCACAAGGTGGAAATATTGAGCGATAAATTCAATACACGCCGGTTTACTACTGATTACTTTCTTCAGCGATAGAGGTCGAAATTGAGATAATTAGACAATCATTTGTTATTTAACAGTGCATTCAACACGTTTTTGCAAGTGTAATGCAAGTAAAACTATGTGTATAGGTAAGCCTATACTCGGATATTTAACCCATTTACACCGTTTTTGGGGATACATGTATCTCTGCGATGCTGCATGGTTTCATTCTATAATTTGGCATATTTCACATGGGAGTTAAGAGGCAATTATCTACCAAATTTTGGAAAAGTTGGCAATCTAGTCCATTGTCAAATTTAAGCCGAAAACGGGATCTCGGGAATCTGATCAGATTGCCCGTTTGGTCATGTGTACACCCACCGGGAATGGAAGTATTGTTTTAATTTTTGACCAGAAGACATTTGGGGTGTATTCAACACGAATAGGCTGCTCTCAAAATTCAAGCAAATGCACAAAATCTTGTGCGGGCACCATAATTCTTTGGCCCATGTAGCAGTGCACACTGTACTTATACTACTCATCCACTGAATGCATGTCATATATCCGTCTGACACATTTTTAATCTGCACAGGTGGAGTTTACTCTGAAAAGATTGCATGTCAATAAGTGAAATAATAGGATGCAATTTGGGATGAACAGGCATACTATGATTTTTCTAACTCGTTTACATCGTTTTCTGCGGACATTTCCACGACGATGAATGGCATCGTTTTATAACTGGGCATATAACGTATGTTTTTCATCTGGGACTCAAACGGCAATTTCCTACAATGTTCTATACTTTTATCTCCAAAACATGTAACGTTGGCAGTCTACCCCACGTTGAAGTTAGCCCCATCAAAGAATTGTATGTAGAACACTGTACTCCACTAATACTACTCACAATTTGGACAATTTAATGAAATTCAATGAAGATTCAGAATGTTTCGACGGATCAAATATGACATTCATTCAGTCAGTTATATTGATAGAGGACAGTGTGCTACATGGGCTGGTGCTCGAGCTATAATTTCGAATGATTTGAGCTCAACGGCGCTCACACCTCTGACTGAAGGACACATGGATGCATGAATTACGTACCATCAGGTTCATATGTTTAATATTCGCACCGTTTTTGCGATATACTGCGGAGTGTATAGAAACTACACAATGTAACAGTGACACTTGAAAACAGCAGTGTTTTTGTTGGGATTATTTCGTCAATAATTCATGTAGATCTATTTCGATGAAATATTGGCAAGAGTGTAACAAGGTGTAAATTTTCGAAATGATTAGTGTGTGAACAAAAAATTGAGCCTATTTGGTCTATAGATCTCTACATAATGAAATGGGAAAACGATCTGGGCCGGTCCGCTGTCGATTCACCAGAAGTCGACTATGGGCGAGACATATCACCATTTCTATTTCGCATTCAATATTCTTGTCAATATATCCCTTGTTTGGCGGTTATGAGGTAGCATATCAAAATTCCATCAGATTTTCAATGTTTCAGTTTTTTAGTGTATTTTCAGTGTTTTAGTTTTCAGCCAAAGCATGTGTTCAACAACCGTTACCTACATCATTAAATTTTGTCCGAGTACTGTTACCTACATCCTGTCGTTACCGTTACCTACATCCCTTCGGAAAATACAATCGCTCTAAACGCATATTTCCAGCTTATTAAATGAACAACGACGCTTGTGTGCCAAGAAATATCATCAGTACTATGTAATTATACACAGTTCTTCAAACAAAACCTCGTAAATCATCTGTAATCACCAATTGCGATTTGAAGTGTTCTTGCCCGTGGCCATCTTGGGATGTGGGTAACTTAGTTACCTACATCAGGTTTACACCCAGTGTCAATGTTCCCACAAAAGGTCTATTTTCTACCCAAGTATGTTCCAAATTAGATTCGAATGTGAAAATCCAATCACCTGGTTCAGCTCAGTAATAAATGTTTCTCGTCTTGATTATTTTTATTGTGGTCAAAAATAGACTTAAGTAGCAGAAATAATGTTAACTTATTTGGTTACAGTCATAAAATCTCTACTGGACAGAACTTTTACCTTGTTGAGCCCAATAATAAATATTTCTTGTCTTACTAATTTTATCGTGGTCAATAATAGACTTAACTAGTAAAGATAATGTTAACTTTTTCAGTTACACCCAGAAATCTCTACTGGACAAAACCTTTACCTTGGTGAGCTCTTAAATAAATATTTCTTGTCTTAACTATTTTTATTGTGGTCAATAATAGACTTAACTAGTGAAAATAATGTCAACTTTTTCAGTTCCACCCAGAAATCTTTACTTGACGAAACATTTACCTTGTTGAGCTCAATAATGAAGCTTTCTCGTCTTAACGTAGTCCGCTACAAACAATGAGGTAACGAAGAGTCAAAACTTAAAAGTCATTTCTTGAATATCATCTCTTCAAAATCACATATTTTATAGAGTAAATGAACAGTATTCTAATACTGAAAAGAAAACAGGGGGTCACCGTGCTCATCTCTTCTACATATTCGATCGAAATCACACACATTTACCTAAAATGACATAAATTATGGCATTTTTGCACATTTTTTCATCCATATACCCATCTCGCATCGTGTTTTCCATGCGAACGGATACGGTGACCCCCTATTTTCTTTTCAGTTTTAGGATGCTGAACAGTTACTCTATAAAATCTATCATTTTGAAGCTCTAGATTATGTTGACACAGTTATTTATTTTTTTAAAACTCTTTGACCCCCTCCCCTCACTGTTTGGAGCGGACTACCTTAACTATTTTTATTGAGGTCAATAATAGATTTAAATAGCAAAAATAATGTTAACTTATTTGGGTAAAGCCACAAAATCTCTACTGGACAGAACCTTTACCTTGTTGAGATATAATGTTAACTTATTGGGTTACATCCATGAAATCTGTACTAGACGAAACCTTTACTTTGTTGAGCTTAATAATAAATGTTTCTCATCTTAACTATTTTTTATTATGGTCAATAATAGACTTAACTAGTAAAACTAACGTTAACATATTCGATAACATTGTTCTGTTTTCACCGAAAACATCAGTTCTTTACTAGTATTCTAAACAAGAATCCAGTTCCATTTGCTTATACAGTAAAGGGTATTGGAGTGATCTCAGATGTCAAAGTGGGTATTTTAATGGCCGTAATATGTCATTCCACAATGACTGTCCATGTGTTCATAATACTATTTTCTATCATTACAGTACTGATCTGGTAACCATTCTGGTTATTTTATAATATAGGGATACTGGTGATTGAGAAAATAATTTCTGAAGGTGGAAATTTCTCAGCTTGAAAATGACCAGCATGACGTCAAAGACAAAACAAAAACGAACCAAAAAAACACCCAAAATAAATAATACTAGAAACAGCAAATTTTTTGGTAGGGCCTACTTGTACTATTGATACTAATATATTACATAATTTGGCAAATTTTATTGAGAATTTTAGGCCTGCAATATTTGTATTCAGGGAGAAAAATTGAAAAGTTGAAATGTTCTTCGAACACAATACATTTCCTAAATTGAGAAATGATAGTAAAACACCATAATGTTCCAAATTTTATAGTGAGCATCCTCTTCGACGTTATGAAAGAAACACACGTCTGCATAACAGTTATTTCCACCTATTTGTTGAGTCACACATTGGTTCATTCATTTATTTCATGCAACATGGTTTTGCGCGTTCCGTTCATCAGGATACAAATTGTCTGCCGCTTTCCGTAAATCATTGATTTGCGTTCCGTTAATCAGTGCGGGTTTTCAGCGATAAGAAATATTCATTGTTTACGCGTTTTAGGTGGCATACAACCTGTTTATAATATCTGTTGTCCGCATCAATATGTGTTTCATCTACATACAACATAAACCATACAGATAACGCGAAATCTTCCATATTCTTCGCCAAAACAAATCGAAGCAAAACCTACCGCTCGCCATCTTTGATCGAGGGAACGCGCGTTCCGCTAGTCGGTTTCGCTGGTGTGATAACGTACTAAGCCAATCGGACTTGACTGGGTTCCGATTTCTCAATGCGAGCTCATATTCAATATAAGTATCATACACTGCGCCTTAATACTACTCGCCCACTAAATAATTGCCATTTAATCCGTCTATCATCTTTTCAATCCTCATTGAATATAGTGGAAGGCGCAGGATATGATACTACATATGGCTATATGCGTGATCCTTATATACAAAACATTATGGTATCGCTCGTGTGAGCTATTTTTTCTTGTTATATATCTGTGGCAGTGTGTCAACTCCTTACATTGTTCCATTGGTAATACTAGTATTACATGCCTGAAAAACAACAATCATACCATTGTCGTTGCCTCCTGACCCAGGCTTCATCTTTTCCTTGCCACTGAATCTTGCATGGAAACCCTTAGCGACCACGCTGGTGTCCGTCTTCAGGACGACATAGAGAACGTTGCCGGAGGCTGTGATGTCTCCTGGGGTGGCATCTCCACAATATAGTCCTAGCAGGTCTGCACTGCTGTCATAACCGTCATAGATGTACATTTTGTCATAACGGCACAGTGATGCCGCCTCCAGTTCAAAGCCCAGGAAATGTAGATGGGCCCGCTATGTCAGAAAATAGTATGATGATCATTGCACATATATTCGTGTGCGGCACATGAGTACACAGTGCTCTCTGTTCTAGAAAAGAACAGATGACTGGTATGTGCCTTTTATATAGTATATATGTTTTAGGAATATTGATGAGATCTCATGTATTGTGACCAATGAGAAACTCGATGAATGTAAGGGATATGTAATTGTTTGATGACTATGTAATGCTTTATCTGTCGCTCAGGATAGCAATAAATATTAAAATGGATGCCTATGATGGATGTCCCGTGTATATTCACCATGGTGGGAGCCACGACGACTCTCCAGGCACAGTCCATGTTGTTGAGATATTTCTTCCCGCTTTCGTAGCCGAGACTGGAGAATTCTCCTTCCTCTCTCTCAAGAACTTGTGGTTTGTTAGGTCCGCAAGCTGGGCTTTCTTTTGTACTACTGCCTGTTTAAAAACATGCCAAAATACAGGCAAAATCGGAGAAATATTGGAGACGTTGTTTAATAATCTATGTTCGGAGGTCAATCCAAGTACTTCGGAGAGAGTGGACTTTTCTTGCCACATATCCGGCAACTATTGCAATACAAATAGATTTTGTTGTGTCGTTTTCATCAACCACCCTGCAGTGATGTCCATATCATTTCTAGAAGTTGCAATGTGGCTATGATATACAAATATTCGGTCAAGCGAAAATGTTGAACTTTAGATTTTTATTGTCATCATCAAAACCTTATGGTGTCGGTGATAATACGTTAATTCATACATCATTGGCAAAACATGACTCTCCCTCAGACCCGCTACCTTGGATGAAGTTCCAATTGAAGCTGAAACCTCTGGCGTTGATGCTCCAATCCGATACGAACTTGACAAAGATTGAGTTGCCACTCGAGGTGTATGTTGGCGGGGAAGGTGTGCCACAGATGACTGCTAGCATCGGATCGCTCGTCGTACGGCCATCGTACACCGTAACAGAATCGTAAAGGCAACTTGATTCGTGCTCAAGTCGTATGTCGGTAAACTCCAGTCGTATCAACTGTTGGGAGTAAAGAATACAATGTTTATGATACAGTGGGTAACAAATGGCATAAGAAACCCGACGGGTGTTTGTTTTGGTTTCTATTTTCAGTGGGTTGTTGGGCAGTTCTGTACATATGTATGTATCAGGCGGTCATGGAGATAACTATATGTTGCGCTCTGTATGCACCTGGTAACACAAGGCATGTTCTGCTTCATCTTTTAGCTTTGTTCTTGGTTACGGAATGCGATTCGTATCAGCCATACACTAAATCGTACACGGACACCGACCACATATATTAAATATTATTTGTGTGTGAAATTATATATTTTATATGCGTTTTTGAAAACAAGCAAACAAATTTCCAATATAAAAATCTAATGCAAGTATTAGAACTTTCGGAGATTAAATGTCTTCATATGTAATACAGCATGAGCAATGAAACCATGCTATTTATCAGTGCTACTCACGGTGGCTGTGGGGGCTACGATCCTGAAACCACAATCCGCCGCATCTCCATAGTTGCCAGGGTAACCAGGAGACGTGGCTGTACCAGACTCAGTCGTCAGCTCAGAGGTTCCACTGCACTGTGTCGCTACAGTGGAGAGGAAATAGAGTAACATTATCCCCATACACTTGCATTCTGTCAGTTGATACCGTATACATATACTTATGTGGTTGCGATGAAATGAGTGTATTGGTTGGTTTGAAAATTGTATATTGTCATACCACTTGCAGTTGGGGACCCTGGCACTCTCTGGAAATCGAAACTGAGTGAGAAGCCGGAGAGGGAAATCCCACTGTCAGTCCGAAACTGGATGAATGCAATTGGACCCGACGTAACCAACGTATCTGGGGACACCTCGGTCCCACACAGCCGAGTCAACTCTGGATCATATATAATTACGTCATGATACAACTTGGGATGATGCAAAGACGATACAAAGACGAACTGGTGATGATACAAAGACGAACTGGGTATTGCCAACAATACTAATTCCAATAGTACATACCAAGCCATTACCGTGCCCAAAGAGGATATCTCATCAAATCATGTGTCTGTATTGCATTCGTTTGGTATTACTACCTCATGTAAAGATTCTAATCTACCAAACTTATATTGGATCCCAAAGTTGCACAAAAATCCACACAAACAAAGATATATTTCAGGTTCAGCGTCATGTTCTACCAAAGCCCTTTCTAAAATATTAACTGTTATATTGTCTAAAATTAAACAGGGTCTCCAAAAGTACTCTGAAACCATCTATTCTAGAAGTGGTATAAACCAAATGTGGATATTAAAAAATTCCAAATCTTTATTTGAATATTTACATGCTCACACACTTTCAAAAGTAACGTCTATCAAAACATTTGATTTCTCCACTTTGTACACAACTATACCTCATTCTGAACTGAAGTCTCAGCTTAAAAAACTAATCAATGATTCATTTTTCTCTAAAAAGGACAACGTCGGTACCACTATATTGTAGTTAAATAAAATACCGCTTATTTTGTTAAAGGCGACTCTGATGCCCCATACAAATATACTGAAATAGATGTGGTATATATGGTTAATTTTCTGATTGATAATATTTTTGTGGAATTTGGTGGTCGAATATTTCGACAAACTATTGGTATTCCCATGGGTACAAACTGTGCACCATTATTGGCAGACCTGTTTTTATACTCATATAAATCAGATTTTATCCAACATTTACAACGAGGAGGTTCTAAGAAACTAACATGTAATTTTAATTTCACTTTCCGATACATAGATGATGTATTGTCGCTAAATAATCCCAAGTTTGGTGATTATTTGGATGTCATATATCCTAAGGAACTTGAAATTAAAGATACTACAGACTCCGCTAATTTTTCCAACTATCTAGACCTGAGGTTGGAGATTGATAATGATTCTAACCTGTCAACTAGATTATATGACAAACGTGATGATTTCAATTTTTGCATAGTCAATTTCCCTTTTCTAAGCAGCAACATTCCTATGTCACCGGCATATGGTGTGTTTGTTTCTCAACTTATACGCTATTCCAGAGTTAGTTGCAAATATGAGGACTTTGTCTATCGAAGTGCCCAGCTAGTCTCTAAACTGCTGCGACAAGGATATGTTTTACCAAGACTTATAGCTGCGTTTAAGAAATTCTATGGACGTCATCATGATCTGGTTGATAAATACAGCAAATCCATGTCTGCCATGCAACTAGATCTATTTTCATGTTAATTTTGGGGAATTTATGACGGGTGCCACTAGTGGGGCAGGAAATGCTCACTCTTTCCGGAACACCTGATTTCACCTCATAATGGCCATTTTTGGGGGTTCATGAGTTTCCCTGTCATTTTTGTTTTCTCTCACTTCGTATGCCTGATATGACTTTCTGTCCCCGGACTATGAGATTGGATAACTTAATACTGGGTATTGATTCCACGTCTATTACTGTAGAGCCGAGTGAACTCTGGATCATATATACTTACGTCATGATACAACTTACTGTACAGCCGATTGAACTCTAGATCATATACACTTACGTCATGATACAACTTACCAAGCGCATAAAACAATCATCCAACAAAAGAATGATGACCAAAGACCAGCCATGACCATTAAACATATTCAGTATTTGCATATGTGGGCGACGGTAACTTGTGTCATTTATCTAGCCGGTCCAAAAAGCCCTTAAGGCAGTCCGCTCCAAACAGTGAGGGGAGGGGGTCAAAGAGTTTGTTTTTAAATAAATAACTGTATCAACATAATCTAGAGCTTCAAAATGACATATATTTTGGAGTAACGGATCAGCATCCTAAAGTTGAAAAGAAAATAGGGGGTCACCGTATCCGTTCGCAAGGAAAACACGATGCAAGATGTGAATATGGACAAAAAAATGTGCAAAAATGCCATAATTTATGTCATTTTAGGTAAATGTTTGTGATTTCGATCGGATATGTCCAAGAAACCAGCACGGTGCCCCCTATTTTCTTTTCAATATCAGGATGCTGATCAGTTACTGTATAAAATAAATCATTTTCAAGAGATAATATTCAAGAAATAACTTTTAAATTTTAACTCGTCGTTACGTCACTGTTTGTAGCGGATTACGTTAACACAAAATGAACCGGTCTCTCTCTCTCTCTCTCTCTCTCTCTCTCTCTCTCTTTATCAATCAATCAATCAATCTATCAATCAATCAACAATCAATCGAACCAGTAGGCCTACCTGGTGCGTTTGCATTGACTCCATCGTACACGGCAAGGCTATCGTATGGACAGTTCTGTCCACCTCCCTCAATACTCACTGGTCCGTCGAAACTTATAACGATGAACTGTTGAAAACGTAAGTTCACTGACATCATGTACATGTAATTGTTTTAGTGGTGGTGATGCCACTAATGTTATTCCACAAAAAGACTTGTCCCCATCACGGTTGGAATAAAGTTTAGATGATTAGGTATTATTTGGGGATATTCAATGACGATAAATATGGTCATCAAGATTCTATGGGACCTAAAATAATCAATATAGGTAAGCAATTTAGTTAATCACGATGGTAATTGAATCATGGATGAAGTAATACTCACGGATCCAGTCGGTGCCTGGACGAGCCATCGACAGTTGAGATATGGCAGGTACGGATTAGGGTAATTCGGTGATTGTACGGATATGTCGGGGTCCGATATCAACGTTGTTCCACGACAGGCTGTTGAGTGTGTTTATAGAAAACCTCTGCACGCAGATATATTAACACTGACATTCGTCACTAGAAAGTATTCATGAACATATGTAATATGAGGTAATGGAAATGGGAACTTCATTAAGGAATCTTGGGTAAGTAACTCATGCCTAAATGAGAAACAAACGCTAGCCTACATTATCTGTAGTTATCGTTAAGTTATAATAATGGAAACAAACCGTAATAGAATTGAGTTGGAAAAGTTTGTATCAGTGATTTTTTTTCGTCTGCAGAGGTCAATTTAAACAGATCACGCAAAATATGATTTTAAGGTTTACCACTCAAGTCATCTGAGGTCAAGTTCGAGATCACTAAAAGAGCCACCATACATGACTTCGTACATGCTCATAATACAAGCCCAGACTCTACTTGCAATCGTTCTATTTCTAGAGGCTGATTTATTAATTTTGGGGCTTTTGAGAGGTTCAGGGTCCATAAAAATTCATGCTTTGTACAGAATTAATAAAAAAAAACAAGTAATCATTGGATTTTGAGAGAATTGTTCATGAAGTTTGAAATTGTGTCAAAATCGCAACTTTTTGGCACTAGAATGGCTGCCAAATGGCCAAAAACGATTCAATAAAAAAAAAAAACAAGATCAAGAAATTGTCTCCAGCCCGAGGTTTCTTCTGGCAAAATTTATCACGGAAATAAAAAATGTTGAAGACCTAGACAGGCGGCGGACGAAAAAAGCACAGCAATAGCTTATCGGCCCACTGTGGTATTGAAAATATAGACATGCCAATAAAAGCACATACTTATTGAGAGTGTGGGGCAGATAAGAACATGCACACAATACAATGGAAGTTTGCCAAGAAGATGACTCCCATGGAGAGACTAATTCTATTCTCCAGAAGATCACAAAGAATTATTGGCAAATAGCTTAAATGCGAGACGCAAATTCACCTGCTATACGCCGTGTGCCTATAATGATGGAGAAACATACAGTTTTTTTTTCATTCAGAAATTACTTCTACTCCCAGTTGTTTTCAACAAGTCACTGATTATTTTGATCAATAATAATCAAATTATATAAAATTAATCTTACCACGGAAGATGCCGCGATCGTAGCGCCCTCTGTCAACATTGTGGTACTGACTAGCGTGCCCCCTGTTGGAAAAACTACTATAGGAGTATCGATTATGTGACGAGTTACTATATTGCAACATTTTAATTTTCGTGCAAATGTGTACAGACGCGTGTATATATATTCGTTTGACGCTGCGCAACATGCATGGAGAATAGTTCTTCATGGCACAAAATATATTATATATACCTAGTTGATTGCAGTCCGAAAACAAATACCGATAGGAGTAAAAAATGCGTGATCTGGACCGCATTCATCTGTGGACCAAAAAATGCAAGATTAGCAACACTAATATGTCCTTTTATTATGGTTTGAAGTAAGAATTATGGAGCAGGACATTGCGTGTCCTTAATATGTTTCTCGAGGGGGGGGGGGGGGGGGGGTGTCAATTTGTATACTTACATAATAAAATACCAACGCCATAATATTGGTCAAGCGTCTTATGGGTTACAGGCATACACACAGCAGATAAGGCGTATAAGGGTGTTAAAATGACTTGTATACAAGTGTTAAAATTTTCATATATTTACGCAACAGGCGTGATTTACCTACCTTTTTCTGAAACATATCCGAACCGTTCCGCGTCCTAGAAAACAGCCGTGTGTAGATGTGTCAGATGTGTGTTATATGTACATGTACATCACAAGCGCCTCAGTGTCTATGTATTAGTACTTCATATCCTGAAGAGACTCGCAAAACCAGTGCCAAAAAACCTTGACGCGTGGGATGTTCTGGGCCGGAACTTTTTGTACGTTTATGCAAATAACTTCTATGTAATGCCGTTGTTTATCATGTTTTTTTTGGACACGACCATCTCTCTCAGCTCTATCACTCAGGATTGCCATAAACAAAATACATACGACTTCTCCTGAAACAACATCCGCAAGAAAACAACATCTGCAGATGTCACCGACCTATGGGTAATTCTACGTTATGAGAAACGTTATATGTCCGTTCGTTAGAAATTGTGATTCCTTTAAGGTAATCGGGATTTACTCAGAATACACATCTAAACTTATTACAGTAGACAAAATTAATTCGTTCAAATGGGGAACCGACACCATATGGTTAATATTGTATAAGATACATATATTATATACGAGATAAGTTTCGAATGGCTGTAGTTGTCGAAAATCCGGTGTCAGTAAATTGAACACACTGGTGGGACACGGTTATCAAAGTAAACGGTATGTACACATGGGTAGCATATGCGCATTCACGTTGGTATTAGCAACCCTTCTGTATTATCAACACCCTGTAGCTTGCTCACTAGAAAAACTTCAGTTGACAAATTTCTGTCAACATGAAGACAGGCTGCTATTGTTATCAGTAAAACGTTCTAAGCTATGGTGTTATCAGTTCAAATGACCAGACAAAAGGTATATGGAAATACAGTCTATGGGATGTATGTACATTATCTGTAATTTGCTCTTGTGACATGTGTAATTTCCACCAAATGTGCATGTGATGTGGAACTACATATTATCAGTAGTTGACCGGGCATTATTATTCATGACGGGACGAAATACTGACTGGCTTATGAGACACTTTTTACGAATTAGCTCAGTTTTGCTTCAGGTGTCGGAATAAACAAACACTCAATAACTTTGTCTGATTCTAGGTGAAGATATTTCGTTTCCCGTATTCTCTGGTCCTAAGAGTTATTATTGTAAATTGTGATGTGGTTGATGTTGCTGATGTTGTTGGTAATCCACAATAATATTAATAGCACATATATGTGAAACATAAACATAATTACTGGTCTGGAAAATCTGTGAGATACAAATAACAGATTATTAGGCGACCAGGATTCTTCATTAACACATCTAGCGATTATTCACAGCAAGCCAATTGTTTTTCATAATGCATTCACTATCAATGTGGTAAATTTATCGAAATTTTCTATTTTATCATTCGACTATTAATGTGCTACTGAAAACATTTTTCTAGAAGTATCAAGAATTCACTGATTCTACATACTTTTTGCACTCCAAGGGATTGGCTACAATATGTGATCAAGTTTTATGAAGAAAACTTCATCGGCCGATGAGTTTTTGCTGATGCCCACATGTCGTGTGGTTATTTCGGGTGAACATGGGCCTGGGCCAAATCTTTTTGGTGAGTCGTCATTTTGCGTCTTTGTCCATATCAGGCGGACGAATTTCCGATTCCATAGCCGTAGACGAACATATCTGAATTAGGGACATGCGAAAGATTCGCGTTAGTAGGCACGTTTATTTTAACGGCATGTATACATATAACTTCAGTTCCAGGCTCTATATGGAGAGGGTAATTATTATTTCATGTTGCAAATGTCCCCGCAAACAACTTAGCATTTCACCATATACTTCCAGTAAATATTGAGTATTGACAGTACCTATCTTTTGCCAGACAAACAAGTAAGTAACAAGTGAGACCAAATACTTCATCAAAAGACACACTGGCGTCATCAGGGGCAGACAGTGTGTTGAATGTAGTTGTTTCTACTGTACACCTGATGGAATTAGTATACAACTGCCTAGCAACCTAAGAAAATAATTTAGAAATTCGAAACAAACCCCAGGGGATAGATATATGACAAGTACATAAGTACCTAATCACAAGCCAAACGGCTACTGAGTTGATGGTATCCTCGGGGACACATTTAACGTCCACCAGCAGTGACACCGGCTCAGTGGTTTGAATGTAAGTATCAATCTATTATCACCAATACAGCTAACTTTTGATGATTCCAACAGTAAACGTAAAATACAACATTTTGCAACAGAAACAAAGCCCGACCAAATACTTTATCGGAAGACACACTGGCGTCATCAGAGGCAGACAGTGTGTTGAATGTAGCTGTTTCTACTGTAAACCTGATGGAATTGGTATACAATGCAGGTCAGCGAGCCTTAAGCTTGTAGCCCGGTTGGGTTTGAATTCATTGACGCCACACGTTGGGATTGGTGTTTCTGACAGCAGTTTGGCTATGGAATACTTGATTGTTATACTTAATCAGTTTGGGAGGTAAACTTTACAGTTAATTTTTTCTCACCGTATGACCAACCAGTTATGACCATATCACATACAAGATCGCGCAAATGTATATGTATTTTATATTTGACGCACTTTACATCAATGTCACATATGGGCGTCACTTACATGCGGCACTAGGGGATAATCGAATCGACCACACAACACTAACTCAATAGGTTTGAAAAGCACCAGTGCCAAATGGAATGGTATATGTGTCTCGTCTGTGAGTAAACCCCAATTGATATGGCCATAAATTGATAAGGGATTGACTGGGTCTGGCCAAACTGTCTGGTCCGACAAAATGCTTTCAACTGCAGGGTAACACAAATGGGCTTTCAAACGAGCGTTCCATGTGATTGTGATGTAATATTAACATGTGAGGAATGTGGTGTGAATTATACAAATAGCAATATTACAATTATGTTCAAACGTAACAAAATGAACGTCAACTACATGTATTTATACAAGTAATGATTATTTTTCATCCTCGTTCACTCGATGTTCAAAATCAAAACTTAACACGATGGATTGTACACATCTTAAAATGGTTATTTTGGAATGGTTCTTGATATTGTATAAATTGTTTTATTAGCGACTCCCCGCAGACGCCTGGCATCGTTTTTTATTACAAATATTTGTTCAAGTTTTGTTTGCATTTTGTTTTCATAAAAACTTTACCATATCCTTACGCTATCGAACATAGTCAAATAAAAAAAAACATATAAAAATGGAATTACTTCTGAAACATTCACGACAGTATCCTCACAGGGGGAAAGTATTGATCCTACACGCTGATAAGTTCATGTCGGAGGCTGGATAGTTTATCAGTCATGTTGCAAACTTCCTAGAAGAGGTTGTTCCGTGTCAACGATTCGCGCGATGATCTGCCAGGATATCGATGTCTTTCTGGAGAAAATCGGAATATCCTGCAGCGGTTTTACTGGGAGATAAATGCAGCCAATTCACCCAGTGTGCGATATAGTAAGATGTCACTGGATTTGGTGAAGTAATTTTTGTTCTGGTTGTTCATACTTAAAACAGGCATATGACGTCTAAAATAACTTATCAAAGTAATTACAACAAATAATTTAGAAATTCGAAACAAACCCCATGGGATAGATATATGACAAGTACATAAGTACCTAATCACAAGCCAAAAGGCTGCTGAGTTGATGGTATTCTCGGGGACACATTTAACGTCCACCAGCAGTGGTTTGAATGTAAGTATCAATCTATTACCACCAATACAGCTAACTTTTGATGATTCCAACAGTAAACGTAAAATACAACATTTTGCAACAGAAACAAAGCCCGACCAAATGTTTATCTAAATACACACTGGTGTCATCAGGGGCAGACAATGTGTTGAATGTAGTTGTTTCTACTGTACACCTGATGGAATTCGTATACAAATGCCCAACAACCTAAGGAAATAATTTAGAAATCCGAAACAAGCCGCATGGAATAGATATATGACAAGTACATAAGTACCTAATCACAAGCCAAAAGGCTTCTGAGTTGATGGTATCCTCGGGGACAGATTTAACGTCCACCAGCAGTGACACCGGCTCAGTGGTATGAATGTAAGTATCAATCTGATACCAGCAATACAGCCAAATTCTTATGATTCAAACAACAGACGTAAAATACAACATTTTGCAACAGAAACAAAGCCCGACCAAATACTTTATCGGAAGACACACTGGCATCATCAGGGGCAGACAATGTGTTGAATGTAGTTGTTTCTACTGTACACCTGATGGAATTGGTATACAATTCAGGTCAGCGAGCCTTAAGCTTGTAGCCCGGTTGGGTTTGAATTCATTGACGCCACACGTTGGGATTGGTGTTTCTGACAGCAGTTTGGCTATGGAATACTGGATTGTTATACTTAATCAGTTTGGGAGGTAAACTTTACAGTTAATTTTTTCTCACCGTATGACCAACCAGTTATGACCATATCACATACAAGATCGCGCAAATGTATATGTATTTTATATTTGACGCACTTTACATCAATGTCACATATGGGCGTCACTTACATGCGGCACTAGGGGATAATTGAATCGACCACACAACAGTAATTCAATAGGTTTGAAAAGCACCAGTGTCAAATGGAATGGTATATGTGTCTCGTCTGTGAGTAAACCCCAATTGATATGACCATAAATTGATAAGGGATTGACTGGGTCTGGCCAAACTGTCTGGTCCGACAAAGTGCTTTCAACTGCAGGGTAACACAAATGGGCTTTCAAACGAGCGTTCCATGTGATTGTGATGTAATATTAACATGTGAGGAATGTGGTGTGAATTATACAAATAGCAATATTACAATTATGTTCAAACGTAACAGCATGAACGTCAACTAATAATACAAGTATTGACTATTTTTCATCCACGTTCACTCGATGTTCAAAATCAAAACTTAACACGATGGATTGTACACATCTTAAAATGGTTATTTTAGAATGGTTCTTGATATTGTATAAATTGTTATATAAACATCTCCCCGCAGACGTCTGGCATCGTTTTTTATTGCAAATATTTGTTCAAGTTTTGTTTGCATTTTGTTTTCATGAAAACTTTACCAAATCCTTCAGCTATCGAACATAGTCAAATAATAAAAAACATATAAAAATGGAATTACTTCTAAAACATTCACGAGAGTATCCTCACAGGGGGAAAGTATTGATCCTACACGCTGATAAGTTCATGTCGGAGGCTGGATAGTTTATCAGTCATGTTGCAAACTTCCTAGAAGAGGTTGTTCCGTGTCAACGATTCGCGCGATGATCTGCCAGGATATCGATGTCTTTCTGGAGAAAACCTTAATATCCTCCAGCGGTTTTACTGGGAGATAAATGCAGCCAATTCACACAGTGTGCGATATAGAAAGATATCACTGGTTTTGGTGAAGTAATTTTTGTTCTGGTTGTTCATATTTTAAAACAGGCATATGACAGCTGAAATAACTTATCAAAGTACTTACAACATTAGAGAATAATAGGAGACCTTATACATGTTATATATATACTGGTCTCATTCAATATTGATATTTTTGGCCGTCGTGCTTTATACATGTCTGATAATTCTCATATTCCTGAACGTTTTATCTTGATATTGTATTTGTGATCTCTCGCTATCCATTGTGGAGTACTGTGCAAAGTGTTGAGCAATATTTTGAGTGCTCGAGTCACATTACGGACTTGTTGTGTTTAATAGTATTGGTGTTGTAAAAGTACTTACATCACAAATTTTTAGGAAATCTCAAATACCGTCTTATTCGATATTGGTGTTCGTCGTGATCTATAAATGTCTAATAATTCTCATATTTCTAAATGTTTTATCTGCATATTACACTCGATATCGTATCCGTGATCTCTCGCTATTCATGAGCAAAGGGTTGAGCAATATTATGATAAAATGCTCGAGTCACATGACGGATGTCTCGCATTTAATAAGACGGTGACATTGATCAAGAGATTGACATCACAGGATTAATTACATCTTCAAACACATACAGAACCTGGACAGAAAATAGACATGACGGGTAAGTTATTGCGTCGATGTTCACGTGAACATTTTTGTATTAATTTTACATAAGCTGCCCGTGATTCGCCAAAATGACATTTAATATGGCTTTTCTAGTCGGGCTATGTTTTTTATTAACGATACCTATATCGGTTATATATCAAATAATGGGGAATTGACCGTAACATAACCCCAAACCTGATGTTTTGTAATTATGTGGAATTGTTTCAAAGTATATTTTTTATCCCTATCTCTGTCACAGAAATGAACATGGATTTCATAAGATATCCGCTGCCAAAACTGAAGTATTTCTGGATGCAGGATGTGTACCTCATGTGACTTATTAGAGGAAATCTAATGATATTGTTGATTTGAACATTATAACAAAATGTTCGTTATACACCATTTCATGGAATAACCTCTATATACATTTGTATAAATATCTCGCTGACTACCTGCTTGTTTGCTGATGCATGAAACCTAGCTCCGGGAAGTGCTGTTTTTGACATTTTTAGACATCTCTCCGCTCATTCATGACTATCTGGATTACCCATGATAACCTACTACAACAGTATTTTCATGAATGCCTTACTCTGATTCTCCCCATTGCATCATCATTACTTTGCTGGTGCCAGTCCAATACCCAAAACGACTAAATTTCCATTTGCCCTCAAAAACTAATGGGCGTCACGTTGACATTATGTAATTTTGCCATTTATCACAAACCTTTTTACAACTGGTATGTTATCGGGTGGATTGCTATGAATTAATTGTCAGTAGTTATTTATTGATCGTCTCTGTCATTTTTCGAGTACGTGGGTGGTGATTTACTGTCTTCTAAATTTTCCATTCAGATAAGCATCAAATGAACGCATTATTAATGTATGCAAACAATTAAATTTGATAGTACTTTAGCAAAACGAAGTGTGACATTAAAAAAACGAGAGGGTTTCTGGGATATGGTCGATACCATCCCACATATTGGCATTTCATATACATTCTGGGGCTGGTGAAATACAATGGTTTGGAAAGAGAACTCGCTCTAATCCCCGTGTGTGATGCAGGTCATCGAATGCACAAAGAAAATTCTATGCTGGGACGAATCCAGTTACATGGCCTTAATATTATTTCTGTCATGTTTAATCTTGCAAATGTCAATAGGTCGAAATAAATTTGTTATTTACAGTTGCCACGTGAAATATGTATAGTTTCCTTTCACCAGTATAATGTATTCTGATGCGATTGGAGGAAAATGAACAGTCACACGGTACAACAAAATAAATTGATAATGTCAATCCTAGTCTCCACCTTTGAAAACCTCAAAAGGCGAAGCTTGTAATAATTTAATTCATCAGATAACGGACCCTGTTTTGTTTGCTTGGAATACTTAATACTGGGTATTGATTCCACGTCTACTGATATTATAGGTATATTGTTATATGAGAAGCTATTAGCGCATTTTACTACATACCCAACAATACACTTTGTTTTCAAGCCTCGTGTACATTTTTCTGATGGCCACGTGTCATGCACAAACTCAGTAAAATGAATCTCTGTGTGCTATTGGGTCATATTTTGATTTCGGAATTGAAAGAATGCATTCAATTTCGACAGTACATCCACCTCATGATAGCAATGTCCAGCATCGAGAAGATATGGTCGATATCATCCTATATATTGGCTATTCATATATGCATCCTGGAGTCGCGATATACAGCAGTCTGAAGGAAGAGACTTCTGTAATCCCTCATATGTGATGCAGGTCACGAAATTCACAAAGATGAGTTAATGGCAGAACAATCGCATGGGCAGTACATGTCTAATAACAAATAAACACTAGAAACAACGAAATCATACATTCTCTGCCCCTGATGACCTATGTGCTGCTTGGATGTGATAGTTTGGTCGACGTTATTATTTTGGGGGGAAACAAGGTTGCTTTTTAGGTCTTAAAACATTAGTTATATTTTTTATCATATTTATGGTGATTGCATGATATACACATTACACTTTTTCAAAGAATGAACATAATCATTCTAACATATCGTTTCATTAATGGCGAACATAGCCGGTGGAATCACACACAAAATGATATATATTTACACTTCTAGTTTGATTTCTGTAGTTGAAACTCAACGGACACCACGTTGTGAATATAATTCAGTGTCAAATACGGTTGACGCAGTCGTTTATAACAAAAGCTATTCTACCGCCTTTCCGTCCCATAGGGTGCTATTACTGTAAGTTGTTGATATTAAATAACATCCCTCTTGTACATTTACCGTTAGGAATGAAGTGTTTATGGGCGATTATGTTACCGCATTGATCGACCGTTATGTTTTATCGTTCAATTGTGTAAGTGCTTCCAAACATGGTTCTTTATTGCTCCTCCCGGGATATGAAGTAATGTTTGTTACATATTGTATGTAGTTTAATATGGAAATACTTTATATATAACATAAGAATGGGGACTACAATTTCAAATTACCTTGATTACTTTTTTAGACATTTGAACAATCATCAATATGACATTGTGTATTCGAGAAAACGAAGTTGTAGAATGAATATTCTCTTTGTAGTGGAATTATCAGTGGTATAAACACACAAACACCTGCCATTTTGGCCATTTACATTGAAATCAATTTTTGATAAACACGACGAGTCACATTATTTCATATTGCTTTCATTCATCAGCAAAATAGTGTTTTTGGATATTAAGAATTTTTTTTTTAGCTACATACATCTATATACACATAATTATATCACGCTGATCATTTGGATTCCGCAGTGGTCGTTCGTGAGTCAATGTATTCGAAGTGACTCGACAGAATTCGATGAATGACCTGTGAACACTTTAACTATCTGCAACACATGCATATTATTTTTCGCAAATCATGAGAAAATATTGTGAGTTTGATTTCGTTATTAGACGGTAATAATACAACACAATCAAATAACACACATTTCGTCTACCATAATTCAACCCTGGTAGCTGAGGTAATCAAATGCACGCGTTGTTTGTTAGATTTTCGTGTTCCAAGTTCGTCTGATGCTACATCACCGATACTGGTAGAAATCTGGTGAATTTCTGGAATATCACTAAAATTTCATAAGTGAATTGAATTGAATTTATTCAGAAACTATACACACGCATATAGATATACAGGATTATTTTCATAATGTGAAAATATTAAGATGTATAGCCCCGAGTTGTGGGGTTTAGCGTATGCTAGACTGTATACCTCAGTGTTGGGAAATCATATGTACAAGATATATCACACAATATGGTATTAGGATACGCCAAATATATATCAGAATCGCAGTGTACACATACCATCTACTTTTATCTACTGCTGTTGGATCGCACCCAGCCCAAGCGTCGCTTTGGATCGCACTAGGATTTTGGTCAATGTTCGTCTCAATAATCGTACATGTAAGCATCATGTATTGCTGAGGATAACCCATTCTCATTTAATAATGAATGAGCCATGCCGCTCATTTTCAAAAGATATCAGATAACCTAGTTCCTACAGCCATATTGAGACTTGTCTCAGATTGGTGTGTGACTGCTAGTTTCCTCCATACTTTTTACACCAAGAAAGTGACATATCTGGCAATTAACTAAATGTTCCTGAATGATCGATGAACCACGTTTGAGTTCCTACATGGTGCTTCATTCTAATTATGTTAGTGAGAAACGACTGATGTTGTTTTACTTCTACTGTCATAATAAATTGGTTTAGAAATGCCAAACTATAGGGAACACTCCTGCTATATTTTGTATATCAATGATGAATGAAACAAGTAGTTGAAAGTTATTCGTGTGCATTAGTAAAGTCAGATAATATGAAAACCTTATCATGATACCACCCTTACACAGCTTACAGCCTGTAATAACACGGAGAATTCCCTTGTTGCTTCTCATATCAGACTCGGGTTACCATTGACACAAGATGGACGGCTCTCACATCAAGTAAGGACAATATAGGGAAAGGCAGAAGTGACTTTCTTGACTCAACAAAATTTTCCACCGTTCCTCAAAAGGCACATGTCAAATTAATATTATTTCAATATGTAATGTTATCCCTGTTTGCTATCGTTATGTATTAAGCTGACATATCCTACAAAATACAATCTGGTGGACCCACCAAACCCTAATCCTTCCCAAAATTGCCGATTCTTTTTTTTTCTGCAGTCGATTGTTCAGGATGAATTGGCCAATAGTGGAAATGGAATTGATTGATATCATACATGTAGAGTGTTCACAGAGCAGTTAAAAAGGAGAGCAATACTGATTTTGTTTGATGGGCATGTAACCTATGAAAATAACAGTTCGGTGTGGCAATGATGTATATTTTCAAACATCCAAATGAAAGCCCTACATTTAACCTATTGTAACGGGTTTGAACCCTTCTGTGACGTCTTGATGAACCGGTTTTCTAGGGAGGTGGGTGAGTTGTTGTTTAACCGGAGCTGAAACGGTAGAACTCCGGAAAACTGCTACTGTTGTACGGTTGAACTCCGGCTAGAAGTCTCTAAGGTTGGTAGCGTGGTCTGGAATGGACCTCTTAACCGTCGTCCGACTGCTAATCTGCAACTGCACCTGTAAAGTAAGGATCCGGAGGCGTTTCCGTCTCCGGGTACTGCAACTGCTCCGTCGGGAAACCGCTTTACTGCAACAGCTCCGTCGTTTTCCGTCTTACTGCAAACTGCGACTGCGCCTGGAATAAAGAATCCGGGAACGTTGCCGTTTCCGAATACTGCCACCGCTCTGCCAGGTTCCGCCGCACTGCAATCTGCTCCGGTTGGCTCCGCCTCACCGCAACCTGCGACTGCACCTGAAATGGAGTATCTCGGAAGTGTTCCCACTTCCGGTTACCGCAACCGCTCCGTCAGGTACTGCCTCTGCAACTCCGTCGTCCGGTACCGCCTCTGCAACTGCCTCGTCGTTCCCGTCTCTGCAACTGCTCCGTCCGATACCGCCTCCGTAGTTGCTCCGTTGAATACCACCTCCGTCTCCGTCTCCGACTCCTTCCTCGGTGATCTGGGTTCTTAGATCACCCTAAGACGTCGTTACAACTTGGTCTTAACCGACTGTAGTCTTATCTCCCTTTACTCCGTATAACTGTCTTTTCCGGGAAACTAACTTTATTATAACTTCCAGTTCCCTAACGAACACGGAAAAACAACTCGGTTGAAGTTTTCATGTTTATTTTCCAAGTTCACAGTCGGAAGACTTAACTGCTATCATCTGGATGACTCTATCCGGAACAAGGGAGTACTCTGCTATGGGAGAAGGGGTCTGCACAGGTCGACGTCAGGACACCAACTCCGCCGTCCGCTGTGAAGCGGGGGCTTTTATAGACCTGAGACCCACGTCACGTGACCAACCTATTGTGACGTCATAGTCCGCCAAAACACTGATATTTTCCGGATTTCTAAAAACACTCTAGAACCAATCAGTGGCTGACACGTCACCTTTTAAACCGAAAATGAGGCTGATCACATGACCTTCCGGAAATAACGTCATTACGTTTTTGTACTCCATTGTTCCGGCTCCGTGTCCGGTTCCGTCTCCGGCTCCGGGTCCGTCTCCGGCGTTACCAACATCATAAATTACTAAGTTCCGAGACGGAAAACCTTTAAAACATTAACAATACGGAACCGTATGAACCTTTAAACACATATACACCCTAATAAACGGTTATTTAACCATAATATCACAAAATACTAACATAAATACCTAGGGGAAACCTTTGGGTACGCCCCAAAACCGTTACACTCCCCCTTCCTTAGACTCTGTTCGTCCCGAACAGAACAATATCACATATATACAAATTGTCAACCGTTAAACTGTCCGTAAAATCAAACACAACTTGTCTCCGTGATCCGGGTACTGGTATCTCTTAACTAGTTTACCGTCACTGTACCCGGATATCTTGCTTGTTCCGTTTCCCACTTTTTAACTCTTAATTATACTAGAATCCGGGAAACGGTTCTTCTTTCTTCTCCTTGCGCCGACTTGACTTGCGACGACTTGCGACGACTTGCGACGACTACTGCCCACCAGTATCACGGCGCGAACTGCTCCCCGACGGCGGACGCGGTGGAAAGGTCTGTGGTACCAACGGTCGTCCGAAGCTTGTTCCTCTGGCATCAACCGGGAGAAGATCCGGATCATGGAGGCTCCACTGGGGCGGGACGTAGAATCCATTCCTGAGGCGTTCGTCCCGGATGGACCAATCTGGAATCCGGACGATCTGACGGGTCGGGACGAGACCAAACGGTGACTCTCTCTGCTCCATGATCTCCACGTAGACGCCGGAGTCTCTCATCTCGGCTGGCCCCCACTGCTCCGGTCCCCAACGTACTGCATAGTATCTAGCGTGCTCCGGGACTGCGGGCGCAAAGACGGAAGCGCTCCGTCCCCCAATATTCACCGGGAAACAATGTGACGGACACGGTTGAGTTGAAGGACCGCCAAACGGGTAGAATGTGTAGGGTGGACTCTGGGTTGGTGCTCGGACTTGGCTCCTTCCGGACCGCTCACTGGAAGACTGTCGAGGTCGGGTTTCCACCGGAGACAGGATTCCGGGTGTAGCTCTGGCTTGGTCTACCAGGATACTCCTCCGGGCTCTCTGCACGTCCGCATGGCTTCGTTCGGACGCGGAAGACTCCATTCCGTCATCTCTAGCCGCTGAACTGGTTCTGCTTCCTGCTACTGCTTGAATGGTTGCCGGCAAAGTTCGCTCCGTGGATCCTCGGGTCTCCGTCTCACTGCCAGCTCTGCTCCGGTTTCCGCCTTCCGTTTTGGTCTCCGGTCTGCCTCCCGATCTGCCAATGGGTCTGCTGTCCGCTCGGCTATCTGCTCTGCTATCTGCTCTATCTGCTCTGCTATCGACTCGGCTATCTGCTCTGCTATCGGCTCGGCCGCTGGATCTGATTTCTGCTCCGCCTCCGGGCCGGACAATCACACTGCTCACTGCTCTGCCACTGCTAGTTGTTCTCGGAGGTGGACTCCGGAAAAGGTCTTCCTCATCGTCTCGGCTCTGCATTTCCGCAATGTCTGCCACTCCCACTTCTGCCGTTGCTCCGCCGGAACCTTCCTCCAACAGCCGGAACTTGTAGTCATACACCCCCTTGCCTTTTCCTTTGACGCTGCCTCCGGAAGACTTGGGTGGGGTGTGTCGTTTCTCCTCTCGACCACGTTCTCCGCCTCGGTCCTTGGCTCGCTCCGGGCTCTCCTTCCTATATTCTCGGCGTTGATGGCGTCCGGAATTATCCGGCGAACGGCTGCGACTCCGCTTCTTTCCGCGGTCTCGATCTGCTCCGGTACCTCGAGATGAGTCAGGGCTGTTTTTCCGGGAGGTGTTCCGGGAAGAACTCCGGGTCACAGGCGGCTTAACCGGCTTCGGGTCTCCTGGTTCCTGCAACTCGTCTTCACTTGCCATGATTTTCAGCTCCGCTTCCTCTTCCGAACTGCTCTCCGCCTCCGTGGACGAAACGTCGGCTGCTAGTGCGGCCACCGACTGGGTACCGGAACGGTACCGGGTCCGGGACGAAACCGAACCTCCCGACTCCGACTCCGTATCCGACAACTGGTCATGCCGTGTTACCGGCTTCTTGCTTTTCCGTGGGGTCATCTTGGACCGGAGGCTTTTCTCCTCAAACTGCTCTCTGCCCACCCTCAGTCGAATCGGGTTTGCGTCCATTGCGTGCCGGGACTGCAGATGCTTCTGTGTTCCTTCTTTCCGCCTGCTCCAATGGTCACACTGCGGACAGGCGAAGACGGTGACTTCACTTGTGTGCTGCTCCGTGACATGCCGGAGCAACGTGTGCTTGCTCTTGAACTCTAGGTTGCAGTCTCCACACCGGTGAGGGCGGGGCTTGCGGGGTGTTGTCTTTACTTTCGGCATTCTGATTCTCTGCTTTGTGTCGATGTTGACTCAGCTACAGCAAACTGCCTTCTGCATCCGGTAACAGCTAACTGCCCCTTTTATAGTCTCTGGAAGTCACGTGACCGGCTTATCTGCTTGATGATTGGCTGCTCAGCAAACTGCAACTCCTCCTGGTGGTCTTCTTGGATAAATAATTTTTTTTTTTTTTTTTTTTTTTTTTTTTTTTTTTTTTTTTTCCGTGTTGTTGCTGCTAACTGCCACCGCTTCTTCCGTCTCCGCCAAACTGCCAACCGCCTCCGTCAACCGCTATACTGCCAACCGCCTCCGTCTACTTTTTCACACTGCCTTCGCTTCCGTCCAGGAGTCCTCCTCTGCCGTCTCATACTCCGACTCATCCGTCTCCGGCTCCGAAGTGGGAGAAGGTGGTCGATATTCCCACACCCGGATCTCTGCCTCCCAGTCCTCCACCGGCTGATCTTCTTCTTCGGGTTTCTCTGCTTGATCCGGCATAACTGCTCTGACCGCCTCAGCAATCAGCTCCATCTCCTGATCCCAGCTTTCCGGAGGAGCGACGTCGGCGGCCCGGAGACAGCCTTGTGGATCCGGAACCCATTCCGGGAGATCTAACTGCTCCGGTTGTCCGATGGGGGCGGCTGCTCCGGCATCCCAGTCAGGGCCAAACGGAAGCTGGTCCGCATAAGTTCCCGGAACTGTATTCTCCCTTGGTGATCGGGTGCAGTATCGCCGGAAACGCTTATGCCGGGACTGCGTTGCTGTTCCCCGCCAGGCCGAATCAAAGGTTCCCACATGGTTGAGGGTGGCCTCGTCCTGAGGAGGACGGTTCCCGGAAGGGTACTTCCACCCGTGCATCTCCCGGAGATGCCTCCTAAGGTCGTTCGCCCGGTTGGCATAGAAGGCACACAAACAGCAATGAAATCTCTGGGCTGGGCACACATGCCGTCTCCGGTCCCTCGCACTCTCAAACATCCGGTCACACCGCTTACACAGCCGGCTATAATCCAGTGGCAGCCGGCTATAATCCGGTGGCTGCGGGGTTGCCCAATCTCTGCTCCGGCCGCGATCTTGTCTATCAAGGAACGCCGAGTAGGCCATTCCGGAAGGCCGGGAAACTGAAATTGTCGATCTACTGCACCGCTTTTACTGCACCGCTTCTGCGCCGCCTCTGCACCGCTTCTCCGGACTGGTGGTCTTCCGGGAAACACTTAGTCGTTTTTCACTGCAAAATCTGTTGCTACCGGAAAATGCTGGACTTGATTCGATTCCGCCAAACTTTGTCTGCGATGTGCACAGCTCGAGGTCTGCTCTCCAACTGCTGTCAGAGCCCGATTTCAAGGCCCTTATATACCCTTTCTGCTCACGTGATTTGAAAAGCTCCATGCTGATTGGCTGCCTCAGGAGTGACGTCACAATTATGCAAAAACTCAACCGTTAACCGAGAGGTGTCCGTCTCCGGCTCAACCGGCTTCTCCGGGTTTTTCCGGCTCCCTTTCAACTGCTTCTCCGAGCGAAGTATCTGCAATTTTGAAGTATCTCTGCCATCAGGAGGGTTGAATAGAGTCTCAGCCAGTTGAATCTGCCTCTCAGACGAACATCTAGACTGCAAGTTGGGCGTTTCCGCCATCTGTACTGCTTCGTCAACTGCATATCTGCTCACTGGTATTACTGCTTGTCGACACTGGAAACTGCATACATTCTTGTCCAGAAGGAGGGCCCTTCCTATCTGGAATGATGTTTCACCGCTTCTGTCGATCTGCAGCCGGTTTGCTGTCTCTGCTAAGTGGAAACTCCGGTTGGATGTCTACAGCCGGAAAACTTTTCCGTCTTAATTCTCTGAATACGGAAGACGTGTAGCTGCTTCTCTGGAGATACTAGACCGCTAACCCAGGTTCTTCTGGACCCCTGGCCGCTACCCTGGACTGGTTGACTATGCGCTCAAACCAGTCAGAACCTCAAGGATGTCTCTATCCGGTCTCTGCACCGCTTTCCGCTCTGCTTCCTTTCTCCGCCCTGTTTCCGGAACCAGCACTTGCTCACTGCTCCGACTTCTTGCGGTCGCTCTCTGCCGGAACTCAACGTTTTACCAGGGTCTCAGCTATCTCCTTCCCCTGCTCTACAGCTCACTCCGTCTTCTAATATTTCTGCGTCCTCTGCGGCTTTACTCCGAGTCCGTATCCGACTCAGAGACCGTCGGTTCCGTCTCCGGAACACTACTCTGCTTCGGCGGCTCCGTCTGCCTCCCGGAATCCGCCATTCTCCGCTTCATCCATCTCGGATGCTTGACGCCATTATACGGTTTCAGCAAATCGAAGTGAACCACCTTCTGTCGAGTTTCACTCTCTGCAATCTCGTAGGTCACGTCGGTAAATCTGCTCAGCACTAGCTTTGGACCGCTCCACTTCCTCTGCAACTTGGGAGCTTTGCCCTTCTTCCGTGTTTTGACCGCCATCCACACTCGGTCTCCTGGCTGGAACTGATTGTTGACCTTCCTCCGGTCGTACAGCTTCTTCTGCCGTTCCATTTCTCTGCCAGATTTCGCTCGAACCGCCTTGTATACCGCCTCTAGTCGCTCCCGGAGCTGACTGCCATACTCTGTTACTTCTGCCGTTGATTCTCCCGGCGGTCTGCCAATCAGTAACTCTACCGGAGTGTTGACTTCTCTGCCCAGCATCAGCAAGTTGGGACTCTGCCCGGTTGTCTCCTGCGGGGTACTCCGGTAAGCTGCCATCGCCAACGGAACTAGCTGATCCCAGTTGGTCTGCCGCTCGCTTACGTACAGGCTCAAGATCTGCTGCAGCGTCCGGTTGAATCGCTCGATGAAACCGTCCGACTGAGGTCGGAAAGCGGTCGTCCGTGTCTTGTGAATCCCCAGGATTCTGCAAACATTTCTCAGCAAGTCGGACTCGAAATTTCTGCCTTGGTCGGTGTGTATCTCCATCGGGATACCGTACCGCGCTGCAAACTGGTTGACGAATATGTCCGCAACCGTCACCGCTTCCTGATTCGGCATCGGGTAAGCCTCTACCCACTTGGTGAAGTAATCGCCGATTACTAAGATGTACCGGTTCCCCCGGGTGGATTTAGGTAACGGACCCATCACGTCCATTGCCACCCTCTCCATGGGCGCTCCAACCCGGTATTTCTGCATCGGAGATCGTTTCAAGTTCTGCATACTTCTTGACGCACATTCGTCACAGCTCAGCACCCACTGCTTTATGTCCCGCATCATAGCCGGCCAGAAATACCGCCTCCGAATGCTAGCCGCCATCCTTCTGCTTCCGAGGTGTCCTCCCGTCCGGCTCTGGTGGGCCAGACGGAAAATCTCCTGTCTCAGCTCCTTCGGGGTTATTAACTGCATTCGGCTGGTTCCTTCTGCCGTTCTCCATTTCCGGTAGACTACTCCGTCGACTTTCAGCAAGGTCTTCCGCATCCCGTACAGCACTTTCTCCTCACTGCTCATGCTGGAAAAGTCTGCACTGCCAGCTGTACCGCTCCCGTCGATCAGCGACGTCACCAGTGAGTACCAAGGTTCTGCTTGCTGCATTCTCCGCAAATCATCTGGTCGATATTTCTGCCCCAGCACAGTATCCTGGTCCGCATTTTCCGCCAGCCTAATCTGTTCTGCAACCGCATCCGCTTTTCCTGGAACTGCCTTCTCCGTCACCGCAACCGCAACCGGCTTCCGGGACACTGCTTTCTCCGTCACCGCAACCGCAACCGGCTTCCGGGACGCTGCTTTCTCCGTCACCGCAACCGCAACCGGCTTCCGGGACGCTGCTTTCTCCGTCACCGCAACCGCAACCGGCTTCCGGGACGCTGTTTTCTCCGCTACTGCAACCGCCTTCCTTGGGACTGCTTCCTCCGTCAGTTCTGCTTCTCCGCCCGATCTCCTTGACCGCTTCCGGCGTCCCCCCTTCTTTGGCTTGGGCTGAGGAGTTTCTTCACTTCGTGTCTGCCGGATTCTTTCTCCGTAGTTCCAGGCATCTATCTTGGCTTGTTTCCAGTCGATTTTTCCGCATTGGCTGCATGGGGATCTGGACAAGGCGTCCGCATTATTATGGATTCGCCCCGGACGATGTTCGATGTCGAAATGAAACTCACTCAGGAGCTCAATCCACCGGGCTACCTGCCCCTGGGGCTCCTTGAAATTCATAAGCCAGGTCAGACTGCCATGATCCGTGCGAAGAAGGAAGTGTCGTCCCAGCAAGTACTGCTTATTCTTCTGTACCGCAAACACAACCGCCAGGAGCTCCTTCCGGGTGACACAGTATCTCCGTTCTTCTTTGGTTAGGCTGCGGCTCAAGTAGGTTATCACCCGCTCCTGGTTGCCCTGCTTCTGTGACAGTACTGCTCCCAGCCCGGTGTCACTGGCGTCCGTGTCCAGGATATATCGGCCTTGCTCCCTTGGGTACCCGAGTATCGGTGCCGATACTAGGCGGTTCTTCAGCTCTGCAAATGCCTGTTCTTGCTCCGTCTGCCACCGGAACGGCACCCCTTTTTCCGTCAAGTGATTCAGCGGCGCTGCAATCTCGGAGAACTTCGGCACGAACTTCCGGTAATAGGAGCAAAGTCCCAGAAAACTGCGCAGCTCCGTCAGGTTGGTGGGTGTCCGCCACTTCCGTACTGCCTCCGTTTTTGCCGGGTCGGTGCGGATACCGTCTCTGCCGACTATGTGACCTAGGAAAGACACCTCCGGCTGGAAGAACTTGCATTTTGACGGTTTGACTTTTAGGTCTGCCTCTCTCAGCTTGCTGAACACCTCCTGAAGATCACGGATGTGATCCTCCAGGGTCTTGCTGTAGACTATGATGTCGTCCAGATATATGAGGCAGGTCTTCCAGGACAAACCGCCTAGCACCTTCTCCATCAACCGCTCGAACGTACCCGGAGCATTGCACAAGCCGAAACTCATCACTTTGAACTGGTAAAGGCCGCCAGGAACACAGAAGGCCGACTTTTTCCGGGCGTCTTCATCCATCCCGACCTGCCAGTAGCCACTGGTCAGGTCGAGAGTGGAGAACCATTTAGCGTCTGCACAGGCTGCTATGGTGTCGTCTATTCTCGGCAACGGATAAGCATCTTTCTCCGTGACTGCATTTAACCGCCGGTAATCGACGCAGAACCGGGTGGTCCCATCCTTTTTCTTCACGAGGACAATCGGTGAAGCCCACGGACTGCTACTTTCTTCAATGACGTTCTTGTCTTTCATCTCCTGAATCAGACTGCTCACCAGCTCTCTCTTGTCTGGCGGAATTCGTCTGGTTGGCTGCTTAATCGGCCGGTGACTGCCCGTGTTTATCTGATGTTGTACCTCGTTGGTCTGCCCCAGTTCTCCGGCATCATTACTGAAGGTCGGCTTATTCCGAAATAGGAGGTCGGTTACTCTCTCGCGGAAATGACTCGGCACTGCATCCTGGGTCTGCTCTGCTAACTGCCGCAGCTTCTCGTACCCGCTCCAATTCCGCCCGGCCTCCGACTCCGTGGAAATCTGCACCTTCCGGCTCCGCTCCGCCAACGGCACAACACTGCAACCGGCAGCTAAGGTGGTCATCGTCGCCAACTGCGCTCCTTTCTTGATGATTACCGGCTCTGCCATCACGTTGATCACTCGAACCGGGACTGTTCCTTGCTTTATCCGGGATAAAGTTCTCCCGATCAGCCAAGGTCTTTTCTCCGTAGGCTCCTGCGGCATTTCTAGTACTCCTTCTGCTTCACGGACACTCTCTGCTTGTCCTATAATCAGCTGTTCCGTTTCCGGCGGAATTTGGTAATCTGCTACAGCGTTGATCGGAAACGGCTCCCTGGTCTGCTCGAACATGGTGAGGAACACCTCCTGGCTGCCCATCTGCATGGTCATCCGGTCGAAGTTTATGCCGGATACTCGGGAACGGATGAAATCCATCCCCAGTATTCCTTCGTCTTCACAGTCTGCAATCTCGAACGTCACGGTCTCAGCTACTCCTGCGATGTTGAGTGGAAGTTCTTTCCGGCCATGTGTCCGTATGTTACTTCCGTCAACCATTGAAAGACGAATCGGCGACCGCTTCAGCTTCATTCCGGGTTTCCGGATCCGTTCCCAGGTTTGTAGGTTGAGCATTGTGACAGTGCTGCCGGTGTCGATTATCAGCGTTACTGGCTCTCCGCATACTCTGGCTGTCACACACATGCCCACCTCGCCCCTGGGACCGGGTCCGTGAACCACCTGCCGGTTATGGGGGTGTCCTCTCTTCCGGGTCCCGGATTTCCCCTTTTCCGCGACCCGCTCTAGTTTTCCGGCTGCTGTTGCTGCTGTCGTGGCTGCTGCAATTGTTGCTGCTGCTGCTGCTGTTGTCGCGGCGACTGCTGCTGTTGTGGTTGACGCCGCTGCTGCTGCTGCTTCGGCTGCCTACAGTCTCGGGCAAAATGCCCTTTCCGGCCACAGTTGAAACATTCTAAATCCGCTCGGGAACTGCGCTGCTGCTGCTGCCGGCTAACCGCTTCCTTGACCTGAGTCATCAGATCCGCCATCTGCTGCTGAGTCTGCTCGGCTTGCTTCCGCAATTCGTTCACCTGCTGGCTCCACTCCGGCTCCGTGTTCAGCTGCCTCGTCCGGTGTCGCTCCGCTGGTCTGCTGTTGTCCGTTTTCATGATACTCTCATACTCGGTAGCGAAAGCCAGGGCCTGCGACAGCGTTTCCGGGTGGCTTTTCAATACCGACAACCGCATATCTCGGTTAGTCAGGCTGTTGCAGAAATGCATCTTCATGAGCACTTCTGTTGTTGCCGGATCTGCTTTTGGGTAAGCTAGCCGCGTCTTGCTCCGTATGTCTCTGGCCAGCTCGGACAGCTCCTCCTCCGGCTGCAATTTCCGTGTCTGCAATTCTGCCTGGAAAACAAATGTTTTCTCCCCCGGACAAAACTGCTGTTTTAATGCCGCCACAACCGTATCAAAGCTGCGTCTCTGCTCCGCGGACAGATCCAGTAGTATGCTGCGGGCGTTACCCCTCAAACTGACACATAAGTTCAGCGCCTTTTCCTCTGCTGTCCAACGGTAGTACCGAGCGTATTCAAGGAGGTGAGCCTCATATTCCGGCCACGGATCAGTTCCGTCGTATGTCATTAATCTGGCTACTCCTGCCCTTGGTGCTGGCTGTTGTACTGCTTCTGCCTGCTGCTGCTTTTCGGTTACTGCCAGGTGCTGCTGAAACACCTCCATTTGGGTCGCCAATAATCTGGTCAGGTTGTCGACTAAGTTCTCTCCGCCTTCCGGGTCCGCATCCGGTTCCCGATCGCCAGCCTGGTCCGGAAAGTTAACTTCCGCCTCTGCTAACTGCTCTGCAGGCTGTTCTCCTTGAGGAACCCGGAGGGGCTCGTCTGCAACTGCTTTCTGCATTTCCGGCTGCAACAGCTTCCGCTCGGCAGGACGAACCGCTTCCTTTTCCGCAACCGGCATCTGCAACGGCTCAGCTCCTACTGCTCCTACAGGCTGCTCCGTGTCCGACACGGCTGCCTTCAGCTGCTGTTCCGCCAATTTGCCCCGTCTAGTAGTCATACTGCAGATGATCCCACCGCTGCCACCAAAAAGTTGTAACGGGTTTGAACCCTTCTGTGACGTCTTGATGAACCGGTTTTCTAGGGAGGTGGGTGAGTTGTTGTTTAACCGGAGCTGAAACGGTAGAACTCCGGAAAACTGCTACTGTTGTACGGTTGAACTCCGGCTAGAAGTCTCTAAGGTTGGTAGCGTGGTCTGGAATGGACCTCTTAACCGTCGTCCGACTGCTAATCTGCAACTGCACCTGTAAAGTAAGGATCCGGAGGCGTTTCCGTCTCCGGGTACTGCAACTGCTCCGTCGGGAAACCGCTTTACTGCAACAGCTCCGTCGTTTTCCGTCTTACTGCAAACTGCGACTGCGCCTGGAATAAAGAATCCGGGAACGTTGCCGTTTCCGAATACTGCCACCGCTCTGCCAGGTTCCGCCGCACTGCAATCTGCTCCGGTTGGCTCCGCCTCACCGCAACCTGCGACTGCACCTGAAATGGAGTATCTCGGAAGTGTTCCCACTTCCGGTTACCGCAACCGCTCCGTCAGGTACTGCCTCTGCAACTCCGTCGTCCGGTACCGCCTCTGCAACTGCCTCGTCGTTCCCGTCTCTGCAACTGCTCCGTCCGATACCGCCTCCGTAGTTGCTCCGTTGAATACCACCTCCGTCTCCGTCTCCGACTCCTTCCTCGGTGATCTGGGTTCTTAGATCACCCTAAGACGTCGTTACAACTTGGTCTTAACCGACTGTAGTCTTATCTCCCTTTACTCCGTATAACTGTCTTTTCCGGGAAACTAACTTTATTATAACTTCCAGTTCCCTAACGAACACGGAAAAACAACTCGGTTGAAGTTTTCATGTTTATTTTCCAAGTTCACAGTCGGAAGACTTAACTGCTATCATCTGGATGACTCTATCCGGAACAAGGGAGTACTCTGCTATGGGAGAAGGGGTCTGCACAGGTCGACGTCAGGACACCAACTCCGCCGTCCGCTGTGAAGCGGGGGCTTTTATAGACCTGAGACCCACGTCACGTGACCAACCTATTGTGACGTCATAGTCCGCCAAAACACTGATATTTTCCGGATTTCTAAAAACACTCTAGAACCAATCAGTGGCTGACACGTCACCTTTTAAACCGAAAATGAGGCTGATCACATGACCTTCCGGAAATAACGTCATTACGTTTTTGTACTCCATTGTTCCGGCTCCGTGTCCGGTTCCGTCTCCGGCTCCGGGTCCGTCTCCGGCGTTACCAACATCATAAATTACTAAGTTCCGAGACGGAAAACCTTTAAAACATTAACAATACGGAACCGTATGAACCTTTAAACACATATACACCCTAATAAACGGTTATTTAACCATAATATCACAAAATACTAACATAAATACCTAGGGGAAACCTTTGGGTACGCCCCAAAACCGTTACACTATTATAACGGGTTCTTCACCCTTCTGTGACGTCTTGATGAACCGGTTTTCTAGGGAGGTGGGTGAGTTGTTTAACCGGAGCTGAAACGGTAAATCTCCGGGAAACTGCTACTGCTGTACGGTTGAACTCCGGCTAGAAGTCTCTGAAGGTTGGTAGCGTGGTCTGGAATGGACCTCTTAACCGTTGTCCGACTGCCAATCTGCAACTGCACCTGTAAAGTAAGAATCCGGAGGCGTTTCCGTCTCCGGGTACTGCAACTGCTCCGTCGGGTTACCGCTTTACTGCAACAGCTCCGTCGTTTTCCGCCTTACTGCAAACTGCGACTGCACCTAGAATAGAGAATCCGGGAACGTTGCCGTTTCCGAATACTGCAACCGCTCTGCCAGGTTCCGCCGCACTGCAAACTGCTCCGGTTGGCTCCGCCTCACCGCAACCTGCGACTGCACCTGAAATGGGGCATCTCGGAAGTGTTCTCACTTCCGGTTACAGCAACCGCTCCGACAGGTACTGCCTCTGCAACTCCGTCGTCCGGTACCGCCTCTGCAACTGCTTCGTCGTTCCCGTCTCTGCAACTGCTCCGTCCGGTACCGCCTCCGTAGTTGCTCCGTTGACTTCTACCTCCGTCTCCGTCTCCTTCCTTGGTGATCTGGGTTCTTGGATCACCCTAAGACGTCGTTACAACTTGGTCTTAACCGACGATGGTCTTATCTCCCTTTACTCCGTATTACTTTCTTTTCCGGTGAACTAACTTTATTATAAATTCCAATTCCCTAACGAACACGGAAAAACAACTCGGTTGAAGTTTTCATGTTTATTTTCCAAGTGCCCAGTCGGAAGACATAAACTGCGATCATCTGGATGACTCTATCTGGAACAAGGGAGTACTCTGCTATGGGAGAAGGGGTCTGCACAGGTCGACGTCAGGACACCAACTCCGCCGTCCGCTGTGAAGCGGGGGCTTTTATAGACCTGAGACCCACGTCACGTGACCAACCTATTGTGACGTCATAGTCCGCCAAAACACTGATATTTTCCGGATTTCTAAAAACACTCTAGAACCAATCAGTGGCTGACACGTCACCTTTTAAACCGAAAACGAGGCTGATCACATGACCTTCCGGAAATAACGTCATTACGTTTTTGTACTCCATTGTTCCGACTCCGTCTCCGGTTCCGTCTCCGGTTCCGTCTCCGGCTTTACCAACATCACAAATATACCAAGTTCCGAGACGGAAAACCTTTTAAATATTATCAATACGGAACCGAATGAACCTTTAAACACATATACATTTTAATAAACGGTTATTCAACCATAATATCACAAAACACTAATAGAATTACCTAGGGGAAACTTTTGGGTACACCCCAAAACCGTTACACTATATAATCATGATAATGGAGAGTTGATTGTAGCTGTCTTTTCACTTTTCAAACTTGAGTGAAGATTGTAGTCTCCCATTTTGACGATAATATTGAGGTGGTGTCAGCTTCAGTTCTGTGATTGTTATATTCAATAATTTTGGGATGTGAAACCTTAATATGATCAACCAGTTATGTCAATCGCGTCAAATTATTCTATGTACCCATGTATGTATGTTATATATGAGGCACGTTACATTAACGTCGCAGATGGTCGTCACTTGCAGGCGAAACTAGGGGATAATCAAATCAACCACACAACATTCACACATATTCAATAGGCTTGAAAAGATCCAGTGTCAAATAGGATTTATATGTGTCTATGTGTTTATATGTGTTGATATGGCCATAAATTGATAACGGGTTGACTGCGTTTGGCCCAACTGTCTGGTCTGATTTCAACTACTCGATAACACATATAGGCACTCAAACAAGCGTTTCATGTGATTGTGATGTAATATTAACATGCGAGGAATGTGGCGTATGGACTATAAGTCAGTATAACATATATGCTTGGGAAGAACAGCAAATATTTCTCAAATAAAGTGTTTGAAAATTAGTTCAGGGTGGTGTTAATTGAAATATGATTAAAGATCATATCAAAATCATTGTTGCAACTCCATGTTAAAAATCGAAAATCTATTGCAAAGCCATGTGTACATTAGAATGATTGTAATACAGATGATTGTATTGAAAGTATTGATCCTATATCTGAAGCTTGATAGTTTATCAATTATAGTACAAATTTCCTAGAAAATGTTTTTCGGTGTCACGATTTGCGTGATGATCTGCCACAATGTCGATAGCTGTATTCGTTTGACTCTGGGATAAATGCAACCATTTGTCCCAGAGAAGATTGTGGTAAGATATCGCTAGTTTTATTTACACTGCAGGAGTACTTATATAATTCTGGTGGTCCTTAATTCAAAACAGGCACACGACAGCAGCTGTAATTCACCAAGTACTTACAACATCAGAAAGTATATATTTTCCAAGTATAAATGGATACAGTCAAACAGACGAATTCATTTTTGTTACACTCAAGACCGAAACCGGACGATTAAAAAAAAAAACGTTGAAAATGTTCAAGACCGAGTAATACTAGATTATCAAAGTCAAGTCCAAATGAACATCACAGACCATGTGCCGCGTGAAATGGCATCATGAATATACATGATATATCTATTGGTAAAAATCGAACGAACTGGCTATTCGTTTATCTCCTCGTTTCATGAGATTTGGTTTGGAATCGTTTGAATCTGGAATACATGTAACATTCGATAGTGGTATTGTTGTTCCTCGCACTCCATACATGTGTGATATTGTTGATATTCTAGCATAATAATGTTTAATAATCCACTTGTACTTCCAAATGTGGTATTGATGTAAAACGTTCGATATTCTACCGTGAACAGTCGCTATTGATTGTTGGCTTACATGCTAATGTTACCCAATATTATGCTATATGCTGAGCCAATCGATGGATGTCTCGCGTTTTTATATTGACATCTCAGGATTAATAAAATCTTCTGAAATCATAACGGACCTGGCCAGAATATAGATATGACGGATTGCGTCATGTGACGATCAAGTGACTATTTTGGTGCTAATTATACGGAAAAAAACTACCCCTGACGACTCGTCAGTCCGACTCTGGATGTACGGAAGAGGATTAGGGCCACCAACCTAAAAGTTTTTTCCTCTATTTGTCGACTTACGTAACTCGATATATCGACTTACGTGACTCGATAAATCGACTTATGTATCTCGATAAATCGACTTATGGCTCAGACATTTAAAGTACAAGTAAAATGGATATACATCGACCGTAATATAGGCAAGCCATATACCATTTCATTGGTTACCTTAAAAATAATAGGATAAAGAATATATACTGATTACTCATATTGAAAATTATATGGAGTTTAACAGTCATCACACTAATCACTGATATAATACCAAGCTATCCAATTGAAGAAGCCGTTCCAGATAACGTTACCATGTTTAATAGCTAAATAATTAAAAAAACAAAACAATTATACCAATTTCATTCATGAAACATGTTGCAATGTTTGAAGAGATATGATATAATAACTTCAGTATAGTTTTTATTTCGGTAGTTTGTTCTGTATTATTTGATATTTAACGTCATAATTGTTGATCATATAAGCCTTCTCAATATAGTGTTCAATATAAATAATGTGAATCTGAGCATATTTCCAGTTTACTTGAACTTCAAATGCTTAAGACATAAGTCGATTTATCGAGAAAACTCACTCGATTTATCGAGATGATAAGTCGATTTATCGAGATAGTATCTCAGTTTATCGAGATATTAAGTCAATTTATCGAGATATGTATCGAGATAATTAACTCGATTCATCGAGATAATAAGTCGATTTATCGAGATATTAGGTCGATTCATCAACATATTAAGTCGATTTATCGAGATAAATAAGTCGACAAATCGAAAAAAAAAATTTAGTTGCTTGGCCCTAATCCTCTTCCGTACTGGATGTGTATGTTTTGTACGGCTTTGTTTTTATTCCAAAAGTATTTCTGATAAGTTTCTTCTATTCATCGACATCAAACAAATTTTGAACTGTTAGATCTAGGTAGGAATATACTGTTTTACCTTGAAGTCTGTGTCGACACGATCAATCTGTCTACTACTTACAAGCTTACAAGCTGACTTGGAAAAGAGTTGACTGTAATTCTTCCTGTCTGTCAGGAATTTCACCAAGGTCACGAATTTCACCAAGATGAGTTAATGGTAGAACAAACCCATGGGAAATACGTGTATAGTCACAAATATACACCAGAAACAGCAATATCATACACCCTCTGCTTTGCGGGTGATAGTTCGTCGTCGTTGTAATTTTGGAAAAAAAAGTTCCTTTTTAGGTCTTCTATCGACGGCAATGAATATTTTTTTTATCGTCTTTGTGGTAATTGGATGATACTCACGTTTTTTGTGGCGAACATATTGGGTGGAATCACACACATCCAAAATGATATATTTGCTCTTCAGTTTTGATTTCTGCTATACAAAATGAACGGACACCACGTTGTGAATATAATTCAATGTCAAATACGATTGGCACAGTCATTTGTAACAAAGCTATTCTACCGCCATTTATCCCAATGGGTGCTATTAATGTAAATTATTGATATTAAATAACACCCCATGGTACATTTAATGTTGGGAATGAAGTGTTTATAGGCGATTATGTTACTGCAGTGATCGACCGTTATGTTTTATCGTTCAATTGTGTAAGTGCTTGCAAACATGGTGCTTTATTGCCATCTCTCGGGATATGATGTTACATTTGCTGCATTTTGTGTGCAGTTTGTTATAGAACTATTATTTATATAGAGAATAGAAACGGGGGCTAACTATCGATTGTTTTAAAACTTTTAAACACTCGTCAATAGGTTATTGTGAATACCAAAACATAAATGTCAGATTTATTATTCTCGTTATTGTGGAATTATCAACGACATAAACACACATGTCAAGATGTTATTTTTTTATAACAGACATCCATATCCTAACTAAACAACTTCCAATACCAATAATATCCAAATGATAATGACATATGACATATACCCCCGTCGTTATATGGTGCTTTGTCAGTTTGTGTACGCTATGTGGGTGAAATTCGTGCATTGGGCTATATTTACTTACTGAATGAACGCTATCACGAATTCCATATACGTTCAACAATTATGAATAGTTGATTGATTCCAAATCAAATTATGATCGACTCCATAATTAGGCTTTTACATCTTGGTGCTGGTTTTGTAACTTTCATTTCAACTAAGGTATGGAAAATCAAAATTATTCCAAATTGCTCAATCCTAATACTGTAGGTAAATTTTACCAGCCCATATTCGTGTTTTCTCTGATCTTTCAAAGTACTCATAGGATATTTTACGTCCCCAAATAATACTGCTCAGCACATAAGTATTCATTTTCTCAGTGAATGTAAGTATCAATCACCGATACAGTCAGATTTTGATGATGCCAACAACAAACGTAAAAAACAACATTCTGCAATAGAAACAAAGCCAGACCAAAAAGTTTATCCAAAGACACACTGCCGTCATCAGGGGCAGACAGTGTGTCAAATGTAGTTACCACTCGATCAATAATGCATGACGCTCCTACATATGTGAGCGTTGTTACCCATTTAGCACAGGTGATATTCGGGATAATCACAGACAACAGCAACATTGCTTTAAACGAATTTGGTCTGGTTTTAGGAAAAAAACACAACAGAATATTCAACCTGCATACAAGACATGGCCACCATAGACAGATCATTTGATTTATATCCCAGCGGCCCTCAACCTTTTCAGCTCTGTCAACACATACGTGTGTCTCATTTCTATCTTGTCAATCAGTCGCCTTGGTCCATTACTAAATGTCAATCGAGTGCAACAATTGAGCTAATTATATCACGCTATTCATTCGGTTTCCGCAATGGTCGTTCGTGACTCAGTGTATTGAAAGTCTACCGTTTGTGTATTTGTGTAGCTGTGAGCGTAAACGAATGTGATTCACTTCTTCACCACAAAATGCGATTCGTTACTTCAGAATAATTCGACAATACGCACACCATATACTAAATAGTGGATTTGGCAGACGGTAATGACACCATGTATCTTGCAGAAACAAATGCTATTCCAAAAGTATCTGATGCATATGCATGATAGTGATCTCAAATCATGACCAAACATGGCAAAGTATAAAACCGTTATTACACATTGATATTTATGCAAAACATAGTAATCGTAATGGTGTTCCATGTGGATTTCAACTACGACTTTCCACATGTTCAGGCATCATCAAAGCTTGATATTTCCACGAATTAAACGAGTTGTTGTTAAAATGTTCCTATTTCAGATGCGTTCAATGACCTGCTGCTGATATCGATAGGACGTTTATTTCTTATACCATTGGTTGTTCGATTCGTGACTTGTTAGTGGCATATGTATACGTACATTGTGCGTCATGCTCATGATGTATGTTTGTGCAAATTATGTACAAGTATATACACGCAATATTGCTATTGGATTGTATTCAGAGTTTAATCAACGTTAGAGTCATCAATCTTGAACATCAGGCATTCCAAGAGATGGACATACTCCCCACACCCGTAATGGCCTAAACTCAGTGGGTGTCCGGTAGACGCACCATAGACATATAGACACTAAACCAGATCACGTAATTGGCATGTCTGGCAATCAATTGAATTCCCTTGAATAATCGATGGATCACACATGATCACATCTAAGCTCATCCATTCTCTTCCAGAAGAGGATATATATGACAGGTGCTCCATCCATGTTCAGTAACTGATGAAGCACTGTTGGTAGTTCTACAAGGACATGTAAAACGTTGTATGCGATTGAATGTTGTGTGTTTTTCATCCTTGATATTAAAATAGAGGATCTATCTGAGACTATTTTTTATATTATAGTCGGTCACGAACATTTGGCCAATAATGCCATTATACTTAACAACCTAGCGAGTGCATGTAAGAATTGTAAAAAGGGTATCATGCAGTATTTGATGCCATGTACATTCTAGAAGAAAATCAAAATTCACGTGCACATGAATCAAGTCCGGAAACTACAGATTCACCAAACCAGTCGTCATGACACCACAATGACAGTCCCTGTAATGAGACGAGGGACTACACCTGTTGTTTCCCATATCAATCATTCGTTACCATAGAGACGAGATGACTACTCTGGAAAGAGAAGAAATTGACGCCCTTGATTAAAAAATCATTTTTCTGTGAGATATTCTGGATACAAAAGCTTATTTTAGTATTTTCAGAACCAATATCATTACTAAGTGTGATATTATTATTTTCATTGTTATATATAGTGTAAAAACTTAGCCAACACCCCCAATGAAGTGAAGGTTCCAGTCGGGGATATGCTGCTGCTGTGCATTTGTGTGTTGCTCTCTTACACCATCACTTACCACGTGCACGTGTTTCCAAAACAATGTCTTCACGATGTTCGCATGTTCTCCAAAGAATGGGTGGATATGGTTGGAGTTGGTGTTGAAGATAAACGAAAAAAAACCTCGAACGATGAGGATATGCATCTAGATTGTCATCCAACTGATAACATCAACACTCTGGCAATGAACTTCGGCAATGAACAATGCCAAAGTAAAACAGCAGGGGTAGATGAGAGACCCCGACATGTATTGGTGGAACCTCGGCATTCTGCGAAATTCTCCATCATTTCTCGTCATATATCTCATATTATTTCAAGTGATAGGGCGGTTTGGCGAATTGATCCAAGCGATCAGGGCAGCCACGTCCAGAGGCCTGGCACCCGGTTTGTGTAACTTCATAGATTGCGAGTGAACTACCTATGTACAAAGAAGAAAAGGTCCTATCATTCTGCACTTCATGTTGGTGGTCAATAGAACACTGTGTATATTATAATATACGATGCACTCTTAATTTCTTTTCCAACAATGAATGAATTCTAACAATTCTATCATATATATATATATTCTTCTCATATGATGCACTCTAATTTCTTTTCCAACAAAAAAATAATTCTTACAAATAGAGTTTTCAGTTTATTATCATTGGCATGCGAGTGCTTGAATGAAGGACTCACAATACGCAAAGATACCATTACCCACAATTGAATACGTGTTTGCTAGCTGAAGATGGGATATTAAGTATTGTCTGCCCATTAAAAGCAACTGCCTTCGAATGCAATATTTTTTTTAAAAACTAAAAATTATTGAAACTCGTCTAATACAAGACAACAAAACATGTACACATTGATTTTTACAATTACAATCCGTCCGAGTTGTTTTTTTATCCGTTTTAAAACACATTTAACACACATTTATTATTACATCTACAATAATTTGTTATCTCCAACTTATGTATGCTATTTGTGTAAAAATTTATTGTCAAAGTTGGGGAAATAAAGTCATTCATTCATCATTCATTCATTCATTCATTCATCATTTTATGCCAGTTTTATATATAAACAAACGAAGTGTATCCATCAAACCTGAATGTAAACAAATGCTCAAATCGCCCTTAAAATGCCACATCGAGTTTATTTCAAGTTTTTATCTACATATAAAGTGTAGTTATGAGAAAATAATCAGTGATATACGGTGGTGTGCATGAATGGTCGGATTATCTTGCAGTTTTATGCTGTGTTTACATTTACATGTGTTGGATACAGTTCCTGTAATTACGTGTGAACTGCCTGTTCAAATGAGCAAAATTTCGGAAAGGACTGGGATGCATACATAACACTTGATGTGAGTACATATCATTGAGTTAATTTCACAAGACTAGTTTAATATGAAATATAATTTTAAAAAATATTGCCTAATTCCGAAGGCAGTTGCTTTAAGTTCCAGTTAACCAAGGAGAGACGTGTTCCCCATACTGCCAGCTGTTTGATATTTGATAAAGAATGTTATAAGTCCACGAGTTGTTGAAATTCAATCATGAAAAACATGAATCGAAATACGTTTTCATGCAATGAGGGATAAACTTTTTGACTTCGTCATTCATCATGTATATATTACCATTTTATATTGATTACTTTCTATTGATTTATTGATTACTTTCTATCTTCAATACTGATTCATCGTTTTTCTGTTCCAGCTATAAACACAACAAAGTTTTAATAAACACATCAAACACATCCACATGGAGCACATAAAATAATAATTATCAAAACCCAGTATATTGCTGGATAACATGTGGTACAGTTCAAGTGCTATATCGTGGAAAAACATGTACACGTGTGTGTTTTTAAAATTACAATTCAAAACATCGGTTACAGATTATAATATGTTTATTATATCCAAATCTGAGAAATAAAATACAAAAAATGAAGAACTTGTGTCTTGACTGATCACTAGTCATGTGATGTCTGACGTGATATCCTCGACTTGTGCCAATGAATCACAAGACTCGTGTACCTGTGTTTGAACACAGTCCATTACCCTGCTAATGGTCAGGTGGTTCAGACTCGAGGGCACACTTCTATGTGGTGTGCTGTATCCGAGCGGCTTGTGATTGTACGATGTGTCCTCACTAGCCACTAGGATGTACTGTGTGTGCCGGCTGCAGAGAGCCGTCTCCTGAGTCCCAACTTGTCGCGAGATTTGTGGTCGGCTATTAGCACCGTAGATGGTCGTGTGCAAGTCCATATCTCGATTTTCCTACACAAATGAATATGAGAAAAAATAGGCTGACGGAAACCCAGGAGAGTAATATCTTCATTTTGAAACTACATTCTACCTAAGATTAATATCTATGGAAATCATTGACATCACATCGCACTTTAATCTTATCACACAATACTAAAACACTGATCTCCTAAAGTACTGCCAGACATTACTGTCATCAGTTTTGTGTGTAGTTCAGAAATATTTTCTTGTCATAGTATCGTTATGCTATGTATGTGTTAGCTCTAAGCAAGAAAAGTTAGCACAATTGTTTCATTCAATTATTGGTGTGCTTGCTGTGAAAATTTACAAGCTACTATTTTACTCCAGCAAAACTCAAAAACCAATGTATACACTCGTCTGTGAGACATAGTGCTAATATACTCCATCTCACTCACCCTTGGTGCACAAAACCTGAGACAGAAGATGAGGACACAGGCCAGTATGGCACAGATGATGGAGGCGCCGATACTGACGATAAACACCAGCACCAGACTCAAGTACAGACTGCTGGCTCGTCTAACAAAGTCACACGGAGACCGCAGCAAACCCACCACACTTTTATTATCCTCCCTGTGTACAAGATGGATTGTTTACTCAAACGTGAGTGCAGTCTATTGCAAAGCGTATTAAAAAAAACCTAGTTACATATTCACTACTCCGAATCTCCCAAGTGTTTGAAGTGTACAATTTGAAGTATAAAATGTGTCAGAAGGTCATTCACATATTTTATATGGACTGTCTGTTCGTAGTCTTCCGTAGTCATTCATTCATCGTTGGACACTCTGGTTGTTGAAAAATGGCATTTCTCACAAAATCATGCCTGGTGAAGTTTTTCCCATTATACTATTCATAATATACTTGATGAGTTGATAAAACGGTAGTTATGTTCAGAGGCTTTGGAGGACCTCAGGATGAGTTGTTAAAATTCTGCAAAAAATGTTTCTAAGTATAAGTGTATATCCAACTCACCAGAGACACTTGCAGTTGGAGCCATCATCTTCGCAATTTCCAAATATCTGTATGTTGATTCCATATTCATGAGGGTTTAGGAAGTTGAAGAGCACGAAACATGAGAATCCCACGAGACTAAGAATGACGGATGTCACAAGCCACAACAATATCTAGAATTAGACGAATATGCAAGATTGCGTGGCAGGCCTGGTCTGGGCATGACGATAACACATTTTCCACATAATGTATACTATCAACCGGCAAGTGAATGAACAGACTGTTCATGGAGTTTATATCTTTTCTGGCTTGCGTTTATAATTTTTGCTACGATCCTAACTCAATGCTATTCAATATGAATAACACGTTATTTGAGTTTTATTATACTGACCCATTTTCGATGTCGTAATGCTAGACAAATGATCCCAGTCGAACCCACGAAGATCGGCTGGAATAAACAATGTGATGTTTTTGTATATATATTTAAATATTCACGGTTATTTTTCAAATTTATATTTTTCAAATTTATCATTGTCGCAGTTGGGATGTATCATATAGGTCACCCATTACGATGATGATGGTATACACAAACATGTTCACCATACTCCAAGATCTCTGGTGACTCTATTCCATTACATATCACTCATTTGAGAATTTAGAACAGCCAATCTCTGCATCTATGTAACATACATGTTATATGTAAATGTGAAGATTGTCATACAATTTTCAATCAATGTTCGCAAAATAAAACATATTCTGAAAAGCAGAAATATAATATGCTAAGAGTGAGTCACTATACTTTGCATGTCAGCGATCAATACTTTCAACCATGATTGTCCATGGTAATGTTATTATCCACTGGCTCCCGTTATGTTATACGAACACGCAGGAATATGCTAATGATACATTCTGTGCATTATACAGTAGACACCTCTTCACCCAAACGTTCCACCCCAATTTCGACACACGAATAGTCTGAAAGGCAAAAACCTAGCCACTGAAGAATATTGTTTGTCGCCATTACAATGCTCGCTCACGCCCCTCATCCCAGGTAATGGCTTTGATACACGAATATCGGCCCGGTCTGTTTGGCAGTCTCTGGCTCTATGTCCTATGTAATTTGTCTTTGAAACTCTATTACGCACTTGGATATAGACATCTACCATAATGGAAGAGGAAGTTTGGGTGGGACATAGTGGTGGACATAGTGGAGACTGGTTGTGTAATTCATATTCCATTCTGTCTTGAAAAAAAAAACAATCCAATTTACGTGCGTGTGAAACTAGGTGTGCTGAAAAGCCGTACACTTGTGTCGCACTTTATAGAGTTGAAAAAAAAATACCGATGGCCTGTCAATCGCTCACATCTTTCATCTACTCCATACGATAGACACTTTGCTAGAATGCTAGAATTTTCACTGAAACCGCGATATATGATTTCCCATTTGAGTGTGCCAATATTTAAGCTGAGTTTTAGGAGTTTAATCCATACAGCTCCCATTATGAAGGAACAATTCTTCCACGTTTTCATTCATAATGCGAGTTGTACTGATTAAATTCAATGAATACTTGGCCCAAGTACCGTACACTGCTCCTTAATACTACTCGTCCACTGAAAACATACCATTTGATCCGTCTCACACCTTTTTAATCCTTATTGAATATAGAGGAAGGCGCAGGATATGATACTTGGGCCGAATAGTTAAAGATTGACCTTAAATATTGGCACATTTAAATGGGAAATCGTGTATGGCGGTTTCAGTGTTGACCTTGAATTTGATCTTCAATGATATAGAAAAGTGAGAATAGCAATTTTGGTGAACGGTTGCGGCTGTCCAAAAAAAAAAACAGTTGCTGCTTAACACTGTGCATTTATTCAGTAACCTTGCTTTGCAGTTTTGGCTAATTTTTAAAAATAGATTTTTTGACGGTTGTCAAGGTTGTCGGTTCCAATATTGTTTCTCACTGTGATTTATGTTTTTATCTGAAATGCACTAGAAAGCACAGAGGTGTAAACACAAACTGCTTATCACCCAGGAAGCATTTGTAGCTCTGAAAGCATCGTCTAACGTGTTGAAACAGAGTTATGTTAAAAGTCTGTAATAAAAAAAATCGGTCTTGTGATGTTTAAGGCTGTGTGTTTTCCTAGCCAACTCATTATGTCAATCGACCAGGCAGTAGTAGCACGGATTCCCAGAAAATACAATACTAGGATGCATTTTTACACTTGAACAGGTTATGTGTTGCACCACTGCTAAACTTCAGTGCACTGTAGGGAATGAGCTATGTTTTGGCACACTTGCTAATACGACACTCGTGGAACCAAAGAGCGGAGATAATATAATCTTTCTATCCGATTAAACTCCAGTTATTCCCAAGTAAACTCGCGGTTCATGTCGACATCCAAACCCTTTTCGTTAAATCTATCCAGTACTTATTGATAAACAAAACGCTGTCTTTAACCATCGGCTATCTAATGTATAACACGGTAAACATTTATCGCTTTTTACTTACAATGTGTGACACAAGTTTCAGCATATTATTCTTTTTGACAATATATAATTGTTTTCATTGTGAATTTGGCACGGGCGTGTTGGGATCAGTGTTCCGATTACCATCAACACATTTAGATTGTGATGATATCAATAGCAAAACAAAATACAACATTTTTGGGGAAAAGAAGGCCCGGTCAAAAATATTTACAGCCGAAGTACCCTGGTACTCTGGTGTCATCAGAGGCAGACAGTGTGTGAAATATGTATATTTCTACTGTGCACTAAATGGAATTAGTATACAGCTGCCCAACGACCTAATAGAACAATTTTGAAAAAAAAAATTATGTGTGTCACCCTGTCTCGTTGTGTGTTTCATTACATGGCTACGGAATAATATGACCAAACTATTTTAGCGAAAGGCTTTCTGTACAAAAAAAGAAAAATCTTATGGAAACCAAAATATAATAGGGAAAAGAGAATGTTTATATATTTATTTAACATTATTTGTATAATACACAAATTTATCAAGAACGACGTATTATTCTAACGATCATTTTATTATTATATTGAGAAAACATCACATTTTACTATTTACTCACCTGTAATTAGAAGCACCAAATCTATTGCAAACATCGCCATTTTTAACCCCTTAGAGGCGGGTTTCACTCCATCCTCCCAGCGATATCTCTCATACACGTGGAAATCTCGACCGTTCATCGCCATGACGTGGTTCGCTGACACCTACAGTATATTCCGACACTACACGTTAATTCATTGCAAGAGGCTTGTCACAACAGTGACCGCAACTCAGTGAAAGAAAAACTAAACTTTTGAAATTGAGTTATCAATATATCCAGTCGCGCTTATCCAGTTACGTCATCACTGAGTGACATGTCCTCCCTTAAGATATTCTTGATTTAGACGAAAGACTTCGCTAATATCCGATCCCAGCCCAAAACACACAAATCCACCCTTGTGCCGTTACTCCCCCCTCGTATTGCGATGGAATGGCCTGGTAGTGTCTTCTATCCCCATGCCGCCTATTTGAAGTTCATAACTCAGGATTTAGCCTGTCTTCGCTCCCTGGGGTTTCATTGAAATACTACACGAGAGGTTCGCTTTACTGCGTTGCTTTCCGTGAGAGGAAGCCCGTCTCCCCGGTATAGCACGAGCATGGAGAGGGCATCGGCAGGGAAACACCCGAGCCACGAGCGCGTCGTTGCGAGGTAACGTGAGTCCGAGCTTCCGCCAGATTCACAACTTTTCGTCGGTGTTTAATATCACAGGAGCGCTGATAGCCTCGCCCGTAATCTGGTCCGTATTTCATCGATTGCGCTCTTTCCTGTCCCTGGCTTTTGCCGACTCTCACCAAAACGTTTCATTTCATATCATTTGCCGTTTGAGCAATGGTGTAAATTGTCTACGAAGTTTACATTCCACAATATAATTTATTGAATGGTGTTTGCAAAAACAGTTCAGTTTGCAGCTTGTGTTGGGTATAATTTGAGAATACATACAAAATAAATTTAAGTATTAGCTGCTATTTAACAACATGAATTACCCATGAACTTTTTTTCCTTAGTGAAATGGGTCAAGGGTTATATTTGTCTGCAGAAGTCCACAGCTAATAAAATATCTGTCATCTTAACACCCGGAAGACCTTTTACAAGACCGGCTGATGAATTGAACCTGTCACTTCCTAGAGCCGAAATCAATGCATATCCCTGTGCGAGGTATCACACAGGTTTTGTTCCAATATGGGGAGCACTCAAAGGTGGCAGTTGGCGTGCTAAGCACGGGTTATTGTAAAGGTTATATTCGTCTGTCCGATATCGGCGAGTAGCGGCTTAAATGGCACCCACTTCTCAGCACTTGAGTGTTGGAGGTACCACTCGCCATGATAAAGGTTATAACCTTGAGTTTGGACGAGTGAGTGAACAGCAAAACGCAACATTTGTTAACAGTTTAGTGAGGAGATACAATTTCCTTTGATATAAATCTAGTTCAACGAGTTTTATTGCATCTTGTTGTTGCGATGCACTATTTTGGGAATTTAATCTGACACAACCGTCGATAACGAATGACACGGTGAGATGGAATCACAAGAACGTTTTTCTTTGAAGTAAGCCTCAAATATGGTCGCCATGATTGCAGTCTGTCATGACGATCGTTACACCAAACAATTGATGCGTTCCACATATATCCACTTTCGAATTCTATACGAGCTATCCATCACACCTCCCACCACCCCTCACCCGCCAATGCAATTCTTGTATTAGTAGGATCTATGTGCATTCAAAACTGGATCCCATGAGAAATACCTACCAAAAGCGGTATCTCACCAAAAATGCAATTTATTCATTGACATAAAATAATGAGTTCCGAAATTGTAAGTCTGACTACTCTATTTTTCTAACTCTTTTGCAGCTGCGATTCATCGAAAACTACTGTGTTGGTAAATCATGTGACCACTTTCTAGCCATTCTGTACAACGTACGGGCAACGCTGCCGTATGTTACACTGATTAGTGGTGTATGTAAATCATGTGCTGAAATTAGTACGTATTAAATAATATATTAATAATTATAAAAATTTATTTTACATCGCGTAAAATCGCATGATACATAGTACATGTATACAATTAAGCTTAATTAGCTTCTGTGCGATGCTGACGAAGATAAGGATAAAAAGATAAAACGTCAAATACGGCACCTCATATACATAACATCATTGAGAGGTACTAGTGGTAGATGTGATCATACATGTTGTATTGTACAATTAATAGTCTCACGGCCAGAGAGAACCAATGGTTAATAGGAAAGCTTATTAGGGACAATCAATGTCACTTAAAAGTTTCTCCACATCAAAGAGTGCATTATCATGATATGTTCTTTGTTTCGATAACTTACTCGGGTTACCTGGTTTCTTATAACATTGATTTCTTATAACGAATCATCGTTTAGAAAGGGCCAATAAGCAATTTGATATTTGTCAATATATTTCAATATCAGATTATGCTAATAAATGATGTGCTAATTCAACGTGTGTCATTTTCACTTCAGGATACAATGGCAAGACAGATTTAATCACCAAAAAAGTCGTCCATATCCTGTATGTTATATTTTATATATGGTTAGATGTTTATCTTTGCTATAGTTTCAATCCACAAGGTAGCAAATGATATTACTATTACTATCTCCAGATAGATCCATATGGAATAAAATTAGTTACACCAATATGCAATATGCCAATCAAAATGTGCCATCTTCAGATAGTGCCTTTTGGCAGCACATTACTTCTTTAGAATTATTCATACAGCGCATAGTACAAACTTACATGTCGATTAAACTAGTCTGAATGAATATAGTGTTACCGTAATTCAAAGTGTTATTGTCTACTTAGTTTATAATTGTCATAGCAAACTTGAAACGCTACTATCTTGTAACTCTATTTTGTGGTTGTCATGAGTCAAAAAATAAACTGAAATGTAATTTCGGGAATTTCCAGATTCGTGGTATAAATAAGTGCTCAACGAAGGAATAAATGTGAGACAAACTACATTATGGACGAAATTTACATGGATAGCCTGTACTCTCATTTCCTGGTCCAAGTATAAATAAGTGCTCAACGAAGAAAAAATGTGAGACAAACGTCAGTATTATTATCCTTATACATGTTATACAATGAAATAGGAAATTGTGGGGCTGAACCTTACCACGAGACTTAAATGAAGTTTTGAAAACTTATAGCCCTCAAACGATACAACGTGTATTAGAAGATATGTGTGCACCGACTTCTGATAAAGTACATAATTTCTTTCTTCTGAAACGAAAAAAAGTGTGATGTGGTCGCACCTTTTATTCCAGTCATCATACGTTTTTCCATTAAATCCACACGTCAACAAGCTGGTTTCAAAAGTCCTTCGACCCTGGTGTTGGCCATGTGTGGAGGTCTGCAGGCTTGGAGATATACACTCGTAAAAGGTGGAGATTTGGAGTTGTATAGAAGGCACGCTATCCATCACTGAGGTACACCTGCCTTGTCATTTCTTGAATAGTGTCATATTCTTAGATTATGTGTGGACATTGTGTAGAGAAGACGAAGAAAAGATACATATAAGGAAATGCTTTTGCGGTGATTCAGGAGTAAATCCAAAATATATCTAACGTAGATCTCCGTTCAGGCAAAGGTAAAAATGTCAAAGTTTGGAAAAAATCATAATATGTTTTGGATTTTGTTATATTTTTAAAAATTACTATGCCTTGTTGAGTTTCTCTTCAGTACTTCGGTTGACCACCACTTATCAGATGCTTGTTCATTTGGTTTATTTGTTTTGCATGGATACAATGAAATCGATATTGCCCTCAAAGGTTACAGCAGTCTAAAATACTAAACTGCAGTTTGAATGAGAATTTTGAATTGAAGTAGCTTCCCTTGAAACCATGTTTAACCACGTCCCACTGGCTCAAGTTGGCTCCAATAAAACGACTGACAATATATAACCAGAAGACTCACTTAGGTCCGCGATTGTAAATATACGCTAAACAATAGTCTGAAACAAATCTGTCCTTATTACTTTCTTCACATGTCTGCTAATTTCTAACTTCTAATTTCTATTCTTGCGAAATATATTGTCTTTCTGATATTTAAATGTCTTTACATATAGACTTTATCCCATGTGAGACCCAATTCGGTATTATACATTATACTACTTATTCAATAAGGATTGACAAGCTGCCAGACGGATCGAATGGAACTTTTTCAATAATCGAGTAGTGTTAAGGGCAGCTATGCAGCTATAAATACTGCTCTGGCAACTGGTTTAAAGCCTTATTGAATATATGTGACCCACGTGGATTATTTGGATATGTGGTCCCAGATAGAATATACTGCCCTGATACTACCACGTACACCCCACAGCATAATTTAAGGACAAGAAAAGTCGCCAATTGAACGGAATTATTTTCTAAAATAAGCTCAAACATTTACTAGAAGGGCTGGGAATACGTGGGCTCTGTCAATTGATCAGATAATGATGAATCTGACAGTCGTATGGATCATGAATCTGATCAGGATTTCCATGAGCCAGAATGTTGGTCACAAATGTTGTTTCGTCGTATTGTCAGGGAATGGATTTCCTTTCGTGCTATCCAAGTCCTTTTGGTGTATCTGGATCAGAAACTACATCAGAAACTACATCATTCTGTTCCATTTATCTTTTGGCCGCACGTCTAAATCTCCGCTCTAACATGTATATGCGTCCGATGAGTATATCGTTCGTTTTGCGTAGTTGATTTACCGACCATCGCAAATGAGATCTATCTTTTTTCTCCTAATTTTGGGAAAGGTAATATAAAAAAACCAGTACAATCAATTTCGGAGGTATGTCCAGAACAGACATAATGGTCTTGGCAACTCTACTGTATAATAACAACTAACGGAGATAATGAGTGGTGAAATGCAGTATATATCAGACACCAAGGTCACCGCTTGTACCCTAAACACCAGAATTAGATAGGGGGTGTGAACCAGCAGGTGTCCAGTCCTTACACAATCAACTTCTTGTCAAGAGAGCGTGGAGCAGGAAAAATACTCAAGTAGGCTTTAGTCATTTATCAGTTCGTTGTGGAAATCATTTAATTGTGTCACGGTGGTATTAATCAGTAGAACTCATTCAGACTATCACATGTTGCCAGTCTGTTCCATTTTAAACGATTTACCATTGCCAAACTGAACTATTGTTTCCATAGGTTGATTTCCCCCCGAACAAACTCAGTATTTCTCATCATGCCAAGTACTCTGTGTGATCACTATGATATCAATGCTTTTGCTATTGACCAATACATCTCGTCAGATCAAATGCAAGAAGAAACAAGCACAATTTGGGGAAGGATAAGGATTTGATGGTTCTAAGGATTTGATGGTTGCATTTCAGAGAAAATGTTTAGCATATAACCACAGGCATCAAGGATGACTTAATATTTGAAAATAATATCCCTTTGACATGTGTCCCAATAAGAATCGGTATCCAGAATCTCACAGAACAATGGAAAATTTCATTGTGTCTCAAAAAGCTACTTCCGCCTCTTCCCACACCATCCTTGATATGAGAGACAACCGTCTCGTCTCCATGGTAACCCGAGATTAATATGGGAAACATCATAAACTACAGGGACTGTCAGAGTAGTGTCATGACGACGGTTTTGGTGAATTTGGTGAATTTGTTTTCAGACCTTATTCATGTGCAGATTTTGGTGAATCCTTTATTACCTATTGTTAATGCAGTGACATAGTACTACTACTCACTGTAGTGCCATTTATTGTGGCATTGCTTATTGAATTTATTGTGACACTAGTAGTGAATTATGTCAAAACTAAAGTGTCCAATGTAAACTGCGAGTTGTTACACAAATTATACCAACAGGATTTCCTCAGTAACGCAAATACAGGGAATGAAACGTTCAGCTTCATCGATTTTCAGGAAATTTTAATTAATTTCCAGATCGCAGGAATACATGGTGCTTAGGATTCATGGCAGTTACATTGATCTCAGTACGATCAAGTAGCGATTTCGCGTAGATCTATGGTACATGTACACTGCGAGTCTGATTTATACATTTGGCATAGTTCAAAACCGTATCAACCGATGATTCAAAACTGTATCAAATGGTGATTCCACCTATAGATTATGACATTTTAGCAAGAATATCACCAAAATTCTACAAGTTCCGGTCACAGATCATCGCGCGAACTCGGGACGGGCAACCTGGTAAACAACGCTTACATTTGAATACCTAAAATATCAGGGTGCTATCGTGATAGGAGTAATGAGTATTATTTGATATGTTTTGTCCATCTAATAACGATATCAAGAACAGTATTTGCTAACAATGTTTGGAGAAATAAAATGCGTGTGTATCGGCTAGTCCCAGTGTAGTAGGTACCGGTATTGTCTAATTACTCTGACGATTGACTTGTATTCTTATACACCCATAGCTACACAAATATACCGAAGTATGACATTCAATACACTGAGTCACGAACGACCATTGTGGAAACGGAATGAACAGCGTGATATTATTAGCTCAATTGTTGCACTTGATTGACCTTTAGTAATGGACCAAGGCAACTAATTGACAAGACGGAAGTGAGACACACGTATGTGTTGACAGGGCTGATAAGGTTGAGTACCATGAGAATAAATCAAATGAACTGTAGTGGCCATGTCCCGGCTGTCGGTCACATAATTCGTGAACGTTGTAACATATCCCTAAAACCAGATCATCTCCATTTTAAGAGATATATTAAACGATATGGCGTTTGTTTCTCAGTAATTTCAGTCTGCAGATTACTTCCAAGCCATGTCTTGTTTTAGTCCGTGGAATCCACAGACCTGATTATATATTACAAATCTTGAAAAGCAGAATGCTAAAAATGCAACGGAGAAATGACTTGTAAATTATACTGTAACAGTGTGGACGGTTCACATATTTGGTATCTCAGTGTTACATTTATTTTATATTATTCATTTCATATAAAAAAACTATGACATTTACGATCTTGTTGTTGATGTCACATAGTTAGTATTCCAAAGTGTCTTGACGTCAGGGCGTAACCCATCAGTCCTCTGTATCCAGCTTGACAGATTTATGACCCACGGTAATCCTCTTGCAAATACAGGGAAATTACACATTTACCATGTCAACACTACTGGAATACCTCGCATTACTTCTTTCTAGATGATAGAATACATCAACATTTACAATTCGTTATTGAGAATGGAGAAGAGATTTGATGATATCTCACAAACAACAGTGAGAACGAATGTTCACACATATAGTTTATAGAAAATATAACCAATGCCATTGATCACGGATGATTCGACTGTCCAAAAGTTGTTCATCATTCATCTTGAGCATTTATATGTCACTAATATTATAATGGCAACACATACTTGCGATGATGCATTTATTCTAGTTATTCTAGTACTAGTATATACTACTTTGATGTTGTTTATTGAGCACCAGCACACAAGTAGGTAGCTAGGTAGTATTATATACTACTTTGATGTTGTTTATTGAGCACCAGTACACAAGTAGGTAGCTAGGTAGTATTATATACTTCTTGTTCATTGAGCACCAGCATGTGCAAGAGCATGGAGGAATAATCAATTGAAACTTTACTTGTTTATATATATATATATATGTGAGGGACAAAGAGATTGCACAAAATGGCTACCAATTGTGGAACAGAGGCCTACTCTTAATAAGTGAAAGATAGTATGTTAGGTAATTGGTTATGATGTCACACACATCTGTTTTCTTGCCTTTTTTCACGCAGCTCAAGTAATATGTGTGCTATGATCATCAGAACAATGGATGTCAAAGCGACACTTGCGATAAAAATGTAAGTGGCAATATATTCACCAGATACATCAAACAACCAACCTGAAATTCAACAATAGGTATCGTGTAGTATTACATCGACTTCCACGAAAGTACAAAACATATATGATATATTATACACTGCCAAAATTTATAGTACATGTATATATGTATAACTCACACCGACAAATATATTTATGTGTGGGGAATTAGAGTGTTTTGATGAGTTTTTGTTTATTAAGCAAGATTTCATTGTACAGTTTTTAGTTTGCGTCGGTTTGAGCATAGATATGTATGTACGTATGTGGAATAAAGTCACTTCGAGTTCGAGTTGTCCGTCTGAGTAAGAAATTAATAGGATTGAATTGGTAGGATGTCTCCATAGTATCCAATTTCAAAATGACCGGAAAATGAACTTGAAGGTGAAATGCATGTACAACAATAATTGGATTGCTTAGGTATGGTTGCTTAGTGACCCAACTGGCAGGACGAGGCTAATACCCCGTTCTCACCTATACGAATTTCTATGCGAATGCCATGCGAATATTAATTCCGATTGGTCGTGTGGGAGTCGTACATGAGCCGCATGGGTTTTGTATACAATTCGAACCATGTCGTGTGGCAGTCGGAAAAATTCGTCCTAATTCGTCTAAATTTGCATGCCCATACGACCATTTTGGTCTGACCATTTGGTCTGACCAAAATGGTCGTGTGGCATTCGTGTAACTTTGGAGTCAAACGCATTGGAGTCAAACGGGTTACGCGTAGGTTCGTGTGGAGGTCTTGTGGTAGTCTTATTGCTCGAACGGAAGTCGTGTCAGATTCTGATTATATTCGCATAGCCGGCCAAACAACAAGACCCGAGGAAGACTCCCGTACGACTTATAGGAATGCCATTCGACATCCACACGACTCCATGCGTTTCCCGTGAGAATCCCACATGATGTTCCAAGATCATGATGCGTGAGCCACACGACTGCTATTGTACTATCACTCGGACTCTCCAAATCATATAGAAGTTCGAACTCAGGAAATGTATGGGCGAATCCACCTTGATGTGCCTATTTTATATCGATTGATCAATTCAAGCAAAGTCTCACCGGAGTTGTGTGGAGTTCGTGTTAGTCGCGCGGGTTTCGCACGGCATTTGCATAGAATGCATGGAAGTCTCAATGGTGTCATATGGAGCTCGCATAGAATCGCGTGAAGTCGTGTGGTATGACATTCGTGTAATAATCGTAAAAGTGAGACTGTGTCGGTTAAAACAAGGCGGATTTGCTGCTAAATTCGCATATTTACACGAAAATTGCAAAACCCAATGATCGCATGACATTCGCATGGAGATTCGTATAGGTGAGAACTAACCATTAGCCCTTTATATCGTTAAAACGATTCACTCACCGCTGAAGGGAACAGCAAAGAATGTCCCTGGTATGATGAGTAACCTTAATATGGAGAAGGCTCTAGGAAAGTCCTTGACGCCGACCACCCGGACGATCATAATTCCCAAAATCGTGTTATAGATACCTGGATGGGTGCGAGAGGAATGAATCAAAGTATGTAGCGAGTAATTCGGATACATAACATAATATTTATAACAGTTTGTGGAATTCATACTATGTCCTGTAGATCGATTTGATATTGATGTGTTCAAAATGTGTTTTTATCTGACTGCTTGAAACATCCTTCTGTAATTGTTGTTTTGCTAATATTTCAATTATAATTGAGATAATACATATTATACTTAATGCTTTAATTCTGATTGAACATTACCTTCCCCGAGTCCCGTGAAGACCATACACACCACAAACGTGTTGTAAGTCTGGGCGGTGGCCGCTGTGACGGCAGCACACATTAGTAAAGTACTACCGGGTATTGCATAGAGAATAGGATCCATCCATCGAATGTTCAACAAGAAGGTAGACAAGACTCTCGTTATAAAATTACACAGACCTATAACGGGCACCATCTGGGCTCCTTCCTTGGACGACAGGCCTCTGAAGATTGCAGCACTGACGGTTTGAGTCAATTGACCAAACCGCCCCATGCTTATAAACATTGTGTAGAATATAACAAGAACAAAAGGAATATTTCTCAGAAGGCTGAAGTTGCAGATTTCCACCAACACATGTCGAATTCTCTCAGCCATTCTTCCCGTCTTAACTTTGGCTCTGTTCGAGCTAACTGCCAGATTATTAATGATATTTGTCGAATGACAAGCCGATAGCTTATCCTCGTCGTTCGAAGATTCTTTGTCATTATTTCCATCAGCAACATCCTCCTTGACTCGGATAAACCTCTTTGGAGATCTCGCGAACATCGCAAAGACAATGGCTTGAAAGAACACAGCACCGTGAAGTACAAGAGCACCAGAAAGGCCAAAGTTTTCCAGGAAGTACTGTACCATCACTGGTCCTAATGCGGTTCCTAGGGTGTAGCCCATGGAAGCCAAGCCATTGGCCAGGCCACGGTTTTCCGTGAACGCTTGCTGTATGAGACTGACCGCGGCCAGCACACAGGCACCAAAACCACATCCTGAGTGAATACACTACAGCGTTACAGAATAGTCACCACCTGCGAGGGCTTGACCATCAAGAGCAATACTTCAGTGACAGTAGTGTATGTAATACAAATTGTTGACAATAGTTTTCAGTACCATACATCCCCTCGTTTCGGTGTGTAATTCGTGGATGACTGGTGCTGATGCTGTCGACGCTATGGTCTGATGCTATTAGTGACACATAAATAAAACAGTTTTCATACATTACCTACCTAGTAAAATGCCGTAGAAACTGATCAAGCATAACACACTCGGAGCCAGAGCAGATAGACACATTCCGACGCCATGACTGGTGCTGATGCTATCGATGCTATGGTCTGATGCTATTAGTGACACATAAATAAAACAGTTTTCATACATTACCTACCTAGCAAAATGCCGTAGAAAATGATCAAGCATAACACACTCGGAGAAAGAGCGGATAGACACATTCCGACGCCATAGAACATAAGACCGAGTATTGCCACGGGTCGACAGCCATATCGTGTAATAATCGGCGAGCACAACAAACCTGCAAGCAAAAGAACGATAATACAACATTCAGCAGTGTAGCTAATTTTCAATGTACAGCAAGGAAATAATCATCGGATCGGTGGAATAACCTGTTATGGAGGCTGCACACAGGTACATGGACCAGGTCCATCCGATCGTGGCTCGGTTGCTGTCATACTTGTCCACGAAGTAGTCATATAGGATCCCGACGGAACCCTCCATGCTCGACGTCATGGTGTTTATCACGAAAGCGGCACCTAGCGCCAGCCAGCTAGACAGTGGCTCCACGTTGCTAGTGCTGCAGGGTTTGTCCTTGACCCTCGAACAGCACGTGTGGTTAGGGATTTCATCATAGGAATCGTCGCAGTCAGTACCTTCGTTCGATTCCGTGTCTTCATCCATAGCCGAACGTGTAATTCCAATAATCATATGAACTTCTGTTCTGGCACTTACAGCTTGATTCCTTCTCAAAAGTTGCTTTCACATGCCAATAATCACAATATATGGACGTGTGTATATGTACACTTGTGTTATACAACTCGAATGATCTACGATAAACATATACATGCATGCTCTGGACATGAGTGCAAAGGTGGCGGGCTTTGTTGTGATAGGCATGTGTTCTATAGCATCACATATCCAAGCCCAAATGCTCATACCATTCTTTTTGCTGGTACATGAATAATGTGTTATACCGTTTCATTACGCAATCATCATGCTAAAACAGTTACTGTCCAAACAACACTAACAGTCCTATCGAGTACAAAGACCTTAATATGATATACTCTGTATTAATTCATCTCCCAAGAGCAGAGGGTCCCATCATAGCAGGGCCTCCAAAGGTGCTTTACTACAGACCTGCCTTGTCATTTCTTGAATAGTGTCATATTCTTGGATTATGTGTGGACAGTGTGTAGAGAAGACAAATAAACGATAATATAAAGAAAATGTGTTGATGTGTTGATTCAGGAGAAATTCCACAGTAAAGCTTACAAAGATGTCCGTTGAGGAAAAAAGTTAAAATTTAAACCTTTGGAACAAATCAATATAGTTTTTATTATCTTTAAAATATATTATGTCTCGTTGTGTTTCTCTTCAGCACTTTGGTTGACCACCACTTATCAGTTGGTTGTTAATCTGGTTCATTTGTTTTACGTGGATATAATTAATATCGATATTGATATTAAAGGGTACTGCAGCTAAAATTATTAAACTGCAATCTGAATAAGTATATTGAATTGAAGTAGCTTCCCTCGAATCTATGTTTACCACCGCCTACTGGCTCAAGCTGGATCCGATAAAGCGACTGACAATATATAACCAGAAGACTTACTTAGATTCGCAATTGTCAATATAGGCTAACCAACAGTATGATTTAGATCTGCTCTTATTATTGTTTTCACATTTCCGACTGGGCTATTGAAACTATGCATGTTTGCTAATACGGACACTAAAGCCTGCGGAATACATTGTCGTTCTGAAATTTGCATGCGTATGTTTTTACCAATATATTTTGTTTCATTGACAAGCTGCCAGACGGATCAAATGCGATGTTTCAATAATCGAGTAGTGTTAAGGGCTCTATGCAACTATGGACACTGCTTTGGCAGCTGGTTTTAAAGCCTTAATGGACATATGCGACCCCGATGGATTGTATTGATTTATAGGCCCAAAAAGAATATACTGCCCTGATACTACCATGTACACCCCACAGCATAATTTAAGGACCGCACCAGTCGTCAAATGAAAATAACTCTTTTCCATAAATATGGTTAAATATCTAATAGATGGGCTGTGATTGTGTGAGTTGTCAAAAAATCAAAACATGATGTGTCTGACATTCATATATATACATCAGGAATCTGATCCGGATTTAAATGAACCAGAATGGTAGCCCCGTAATTTTTTTTTATGTCCGAGAATAGACTTTTTTTCTCCCCCAAAAATCAGAACGTGCTGTCCAAGTCCTTCAAGGGTACCTAGATCAGAATCCAGGATCAAGGACAGGTTCATGATCTCAGTACAATTTTATAGGATCTTAGCAAAATCACACAATTTGTATGACATGTGTACTGTTTTCTAAGCATATAATTTACATCTACATAATTATTCTAGTGGAATTTGATATGTCCTTCAATTATTTTGAGAAGTGTGCTCCGTCTAGCATCTTTTATGTCATCACTGAATCTAGAAGAATAGTAGCACAATCTACCCGGTCCGGATGCACATATTGTATAGCATTCATTATACTTTAATATACTTTAAAAATTATAATAGGCATGTTAATAGTATTGAGGGCAGCATAGTTTATCTGGGCCGTGCAAAATTGAGAAATCCTCAAACAGCGATACAAAGAGGCGTCAGAACCCATGATAGGCAACTGATAAGTACTCTAACACTGACGGTTTTGGAAATTAGGCTAAAATTGTCCTTCTGTTCCATTTTATCTATTGGAAGCATGTCTAAATCTCCCCTCTAACAAGTATATGCATCAGATGAGAATATCGTTTGTTTTGCATAGTTAATTTATCGACCATCCAAATGAGATTTATCATTATGTTTTTCCTAATTTTGCGAATGATAAGGTGGACTAGTCAGTTTCGGAAAATATATCCAGAACATAAATGATGATCTTGACAACTCTAATTTGTAGTAACAACTAACGAAAATGATGAATGATAAAATGCAATATATGCCAGACACCAAGGTCACCGCTTGTACCCCTAAACACCAGAACTAGATAGGGGGTGTGAACCAGCAGGTGGTCTGAACTTACACAGTCAACTTCGTGTTAAGAGAGCGTGGTGCCAGGAAAATAAATACTCAAGTAGGCTTTAGTCATTTATCAGTTCCTGGAGATAATTTGATTGTGTCAGGGTATTGATCAGTAAAACTCATTCAGACAAAAGAAAATCGGCAAATCAATCTCAGGGTTTGATGGGGTCCAACAGACTGTATTTCAGAGAATACGTTGTGCATATCATATAATCATAGATGATATGCACAACTATGCACAACCAAAGATGACTTTATATTTGGAAATAATAAATCCCTTCGACATGTGTCCCAATAAGAAGCAGTATCCAGAATCTCACGGAACAATGGACAATTTTATTGTGTCACAAATAGGTCACTTTCGCCTCCTCCCACACTGTCTGGACTTGACATGAGAGACAACCGTCTCGTCTCCATGGTAAGCCGAGATTAATATAGGAAACATCATAAACTACAGGGACTGTCAGAGTAGTGTCATGATGACGTTTTTGGTGAATTTACATGTTTTCAGACCTTATTTATGTGCAGATATCAGTGAATCTTTTAATAACTATTGTTATTGCCGATAACATAGTACTACTCCCTGGAGTGCCATTTATTGTGACATTGCATGTCTATTTATCATAGTCTAATACCATGTCAAATGATGATTCCACTTATAGATCATGATATTTTAGCAAGAATATCACCAAAATTTTATGGTGTTCCGGTGGCAGATCATCGGGCGAACTTGGAGCGGGCAATCTGACAAATAATGCTTACATTTGGATATCTAAACTATCAGGGTGATATCATGATAGGAGTTATGAGTATTACTCAATAAGTTTTGTCTAATAATGATATCAAGAACAATATTTGCTAATAATGTTTCGAGAAAAACAGTGCTTGTATATCAGGTAGTCCCCGTGGAATTGGTATCCGTATTATCTATTTATTCCTATGAGTGACTTGTATTCCTATACATCTATAGTTACCCAAATATACCGAAGTGTGACTTTCAATTCAATGAGTCATGAACGACCATTGCGGAAACAGAATGAACAGCGTGATATAATTAGCTCAATTGTTGTACTCGATTGACCTTTAGTAATGGACCAAGGCGACTAACGGGGCGACTGATTGACAAGATGGAAGTTAAACGCATGTATGTGTTGACAAAGCTGATAAGGTTGAGTGCCATGAGAATAAATCAAATGAACTGTAGTGGCCATGTCCCGGCTGTCGGTCACATAATTCGTGAACGTTGTTACAGATATTCCTAAAACCAGATCATCTCCATTTTAAGAGATATATTAAACGATATGGCGTTTGTTTTTCAGTACTTTCAGTCTGCAGATTACTCCCAAGCCAAGTCTTGTTTTAGTCCGTGGAATCCACAGACCTGATTATATATTACAAATCTGGAAAAGCATAATGCTAAAAATGCAGCCGAGAAATGACTAGTAAATTACACTGTAACAGTGTGGACGGTTTACATATTTGGTATTTCAGTGTTACATTTATTTTATATTATTCATTTCATATAAAAAAAAAACTATTACATTTACGATCTTGTTGTTGATGTCACTAAGATGTTTAGTATTCCAGAGTGTCTTGTTGTCAGGGTGTAGCCCATCAGCCCTCTGTGTCTAGCTTGACTGGTTTATGACCCGCGGTAATCCTCTTGCAAATACAGGGGAAATTACACATTCACCAACTCAACACTACTGGAATACCTCGCATTACTTCTTTCTAGATGATAGAACACATCAACATTTACAATTCGTTATTGAGAATGGAGAAGATATTTGATGATATCTCACAAACAACAGTGAGTTCGAATGTTCACACATACAGTTTATAGAAAATATAACCAATTCTATTGATCACGGTTGTATCGACTGTCCAAAAGTTGGACGCCTCAGATACACTCTATTTGGCTCATCACTGCCTCCATGCCCTGGAATCCTAACGGAATTCACTCTGGTCGATGCTAGCTGTGCTTATCGTTCATATTTAGCATTCATATGTCACTGATATTAGAATATCAGCACTTGCTTGCAATGATGCATACAGTCATTTTTGACATTAGCAACGTGCATTGGCATGGAAGACATAATCCATGGAAACTTTACTCGACAGGGTTTAGATATTTGTCAGTTCCAAGCTAATTGTGGAACGTAGGCCCACTCTCAATTATGTGAATGATAGTATGTTCGATAATTGGTTATGATGTCACGTACATCTGTTTTCTTGCCGTTTTTCACGCAGCTCTAGTAACATGTGTGCTATGATCACCAGAACAATGGATGTCAAAGCGACACTTGCAATAAAAATGTAAGTGGTAATATATTCACCAGATACATCGAACAACCAACCTGAAATTCAAAAATGGATATCATATATAGTATTAGTTCGATTTCCACAAAACTACAAAATATATGGTTATACACTGGCAAAAATTATGATACATGTGCATATGTAAAAGTATATATGTATAACCTAAATTATCAGTAGGACTAGGCTCTGCAATTATTAATTGGTCGTTGAAATTACAATTCGCTTACCGCTGAAGGGAACAGCAAAGAATGTCCCTGGTATGATTAGTAACCTTAATATGGAAAAGGCTTTAGGAAAGTCCTTGACGCCGACCACCCGGACTATCATAATTCCCATAATCGTGTTATAGATACCTAGATGGATGCGAGAGAAATGAATCAGAGTATGTAGGGACTAATTCGGATACATAACATAATATTTATAATAGTTTGTAAAATATATAATATGTCCTGTAAATCAAATTGATATTTGATGTGTTTAAAATGTGTATTTCATCTGACTTCTTGACACACCCCTCTTTGATTTGTACTGTGCTGATATTTCAGTTATAATTGAAACAATTAGTATTAAAATTATTAATTGAATTATTTTTTAACATTACCTTCCCCGAGTCCCGTGAAGACCATACACACCACAAACGTGTTGTATGTCTGGGCTGTGGCCGCTGTGACCGCAGCACACATTAGTAAAGTACTACCGGGTATTGCGTAGAGAATAGGATCCATCCATCGAATGTTCAACAGGAAGGTGGACAAAACTCTCGTTATAAAATTACACAAACCTATCACGGGGACAATCTGGGCTGCTTCCACCGGCGACAGGCCTCTGAAGATTGCAGCACTGACGGTTTGAGTCAATTGGCCAAACCGCCCCATCCTTATAAACATAGTATAAAATATTACCAGAACAAAAGGAATATTTCTCAGAAGGCTGAAATTGCAGATTTCCACCAACACATGTCGAATTCTTTCAGCCACTCCTTCCTTTTTTACTTTGGCTCTGTTCGAGCTAACTGCCAGATTATTGATGGTATTTGTCGAATGACAAGCCGATAGCTCATCCTCGTCGTTTGAAGACTCTTTGTCATTATTTCCATCAGCAGCATACTCCTTTACTCGGATGAACCTCTTTGGAGATCTCGCGAACATCGCAAAGACAATCGCTTGAAAGAAAACGGCACCGTGCATTACCAGAGCACCAGAAAGGCCAAAGTTTTCCAGGTAGTACTGTACCATCACTGGTCCTAATGCGGTTCCTAGGGTGTAGCCCATGGAAGCCAAGCCATTGGCCAGGCCACGGTTTTCCGTGAACGCTTGCTGTACGAGACTGATCGAGGCCAGCACACATGCGCCAAAACCACATCCTGAGAAAATACATTACAGAGATACAGATTAGTCACCACCTGTGAGTTGCTTGGTTGCCGGAATCAAGCAAACCTGTGAGGGTTTAACCATCGAGAACGATATCTCAGTGACAGTAGTGTATGTATTAGGCCAAAAAAATTAATTTTCTGTTTCTCGTCCTCCTATTTTTTCGAAACTGGGTAGGGAGGGACTTTTTATTTTTTATTTTGCAAAAAATACCGTCCTCAGCTCAACAGAAAATTGGGTAGGGAGGAACTTTTTATTTTTTTATTTTTGGTGGGACAACATTTCACACGTATACAATGAAAATAAATGTGATTGATTGAAAAGAAAAACACTTGCGCACAGACGCATGCAAGCCCAAATAAATCAAGGCTTTAAAATTGAAATCATGTGTAACACATGACTTTAATGATTTCATTTCTAGAGGCTTGATTTATTTGGGCTTGAAAGCTCTTGGTCGGGCACCTTGGCACTACTGGTGTGCCATCATCCTAGCAGTCAGCACAGACGGGATGATTCTGTGTACTAGTAGTATTATTATCAAAAACCGTTGGTGGAATATATATTTCAATGATGAGTAATTGTGGAGAACCACTCTATCAGGTAATATGTCCATTAGAGTATACATGAGGAATCAATTCGTGATCACAATTTTAAATGTATTATTACATGCATGTACCCACATGGAGTAACTGGTTTTGAAAAGTGGTAGCGTCTGTGTCTCATTTGGCGGAGAGTGAAAACAAAGAGGTAAGTTAAATATATGCCAAAGTTGCATGCTGTGATTCGGTGTTATTGGCATCATTGAAATCTCACTGTATTGGTGGTAATAGATTGATACTTACATTCATACCACTGAGTCGGTGTCACTGCTGGTGGACGTTAAATCTGTCCCCGAGGATACCATCAACTCAGTAGCCTTCGGGCTTGTGATTAGGTACTTATGTACTTGTCATATATCTGTTCCATGGGGTTTGTTTCGGATTTCTAAATTGTTTTCATAGGTTGTTGGGCAGTTGTATACTAATTCCATCAGGTGTACAGTAGAAACAACTACATTTAACACACTGTCTGCCCCTGATGACGCCAGTGTGTCTTTGGATAAACTATTTGGTCGGGCTTTGTTTCTATTGCAAAATATTGTATTTTTCGTTTGTTATTGGCATCATTAAAATCTCACTGTATTGGTGGTAATAGATTGATACTTACATTTCAATCATTAATATCCTCTAAATAGGGGCGGGAACACTTTTTATTTTTTATTTGAGAATCGCAAATAAAAAAATCCGGGAGGCTGCTTCTAAACAGGCGGGCGGGGACGAGAAACAGAAAGGCCTTAGGCCTTACAAATTGTTGACAACTATTCTCAGTACCATACAGCTCCTCTTTTCGAGGATGACTGGTGCTGATGCTATCGATGCAATAGTCTGATGCTATTGGTGACACATAGATTATACAGTTTTCATACATTACCTACCTAGTAAAATACCGTAGAAAATGATCAAGCATAACACATTCGGAGCCAGAGCGGATAGACACATTCCGACGCCATAGAACATAAGACCGAGTACCGCCACGGGCCTACAGCCATATCGTGTAATAATCGGCGAGCACAACAAACCTGCAAGCAAAAGAACGATAATACAACATTTAGAAGTGTAGCTAATTTTCAATCTACTGCAAAGAAATAATCATCGAGTCGGTGGAATTACCTGTTATGGAGGCTGCGCACACGTACATGGACCAGGTCCATCCTATCGTGGCTCGGTTGCTGTCGTATGTATCCACGAAGTAGTCATAAAGGATCCCGACGGAACCCTCCATGCTCGCCGTCATGGTGTTGATCACGAAAGAGGCACCTAGTGCCAACCAGCTAGACAGTGGCTCCACCTTGTGAGTGCTGCAGAGTTTGTCCTTGAGCCTCGAACAGCACGTGTGGTTAGGGATTTCATCATAGGAATCGTTGCAGTCAGTACCTTCGTTCGATTCCGTATCTTCATCCATATCCGAACGTGTAGTTCCAAAAATCATATGAACCACTTTTCTGGCACTTGCAGCTTGATTCCTGCTTTCACATTGCGAAAATCACAGTGTCTGTACGTGTTACACTTGTGATGATGATACAACGCGAATGGTTAACGATAAACATATACACGTATGCTCTGGACAAAGGTGCAAAGGTCTCAGGCTTTGTTGTGACAGGCGTGTGTTCTACAGCATATCACATATCCAAGGCCAAATACTCATACCGTTTTTGTTGCCGGCACATAACTAATGCTTTATACTAATTCATTAATGCAATCATTATGTTTAAACAGTTGTATAATACTATCCAAACAACACCACCTCAACAATATTATCAAGTACAAAGACCGTAATATGATATACTCAGTATTACTTGATATCGGGCTGTCCGAATTTCTGGTTCACTACAGACAATAGACATTGACAGAGTACAACATCTATAGGCTAATATTTTCGATTCCATCAGGATGCAACATATTCAAGTACGACGAAAATGGCGTATATGGCTATGGTGCAATTCCAAGCTACTTTAGTAGCCCTTCAGTTTGAGGTGTCCCGCGCATGGTATGCTGAGATCATACACAGAGATGTTTTTATATAGAGTATAATAATAAATATTGTATATGTGAAGCATTTGAGTATATTATTGTAAAATGTTTTTACTTTGAAGAGAAATTCTTCATAAATTTGTCTGTTAGTGTATAGCATGATTGAATATCATGAACCAGAAGGAGGGCTCCTCTAATTGATTGGATTCTGAATTGATAGAGGTTTCCAAATATTTACTTTTTTGCTACTATTATAAGAATTTCTAACCTGATTGGAAGCATCAGGAGTGCCACAAACTAGACTATGGAGGACATGTCTCCCGAGATTGTATGAATGAACATGCTTCAGGTGTTAAGTGATTTATATTGGCCATGATCTCCCAGCATCATCCGCAAAATCGTGGGTGGGCCTCGTTTATTCTGCTGTCACTTGACCGTCACAGTAACATAGTAGGTTAGGTGTTGCATACACAAAACCCCACGCGCACCTGCTTCTGCAAGTGAATATTTCATCTTCCTCGTCCAAAAACCACACTAATATCTGTACAATGTTAACGTTGTCTGTCTAACGTCCATGTGTTTGACGAAACCATATTTGAAACATGTGGCACTAAATATATGGTGCATTTCCTGTGTGTATCCATTTACGGGTTGATCTACTGGATTTTATTATTTCGTTTATAATTGATACTGGCACGCAGAGCCGAGAGATTGATCCTAGCCGGAACGTTGAGTAGTAGAGGTGATATACATCATCAAAATCTGACTGTATTGTTGGTAATAGATTGATACTTACATTCATACCACTGAGTCGATTTCACTTCTGGCGGACATTAAATCTGTCCCGGAGGATATCATCAACTGAGTAGCCTTCTGGTTTGTGATTACGTTCTTATGTATTTGTCATATATCTGTTCCATTGGGTTTGTTTCGGATTTCTAAATTATTACAGGTTGTTGGGCAGTTTTATACTAATTCCATCAGGTGTACAGTAGAAACAACTACATTTAACACACTGTCTACCCCTGATGACGCCAGTGTGTCTTTTGTTAAAGTATTTAGTCTATTGCAAAATGTTGTATTTTACGTTTGTTATTGGAATCATCAAAACTTGGCTACATTGGTGGTAATAGATTGATACTGACTTACATACACAAGGAAGCAGTAAGAACCGATTATGATTAGTATGAATAACTCTCCAAAACCAACAGGCATTTATGTAGGTGTCCTAGTCAGAATTATGATCACGTATTGCCTCACCCCTGCCTCAGAAATGACACATAACCTGTATGTGAGATCTGATGTGGCTCAACACTGGAAGACGAACAGCCTAGAATCGCTGGTGTATTCTCCAGGTGCTAATTGAATTTTCGATGCAATTAATGGTCTGTCCGCAATATCCATTGGGTCTCGTTTGTTCTGCTGTCAACTGTCATTGTGACACAGTTGATTAGGCGTGACACCCACGAAATCCCACGCGCCTGTTAGACTTTTCGGCCCATGTAGCGCACTATGCTCTACTAATACTACTCACCCACTGAATGAATGCCATTTAATCCGTCAGGCACATTTTCAATGTTCATTGTCGCCTCCATCAGGAGGTGACATATTCAAATACGATAAAAACGGGCCATGAATGGAGGCGTTGGTCCGATCCTGCAATGTTTACAGCAGCATTTGTTTCAAAAAAGTTTAGTGTCAACAACCAGATGGACACAATCACTGAACAAAATATTCCAGTTAGATTGTGAAACGTTCTCAAAATTTCTTCATGCCTGACAACCGCAAAATTTTGCGAGTACTTCGAAAGATTTGGCCGATCAGACAGCGGCTCCCCTGGAATTCCCGACCTCGTGTAGATGGCTTGTTGATATCATCGTGGATTGAGCACTGTTTCGAAAGATGTCATTTTGTATTGCCGACCATTCAAATTGTGATGATGGCCGGGGGAAAAAAATTGTCAAAAAATATTTGTGCACGTAACGGTTTCCTTCTTATCAACCAATGTACCCAGTATACTTGCGATCATGAAGTTTTGAACATGATGGAATTGGCATAAACGCATTCGTATTTATACGAATCTCTTCAAATCTACACAAACTTTTATATATGTATGACAGTCAGTTAAAACGGGCAAAAGGGATGGTCAGGGCACAGCCTCACAGGCTGCACAATGCCTTGCGGATATACTAGTATATGTTTTAGAGGGATTTTTCCCGTTCGATGCAGTTTGTCGAAATGTTTCACCCAAATATGTTGTTTTACACGTCGAATACTATATGTATAGATGTGAATAATGGAGCCTTAGCGTACCAGTTAAATGTATGTAGCATGTTAAATTTATATTAACGAGCTATCGTGCATAGGGGTTTCGAATTGATCTGGGTCTGGAAAATGTTTAGAAATTGTTCCGTTTTGAGTCTGGAAAGTCCCTGAACTTGTTATTCACAGAATAGTGAAACTCTGTGACTATAATTGCAGCATGTCATAACTACAGCAATGCAGACTCAAATAAACTTCAAATTCCCAACATTGGAATCGAGCTGTGCAATGCTAAGAGGCGACACATGTCTTTTACTACATTTCCTGACGCTTACTTGTTGAATTTAGAACAAAGAGTAACCTGCGATACATGGGCCGCCATTTCTTTACCATCACCCCACAACTAGTATTTGCATACAAGGCAGAAAAAAAAATCACACGTATCCAACAAACGGTGCAAATGGGTTGATGGAGGAAGAAAGAACAGTAATATCTGTGTATTTTTGTGTTACACTGTGAATTTCTAGGCTGTGACTAGTTCGTTGGTGTCAACTGGTGTGCAATCTTCCACCTCCCTTGTTACACTGTGACGATATCGCCTTTGAAGGGTTTCCGTGCTGATTACTTCCTTGGGCCCGCTTGTCGACCTGAAGCCTTACAGAATATGCCTGTTTATAATAAGATTACTTTAACTTTACGATTACTTTAATTAATTTAAATCAGTATAGCTGCAGATGAATATCTTTGTCCATCAACTCAACCACTTTATCAGTACAAATTATATCCCCGTTTGCCTCTATCTATCGATTTGAAATAAAATATGTTCTATTAATCTAACTTTGCTACCATTAACTCTTATATGTATGTCATGGGATGTTTCCCTTTTATATTTCCAAAGTGAATAATCGGTTATGTGCAGTTATATATTAATTGTATCAGAGTACATTAAGAACAACTATATTTTGAACACTGTCTGCAGCTGATGACACCAGCGGACATCATGGGCGGACATTATTTCTATTGAGAAAAAAACTGCCATTTCAGAAGTAGTTTGTTTCTACAAACTATGTCGGTATTGGTGATAGAAGATTGACACAAATATTTGGGCTCTAACAAAAGAAGCGATATAATATGAGATCTTTTCATCTGACAACATACCAAGGGTTTTTTGTATGCACTTTCTGAATGCATTTTGAAAATGCATGTCCGTTATGATGCATGTACAGTATTTTCAGATTCGCTGACATGCTTATATTAAAACCGAACATTATATTCACTGGTAAGAGTTTATGTCCGTTCACTTGGTAATTAATTACGACAAGTAAACAACGAGTCTTGAACATTAACTGATCAAATGATCTATATATTTAACACACACTTTAAAGCAGTTGCCTTCGAATGTATGCAATATTTTCTCCAAAACTAAATCTTAGTGCAACACATCTAATACAAGATAATAAAACATGTGCACACTGATATTGACGATTACTCTCTGTCAGATTTGTCTTTTCATCCGGTTTAACACACATTTTATGCCAGTTTTGTTTATAAACAAACGAGGTCTATCCATCAAACTCGAATGTAAACAAATACCCAAATTGGCCTTAAAATTCCACATTGAGTACAATTTTCAGTATGTATCTGCAAAAATGGTGTAGTTATGAAAAAATGATTAGTGATATACCGTTTTGTGTGTGGAATTGTCAGTCCATCTTGCATTTTGACGCTTTGTTTACATCTGTGTGTGATGGTTACAGTTCGTTTGTTTATATACAAACCTGGCGTAAAATGTGTGTCAAATCAGATGAAAAGACAACTCGGGCAGAGTGTAATTGTCAAAATCAATGTGCACAAGTTTTATTATCTTGTATTAGATGTGTTGCACTAAGATTTAGTTTTGGAGAAAATATTGCAAACATTCGAAGGCAGCTGCTTTAATAAGTTGTAGTCGTGTTTTGTATCGGCGTTTGTTTTCTGATAGCACCGGTGATTTCCATACTGCAGTTCTAAATGATCATAATCGAATCAACACATTTTATGTGCAAAATTTTACACAAAAAAACATCTCGTTGGTGTGAGAAATATCTATGTGACTTCATGCTGACATATGATTTCGAATGGTTTTAATGAACCGAATAGCTGACAGATATTTGAAACGTGAATACTGAAAATCACTATCTGTATTTGTTCTGCGAACAGAAATTCGTTATGTATTTGTTTCCAGATGTGTAGGTACTTCATCCTCAGGTCATCCTAACCTAGACGAGGTGTCACCCAAGCAATTTACAAGTCAGGAAATTGATATGGAATTGCATGAAGCCAGACAATATCCACAGCAGCAACTGGTTCTTCGCTCGGCCAATTTCGTGTCTCTCCGATTCAGATCTAGCGAAATAGTTGGTTACATCGTCTTTGACACATCCATCCAACTCCTCATATCTTAATCTACATCCAATTTGATAGTCGCATCCATCATAGAAATGTCAAATGTTTTGGTGTGTGTTTGGTTCTCATGTTATATGCCTCATAAATGGTTCATCATTATTCCGTTCCTTCCAGTATCATTACGGTATAATCTTATACCAACGTTATTGATAACTTCTCGGACATTTCCAAACATGTGATACAGGTGACATTTTACCGATTTGGATCGTTTATATTCTGTATAATGGTGAAATTGCCTCATCGTTCGAAATGCACAATCAATCATATATGATATGGTACATCATTTAGTGACTTCGAGCTTGTTGACATCGCATGATCTTGAGTGGTAATTCTTAAGATTACGCGCGAACTAGAAGATGTAAACGATCACTGCAGACCAATTATTTGTAGATAGACACTAAGTTTGTAATCTGAGCATATAGAAAGTCACTTCTGGTGGATCTTTTTGTGACCTTGTACTTGGCATATGATGAAACTGAGTGATTGGTTTACATTCACGTCTAAATGTAAATGGAGTTCAGGTATGTATTATGAGCATACAAAAAAATCTTATAAAGCATATATCGCATACCTTGGATTTCACTTCAGTTGACGTTCAGTGGGGGATACGAAAATCATGTCACTTGTGAAGTTAACAAAATGTTTTTAAAGTACATATGTATACAAATAGGGGTTCGCCCCGTTTCACAAGCATATAGAAAGTCGCATATTGGGGAGTCTTGGTGACCTTGAACTTGACCTTGAGATGATAATTAGTGGCTGACATGTCTAAGGTTGAACTGAATGAAATTTGAAGACTCTGAAGTGGTGATAAGCATGATGACCTGAATCTAGCGTTATATACATGTACTAACAGAATTATTGTGCGATTCAAAAATGTTACCTTTAGCGAGGTTAAAGATGATATACAACAGCTTGAGATTACTGATGGCAATTATTTTATGATGAGCTATATGACCATCGTTCTTATTCGTGTACTGCCATAGCTTGACTCCATATATATTTTCAGTTTTTATGCTGATTTCTTCCTGGAGCCCACTTCTTGACCTGAAGCCTCACAGAAGATGCCTTTTCATTTTGCGTCACTCTGTTTACTAACTATTCACACTGACATGTTTAACTTTCCGGTTGAATACAGTACCTCCATTACTCCGAATTAGTATCTTTGCACAAATCAATCCACATCCATAAAGTTCAATCCTATCAAATTTGACACAATTCAAAAATCACCTTATGGTTGATAACTGTGTTCACGTTGACATATCAGTACGGGACAGAATTACTTATATTTGTTTTGTACTTTTACCCTTTGTCATAAGATACTGTTCATTTAATCCTGCTAATTAGAGTTGTATATTTTTGCTTTTTCGAACAACAGCACGGGCCGAAAGACTTTGCCTGCTGAAGACAAACGTGCACGTTATGGGTTACGGATTATAGCAACCAAGCACGCCATCCTGTAGTCAGACAGTAAACAAAATAGCATGCAAATAAAACGGTCCAGTCATGTCAAACATGTACCAAACATTTTACCAGTTTTCTATATGGGTTTTGTATTTGTGATTTCTTTCTCTGAGCACCCAATGATTTCCATACTTCAGTCTAGTGAACTTGTGCTGAATATATTATCCAAACATTAAAACATCTTGGGGCAAGAAGATTATGTATGATAATCCCTTTCAATTGACTGAATAACTGACAAATATTTTGAAACGTAATCACCTGATTAAAGATATTATCAGTGTCTTTTTACCTGGGCTGTCCATAAATCCAGTATTTGTTCATCTCCACACACGCATTTCGTTCTCATGTCACCCAAAACCATTCCTTGTGTCACCCAAGCAATTTACAAGTCAGGAAATTGATATGAAATTGCATGACGCCAGGCAATATCCACAGCAGCAACTGGTTCTTTGCTATGTCAATTTCATGTGTATCCCCCCAACTCAGAGCTAGCGAAATAGTTTGTTCCGCCAACTATGACACATCTCTCAAACTTCCCCATCTCAATCAACATCCAATTTGGTAGTCAGATCTATCACAGACGTTTTGACTCGAGAAATGTCAAATGTCTCGGTGTACATTTTGATATCATATTAAATACACAATAATGCTACATTGCTTCAATCTGTATCATTCTGTTTTCAGTGCATATCTGTCCTAAATAAACAATATTATGATGATCTTGAGACATTGCCATTCTGTCTCAGAGACAATTTGTAGCTTGTATTAACAGAAAAATAATAAACAAGGTGATAAATGTGAAAGGTGACAGTCGGACTAAATGACATTCATTTAGTGGACGAGTAGTATTAGAACGCAGTTTTGAGTAACCGTGCGGAAACTGTCCAGAAATTTACATCTATTTCATCCTCACGGACCTCGGATCTGGCTCCAAATCTATACAGCACATCTACATGATATGCCTGAACTCTGATGAATTTGGCGAAAGACAAAAAATGAAATGCCTGAACTATTCATGAAATAAATTATTATTGCAAAACAATAATTTGTACGTGCGAATAAAAGATACAAGTGTTCATTTAGGTACACTATGGAAGCGTTATTTGATCATCCTCTTAACCACATAATTTATCACGACCTGGTTTGTGCACTATCACAATAAGACGTACTGTGAAAATTTATGACGACAAGACGTGTTATCGTAAAAAAAATATAACGATAAGGCGTCTTATTGTGAAAAATTATAACCACAAGACGTCTTACCATGAAAAACTATGACGATAGTACGTCTAACTGTGAGAAAATATGACAAGACATCTTAACATGAAAAATATAACGATATTTTAGGTGACTTACCATTATGTTTAACACGATAAAACGTCTTCTCATGATAATTGTCATGGTAAGACATGTTCACATGATATTTCTTCACGGTAAGATGCATTGTTGTCATAGTTTTAAATATGTTCTTTTCGCAGTGAATCCCAATTTTGGTGTGACATGCTTAATAAGGGTTTGAATCTAGTGATGAGCCCGCAGCGAAGCACGAAGATTCGACGACTGATGGGTGCTATCGTGACCTGATTAGTCAACTGCGAAGAATCGAGCTCATTCTGAGGAGCCACGACTGCGATATTATTGTCATGATAGAGTCCCGTTATGACAGGACTACGTTGGACCGGCAAAGACGGTTACATTGTGATGAATGCTGGTTTCAATACTGAGTATTATACCGTGGCGCGAGATCAATGAAGCACAGTTTCGCATGTTTCCAAAGATGTTTTTTTATTACAGTCATGAATGCAAACATAATTATTACAACACATCCGGGATCCAAATGCCTTCGACGGGTTGATCTGGTGCCCATCATAATAGAATAAATTATTCGCATTCATGACGTGTCGAAGTCTCTTCAAACTGTTGGGATCTCTTCAAAGTGATATAAATTCGTTAGATTTCAAACACAAACATCTATACACATATACGTACACACGAACACAATATCATAATGTAATTGTAGATCTATTGATATATAACTTTTTTTCATAGAATTAAAAGCATATAAAAACCGTATCATCGTCATTAGGTGTACGAACTATTGAAAACTGAACACCAGGATATTCAGGAATTCTGTCCACAGTGCAGGTTCATCTTTTATCGGGATACTTAGGGACTATTGGTAATCTTGCTCTGGTCTGGACAAATTTGTGGTCTTGCCGAAAGTCTGGTTGAATGCACTTGACTCAACTATACACTCTACCATAAATTGAGGAGCATATTTCAAAATTGTTGGGCATATTTTGATGTTTACTCGTTTTATTTTATTATGTGAACCTTACAGTGACTCGTTTGGTCTTTTGACATTCGTTAGCCTTTGACTTCAGCTTATCCAGACATGTCACAACCTCGTTAATACTGTAGCCATTGGGTCCAGCCCTCCCTTTGAACATAACTCTGCCGTTGAGAATTACGTAAAGCCTCTCCGGAATAGCCTCAAACACCCCAGCAGCCTCATTTGTCATCAAATCGACCAGGACTGGGGCTTCGGTCAGTTCTGGCAGAACTGTTCTGGCCGCATCAATTCGCTCTAACACCGATCTATGCTGTCTAATGGCGTAGTTGTTGCTAGGAAACGACCAGCCGTCGGTCGGATGAACTTCCCGAATATAAACAGTTACAAAGTCGACCGCGTGGTGGCGTTTCTTGACCAGCTGGTTGAATTTCGCCAGCTTGGTCATAAACGGAGGTCAGCTGCAGCTTCCAAAGTTTATCACGAGGGGGCGCCCTGGCTTCATGAAGTCGAGAAGATGACAGGGTGACCATTTCGTCTCGCTCACGCGAATAAGCTGTAAGTCAGGCACCTTATCACCGACGTAAACAACGTTGTGTCTCAAAGCGAGTATAGTCCGACCAACCCACATCCTCAAGGACGCGATCGAGGCGAAACCCCCGACGGCCTCGAGCGGCCCCACGGGATCGTCCGGGTGAAAGTTGTAGACCCTGTGTATCACGCGGCTATAGCGTGCGATGGTTTCCTTGGAGCCAAACGTGTATAGAAGCTTGATGAGAACGATCTCGACCAGTCTCCACATCAGCTCTCTGATTGGACGGAACTTCCTCACCAGGAAGTCCACCACACCCATCATGTCTGAGATTGTAAAATGTATATCATGCGAATTAAAATAATCCTGTAAAAATGTATATGTTTGTGTCATTAAATTGGAGATAATTACCCATATTCTGGCAAAACTGCAATGGTATCAAATTTTATCACGTAATATATTACCTTTATTCCTAAGCTACCGGCGTCGTGTCGATTCATTCGCAATCAAGGCTATTGCATACATTGTCTATATTAGTATCAGTGTTTTTGTTGTGTTTTGACTAACACATACTGATATTGCACGTGGACTTCGATCGGTGACGGAGAACGAGTGATAAGCAAGGGTCAGTAATCAGTGGTAAATTGATTAATTGGTGCAAAAATCGCGATGCGAACATAAACCAAATTATGGGCGAGACATGATTACCATCGTCTAATAATAAACAAATGACTGAATTACTAGGCCTTATATACCATGTACAAGTAGCCAATGTAAACATAAGGTTATTTTCAGAGAGGCACAAATATGAGCTTTGTTTGATAAACCTTGCTTGTACGTGTGTTATATGACATACGTGAAATGATACGTTCTCCTACAACATACATATACGTCTGATCATATAGGCCTACTGACATGCCTGTGTACTTGAAACGATGGATACCAATATACTCGTATTTGCACATCTATGATTTACCCTCTGACTACCAGTCAGAGCGTACATCATAACGTGAGTAAAATATCGAATTCCCAGCGATTTCTTGTGGTTGTATATATATTTCTTATACTTAAGTGCCTAATAACATGTAAGAGACATGTTCACTGTAGTTGTGCACATGCATGTTGTCGCCGGAAAGGCATGAAAGACCATTTTACAGGAACCTTAAAGCCGAAGTAATATGAGCCGATGTGTGTTTCGGAAGTGAATTGTTGAAGCGTAAACCTATATACATTTGTAGTAGTACGCCTATATCTGGTCATTCTATTCTCTAGTTAATGGCTAGAACATGGAAAGCCTCAAATGACACTTATCAGGAAGGAACTTTTTTTTTTAACTCGTTCTGTATTTCTAACATCATGTGTTGTCTCGTGGTTTCTTCTTTTTTTATTTTTTTTTTTATTTCGCTATTGACTCTTCTACTATGGTGTTCGTCGAAATACCAGTTTGCGGGACCACGCGTTCTATCGTGGTTCACGGTCTGTCGATCACTATCCGGGCATTGTCTAGGAATTATACACCGCTCGTCGAAAGTTATATGATCCACGTAAGATATTTTTTTCATTCAAAATTGTATGTTTCATATGTCAATGATATCTTTAGGTTTCAGCATTTCTCGAATAATTCGGGGGAAAAAACAAGAACTGATATATACCTGCTGATTAACGGGCATACCGTACCAGACTTTCACAAAATACTGGTTCTATTGTTGTTGTCTTTTTTAATTATTTATTTATTAATAGCGAAGAATCGTGCTTGTGACGTACCAGTTACAGGACATACAGAAGTTTATATATTCATTTTAGTTTATGTTTCATCTAACGGTTCCCGTGTAAGATATATGAATATTCCATTCTGTTCGTTCATCTTCTTCGACAAGGTGTCAAATAGCAGGCCAGATTATATAGCGCAAATAAATTCGTGAACATTAGTACATGTAAGTGAAAATGCGGATAATTCATTGGCAATCGGGGTGACACTTCGTATATGATATTTATGTTACAGCTATGAAAGCCTACAGAAGGGTTGTTTTGAATCCTTGTAGTCAAAATACCCCTCAAATTACCACGAACAACAAAATCATTCATGTTTCAATAGGGTAGTTTCACCAGCCCGTCTATTCATTGAGTCGTACTCCAATAGTCGGAGTCGCTAAGGGACCGCGCATAAAACCACAAATTGTCATTTGTAATGCACGGTTACACTGCCTGGGAAATGTGTGGGACCAATGTTGGTGTATACGTTACCGGTGCGTACGATATATGTACATAATAATGAGTACGTTCACGCCAGTGTGTCTTTGGATAACCTAATTGGTCGGGGTTTGTATCTATTGCAAAATCAGGGGCGGATTAAACGACAGAGGGGCCTGGGGCTGTAAAATATAAATGGGCCTAAAGCTATCCGGTCTGGGGGTCCGCGGGGCGCCGTAAGCCCCCCGAGAAAAAAATGGCTTTTTTGTTCTGTGATTTGAGCAGTTTGGCGTGTATCTGAGGAAGAAATTATGCGATATTTGGACATTCAAATCGGATTCGAATTTTGAACTTCCACTAAAGAGTGAAAGGACTGAAAAGTAATTTGGCCTAGATCTTTTATTGTAAATCCGGTAGATTTCAAATTTTGTAAATTTATCCAGGATTCCAAATAATTATTAAAGTTGACCCCCTAAAAAATCAGTGATTTTTTCCAGAATCAAAAAACATATTTTGGTATATGCAGTTGTTTATTATAAACAGTGAAACACAAATTTCTGATGTAATCTATTTATATTTTATTTATACATAGGTATTTTTCTGCATTTTTGTGTGCAAATCCGTTGATGGCAGGAGTAGGCCTATCATGAAGGCCTATCATGGATACCTTCTGTAGGTTATAAGCCCACCTGTGTGAAAAGGAGACACACTAGCACCCGCAGAAAAATATATGTCCCCAAGTTTAAAAAAAAAAACACGGTTTCAATCTGCGGCCTACAATAGGCCTATGAGTGAGACAAAGGGACGAATAAGCACTCGTTTACACAATTTTTCGCTGATATTTAGCTCATTTGCGATGCTGAATGTTATCTTTCTATAACTTCGCATACTTCACCTGGGAGTCAAACGGCAATTGTATTTACCGAATTTCAGAGTTCCATCACGAAAATTTAAAAAGTTGGCAATCTACCCCAATGTTATATTTAGGTCTGTCATTTAATTTCTGGGTCCGCACACAACTATGTGCATTTGCTCGGTTTTGTAGCACCACTGTGGTGCAATCTTTCAAAATCAGCATGTTTGTGTAGAATACACCTCGATGTGTCTTCTGGTATAAAATTACAACAATACTTCGAATCCTGATCGATGTATACAGGATCAAATGTATACAGGATCGAATCCTCAAATGAGCTCAGATTCTCGACATCCCGTTTTTGACTGAAATTTACCATTGGGGTAGATTGTCAACTTCAATTATTCCGATAGAAGTCTGAAATTTGGTAGAAATTGCCGTGTGTCTCCTAGGTGAAGTATACCAAGTCATAGAACGACACCATTCAGCATCGCAAAGATATCGTCAAATACCTTTGTAAAGTTAGAAAAATCAGTATACATTACATGTATAAGAGTATACATTGAAATGTCTACGCGCCTGGAGAATAAAATGCATGAGTAGTACTCGTTCTGTTTTCAAGATAGTCCTATTGCTCATTGTGCCTACAGACGATTGTGTAGCACAGTTGGGGAGGATCGATTGAATTTATCTTTACAAACATTACAGACTTTTCTCGTGCACAAGCATGCTCAAGCCGATGTATACCCATTATTTATATAAATAACCAACTGTCCAACGACTGACTGCCACTTTCTAATATCCACAGACATGGACGTCCGGACTTATTCAAATATGTCACATGGACATATTTTTTGTTTGGTAATTTATATGATCAGCCTACAGTGCACATAGGCTGAATAATCCAGTGTAGACCTAATTGATACTCATAAGAGATTGGGAAAGGGAAATGGAGTCGTTTTGATATATATATTCATGCCATATTACTACCTGAAGCACATAGTTTGGGGAAAACGTGGTTTAACGTAGTCTGCTACAAACAGGGAGGTAATGAAAAGTCAAAATTTAAAAGCTATATCTTGAATATTATCTCTTCAAAATAACATATTTTATAGAGTAACTGATCAGCATTCTAATACTGAAAAGAAAACAGGGGGGTCACCATGCTGGTTCCTTCGACATATTAAATAAAAAATCAAACATTTACTAAAATTTATTTTGAAAAACTCTTTGACCCCTCCCCTCACTGTTTGGAGCGGACTTTAGAGAATGAATAACAATATATTTTTTAATATCCATGTAATTAAAACCAACATCACAAATTTTGATGATGCCAATAAAAAACCTGAAATGGAAAAAATTAACAGAATTGAAGCCCGACTAAACATTAGAAAAGGGATTCATCAGGGAAAACAGTGTGTATTATGGAACCTAGTCCCTCTTACTGTTGCACCTGATCGATTTAGACTGGTATACAATTGTCCAATAACATATGAAAACTTTCCATTAGTCCATAACAAACCCCATCAATTAGTTGTATGATGTGTTCCCAAGTCAAAACTACACTCTGTTGATGCTATTACAATGTTTCGGTGTGCACGTGGGGACCTACATGCTTTTGTGCATGGGCATGCATCAACATATTAATCGAATCCACCGACTATTGCCATCCGTTTACGCGCACTCAGTGTCTATCCAAACACATTTTCAGTGAACAGTGTCAATGCAGTGAATCATGAGTTATTGATATGGTCCCGTTCCAGTGACTGAGTCGAAGTCGTACATACGACTATAAAATAATCGTGCTGATGAAACTACCCTATTAGGCGTTTGTATCCTTCGCAGATCCAAGTAATGTGTGCGTCATATTTGTCTTTAATTACGTTAAGGGGAAATTCCTTCACGATGAGTGTTTTCTTGGTGTTAAGAGGAAGTAATGAACTCTTTGGTATCTGTCAAAAGAACCATTCTTATCACCAGGAACATAAAACCAAAAACACGGCGTAAATTAAAATATATATTCGCGTAGCGTTGAAGTCGCTCTAGATTTGATGACACCGGCGCTGACCCGCTAACACACTTCTCATTTGTGCACCGTAATTTCCGAGATATATGCTCATTCCAATGGGTAACTCTAGCGTGAAAGAATGGGAGCGAGAGAGATAATGTAAACTAGATATTGGGTAGGTCCGTAAAAACGTCTGTGATCACAATAGAGTCCGTCCGCCCTCCGCGAGGTACAATGTATCAGTCATGTTGGCCGATCCGCTTCAGTTGGTAAGAGTTTGACGATTTCTTGCATGCTAGTGGCCGCCGGTATGTACCTACTTCAAACCCTGACTTCGCCGGTGGGGTCACGGAGAAGGCACCGAAAAGACATGCTCTGACATCGACAAACAACAAGCAAAGCGACATGACAGGGGAGTGGTTTTCGTGACAGAAAGGATAACTCACGCACTACGATCGGGACAAGGCTAGCCGTCACGTAGGTATATGATAAGTAAGTTCTGATGACTGGTGCTTTTATCTGGTATATTATGATATACATCTATACCACACCCATGCATGCTCTAACATGCTCAGTTAAGCAGACAAGTTATGTTTCTAGGTATTCTATAGTTATATATTCACAAACTTATGTTTCACAATTATTCAGGCTTGGTGACATTTTCTTGTAAAATATATATCTAATGTAATAACAGCATGAAAACTTGCTTATATGTGCATTTCTGTCAGTTGGGAGTGTATTCCTGTTGATGTAAAACACCTGCACACTGCACCTTTTCGCATCAGTTAGCTGACATTAACTTTGGTCACACTTGTTTTTACTCTTCAGACGAACAAATCGGCTTTTACTAGTACATGCCTCATGACTTGCATAGAACACGGATACCAGCGATCTGATCACGTTCACTTCGCTGGGTACATAGGTCTGTTGGCTGTTGTGGCGACTGGTTTCTTTGCACGAGGATTTACTTCCTTGCAGCTTGAGAGAAACGGAGAGCGTTTGATAGAGTTCCCTTCACGGCAGTGGAGATATCAAATGATACATTTGTTCAGATGGCTGGTGTGATATATTGTTATGATACACAACATGAAGAAAGTCAAATCCTGTGACGTATTTGGGACATAGTCATACAAAATATACATCGAAAGTCAACTCATATACATGTGTTCAATGATTATAAAGCCAGCAATTTTACCACACCCAGGATATACGCATCAGAAAATACGGATTTTTGACAGAATATCAACAAATTAAATGACACATAGGCGTTGATAAGGCGAACATCATGTTCGGGTCCAAGAAGAAAACGAAGAAGCCGGAGAAGGGATCCGGGTTTGATCCGCCATCGTCGCTTCCCAAGGCCAAGAAGAAGAAAGCTCCTGAGCCGGACAGAATCTACCAGACTGTAGACGAAGTAAGGCACGGAACGAACAATAATAATGGCTTGGCCTTCCGCGAGGGAACTCTCGACTCAATGGACAAATCTTTCCCCGAGGACGATACTTTGAAAGCGAAGAGTATGGACTTCGGAAGTCACGTGATTACGATGAACGTTAGCGATGACGTCAAGCTGGATTCACTAAAACGGAACGGTTCAGAGAAGCCGCCGTTCAATCCAGCGGACTTTCCACCACCACCGCCACCGCCGCCGCCACCTCCGCCAACAACATTCAATGGCCCTCCACCGCCGCCACCACCTCCGCCGCCACCGCTCCCACCTCCAAATGGATCCCAGCCACCACCCCCGCCGCCACCGCCACCACCCATCGTCACCCAGTCCCCGTCACCTACAGCTGCTATGTCCCCGGATGCAACTCCGAGACGATCCCCGAAACAAAAGTCGCCACCTCCCGCTCCACCGCCACCAGTTCCAGGTCACGTGGTTTCCACGGCAGACCGGAAGCGGAACTACGCGCTATTCTCCACGGTGCCTCGTGACGGCCTCCGCGATAGCACGGGATCGGACGCGGACAGCGAAACGCGCACCAAACAGAGTTTCAGAGATTTCAAAATGCACATGGACGGGAAAGTCAGCAAGCATAAGGAGGAGCACAGAGCATCGCTGTCGGATAAGTCCTTCGACAATCCCGTCTACCTGCCTGAGGTGACTGGCGCTGGAGCTGTGCCACAAGACGAACCCGTGACGATGCCACGGCTTCTCAAGAGTCATCAGCGACATTTCCCTGGGAATTTCCGCAAGAAAGTGTCGTGGAACAACGCTGTAGTCTACAACTCCGAGGCTAAGACGGACATCGTTATCACGGGCGCGCACGACGAGGAGTCCGAGACAGACGAACCTAATTCGCCCGTGCTCCCGCGTAAATCCCTCAGCGGATTTGACAATGTTCCCGACCCGACGCTCGGGACAATCACCGAAACCAAGGGCGGATCCACCTCAGATATAACGACCGTGCTCACACGGGACGAGGCTGAGATCCGCCCCCGAAGAATATTCACGGACAAACATGGCGACGCAAGGGAGCGGAGGCCCTCTGCCGGGGAGAAACCGGCCGCCGGTGATTATAAATGTTCGCTATGTGTCGCCGTCGTTATGGTAGCTATCTGTCTTATTGGACTGGCAGTGCTGGGAACACTTTACGGCGTCAGGTAATTGGTATTTTATTCTTAAACCGTCTAGTATCTTATTTATTAGGGCAAATATACACCTTATAACCGGCATGACATATATCTTCAGTTCGTCGTCAATATATACACAGTTTTGTATGTGCTTTAGGTATGGGAAGGACAAAAGTATTGAAGAGCAACTTGAAGAAATCAAGTCGACATTCGTGTTGTTACCGGCCGGCAGGAACGCGCTAATCGTCCCGTCCTCTTACCAACCACCAAATATTCAATCGCAGGATGGCGCCACATACTTCCTGCTAGAGAACAACAGCATCATGCCGTGGCAGTCGCCAGATGTCGCTGTGTCACTCACATGGTTAAGAGGCACAACTGTCAAGGTTATTGTTTTCTCCTATATTTTTTCCTCCATAATATTGCAATCTACAATGAACAGTGCTACTTTTAATAGAGTAATTGTAGTGTTTACCTGTAATTATAGATGGCAGCGTTATTACTCCTTCTACAGTAAATAGTAAAGTTATCTTGTGCTTGCCATACAATATCTCCCCAAGCGGTGCAACGTGAAGTCACGTTTCATCGAAAAGAGCACCACTTGGTGATTAATTTTGATTTTCAAGCATATTACTTCAACTGTCTTGAAAATATTGTATGGCACAAGTATAAGAAAAATTTGGTTTGTATATATCTGTTTCTGGACAGAAGAACGAAAGGGTTTAATGATCTTATTGTCCCTATTTTTGCCAGACCTACAGGATAGACAGGAGCGGACGCCTGAAGACCCAGGTACTGGGAGACCCGACGGTAGTACCAGGGGCACATTACACCATCACCTTGTACAGCACCGACTGGTACGCGCTGAAACTGAACGACGTCACCCAGTACAGTCTCATGGCTCTCAGCACAGGCGGTAAGTGTTTGCCGGCTGGGTATATTGAATATTATAAATTTTAGTATACGTGTAGATAACAATTAATTATTCATACATAATATCTAATCCGTGTATTGGATATTGAAATTATTAACGATCAAGTATTGTAGGCGCATTGTTCAGTTTACTTGATAAGATTTTGTCGTGATCTTCCATCCGTCGCCGTCTTTATGAGTGTTCAAATGATCCGTTTTGGACTGATGAATTTTCCCCTTACATTCGCATGAATATGTTTGCCGTTTTGGCGGCAATCAGATTTGTAAACTAATCTCACACAAGACTGTCAAAATACACGGTCTTATTAAATGTGTTTTGAATGGTGTGGTTTGAATCCTTCGAACGGCCCAAATGTAGTTGAAGAATAACATGGACAGTATTCGGAACTATAGACCTTAGAGGTAGAGCTTGATTGACATTATTACCATATTAGCAGTCACAGGGACATATATTGTCTTTACCCTATACGCGCTTCCCATAAAAAGTACTTTACAAACTTTCCAAAGCAGGGGCATCAATGGACAATTATGTGGATTATATACCCGGGACAGGCCAAGAAGAACAGGACATAAAAAAATATCTGCTGTCGGGGTCCCTTCAATGGGACCCAGGCCCCGGCCGTAAAAAATGCTCGCCTTTCCTCCCTCCTTCTAAATCCTGGATCCGCTCCTGTCTCGGGTCTTTCAGTGCCCTCGACCTCGAACCCAGCAAAGCGCAAGCTTACATCTTGAATGTCCAATTAGGAGTCATGTTATGACGTATATCTTGGTGACCTTCAAATTGACCTCAAGTGGTGAAATACAAGGTCACGTCTGATCATCATATGTGTAGATTGAATTATGCAGATGAAATGCAAAATTATGCAGATAGAGCTTGGGATTGTGTCAATAAGGAAGTCAAATATGGGTGATATTTTGGTGACCTTCAACTTGGTCTCAAATAATATTGAGGCCAAGGTTACCATGGCAATGCCAATAAGCTGCAGATCCCCGACGGTCCATTCTTGTGCAATAAAACAATTCGGATACCATAATCAAGGCACTATATGAATATTTGTTCATTTTCGCTTTGTCACATTTTATTTTCAGATTTCGCTGTGACGTGGGTGAATACAAACGTGACGTCACTTCTGACAACCATTGGGAACACGAGCCCTGAACTACGGCAAGAAATACAGCAGTTTAACAGGCCATAATTGGCATATATAAGAACAAAGTGCTACAACTCTTACAGGATATGACCTTTGTCAACCGACACGCCAGTAAGGTCCTTTAACGTAGTCCGCTACAAACAGTGAGGTAACGAATTTAAAAGTAATTTCTTGAAAATTTATCTCTTCAAAATGACCTCTTTTATAGAGTAACTGATCAGCATCCCAATACTGAAAAGAAAATACGGGGTCACCGTGCTCGTTTCTTCTACATGTTCGATCAAATTCACACACAATCACCTAAAATGACATAAATTATGGCCTTTTTGCACATTTTTTGTCCATATTCACATCTTGCATCGTGTTTTTCATGCGAACGGATAGGGTGACCCCCTATTTTCTTTTCAGTTTTAGGATGCTGAACAGTTACTCTATAAAATATGTCATTTTGAAGCTCTAGATAATGTTGATACAGTTATTTATTGTAAAAAAAAACTCTTTGACCCCCTTCCCTCACTGTTTGGAGCGGACTACCTTAACCTAGATCATGAAACAACATTTGATGAGAGTAGCTATACTCTGTATATCATAAATTTGGTTTTTAAATGTGTCTGGGTTTACAACGGCGCACAAAGACGAGTGCTAAATTTGTATTTTATCGAACTTGACTCACAATACATGAGATGTAATCAAAGAGATGTTTTGAATGTACATGTTATTCAGTAATTTCACAACAACATGAATGTAAATATTAACATGTAATTATATTGGTTTGCGTAGCACCTTTATAATAGCCAGATATGTATTCTGCAAGCCTGACAGTGTATGGATTTCACATATAATATACCAACTACTGTTGTGCAATATATCAGTAAATGTATGCAGACTGCAGATAATGATTTTGATATGTGTGTATCGTATAACACTGATTGATAAGTGTTACTATTATATATGCTCATATCCCTCTATTTAATAAATTAAGCGATGATATGTTGTGTGCTACGTTGTCGTTCATATTCAGGTCATGTTTTGAGCTGGCGTATACGTTCTGATATCCATTAATACACAACTATTTTTTTCCCCGCAAACTATTTCTTGTGCCTATATTCTTATATTTTGGTACCCTGCCGAAATAGTACGAAAATAATGCCATTACAGTATGTCGGGTATGCTGCTTGTCATGTGTTCAAGAAGACAAATGCTTTGGGTATATTTTGTTTTATTATTTTTCAGTAATCAAAATTGGTACAAATCACTAGTATACATATATGAGTTAACGGCATCGTGTTTCTATCTACAAACATATTTCTTGAAAATACACAGAGCTCATAATAATGGCAGGGGCGGATCCAGGAGTTTTGTGAAGAGAGTCGAAGATAGAGATGAGATGATTGATGTACTTATCTAGACATCACCTTGTAAGTGCATTTAAATAATGTCGCAACTAAACTGACGTTTATCAACACTGCTGATTGGGTTTTTGGATGATTCTTTTTGCTTTAACAGGAATCCTCCACCCCGTCAAAGCAGGCACTGCTGAATCAATAGATTTTATCACTCGAACCAAAGTTCGGAAAATTGTTTTGTGACTAGTTTAGTCTAGTACAAAATGAGGGAAGTTTTGGACTCTGAGGAATTTTGGAAAGTTTGGAAGAAATTTTTGGCGATTCTTGTTATATCAAGAACGACGCAACTATTCGGAAGTTCCAAGCAGCATTACGCAATTAGCAATCATATTAATATATGTTTTTCGTAGTCCTGAGGGCCTGACTTTCATGCAAGTTTAGAAAAGATTCGCTGTGTGCTGATCAATGAGAAACGCCGAACCAGTGTCATACATTTATATAATTATCATATGTGAGGCTATTGATGTGTCTGTGACAGCGTTTCTATGGCTTGCGCATACAGAGAGTTGGAATTGTTACGTTTTAGCAGCACAATAAAATGAATTTTAGTGTCGTTTCCGAATACATTTCCACATTTATATACACGTATATTTGCATATCAATAATGCACACTGTCTCTTATCATTCACATTTGGAGTCTCTACCAAAGTGGAGAAGTCGTTAAATGGATTTGCGTGAGGGTACCAAACTGCCTATATAGCACGGATACCTTATAGATTTACAGTAATATGCACATATGAAATATACAAAAGAATTTTCAAGGTTAAAAAACCTAGTATGTGTTGTATAGCCATTGTCACGTTGAAAGCTCAGTCAAATTTGAGATTAAAAAACACCCAAATTCAGTTGTGCGTAGTTGTTAATATGTACATGCAGTCTTAAGTGATGACGTGAGTACTTGAGTTGTATACATGACTATAAACAACTAATCTGCATACAATTTCCTGTTGCACGGTGATAAAATACCTACATTGCACCCGACTGCCGAAACGTTAACCTCCCTTATCTCAGTCAGTATATTATTTGTATAAAAAAAGTCAACCAGCAAATTTCTCGAAATTTCACGCAAATACCACATAAATGCATGTCCCATCCCAACAAGTCCAGTATTCTCCAAGTAAAAAAAAACATGGACCAGTCCACTATAATCTATCGTTGTATAGGACTTCTTCATACGCGGACGATGAGTAGCCCGGGTTGATCTGACCATTCTTCTCCGACACTCCTCCCTTGATATCATCAAACTCCTCAGCTTTCTGAACATTCATCTCATACTCCGTCTCTTCCACCTGATGAAATAATTTTATCGCATCATTATCACGATAGAAGTCGCATCATCATCATCATGATAGAACATCATCTTGATACGTTCCACTAGCGCATACCTATGCACAATGATTATATTCTATTACTTACCATTTCACGAGTGTTTTTGCGACACCCCATAGCTACAAGGAAGTCATCCCACGTAAAGCGAACGTCCGCGGAGGGCATGAAACTCTTCAGACCGTAACCTATCAAAATGAGTTTCAAACACGAGTGAATAGTCCACTTCTACTGATATTATCTATGTGGATGCGTTTATAACTGAAATAAAACTTTCATGATTTCCTGAGGAATTTATATTTAAAGCTGCATATACGCACGTTCATGAAAAGAAAACTATATGAAAAGACATAAAATCATTCAGTAATTTTACCTTCACATGTACACAGTTTCATCAAGTGCACGAAGACGCTAATGACGCTGGAAACGCCTATAACCACGAGTACCGCAGTGAATGTGTACCAGGTGTATGACATGTCCCAGAACGTCCTGTAAACACAATATAGAACCGCAGTTAATGTGTACCACGTGTATGACATGTCCCAGAACGTCCTGTGAACACAACATAGGGCCGCAGTGAATGTGTACTACGTGTATGACATGTCCAAGAACTTCCGGTAAACACAATATAGGACTGCAGTGAATGTGTACCACGTGTATGACATGTCCCAGAACGTCCTGTAAACACAATATAGGACCGCAGTGAATATGTAACACGTGTATGACATGTCCCAGAACGTCCTGTAAACACGATAGAGGACCGCAGTGAATATGTAACACGTGTATGACATGTCCCAGAACGTCCTGTTATACAATATAGCACATCAGTGAATATGTAACACCTGTATGACATGTCCCAGAACGTCCTGTAAACACAATATAGGACCGCAGTGAATATGTAACACCTGTATGACATGTCCCAGAACGTCCTGTAAACACGATAGAGGACCGCAGTGAATATGTAACACGTGTATGACATGTCCCAGAACGTCCTGTTATACAATATAGCACATCAGTGAATATGTAACACCTGTATGACATGTCCCAGAACGTCCTGTAAACACAATATAGGACCGCAGTGAATATGTAACACCTGTATGACATGTCCCAGAACGTCCTGTAAACACGATAGAGGACCGCAGTGAATATGTAACACGTGTATGACATGTCCCAGAACGTCCTGTTATACAATATAGCACATCAGTGAATATGTAACACCTGTATGACATGTCCCAGAACGTCCTGTAAACACAATACAGGACCGCAGTGGATGTGTACCACGTGTATGACATGTCCCAGAACGTCCCGTAAACACGATATGGGACCGCAGTGAATATGTAACACGTGTATGACATGTCCCAGAACGTCCTGTAAACACAATATAGGACCGCAGTGAATGTGTACCACGTGTATCACATGTCCAAGAACATCCTGTAAACACAATATAGGACATACATGACTTTATAAGTATGATATAATTGTCTTATCCATGTTGTATAGTTCGGAGTTTCGTTGGTATGTGTTGGAACTCACGGTTTGTCCGTTGGGGCTGGTATCGGAATCCTGAGTTTGTAGTCAAGATGGAACAACGGTGGCTGGTCGAAGCCTATTCCTGGGGTGCCGTACTCCTCATTGCCGAAGTAAAGTGTCATTGCCCAGGCTACCGCGCAGAGTAACCCTGACAGAGCTCCCTGGATATTTTAATAGTGTTTTTGCTGATTATTCACTATTTATTTGATTGTGTAGTTGGTTATTATATCTGTTCTTCCAGGATAATTGGAACTGCTTTTATTTTTAATTTGATACAACAACAAATATCATGGATGGATATTTCATCAATTAATATATACATGCGAGCGGAGGTTACGTACCCAGGCCTCGACCCAGAAACACCAGAAGCCCACGAACATCAGGCCTAGGAGAGGTCCGAGGATGAACGCTTGGAATGACAACGCCATATCCACGATATTGTCACCTATATTCGGCACTGCCATTGCAATCGCCAGGATCACTATTCCCACACAGATCCCTGCAATGGGCAGTCACCAGTGGATTCTCGCATGTAACGTTGTAGATCCATAGTTGAATATGTTTTAGTGGGTAGTTAGTTGCATAGAAGAATAATCATAGAAAGTTGCATAGAACTGTTATCTTCTGCAAAGTGCTTCTAACTGTCAACTAGTTAGTAACAACTAACATAATATAATACAGCAGGGTAAAAATTAAGCGACGAATATTTTGGTTCCAAACGTTTTGACCCCTTCCCGGTAGTTCCATTTTATATTTAGGAGTGGATGGGGTTAATTCCGAGTAATATCCATGGCCGGAGAACGCCTGACTAACCAACTATCTTGGATATCATCCCACACTGCTTATCCGTCAAAGCCCTCTTGTGGATCATTTTGTGGATGGGTTTTATGAAGTCTTCCAGCAGTACGGCAGCTAGTCCAGTCTGACCCGAAGAGATGGTACTGTGAACGGCACGATAACACCTTGAGAAATCGAACTCAAGGCACAGGAATATATGAAAGCTCAGATATCTCCCATGTCATCGATATTAACTTTGATCAGCAAACTCATTGGTGGATTTTGAAGCTACTGTATCTCAGCTACTTTTCGGTTTCTCATGTTTTTTTGGATATCAAAGTTATTCATACATGTAGCTCAGTAGCCCTCAGAAACTATCCGTCGATATTTATCACTGAATATTCACGCGAACCTGACAGTTCAATCACTCAATAAATGGGTGATTGAAAATATGTCGTTTTGTGTTGTTTCTTTTGTTTAGTACATGTTTGAGAAAAATCATATGTGCGAAGACAACAGAGCGAAAACACTCCAGAACAAACCTGAGAAATACCCATAAAGCCGAACTAAACATCAATAGCTTAATGGCGTCATCAGGGTCGTCCATTCAGACATCGAAATGGTTTGATAATGTATAACATATGGCTGCGTATACTGCACGCTTGGTAGAATGTATTATTAAAGCAAACGAGTCAGTGATGGACAAAAACCATCAGACTGAACTGAACGTTATGATTAATGATGAGTCGGAAGGATCATAACGAATACCAAGCACTTTCTGGTGGTTCGGAAACTCACCTGAGTGCTGCCGCGAAGATAGCAGCAATGACAATCCCGGGGATTCCGTGGTACTTCCCCAGCACATTCATCAGGAAGTAAGGCATGATCTGAAAGGTCCCGAGCAAAGTGAAGCATCATGGAAATGGTGTCAATCTCGTTCACCATAACTCGCTTATCGACGTATACCATTCCCATGATTGCTAAATTCAATATATCGTCAGTGAGTGTATACTAAGCCAAAAAAAAGTATTATGATTCTGGTTAGACGCGAGCGTCATTTCAAACCCTGCGCATTACTCGTTTTCTTTCTTTTTTAATGAAAAAAATCGCCTGCATCACTTTCTGAGAGTCCGATTATTAGGGACTCTAATATTCAAAATCATAACATTTTTTGGCCCTATGGAAGCTTGTTTAACGGTACTGGTTTTGCGTATTAGTCATTATAGTATACAATGTTCTAGATCATGATCTGAAACATGTTGTGTACTCATATTTGTCTGGATGGAGTTACTTTGATAGAAGAAAAATAGCAGCAACAACATTTGCCTAAGCATGCTGGGTTGGGTGCAAACCAATAGACAATGATGTTATCTACCTGATCCGCCTTGTCTATCCGTTGCGTTATGTTCAGTGCTGGGATAGGCACTAACGGCTCATTGCCTCCCACCTCCACGGTGGCGAAGGCAGCCATTGCCATGATGATCACCACACCAAGGAAAGCCAGCGCTACAGTGGTGCCGACCATGATAGAGCTTTTGGAGAAAGAAATGTGGGGGGATCTATGCAATTTTTCAACGAATCATTGACAAGAAAACATACAAAAAGACATAGAAAAATAATAAGAAAAAAAACATACTTCGAAATTATTGTTAAGTGGTTCAAGGCCATTAAATTGGGGGTAATAATGGTAAAGCGCTTTGAAAATGATGGAAAACGTTTGAAAACGCTATATTAAAATCCACAATTATTAATGTTAAAAATGTCAGTAAATGGCATGCAAAGATTCTTGGATTGATAATTACACAGTTTACACAGTTTGAATCATGTCAAAACACTAAAATAACATTGCGGGTATCAGCACTTACACCTGGGAACGTCTCATGTCAGGGACTGTCATATAGCGCTGAAGGAGAGCCTGGTCAGTACCGAACCGAGAGATCAACAGGAAACCCAGCGCGAATATCACATTCCAAACGTTATGACGGTCATAGTAGGCGGTGTTTGTACTGACGGCGGAAATACATCGTGTGGTTAAATACATGGTGATGAGAGTTTGGTAAAAAAAAATATTATCTTGTTCCAATCTCTTTTTTTTCAGTTATGAAATATTGATTTCTATTCGCCTACTCACATTCTGCAAAATGTCAATTTCCGAAACCAAAGACAAAACAAAACAAAAAACATTACACTGAAAAAGACAAAAAATAAATGTATATACACTTACTCATCCCAGAGGTTTCTCTCGCCGATGCCCGAGTACGTCTCCCACACCTTGTTGATCCCGCCGGCGTCCACACTGCCCTTGACGGCTAGGGTCAGGGTACCCACCAGGATGATCAAGATCTGGATCGTGTCCACCCAGATCACCGCCTTCATCCCGCCCTTTTGGGGCAAACAGCGATTATAGACGTATCGCATACAGGTGTACATTGTACAAATAATGGTGGTTATCTCAAGCATTGTACATATATAGACGGTTATCTCATACAACGTAATAGTAAGATATACCATATTCTATACAACGTACATAAGGTGTCTCTACATGGGACATGTAATCAGGTTTATCAAGGTCAAATCAACGTCAGATCTTATATGAAGTTTGGATAAGGAATGACGTCGTGTTCTCGCTGTTTATTTATTATTTGAAGTCAGGTGACTTAAAAATGTTAGAAATTTTTGCCTGCGACATTGACAACTCGGGTCTGACGCCCACTCCTGACCCGAGAATATCTTGATATTTTCTGTTGACTAACCAGCGTGTATTATCTCTGTATGATGTAACACACTATAACATTGCCAATATTGTTCACGCAATAGTATATTCGACATTAAATCCACAAAAAATGCACTCACGAAAGCAGTGTACAGCACACATACGCTCGCCCCCAGCAGAATGCTCCAATACACGTTAATAACGGAAACTGTTGGGAAAATGAGATTATGGTTGGTTACATCGGGTTTTGTGTATTCCTGGATGTGATTTTGCCCAAACTGACGCTTACCTTGAGCGAGTACCAAGCTTGGAATGTAGAGGACCACAGATAGGTACAGTATCTGAAATGCATGTATATTATTTCATCTGTCCAAGTCGTGATCTATAATTTGACCACCTAGTGATGAAATAAACGTAGATTCACGTGAAATTGCGTTTTAACTGGATCTCACCGTCAGAACGAAGTACAGGAAAGATGCAGCCATTCTGACCCACATATTGAATCTATACTGGAAATACTGGAAGAGGAAGGTTATGCTCAGAACGAAACGCAATGAAATAGTACCATAAAAATGTGTATGAATATCGAACCCCTCGGATTTAACACCTCCGAAAGCCCGATACATTTGAGAGTAGATTAGCTTAATTAGGATAATATCCACTCACAGAATAAGCACTCGTCAGCTTGAAGCCCATTCTGTAGAACTTAGGGATGACAAAGATGGCGACGGGGATGGCTCCCACATAGTAGGTTATGACGAGCCAGACCGCCGTGAAGCCGAAGTAGTAGAACTCGGCGGTGAAGCCCACGAAAATCAAGGCCGTCATAGCCGTGGCTAGGAAACTCATTGCCACTAGGAACCAGTTCATCTGCCTGTTGGCCATCAGGTATGACTCGCTCGACTGTGAATGAACAGGTACAAGTGTGTAAGACACAGGGCTACTCTGCGGTGACATTGATTCCTGGATCTTATATAGACCTATCATATCATATTTTGCACGTTTCTAATTGATATAAAAGTGACAACCGAAGATTCGTTGCCCAGATCGGGGATCGAACTCACGATATCTGGGTTTTGAGACCGATGCTCTACCAAAGAGCTAAAGTTTATCCCTCTAGAAAAGCTACATGTACAAGTATTAGGAGCGAGGTCACATGACTATTTCAAGAATATGGTGTCACACACTTAATTCAAGTCTAGAGTCTTGATATCTGTTCTATTCACACTACAGTAACAATATCTACACCAGGAATCTATAGCGAAACGAATCCATGAAAATACATACATACATGCAACATCAGGGTATGTGAGATGTATACCTTGATAGCACACAAGAAAATCAGCAGCATTTGGGACTTGATTCAACTCAGTTTGCATCTGGAGGCAGCCTCGAATAAATGTCTACCAACCTGTGTTAGGAATTTGTCCCTGATTGCGATGATGAGCCCCACGCCGATCGACAGGGCGAACGAGACTGCAAAAAGCAGGTAGTCCGCCCAGTGGAACTTGTTTTCGAACTCGGCCATGGTCCCGGGCGGCTGTCTAGTGGGACTCGGCTGGAAATGTGAGTCAGACCAGGCTGGGAGTCAAGCCTTGAGACGAGATGGGCCGGGTTCTCCGCGGAGAGGCGATGGTATGGCAAGTGACCAGTACTGCAAATATCAGCGATGTCACTTGTAACGTTTATTAGTCAAATGTTTATTTCACTTCCTCCAGAATATGAACAATTGTGAATATCTCAAGTATTCGGATACATTTTATATTTAGGCTCGCAGTACCATGGTATATTTAAATGGCTATTGAGTGCTATGGACGTGGGACAAATTTTGGTTCTGTTGTCCATTAGCCCTTGATATCAACCACTTCCGATTGTGAATTCAAGGGATGTTTTTTTTTGTTACAAGTATATTTGCAGGTGAACTAGCGTCATAGATGTATTTTCATAGATGTATTTTAAACGTCTCATGTTGAAACAAACCACTTTAATTGGAAGGTAAAAGCCGAGATGTATTTCAGAATACGCAAATGTGTTCCCACAAGATAGAATATATATTGAGTTGAATTCTTATATATATCGGATCATTTCAATGGATATTCATTTGACTTTTTTCTGATGTTATAATATCTATCGATCATGTTTCTACAGTTCAACATGTGGAGCCTGGTTCATTGCACATGCATTACAGAAATGGTAATGTTGTACATATACACACGATACATGCGAGTATCTCTGGTGTTGCAGAAAATCTAATAGAATCGTATAAACGAAAATCAAATAAAAGGGAAGAAAATCGACTAAAATCGTATAAACTAATCAACATTCGTGCTTTTGTATGTTTTCCGATCTCAAACTCTGTTAAATACAAGTATAAACTGGATAGTATTCTGGTCTATTTGTTTAGGTACAGTCTCGGCATGAAAAATCGAGAATACACAGTGACGCGAAGGACATCACTGCGAGAAGATGTATTCAGTGGACGGAAACCCAAGGACACGACAGACATAGCGATAAATCATGAGGAGATGACCATGGTTTGAAAGCTCTAAGACATAGGCACACCTTGGGAATGCACAAGTGTGTAATATGTTGAGTGTATTGTGAATCATCCATTTCTGGGCGACCTCGTTTTCAGAGCCTGCACTATCAGTGGCTGTGTTTGTATATAAGTTTACATGTATTCGAGTTTGACAGGTGACTTTAATGTCGTTTTATTGTATCTGATGTACATTCAGTTATTTTTTTCTCTGAAACAGTCGAGGTCACCCAAATCCATTCCAAGATACCATAGCCTTTATTTCCCCTTTAGGTGAAATCGGTTTCTGTTTTTTCCGTGTGAATCTGATCTATAACTGCCTCAAAATCTGCAAATGTGTTTGATTGACATTGGAAATTTAATATTTGAAATAATTTCCCATGTAGTCATACACAAGTAACTAAACAGGTAAAAATAATCAGTCCAAATGCTAAATTAAATGTATGGTATGTTATGGTGATGAATCCTAACATATTCATTTTGAGCATTTTATATTGCTACTTAATTCATGCCTTTTTGTATGTTTATATCGTAGATGTAAGCATTCATTCAAAGTTCCCTGCAGGGTCATTTTGTAGGATATAACGTTTGTATATCACCAAATATATGCTGGCCAATCGATATCTACGAATTTCACAAATATATATGCAAGGTCAAATTATCACCATTTCATTTTCGAAAAAGAACGCTAGCGGAATTTGTTTTAAATGGTTCTGAAAAATCAAGTTCTTTCGTATCGCATAAATTGCATTCTGGCAGTAGTATAAATATGTGATGTCTGTAAATTAAACAATTTTTAATAGAAACTACTTCATGAAGTTCTTGGTGCACCATGAACCGTGAAAGATTCGCTGCGGATTTCTTTCTGCGGCTGACATGCCGAAACATGGGTCTATAAAGGAGCACTGCACTGTTTGCCTACTTGGCCCAAGGCCATGCGTTTTATGTCAGAAATATGTACAAGTCCTGAAAATGGCACGCAATGTCGATCTCAATGTTCGACGTTCAAACATGATTTTCTTCAAGCACACCGTATTCTTTAAGCATTTAAAACTTTACGTACTGTGTCAAATGCTTAGTATAATATAATACTCTTGAAGTACACATTATACTGAACGACCACATGTAGCTCTACATTACATTATTTTATGTTCCAAATGCGGAAAATGTAAATATGTTAAACCATTATAACGAATACTTTTTATTAAATTACAATCAATTTAGCAAAATTTTGACTGATAATGTATTGTGCAAAAATATTCCTCGCCACGGATTTGATATTTAAAAAATATCCAAAGCACCGCTATCAAAGCAACACTACGAAGCACAACTCTCAAACATTTGAAATCCACACAGTACCGATTTGTTTATATTTACTCACCTTTTATCCGTTTGGTCCTAAGTAATCCTGCATAAGCTCGCGATATTGTCCGATAGTATGTCAAGACATTAGGTACCAGACTAGTGACTCTCCAACGCCCTACAAGATGTTGCTGTAATACGGGTATTGCGACGCATCGACCACGCGTATGATATCGGTGCTCGGTGAAGACTTCAACCCCCAAATCTCAAAAGTTTTAAGTGAGTGAGGTTCTGTGAAGTGAAAATCTAGGTCTGGCATTGAACGAATAGAGGCAGTTAAATTTCGGGGTGAAGTTACGTAGAATTGGGACATATAACGGGTGAGTGATCACTCAAACACGAAATTACCGAGACCCACTTTATAACTAGGCACGAAACGTTCTGTTCGTCTTCTACAATATTTGTAGTCGCCATGCGCAGAGCGCCACATTGGTGTTATTTTTTTTTCCAAAACAATATGCGCAACATACACCCATTTGCATGCGTTGAGGTGTGTATTCAATTCAATGAATTGATCCCAAACCATGCTAGATCGCAAACATGCACCACGCATCAAATAACTCGTTTTATTGATAAGTTAGGGTTCCGATTAAAGCTGCGTTTGATTTAGTGATTGTATTAGGAATGAATGGTAAGTATTGACCAACTACAGGAAGTATGAATTCAGTAGATATGAAACATATGAAACAACCACGTTACATTAAGCCATATCATTGGATCAGCCTTAATTTGTCACACACCTCTGTGATCGCAACTTTCTAATCAGAGGGGTGATACTATCGATGACATTGATTCTTTTTACTGTATGGCCACATGGCCAAAGAGGTTAGTGCAGAATTTAAAATTCACATTCAATATTGTTTCGAGAATGTTAGACATCGGCCAACGTGCAATAGGCTCTATATAATACAGTTTCGTGAAACTACATTGCCATCAGCGTGATGTTTGTCTTAATTAGCAGGGTTTCCTCATGCATATAATTTCAATTGCAGCCATTGAGTACCCGGATGTTGATTCATCGGTTCACACAGCCTCATACCCTATCGCGTATTACCTTATGTTTCCTAGTATTGTTAGGCACTTTCAAATTTATTTTGATATGTAGAGTTGCTTAGTAAGGTAGTCCGCTCCAAACAGTGAGGGGGTGAAAGAGTTTTTCAAAATAAATGACTGTATTAACAAAATCTAGAGCTTCAAAATGACATATTTTATAGAGTAACTGATCAGCATCCTAAAACTGAAAAGAAAATAGGGGGTCACCGTATCCGTTCTCTTGGAAAACAAGATGCAAGATGTGAATATGGGCAAAAAAATGTGTAAAAATACCATAAATTAAGTCATTTTAGTAAATGTTTGTGATTTTTTATCGAATATGTCGAAGAAACCACCACGGTGACCCCCCTATTTTCTTTTCAGTATTAGAATGCTGATCAGTTACTCTATAAAATATGATATTTTGAAGAGATAATATTCAAGATATAACTTTTAAATTTTGACTTTTCATTACTTCTATGTTTGTAGCGGACTACGTTAATTGAACAAGGTTATTCGTTTCCCAGATCCATATGTATATACTAGATTCTATCTTTTGTACACTTATTGAAGAACCCATATGAAGATTTACCGGTTCACGCAGCATGATACCCTATCACAGCATATACGTACTGTCTAATGTGTTTAAATAAGTGTATACACTTTAATTTGCTGTTGATATAGAGTTGCTTATCAACTAAACAATGCGACTTAGCTAGCACATTTCGTGCAAAACGTTTACGCATATATTCGAAGTCTTATTTTCTCTACAGCTATTGAGTATCACATATGTCGTTTTCCCGGTTCAGATAACTTGATGTACTTTTAGTTTGCTTTCGATATACAGACTTGCTTCTTGAGTAAACAAGTTGAATCGATTCGCACAATTATCCCCAAAACATTACGGATACATTTGAAGAACAGTATATATCTAAAGTCCATCCGGCGCAGTGGTATTCTGTTGCAGCCGAGACGGTGTTCATATCCTGTATAAATTCGTTGGGAATTAGGACGGAAATAAGTGTTCACTTGTTCGCTGGCTATCCTTTCTTATTGCACACCTCTGTACAACTCCCAACTCATTCCACCTTTCCGTTATACATAATCTCAGAAGCTCTGATATTCCGTCATACATACCCTCAAACACCTTGATCTAAGATCTTGTACTTCCGTCATACACACCGTCAAAAACCCTGATCTAAGCCCGTACGTCCGTAATACATACATAATCTCAAAAACTCTGATCTAAGATATTATACTTCCGTCATACATACCCTCAAATACCTTGATCTAAGCCCATACTTCTGTAACGGTTTTGGGGTGTTCGCAAAAGTTCCCCAAGGTAATTCGTGTATATTTCGTGATATTACGGTTGAATAACGGTTTATTAAAATGTATATGTGTTTAAAGGTTCATACGGTTATATATTGATGGTTTTAGAAAGGTATTCCAGCTTGGAACTTAGAATAATTTAAATGGTTGAAGCCGGAAACGGAGCCGGAAACGGAGCCGGAACCGGAGACGGAGCCGGAACAATGGAGTACAAAAACGTAATGACGTTATTTCCGGAAGGTCACGTGATCAGCCTCGTTTTCGGTTTAAAAGGTGACGTGTCAGCCACTGATTGGTTCTAGCATGTTTTTGGAAATTCCGGAAAAATCAGTGTTTTGGCGGACTATGACGTCACAATAGGTTGGTCACGTGATGTGGGTCTCAGGTCTAATAAAAGCCCCCGCTTCGGCAGGAACGGCGGAGTTGGTATCCTGACGTCGACCTGTTCAGACCCTTCTCCCATGGCAGAGTACTCCCTTGCTCTGGCTTAGGTCATGCAGATGATTGCAGATGTCTTCCGACCGTATGCTTTGAGAAATAAAGCTGAAAACCTATTCCGGGTTGTTTTTCCGTGTTCGTTAGGGAACTTTGAAAATTATGATAAAGTTAAAGTAATCGGAAAAAGAAAGTAATACGGAGAAGAAGGGAGACAAGTTAACGGTCGGTTAAGACAAAGTTTGTAACGACGTCTGAGAGTGATCCAGAACCCAGATCACCGGAGAAGAAGACGGAGACGGAGGTGGAATCAACGGACCCACTGCGGAGGCGGTACCTGACGGAGCAGTTGCGGCGACAGGAGCAGTTGCAGTACCAGAGGCGGAGACGCTTCTAGATTCTCCATTTCAGGTGCAGTCGCGGTTGCAGTGGAGACAAAAGCAGCGGGGCGGATGCAGAGGCAGTAACTGACGGAATAGTCGGAGGGAGAGTCGGAGGCGGAGACGCTTCTAGATTCCTCATTTCAGGTGCAGCCGCAGTTGCAGTGAGACGGAAACAACGGAGCAGTTGCGGAAACCGGAATCCTACTTTCAGGTGCAGTTGCAGATTGCAGTCGGGGGAGGACGGTTGGAGGTCCATTCCAGACCACGCTATCAACCCTTAGAGACTTCTAGACGTGATTAAGCCGTGCAAGCAGCAGTTTCCCGGAATTTTCCGTTTCAGCTCCGGTTAACCAAAAACCCAACCACCTTCTCAGAAACCTTTTATCCAGACGTCACAGAGGGGGAAATCCCGTTACACTTCCATGACGGTCATATATACCCTCAAATACCTAGATCTAAGCCCATGTACTTCCGTCATATATACCCTCAAAAACCTTGATCTAAGCCCATATACTTCCGTCATACACACCCTCAAATACCTTGATCAAAGCCTATATACTTCCGTCATACATACCCTCAAATACCTTGATCTAAGCCTATATACTTCCGTCATACATACAGTCAAAAAACTCGATCTAAGCCTATATACTTCCGTCATACATACCCTCAAAAACCCTGATCTAAGCCCGTACGTCCGTCATACATACTGTAACGGTTTTGGGGCGTACCCAAAAGTTTCCCCTAGGTAATTCTATTAGTGTTTTGTGATATTATGGTTAAATAACCGTCTATTAAAATGTATACGTGTTTAAAGGTTCATACGGTTCCGTATTGTTAATGTTTAAAAGGTTTTCCGTCTCGGAACTTGGTATATTTGTATGTTGGTAAAGCCGGAGACGGATCCGGATCCGGAGACGGAACCGGAGACGGAGCCGGAACAATGGAGTACAAAAACGTAATGACGTTATTTCCGGAAGGTCATGTGATCAGCCTCGTTTTCGGTTTAAAAGGTGACGTGTCAGCCACTGATTGGTTCTAGAGTGTTTTTAGAAATCCGGAAAATATCAGTGTTTTGGCGGACTATGACATCACAATAGGTTGGTCACGTGACGTGGGTCTCAGGTCTATAAAAGCCCCCGCTTCACAGCGGACGGCGGAGTTGGTGTCCTGACGTCGACCTGTGCAGACCCCTTCTCCCATAGCAGAGTACTCCCTTGCTCCGGCTTGTGTCATACCAGATGATAGCAGTTAAATCTTCTGACTGTGCACTTGGAAAATACACATGAAAACTTCAACCGAGTTGTTTTTCCGTGTTGGTTAGGGAACTGGAATTTATGATAAAGTTAGTTCACCGGAAAGGAAAGTAATACGGAGAAAAGGGAGATAAGTCCACAGTCGGTTAAGACCAAGTTGTAACGACGTCTTAGGGTGATCCAAGAACCCAGATCACCAAGGAAGGAGACGGAGACGGAGGTGGAATTCAACGGAGCAACTACGGAGGCGGTACCGGACGGAGCAGTTGCAGAGACGGGAACGACGAAGCAGTTGCAGAGGCGGTACCGGACGACGGAGTAGCAGAGGCAGTACCTGACGGAGCGGTTGCGGTAACCGGAAGTGAGAACACTCCCGAGATTCTCCATTTCAGGTGCAGTCGCAGGTTGCGGTGAGGCGGAGCCAACCGGAGCAGTTTGCAGTGAGGCGGAACCTGGCAGAGCGGTTGCAGTATTCGGAAACAGCAATGTTCCCGGATTCTCTATTCCAGGTGCAGTCGCAGTTGCAGTAAGGCGGAAAACGACGGAGCTGTTGCAGTAAAGCGGTATCCCGACGGAGCAGTTGCAGTACCCGGAGACGGAAACGCCTCCGGATTCTTACTTTACAAGAGCAGTTGCAGATTGGCAGTCGGACAACGGTTAAGAGGTCCATTCCAGACCACGCTACCAACCTTCAGAGACTTCTAGCCGGAGTTCAACCGTACAGCAGTAGCAGTTTCCCGGAGTTTTACCGTTTCAGCTCCGGTTAAATAACAACTCACCCACCTCCCAAGAAACCCGGTTCATCAAGACGTCACAGAAGGGTGAAGAACCCGTTACAATACCCTCAAAAGCCCTGATCTAAGCCCATACTTCCGTCATACATACCCTCAAATACCTTGATCTAAGCCTATATACTTCCGTCATACATACCCTCAAAAACCCTGATCTAAGCCCATACTTACGTCATACATACCCTCAAATACCTTGATCAAAGCCTATATACTTCCGTCATACATACCCTCAAATACCTTGATCTAAGCCTATATACTTCCGTTATACATACCGTCAAAAAACTCGATCTAAGCCTATATACTTCCGTCATACATACCCTCAAAAACCCTGATCTAAGCCCGTACGTCCGTCATACATACCCTCGAAAACCTTGACCTAAACCCATTCACTGATCCTACAATATTGCCCCATATAGAGAAGATAAAATGTGGCATAAATTCCGATGATCATCGAAAGGATAAATTAATGTTATGCATCGGAGGTACACCGATGAATTCAAAGGATTGGATATTTCACAATTTACACTAAACGCTCACATATTAGTTGTTTCGCCTTAAACATTACAATTAGGGTAGTCCGCTCCAAACAGTGAGGGGAGGGGGTCACAGAGTTTTTCAAAATAAATGATTGTATTAACAAACTCTAGAGCTTCAAAATGACATATTTTATAGGGTCACTGATCAACATCCTAAACCTGAAAAGGATATAGGGGGTCACCGTATCCGTTCTCTTGAAAAACAAGATGCAAGATGTGAATATGGGCAAAAAGTGTGTAAAAATACCATAAATTAAGTCATTTTAGTAAATGTTTGTGATTTTTGATCGAATATGTTGAAGAAACCATCACGGTGACCTCCTATTTTCTTTGCAGTATTAGAATGCTGATCAGTTACTCTATAAAATATGTTATTTTGAAGAGATGATATTCAAGATATAACTTTTAAATTTTGACTTTTCATTACCTCCTTGTTTGTAGTGGACTACGTTAAGTCACACCAAATCAGGCTCATTAGAGACAAATGCTTCGGCTGAACAATGCACAGCGTCGGTGGTCACGTGAGTTATTCAAGTCAACATCCACCATGTTCTCTTATGTTTGGAGTAACTCTTTATATTTGACAGTTAATAATTCGAGCAAGAGTGTTTCTGGCATGACAAATATTTACATGTTCAGAGTTATGGCTGAAACGTTCAAATTTTTGAAGACCATAAAATAAAGATTTACTTTGTCGTATGTCGTACACATTCTGTAAACGACCAACACCTATGTAAATACAATAAATATTTTATCGCATATACACGGTGGGCCAGGAAAAAATCGTCAATTTCAGGCATCATGTACAAAGGCGATGTAATGCAGATGCTAGAATAACAGTAACTTTTTAATGTGAACTTTGGAATCTGGGTGTGTTGGTGCTTGCATTCAGATGATGTCAATCACGTTTGAAAAACAATGTTTATCAAATGTAATGTACATTCGTGGACTCTCGATAACGAGCACTAAGTAGCTTCATTTAAAATTCAGAATGCTCAAAAAAATATCATCAACGTTTAGAATCCAATAATTTTCTGGTAACATGATCGATCTATTCTGTTCAATAACTTTGCGAGCACGAATCGTGACAATGTGAACCGTTCACCTGACCATATCATTAGTGGCGGAACAATAACGGTGTGTCAGGGAATTTGAAATTTCTGTCCAGGAACGCATCCTTCTAACATTTAACACACTGCACTTTATCGTGTTTTCCTTGGATTGGCAAAATAAATTTCAATAATCCGAATACCTTGCCCATTTGCCAACTGGTGTGACCACTCTAGGGGGGGGGGGGGGGTGTCAACACGAAATTCGGAGAATTCATTGCATATTTGAGATGTTTTTTTCTTTCAAAGTAAGTAGCAACGATAATTCTAACAGTTGACCTGGACCGAATTGTGATTTCCTCCATAAAATTCACATTAATTTCAACTGTCTGCTGTCATGCTACTGATTTTGTATACTTGACATGCTACTTGTCACGCCAAATTATATTGCTTGTAGTATCTCATGCAGTAGTAATGAAAATCAGTCCAAGGGCTGGAGAAATTGCGGGAGAAAAGCACAGGCGTTGCGCCATAAAGTTGTCACCAAAACCTAAATTCAAGTTCACCAGTGAAATCTCCTTTTTTCGCTCCTATTCGAATGGGGCAATCTCTGTAATTCTAACCTCAAAATTTTTTAAGAATACAAATACAAACACTTGTTCGGTGATAGGGAGAATGATTGGAATTTTTGCCAAACAAAAATGTTCCTGAAGATTTTTTTTTTAGCTTGAAATGACTCAAATGACCAAACCGATTACCCTCGGAAAATTAGCATTTTGTTTAAAGAGACACACGTCTTTTTAAGATATAGCTGCAGAACAAAAATGCTAGCCATAGATATTATTATACAGTGGAGGTTTCATGTGTTATTGACAGTTTTGGGTCGCATTATGACAAATGTTTGTCCAGCCCGACAGCACATTTGGAATAGAGCGTGTACGTATTGTTATGATAGCGTAGTGCCAATGGACGTGAAATGGGAGAGCAGTACAATTAAATCAGGGATAACTTGCAGTGCAAAGATTTTCACAAATATAATCATTTTACACAAGAAATCAAATTAATCTGGCGAGCTCTCCTTTTTATCTGTGCTTAACAAGACATTAAACAGATTCAACTCTAAATTCCGGTCTGGATTGAACTAATGAACCTACGAATTATTGAACTATTGTTGTGTATCATGGACACATATCAAAGTCACAACAAAAATGTACGTCTGCAATTCGATGATTTTATGATTATAAAACTCTTCTGTTATACTCTGATTTTTCTAACTTGTTTACACCGGTTTTTGACGATATCTTCGCGATGCTAAATGGTATCGTTCCATAACTTGACATACTTCACCACGGAGACAAACGGCAATTTTCTACGAAATTTCAGATTTCTATCGCAATAATTGAAGAAGTTGGCAATCTACCCCAATGTTAAATTTCAGCCAAAAACGGGATCTCGAGAATCAGAGCTTATTCGAGGATTTGATCCTGTTTACATCCACCAGGATTCGAAGTATTGTTGTAAGTTTATACCAGATGACAAATTGGGGGTATATTCCACACAATCATGTTGATTTTGAAAGATTGCACTACTACAAAACCGAGCAAATGCACGAAAATGCGTGCGGACCCAGAAATTAAATGACAGGGCTAAATTTAACATAGGGGTAGATTGCCAACTTTTTCAATTTTCGAGATAGAAGACTGAAATTCGGTAAATAATTGTCGTTTGACTCCCTGGTGAAGTATGCCAAGTTATAGAACGATAGCACTTAGCATCGCAAAAATATCAGCGAAAAACTGTGTAAGCGAGTTAGAAAAATCAGAGTATAGTCGCATACAATAATGTCCACAGTAAAATGACTAATTTGCTGGATAATGTACAAGTGATTACAAACAATAACAAAGAGTTGTACCAGCAGTGCAACAGTGCAGTATTTGTTTTAATATACATAAATTATAAATAAAAGTGTCAGTTTCTATTAAATTATAATCTATTGATGCAAACTGTGTGCTGTTCTTCGATATTTCTCGCATTCTGTATGGCAATCTGTGGATGTCAAGCAAATTACGTCATCATGACAAAAGTAACGTTGAGATATACATGTATCAAATTACTGCATAGCGATTAATCGATATACAGGAACTCTTATCAGCACGTAGAATTGTAGTCAATGTTAATTGACCAATCACGGCGCAGTGTTTTCGCTTGAGGTATAGTACAACAATTATGAAACGCTTGAAACAGTCTTTGTGTATTCTTTTGAATCACGCCATTAAGTGGTACATATTTTCTGAATGCAAGAAAACAAAACAAAACAAAACAAGAACATCTCGACATTCCAATATTTATGACAAATATATGCTATGTGTTTCGTCATGTGGTGATGCACGGTATGTGGGTGAGCGTATTGCAACAAAATTAAATAGGCAACAGCAACAAACGTGGAACAGCAATCATGCCATTTGGTATTCTCTTGTCTATTATTTAAATTATCCTCGTGTGGAGGAAATAGGAAAGCGAAGATTGGATTATTGAATGTTGGTTCGGTGCTCAGAACTTAAATTCATGGCTTCATTCGGATTGGACATTTGTAAACCATTGAGAGCCATTTCAGCAAGTTTCCATTCCAAAAATACTTCTATCCCTGGAATTGTCAAGTTGCAGTCAAATCGAGGTGTTGTTGGACACGAAATATATGAGCGGTTATAACTAACATATAACATCTAACAGTAATATGACCACTGCGTTACGCAGACGGTTGAGTGGAGCAAAACTTACAGCAAAAAGAAACGGTCAGTTCAGAGAAGCTACTATTTGTTTCAGATTATATGCCACTTGTCCAATACGTGTGCAATTCCAGCGATGCAGGCTATTAATACTCATGTTCTCTCTAATGGGACAGACGTATTATAAACCTTAGCGCGTGAGCCAACTGAGTGCAAACTCCTCCAGTAAAGGCATATGACCGTACGCATCATCTTCTTCGCATCCAGTCGGTCAATTGTTCTGAAATGGAGACTGGCGTTGAGTAACAGGGCGTAAGATTGAATTAATCTCTTAAACACCCACGATAGATCAGGGTATTTCAAATTAATTCCAAGAAAACACACAAAGCAGAATACATGTTTACTCATAACCTGATAGGTCAAATAAAAGTTAGCACAGTTAATGAGATGGTTTCAAATAAACACAAAATGTATAAGAATTGACTATATTTAGCATTCTCAGACATGATAAAAGTTTTTGATACTTCCAGTTGCCACGTATATTCCCAATAAAGTAACACAAACCTGTAGTGGGTGACATTGCCCTTATACACACATGCAGCCCATTAGTCTGTTCCTTGGATACTACTGGCTGAATCCATTGCTTATGTTAGCACATTCGAAACTACGTATTGAATAATAATCAGAAATTTTGCACATTATGCTTGGAGAATCCATCATATGTTTGGTGATTAGCTCACAAAATTGCATATCATAAAATACAAAGTCAGAAACAGGAGCTTTGTAATGTTAAACATCTCCACCTTCATCATACAATCGGATATTTTTTGGTTTAAGTTTGTTAACTATTTCTCTTATATACAATGAAAGTAGGCTTCCCTAACAGAGCCAGGGACATTTTCATTGGCTTTCTGTCTAGTCTGAAAAATAGCATCCTTAGTGATTCCATACTTCTTTTCAACCTTTTCATTACTAATTGTTAGCACAATTTTCATTCATTCGTAAGTTCACCCAAAACTAAATGCAAAAGTATTTTGTATAATGTTTATTCACTCCCAATCTGGCCTTGTAATGTGTAATTTGTAGAGAAGCGGAAATTCTGTCTAGAGGAGCAGCACATAAATAATAGCCATATTCGGATACAAGTATTTTTTCGTTGAGTAATTCTGGTTGACGGGGACACACACGAATTCCAATACTCCCACGAGCCATTGAACCAAAACAGTGTGTGAAACTCACCCTGACTAGTTATCAGACAGCCAACACGACGACACCCGCACATGGGCCGACATCCTATCCAAGGCGCCAACCGTGATTTTTAACCATATTTAAAAAAACAATCTCGGTTGGTTATCCCTGATGACCAGAGAGACACTATATTAATTTTTGGTGTTGAATGTATGTGGGCAAATTCACGATATTGGTACCTTGATATGTGTCTTTGTATAAACTATTTGGTCGGGCTTTCTTTCTTTTGCAAAATGTTGTATTTCACGTTTGTTATTGGTATCATCAAAATTCTGACTGTATTGGTGGTAATAGATTGATACTTACATTCATACCACTGAGTCGGTGTCACTGCTGGCGGACGTTAAATCTGTCCCCGAGGATACCATCAACGCAGTAACCTTCTGATTAGGTACTAATGTACTTGTCATTAACGTAGTCCGCTACAAACATTGAGGTAACAAAGAGTCCCAATTTGAAAGTCATTTCTTGAGTATTATCTCTTCAAAATGACCTATTTTATAGAGTAACTGATCACCATCCTAATAATGAAAAGAAAATAGGGGGTCACCGTGCTCGTTTCTTCTACATATTCGATCAAAATCACAAACAATTACCTAAAATGACATAAATTATGACATTTTTGTGCATTTTTTTTATCCATATTCACATCTTGCATCGTGTTTTCCATGCGAACGGATACGGTGACCCCCTATTTTCTTTTCAGTTTTAGGATGCTGAACATTTACTGTGTAAAATATGTAATTTTGAAGCTCTAGATTACGTTGATACAGTTATTTATTTAAAAAAAAACTCTTTGAGCCCTCCCCTCACTGTCTGGAGCGGACTACCTTAATATATGTTGGGCAGTTGTATACTAATTCCATCAGGTGTACAGTAGAAACAACTACATTCAATACATTGTCTGCCCCTGGTGACGCCCGTGTGTCTTTGTATAAACTATTTGGTCGGGCTTTGTTTCTATTGGAAAATGTTGTATATTACGTTTGTTATTGGTATCATCAAAATCTGACTGTATTGGTAGTATGATTGATACTTATTTACATTATGAGTGAATGGAGAATTGAAGAATTCCGGTTTCGATTTCTACGTGCAACCAAACCTTAATGTGAGTATTGATGCAGTCAAAAACCAAGTTCCGGTGACTAGAGCGTGAGAATTTTGTTCGTACCGTAATTGTGTGCACCCGAATCTACAACTGTTAGCGTAGAGCTCTCTGCCTCAAACATGTTTCTGGGTAAAGGAACAGCCAATCCGTATGTAATCAGAATGTATTATCAGCATCCAATTCATACTCCACAGGTATTGGGAATATATTATCAGCATTCTTTTCATACTCAATATAATTTTCTGTTCGTATTTTTGTTTTGAAGGCCAAGCTCTTATGGACATTCGTTTGAATGGATTTCCGCACCGCGAGTCAAAATAGCTTAATATCAAAGTTTGTTGTAATTTTTATATCTGCCCATTTTGCCGTAAACTCTTAATATAGCGCTGCACGTAGAATTGCTTGTAGGCCAATAATATACAGGTGCAATAAGGCAATTTTTCTCATCAAAGTAGAATGTTTCCATGGATTAAATGCCTATGTAACAGAACACAATGTTGAAGTATCGCATATTTTTTTTCGTACCAGACAGTTATAACATTATAACAGTGCTAGGTTATAATTTAGCTTGTACAAATGTAAGTTGAGATATTCGCACACCTACACAACAAAATCGAGAGTAATCTTTGTTTTGTTATGGGTTTTCCATCGTCGGTCGGATTTTTTGAATGTCGATAATAGTAAAATGGTAGTGATTACCAGAAGTGTGAACTAAAAATTAGCCCAAGGGCTAGGAAAGGTAACCAGAGAAATGTACAGTGCTTAGGCATATTCCAGTCAAATTGCTGCTTTGACATAAAAATTTCAGTAAAGATCATATTCAAGGTCACCAAAAGAACCACCTGATGTGACTTCCTCTCTATATATATAATACAAAACCAAGCAATCATGTCCATCAATCAATTTATAATATATCACGTCATATGTTACCTCGCCAATTACCATTCAGGGTCTGCTTAGTTCCAGCTCAAAAGATGCTCCATATAAGACTTCATACGGGTATATGCTTATATTGCTACTTTTTGCTATTTATTGTTACTTTTTATTCATTTTACTCGTGTTGATCTTTTATACATATGGATTTACTACTATTGCAAAGGTTCACTACTATTGTAAACCTGAGGCGTATGTACAATTGTTTCGGCCCCATACGTCAATTTGTGCATATCATGCCATTTTGGGTAAACGTCCTATGTATAAGACGCTATGAGAAATTTGAGGTGCTTCATCTTTTAATGCAACACATGTGACCCAATTAACATGTTCTGAAATAAATATCTTATAACTGCTCTTTAGAAAAGATAGAGTGTGAATTTGGACATTTATTAACCCCAAAATGACTGTTTTGACGATTCAAGGTCATCGATGGTCAAACTCAGGGTCACCACACAAATCGGCTTATATGAATTTCTATTTGAAAATGCCAATATAATTTTTAAGCTCTATCTTCAGGCATTCTAGGAGTATAGGTGTACCAGCTACCATCATGAAGGAAAAAAGTGGCTAAATTAAATTTGGACATTTATTAACCCCAAACTGACTGTTTGACCATTCAAGGTCATCGATGGTCAAACTCAAGGTCACCACACAAATCGGCTTATATGAATTTCTTTTTGAAAATGCCAATATAATTTCAAGCTCTATCTTCAGGCATTCTAGGTGTACAGTTGTACCAGCTACCATCATGAAGTAAAAAAGTGGCTACATTTAAAAATGAAAGTCCTGAATTCTTTTTAAAAGGTGAATGTTTCTGCCTATACTTAAATTCAACACAAAACCTCATATGATTTTTGGCCATAACTCCGTTCAGGATGGTCGGATCAATTTGAAATTTTATATGTTTCCATTTGGCACAAAACCATAGTTTTTCTCCAAATTTCAGACTTCTATCTTGAAAACTGAGAAAGTTGGCAATCTGGCTCAATGTTAAATAGTGGACCCAAATCGGATAACAGGACTTCAAGCAAATTTGGGGATTTCATGATCTTCATTCCGCTAAGAAATGTAATATGAGGAAAGTTTTTGAGTTGGAGACTCATACAGGTGTATTCTAATAAAATATCATTCTTACAAAGAACTGTGCAATGCGAACATCGAAAAACATGCTAAATTCTGTTCAGACTCGCAAATTTCATGTTTTGAGTGAAATTTAACATTGGAGTAGATTGCCAACTTTTTTTAATTTTCAAGATAGAAATCTGAAATTTGGTGAAAAAATATGGTTTCATGCCAAATGGAAACAAACAAAATTTCAAATTGATCCGACCAACCCAAAGGAAGTTATGGCCAAAAATCATATGAGGTTTTGTGTTTAACTCGACTTTAGAAATGGCCCAAAATGGTTAGTACCGCGATTTGGGACAAACAAACGGTCGACATGCACAGACCGGCGGTTCAAGGGCAACGAAACTTATGCACATCATGAAGGTACATGAGTTGAATCTTCGAAACCAAAATCACAACACTGATCTCAATCTCAACACTGATCGCCATTTTGAAAATAAATACGAAAATCAAACAACTAAACTGTACCTCCATCTTGGAAATTTATAGGCATTTACGCAAAATTCTCGAAACATTCCTCTGTAAACTTCACAGATAAACATGAGGACGGACAACGGAAATTCACAAAGGTACATGAGTTGAATCTTTGGAATCACAAATTTCAAAACTGATCAGACAGGTTTTGATGAAATGTCCGCCAATGTCCCAAACTGGTCATATTCCATCAGAAATGGCCGCCGTTTTGAAAAAAATTGCCAAAATTAAAAAAATACCCCCCCCCCCCCCCCGCCCCCCCTTTGAAATAGTTGTAGGCATTTTTTTGCAAACTTCCAGAAAGATTCCCCTGTAAACTCAAAAAATAAAAATGTCAATGAACGACGGGCGCAATGCCAGGACAATAGGTTTTCGGACGGTAACCTTAAACCTTGATCGAGATCCTTCTAACTGTGTCACTTCGCCTGTGTTAATTCATCACCCGTGTGAATGTAGTAAATTGCAAGGTGAATCCGAATGTGATTGCTCAATCCATTTGTTGATATTTGGAATACAAGCCGTGCCCACGTGAAGACGTTGGAAGAGAAGTTATTAAATAAATTGTCCACCCACTCACCTATGAGTGCATGGGTAATTTGATGGCATTGAATAAGTTAAAATAGGTGTATAGAATTCGTGCTTTTAGAAAACATACTTTCTAATTCAAACATGTCAACCAATGGTAGTTCTCATGTAATATCAATTGCATGGTAACAGTCGTAACAAAAGCGATCGGGTTTGGTAAATGTCATGGTAAATGTCAAGATCACGTTTTATTTGAGTTTGAGAAATGTGCAAATTCTGTAACAAAATGCTTGCAAAGGGGGCAAACAACCCAATTACAGTTTATAATGAGTGTAAATACAGAAGATGGTCCGGGGGGGGGGGGGGGGGGGTGAGTGATGGTGTTGACAACTGTTCGAAGGCCGTTTAATTGAAGTGAGTTTGCATCATGTTTATATTCAGGAGAGGCTCACAGCTACCACATAACATATACAAGTCGCTGACTTCTTACGCGCTTGAGCGGGCCCCAAACCGCAATGGACTTGTTTCGAGTTCTAGCGCCCCAATCCCTGGATACGTCCCTGAAATATGTAAGTGGTAATGAATAGATGATATTATATAGGAACATTGACCTTAATCTCTGATTGACAAGAGCATCACATCCTCATAATATAATGTATAATATAATATATTATAATATAAATAATGTATCAGATCGACAACAGTGTTAACTCAAAATTGACCGTGGATAAAAACTCCTGGAGGGATTGGATAGTAGCATTTGAACGGTTTATAAGGATAACATTATGTGAATAAATTGCCTGTGCAGTATCCTTGGTATTGTTCTTTTATTGGTATCATCAGAAATAAATCTTTCTGTATTTCTGGTATCATCAATTTATTATTGGTGGTACGGTAATGTCAGTGGTACGGTAACGAAAGCTTGTTCGAGCAGACTGGACAGTCCTCACTACATCCGTAATAACATGAAAGATTGGTATAACATTCAACTTGCATAAAGTGTGCTAGCGTCTTTCATTGTCGTGAACACACATTGTGCACCATAAAGTGCATATTTACTTTGAGACGTGCATTCAACATTGTGTCGACGATTATTGACGTTCACTGACGATGGCTAGATCCAACATGCGCTGGCAACAGGTAATGTGTTGTCGCATTATATAATATAATACACAAAATATATTTGGTCAACATTGTGCATGTATTATGGAATACAATGTCACTATATTTCAAATACATTCAGAATATTAGTGATTATAATAAATATGTGAACGTTATGAAGATATACATTTATGAAATCAGAACATAGTCTATTAGCTATTCATATTGAAAACAGAAAAAAAAGTATAATGCCAATCTGATATGTTCAAGGTCTGAAAAACAAATGTAATTCACAAAATTGAAAAAGAAAATTGACAGACGGATGTGGTAACATTTTGCTTTTCTAAAACGACTGAAAATTTGTATTTGTACTTATCCGATGGCTAGATTATTCTATGAGTATGTATTAAGTTACATCCATCATATGTATATGAAATACATAAACCCCGAGGAACAGAGGGTTATTCAACATGGTCGAGGGTGGTTTCTCTGGTTTAAATCATACAGGAAACTATATGCCATAACCGGCTATGGTTTACAGCATTGATTGAACCCCTGTGAGAACAATGCAAATATGATTTGAAAACGTATAGTGCCCAAATCTCTCTATTTGGGGAAATATCGTTCAAAACGTAACGCCTTCTACTAAACAAACCACTCTCCGTATTTACCATATGCTGCCCACCTCTCCACTATATAGGCCATCGTTCAGGTGTACTCGTGAATAACCACAAAACCATCACACAGAAACAGGCTCTATACGCATCATTGTCGTCACACCAACGCACATTCACGTGCCACAGTCTGCTTGTTGTTTCATAAATACCGTGCATTCTAATGCTAGCATAGCTAACCAGTAGTGAAGTTATTTATTTGCATAGTCGGTGTTTACTACGGTTTGACGTATGTAACCAATCACTTAGCTGGGGGAACGCTCTAGATGATACGAAACGGCTGTGTGCAGTCAATACTGGCTTATTTACGCAGGCTCCCGCACTATAGGGCGTGTTCCTCCAGAGCACGTCATTGAAACTCGTCTGATTACGTAAAACAGCCCCCGTGATGAAGCATACTTACCAAACAGTCGGCCAGACACTGGCATCTTACACCCGTCTGGTGTCTTCTTCGTGTTATAATGTTAATCACGCGAACGCCGTTTAAACAAATATTTTCAAGCACTTGTTTTGTAGGTGTGGGTGGGCGTCAGTTCGAAAAGGAGTAACTGATTAAATTGCGTGTGGTGCATGTAATCCTCGCGTCCTGTTTTCAGTGCACGTCTTTGAATGATTTCGTTCATACGAACATCAATACAAATTGTTGATCAGAAAAAAAACCTACACAGCAAAGTACTACAGAGCAAAAAGTATTGCGTAATTTTAAGCCGCTAACATCTACACTCACACAGACAGGTCATGACCAGTATTTGTAAACAGTAAATACTACAAGTGTTATCGCAGAAATTCATACGGTAAACACTAAGCTGCAGACATCTCTTCTCTTACAATAGAACAAGTGATATGGGGCTGGACCAAATGACGAATGCTTATCAAAATAACAAAATATAACAACATACTTGCACCATATACACCTGACCAGACAGAGCATGACCTGTACTTGTAAACTCTGCAGTTTTTACATTCACTGTACTTGGAGATACTGCCTGCGATACTCGCACATGGCTGTGATGTGTGAGGTGAGTGCACAGCATCTCCTTGTCCATTCTACCACTGATTGGTGTCACTGCCAGTAGAATCCATCATAGACGATGCAATCAACTCTTTTTGAGTGCGTACTCTATAGTTTTCGTACACATTTTTCAGTATGTTGATGAGTCCGATTCTGTTTGACCTCAATATTATTTTGTTTTAATCGACTGTATTTACAACAAATGTCGTGTTTTACTGACAGTCTGCCCGCAGCGACGAGAACGTAGTTTTGAATATGAATGAACGGTCGAGCTGAATTCCTGTTCCAAGGGTTATTAAAATTGTATTTTTTACTGCTTCATCATAATCTCCACAAATAAGATCGATATTTGCATTAACAATGAGTGCAAACATTAAACATAGGCGGCCGTTTACACGTACGGTATACTATTCGCATACACATGACACGCATTAAAACATACAATACATTTATTAATGTCATTGGTGCAATTTTCAAACTATATATGGTCGTTCATTTTTTACTGCATTCGAGAAAAATGCCACCCTATCCATTGACGAAATCCTGCGTTTCATATATCGTTTCATGTAGTCACATGACATGGGGTAGATCTTTACTTGAATCAGATCAGCCTTGTGTTTGAAATGTCTCGTGTCGTGTAATTATAGAGTACGGGGGAAGATCAGAAAGTCATTAACACAGCAAGACTCTCATCTCATTGGCATAATCACTTGAGTATACGTGTTACTTATCTACCTGTAATTATTCTGACATGTCGGATAATCACAGACACCCACACATGTATGTCATAGCAGAAAATGGGTGTAGGCGGGATGGCCAATTAAACTCACGTGTAACTGATCTAAATATTTTCACGCTTTACCTTTACTAATAGTGAAAATAAAGTACGGATAGTTGACGAAAGTATATGACAAATGAATATGGTGGATCTCATCACTGAAGAATTAATATCATTGGTCGTACTATCCATTCTCATACGACGTCGTCAAAAAAAGTCAATATGAACGAATTCCAGTATTCTTTACCTAGAAATACCAAGACAATACCAAGATCGAATCTTTCGTGAAAAATTATCAATATTTCTTTCTACATGTGAGAGTTGTCTATTTTGTGTCCTACTGTGAAGTTGTTCTCATTTATAATTAATAATATGGATAATTTATGGGAAAAGGTACGTTAATTGACTACTAGTGCGACAGAAGTAAACCACGTATCTGTACATAATGTAACTAATCCAAAACTTATAAAACATATTTCGAAAAAGTTGTTCATTTATCATGTTTATATGGAAGCTTGATCTTGATATTTTATTAGTTTACATTCAAAACCTATATAACATTTAGGGTTGTTTGGGGTTATGTTTAATATATGAGTGTGGGTGAGTTATATAATTCATATGTACTATCTTGACACCATGTTTCCACATATGCAACGGTATTGTATTTCACACAATGTCATGCATCATTGTGAATTATTATGACTGTGGTATGTGGACCATTGAAGGCATCAGGAGTGGCACAGAACCCCACCTTCTGTCAACATGCGTGCTGTTGATAATATCAGTGGTTAAAAACTGGCATAGTACAATCATATAGGATGTTTAGCACAAAAATAGTAATACTAGTACTAATAGTAGTACATGATGCTAGTACCATTGGATTTCTGCACATTTGTTGGTTCATTCTATCAGATTATTACATACTTAGTGTCACACATTTTTCATATTTTTTAATGTGCTGTCAGTAAAATTTAAAAAAACACATATTCCAACTTCCATCTTTTTTGGTTATAGATTGTATTTAGCCATATATATCGATTATTTCTTAATAATTATTAAATGCAGTTTCCCACAACGACCGTGTATTATGAACCGTGCGAGGCACATTCAATGATTAGTTCAGGTCATACCTAGAGACAATTTACACTTAGTGCGTTGCTATTTTGTGGTAGATATCTCTAACCATCATTGCATGTACAGTCGACTATCTAGCGCTGACCATCTATGTAGTTCATCATCCCACGCATAAAACATCATCAAAGCTATCAGAGAACATGATCTCCTGCATGGATGGGGCAAAAATGTGTGTCGGCGGCAATTGAACCAGCCTTGTGGAAAAAAAGTGACAACACCGTCAGACAACCAGCTCTATTTGTGGAATGAAAATGCTCAATTGATAACAGAAACTGGCTATAATGATAGTTTTGCAACTTCGAAATGCACCTTGAAACTCTCAACAACTATTTTTATTTGTAGAGTGGGTGATGTCAATTTTACGCCAATGCCATATGAAAAACACCTGTGCAACTCGTCTTCTGTGCAACAGAAATATGACATTTGAACTGCAGTATACCGGGCATCATGGATATATTTCCCAACTAAACGAGCTACATGTGTAGTTGTATTGGATTTTTGAGCACAGCTTTTGTCTGATCTATATTTCTGTGTGTTTGTCCCACTTTGTATGGATATTTTTGGACAGAGTGGATCTATTTATAGTTTGTTATGCCTATCAAAGCGAGTATCGGATTTCGCACTCAATAAATTTATATTCATCGAACTGTACCGAAATGTTTGATTGATTGCTTTTCGAACAAGCACATTTCCTCACAGAACATTCTCGAACATAGATGTATCGACTCAGCTGACTGTTTTGATAAAGTTTTTATGTCAACAGACCCTGGGATATGAAATTGAACCCCAGATCATCTGGGATAAAGGTTAACGATCCACCGTTGGCGTCACATGGGTTGACCTTCAACATGTATATTGTCACTACTTAGATACTTCAATGTCTGCGTATCTCGTATTTTTATATATATGTTTGATTGGTTCAACGAAAATATCAAGGAAAAAGTAACAACAACAAGTTTAATTCATATTTTATTGATACCTCAAAACAACACAACAACATAAATATAGCATATTCTGATCAACTAGCAGAGGTTTGACTTCAGATGTCGGCACATCGGAATATCGCCTCGTATAATGCTACATTTCGGCGATGTTCGTCATTAAAGCACACACTCCGAAGTCGCCCCTCATTTTGATTGGATTTATTCTGTTCCCCCTTCGACCCTTTTGCTTCCCCCTTTTCGTGAAGGTCTATATATGACAGGTTTATCAAAATATTTCTGCAATTTACAATCGATGATACGATGGAAAATGACCTAAAGAACACCATGATCCACATCACGTTGTGAGCTACACTTAGACTTTGCATTTTGCATTTACTGGCATCGGTAACTCGACATTATCACTACATCGTGTTCTTACAGAGGGTTCACTCAGTAATTGTCGGTTTGCCTAAAACACGTGCCTCTTTACAACGAGATAGACAAATGAACTAGCATGTCCCTTACTACGATAATAAGTATTTGATGTCTTCAATAGTCACTAATCATTGTGCAGAGTTCTCAAAGCAACGTGTATGAAACCCGTTTATGTCAATAGTTTAAGATAAGTATCTTAGTATTTTACGACACATTAACATGGTGGAGCGGTTGTCATTCGTGGCAGATATATTGGGTCACGACCTTAGACCGATGCCATTACCTATACACAGTTACACCTCCTCATTGTTATTGGTAATTTCGTCTAGGAAGGTAGCCAGTTCATCGATATTGTAACCAAAAGGGCCACACTGGCCCTGGTAGACGATTGAGCCGTCTTGAATCACGTACAGACGTTCAGGGAATGCCGCGAAAAGCTCAGACGCTGCGTTGTCCATCAAATCCACAGCGACTGGACACTTGTCCAGCTCGGAGCGTAGAATTCTGGCGGCGCCTATCCGGTCCTCTATGGTTTTGGGCTCGGGGAGGGAATACTTGTGGCTGGGGAAGTCCCAGAGGCCTTGGGGGTGTGCCTCCATGATGTAAATAGTGAGAAAGTCTACCGCGCGGTGGCGCTCATTGACAAGCGTCTTAAACTTTCTCAACTTGCCCATGAACGGAGGTCAGCTACAGCTTCCGAAGTTCACCACCAGGGGGCGGCTTTTTATAAAATCTGTCAATTTGCACATTGTCGTCCCGCCGTCGTTGTTCAAGGACACAAGAGGGATATCTTCAACGTTGTCTCCTTTCTTCAGCCCCTTTCGTGTTCTCCACAACGACAATGTACTGATTTGTTTGATGGCTTTGAAGCAACTCATCGTTCCCACAGTTCTTAGCAGCTCTTCCGGTCCCACTGGGTCATCCGGTTCGAAGTTCAGTAACCTGTGACTCCTCTCGGCCAGCTGCCTGATCCAGGACCCTGGACCAAAAATCAGGAGAGCCCTCACGGTGATGACCATGGCTCCGAACACAATAAGCTCGAGGGTGAGGCGAATGCTTCTGCAAACAACGAGGGCCCGGTGTGGCACAGCCATCGTACCCGATAGCCTTTTCCAGGCAGTCACTGAAACAGCTTCCTGCACCAAACAAAACAGCGGTAAACAACATGCATCCAGCTAACCATTGAGTGCGTTCAACGGCTGCTAAGTCTGATATACTAATGATTGTATATGACCAAGTATGGTATACAGGTGTCGGGGGGGGGGGGGGGGGGGTCATCAACCACATGTGTACTTTGAAGGAAATAACGTTAAAATTGTGAATACTTACATAAACATCATGATCAATTAAAGAACAATTTATATAATATAAAGTTGCATTTTTTCACTGTATGATAATGAAACAAGTTGCACTGTTTTCGTCATAATGCCCATGGGATATACATGTATTATATTTCAGTTCGTCATGAACGACAAATTCATATATATCCCTGACCTATCTTCTGACATTTACAGAAAAATTCTACGACTTGTCAATTATTTTTTTTTCCCCCCTTTATATACACATTTCTTTGCTTTTTTAAAAAAAATCGAACTATAGCCTAACCAACTTTATGCCTACTACTTAACCTTCCAATACGTGTCATTAAATTCATCTTCTAAAAGACAAAAATCTTAACGATTTATGACTTACCGTTCAAAGATATCACTTGATACTTAACGTGTTCTCCACCTCGCCACTCCACAGCCGCCTAATTACAGTGATTTACATTTTATGCAAAGTTTTGGCCGCGTCGAGCAGCCCGCCACTTTGCTTTGAGAACTTTGTACGTGCCTTGTCTTTATATACACTCACTCACATCCACGTGAACCGCCCTCGCGTTAACGCGTAAAAATGACCCGTCTACAATTGGTGGTTTCCTGCTCCCCCCAGCCCGTTCTTCCCCCTACACCTTATACCCAGCATGGGGGATTAATGTCATTACTGAAATACCTGGCCACTCAATATCGCTAATGTCGTGATAACTGGTGATGGTACACTTGCCTTATTTGCATATTATATTACTTAACACTGTAACTTAAGGAGAAGTGATGCCACTGAAGTTTTTTTTTATCAAATAAAATATTCCCGTGTGTATCAAAATTCAGGTGGCATACGCGTAAGGAGTGTAGGCGTGGATTGCTAGTAGAGCCGTTCTGATATTGCAGGCATATTATATTATAGTTGTATCAGATAATCATTTATACACGTGTATCTTTCCCACCCCCATAACTATCAATATTTCACAAATGATATTAGAAGAATCAACAAGTGAGCCAAGACAGAAACTATAGAACAGAAAAAAAACACGACATTTCATTGATTACATGTCTAGCATTTCGAATCGATAGCGCTTTTTATTTACCATAATTGTAGATCCCGTGTCAAATCTGAATTCGATGATTACTTACTATACTCTACTGTATATACTGGTGCTTGATAAAACACACCATGTACAAATAGATCTGAAGATGTTGCTTGCGCATGCCCTGTACCAAATGGATTCAATGACGATATGTACATGCCTTGTACAATGTAGATCTAATAATAAGAAGATAGATACACATAGCCTGTACCACATATATTCAATGAAGATGATATATGATATATAAGGAGATAGATGCACAAAGCCTGTGTCATATATATTCAATGAAGATGATATATGATATATAAGAAGATAGATGCACAAAACCTGTGTCATATATATTCAATGAAGATGATATATGATATATAAGAAGATAGATGCACAAAGCCTCTGTCATATATATTCAATGAAGATGATATATGATATATCAGAAGATAGATGCACAAAGCCTGTGTCATATAGATTCAATAAAGATGTTATATAAACATATCATGTGCAATTTTCATGTAGATCTAATAATAAGATAGATGCACATGTACCATATAGTTTCTATGAAAAAGAGAAACGTTTATAACTTCAGGTTTGTTGTCAATCTGGAGATGTTCGCCGGAAAATCTTGGAACATATATCCGGCTTGGGCAAGAATAACTTTAATAATTTGACCGATGCAATGGAATCAGCAACACTGAAAATATTATATAGACTTAATTCCATCTCACAACAGTGACCGGTAAATTTGTTGAATGGTTACCAAAGCACAGTTTCAATAACACGGTATATATTCTCGGAAGTTGTATAAAGTAATCTTGCAACCATCCTCAACTACGCAGTTCAACTTTAATTCATGTTTGGGGATATTTCTTAAACGCTCTCTGAGAATCCCATGGGGGAATACTCTTCGACCCTGGGGAAAAAATTAGCCCAAAGGCCAAGACAGGTTACCAGACGATATATGTTTCACATATTAGATACTGGCCGTTTCGTCCTGTGACGTTGAAAATAAGGTCTATGATCGAATACAGGGTCACGAAAATATCCAGCATATAATATGTAAATGATGTATATCATTCCTCAAATGTCCACAAGTGATTGCTAAGCTGTATTAACAAGGATGATATTAGCAATTTTGTCCTATAACCTTGAAAACGAGATCAATAGTCAAATTCAAGGTCATCTGATCAGCGTATCTGATCAGCGTATATCAGTTCCTATATGTCCACAATTGGTTCCCAAGCTATAAAGTCGATAAGAAGCAAGATATTAGCCACTTTATCCTGTGACTTTGAAAATCAGGTCAACGGTCGAATTCAAGGTCCCGGCAATATTCAGCATAATTATATCATTTTCTATATGTTCACAATTGATTCATAAGCTGTACAGTCGATAATAAGCGAGACATTAGTCCCTTTCTCCTGTGACCCTGAAATTCAGGTCAAATGTCAAATTCAGTATTATATTAATAGTAATAATAATAATTCCTAAGCTTTACAGTCGATAAGAAGCGAGATATTAGCCATTTTGTCCTGTGACTTTAAAGATGAGTAAAACATTGTAAAACATAAAACACATCAAAACATGGTCAATTCAAAATTTCGAGAACAGAAAATGTTTCTGTGATTTCTTGACACCAACAGTTGATTCAATGGATCTAATGTTCTTAGGTAGATTGGGTGACAGCATATATCATTTCATATACGTGTATGTTCACAATTGATTCCCAAGCTGTAAAGTCGATAATAAGCGAAATATTAGCTATTTTCTCCTGTGACCTCGAAAATTAGGTCAAAGATCAAATTTAAGGTCGTGAGAATATTCAGCATATAACATTTCCTATATGTCCACAATTGATCCCCAATCTCTAATCTCAATATTAAGTGAGATACTTGATTGCATCAGAGAATTTAACACGGGAATGTCCCATTTGGGCCGAGTTTGGGCTCAAAATGCCCCTATTCGAGCGATTCAAGGGCAACGAAACTTGTACATGTCACAGGGATACATATGAGAAGTGTTATCCATCAATAGGAAAAAAGTTACTGAACAGATATTGAGAAAACGACAGTCAAAGTCCAATATTGGCCGTTTTCGTCAAAAATGGCTGCCATTTAAAAAAAAAGTGCGAAAATAAAAAAAATAAAAAATACCTCCCTCTCAGAATATTTTGGGCATTTTTGTTCAAAATGTCAGAAAGATTCGATCGTAATCTTTAAAGATAAAAATGTAGACGGACGACGACGATACAGCAATAGGTTATCGGACGAAAGGTTCGGTAAAATACTTTGAACCTGTGTTCTACAGAGTTGGACGTAAATAATTCAGTTAATTAATATAATCTGGCGAACATTTTCGCCGAATGGAGTAATCTTTTCGTCACTTACGCCGATTTACGTGAACATTTGCGTGTGAGGGGACGGGGTGACAGTTACAAAGTGTATTTTACAGCAGCTGTTCCTGATATGCAGATCGATTTTGTTCGGGTGTGAAATATGACAGCCGGGAGGACGATGAACGTGCATTTCCTGTGCATCAAAGTACGGTACTGTTGAGTTCTATTCATCACCAGCTCGTTCGAACTGGTCATTTCGAGCTCTAATGTGTCATACATATGCAATATTCTTTTCCTTTTACAATAAAAATTGTAAGCTTTTGATGTATCTCAAAAACAACATCTGTTATATAGGAACTACGGGAATAATGCCTATTGACTGCATTGTCTAAGAACTGTACAATGTTGACCCACTCACTGTCATCGGAATTGTCGTTCTAACCTTTCGAGTTCCTAGAAGGCCAAACATAATATCAATGCTGCAATTGCATTGTATATATGACTTCTCATTTGAATTTGCCGATTGTGAAACTCTAGCTTTAAGTATTCTGGAATTTACTCTATACAACTCCTATTATAATGCCCCTGATGACGCCAGTGTGTTTTTGATAAGGTATTTGGTCGGGCTTTGTTTCTATTGCAAAGTGTTGTATTTTACGTTTGTTATTGGAATCATCAAAATTTGGCTGTATTGGTGGTAATAGATTGATACTTACATTCATACCACTGAGCCGGTGACACTGCTGGTGGACGTTAATTCTGTCCCTGAGGATACCATCAACTTTGGCTTGTGATTAGGTACTTGTGTACTTGTCATATATCTATTCCATGGGGTTTGTTTCGACTTTCTAAATTATTTTCATAGGTTGTTGGGCAGTTGTATACTAATTCCATCAGGTGTACAGTAGAAACAACTACTCTTACCACACTGACTGCCCCTGATGACGCCAGTGTTTTTAGGTTACCAGACCTATGGTCAATATTAAGTATTGGCATGGCGTTGCGCCCGGCGTCCACCCGTCCAGCGTCCGTCCACATTTTTATCTTTAAAGTTTACCGTCGAATCTTTCTGAAATTTTGCACAAAATTAGCTAAAAATATTCCCGGGAAAGTTTTTTTTTGTTTTTTGATTTTCGCATTTTCCTCGAAATGGCGGACATTTTCGTTGAAAAATGCCCAATTTTGAACTTTGACGGCCACTTTCTCAAAAACTGTTTCCCCTTATATACGTCTCTGATATGTATAACTATGGTTACTATTGAATCGCCGGTCTCTGTGTGGCGGCCATTTTGAATTTTTGACGAGTCGGCGAAAAACATTTTTTCTGCCCCAAATCGCCTTACTATTAATTTTGGGCCATTTCTAAGCAAAAACATTTTTCACCTTTTGAAAACAATTTTGGACATCAAATTTTCGGCACTTTTTTCTTTCATAATGGGAGCTTTCAGGACTGTACTCATAAAAGGTCAAAACAGCCATTTTTGGGTCGAAAAATGCCAAAATTTGCACCTGGTCTGTATTTTCTCGAAAACTGTCTGGTCAGTTTTGAGATTTTTGTTTAAAAAGATTCCTCCTATATACCTCCGTGACGTGTATAAGTTTTGTTGCACTTGAATCGCCGATCTCCGTGTGGGGCCATTTTGAATTTTTGAGGAGTTGGCGAAAAAAAATTTTTCGCCCCAAATCGCATTACTATCCATTTTGGGCCATTTCTAGGTAAAAAAGCTGTTTCACCCTTTGAAAAAAAAATTTGGACTTTTTTCTTTCATAATGGGAACTGTCAGGACTGTACACGAAGAACACTTGAAGATATAGCTCAGAAATTGGCACTTTCAAGTGGGAAGTCATATATGGCGATTTGTGTGGTGACCTTGAATTTGACCTTCGATGACCTTGAAAGGTGAAAACAGAAATTTTGGGGTAAACAAAAATGCCCAGATTTGCCTCTATAGATGAAATGCTTGCAGATAGAGCTTATGTTTGCATTATGAACATATAGGAAGACATATATGGCACAACTAATGATGACCTTGAATTTGACATCAGATGACCTTGAGTGCCAAATGTCTGACTCGGAATGTGTAAATTGACCTGAGTGGCCTAAACGATTCCACCCAGATATATCTGTGTATCATGAACATATAGAATTTCGAATGTCGTACACATACATGTAATGGTGACATCGAAGTTCACACGGATGACTTTGATTGGTAAATCTCAAGGTCATATGTTCACACTGTGAACCTTGATTGGTAAATCTCAAGGTCTGTTACCTGCCAATGCTGCCATGGCCAAACCAAAATTGTCCGGTAACCTATCTTAGCCTTTGGGCTCATTTTTTGATAAGGTATTTGGTCGGGCTTTGTTTCTATTTCAAAGCGTTTTGATGGAATCATCAAAATTTGGCTGTATTGGTGGTAATAGATTGATACTTACATTATACATCATGAACTCTTATTATGTTTATTTATTTTTTTTATACCATTTGGTCGGAGATCGCTCCAAACTCACGTATATTTACTAATTTCGGACCAACAAAAATGTTTTACCAACCCATCTCAGAATCCAAATAGCCTTCATGCACAGGCCGGCGATTCGAGAGCAACAAATCTTATACATGCCATAATCATGATAATGGTATACATGTCATACATAAACGTTCCAACGGGTGAGACTGAGTCTCTCATACGGTCCATGAAGAGGACGTCCACAGGACTTAAGTTCGAAGTTATTGACAAACAACTTCAAATGACGTTTTGCTCCTCGTTTTTGTCTATGCTCGTAAAAATGGTTCACGACACCCTTCGAATTCATACCATGTTCATAAATGAGAGATGAGATGAGAGATGCATTAATTGGTGTGTTTTTTATTCAGATACATACTGGCGAAATTTTATCGCACTTTACGATACAAACATCAAATGACCCGCCGAACCTTGTTCAGAATCGGACGTTCCATGTTCGCTGTGAAATTAATGTGTTTGAAATATTGATGTAGATTGTCAACATTATGTTTTCCATTTAGGATACAATATATGGTGCTATGTACCAGTGCAGAACGTAAGTTATATACTCAACTATATAAACCCATAACAGTGACGGGCGAACACTCTTGGATATTTGACTTTAACGTTGGATAAGATCATAACACTGCCGAAATAGATACGAATCCCCGGACACGGTATAACCTGTGTGATGGTCGTTTCGCCTGTTGGATACGTTTTCCATGAAAATATGCAGATCAGTTTGACTGGAAACAGAAGAGAAATCAAGATATTATGCATCTACAATCCAAGGCAGATGTGGCAGGAGCACTGGTATAAATGATAATAAACAACCATAAGATATTGTTACGCTTTTCTTAGGGTAATTACTCATCAAAACGTGTTATCTTTGGAATTGAAGGGAGTTGGTAAACACCCAAACACAAGGGAACTTCGGACATCAGCAAGCACCTGCAAGGATCATGAACAGTATGGGTTTCGACTTGGGGTGCATGTTGTTAAGCAGATGGGCAATGCTTACATATTTCTCCCGGGAATATGTTTGTCTTAATTAAGTGAACTGTTTATGTAGCCCGATTCTACGAGTTTACGCTTGAGTTTTACGCAGGCGCAATGCGCGTAGTGTGGGTATCGTTTCATTGCATAACAAAACCAGGAAGTGTTGTTTTAGCTCTTGCTATGAGCATTTCAAACAGCAACGAGCTTCTGTATTCAAATTACAGTAATATGTTTAACTGAAAAGTTCAATTTGTACATAATTGATTAGCTTCTTAGAATCGAACGTATTTTCAATCGGTGTTATAACTTATGAGTTGACTTCAAAAGAATTAACGCCATTAGGAAACTTGTTTTGATCCGTATATTAGCACAATGATGTTCAATTTGTCTGCTATCCAAATATTACGGAAGATCACTTGGATTTGTGTAAAGTCTGTAAAAGTTGCCACTTTGGCGCTCGTTCAACACATGCGGTGCTGTTGCGGGCCCAGATCACTAATAGGCCAAGGCCTCGCGTGTTTGGGTTTTAAAGGAAAACCAAAAAACATCCTCGGCATGGTGTGGTACGCACACATCATTCACATACTTTGATACCCAAACCAAATTCAATAATAGGCAAAACATGGGAAACGTTAGTATCCAGACACCCTTGCTTTTGCGTCTCGTAACCTGTTGAGTCAACAATAAAGTGTAGTCAAAATGAAAGTTTTTATTGTGAATTGTGCAAAATATTAAAGGTCGGCATTGGCATCTAAGGAGATTATGAAAGAGTTTTTGTGCACCGATATCTGTGGTCTGAGCCAAACAATGTCGTAGTTTTATTTCCGCCGCTTCATTCCAATAGCTTCCGTGTTTTCAAGTCCTTGATGTCAGCTTTCAGGATTGAATTGATAATTTCCTGATTTTGTACATTTCGAATACATAAATCAGAAGTTCAAGTGTTTTTTTTTTGACGAAAACGAAAAACTATGGAGAGAACATTCACTGGCACATTGGTACGATCATAGATTACCAGCCACACAAAAATATAACAAATCAATTTTCTCAGTCTATGTTGAATTAAACATGACGGTACAGGAAATACACCCCCATCATCCGGTATCTAGACAATAACAGGTTTTCATATTTAAATTATATTTCAACTCTATTTGGATGAGTACTTCCTGTTGCTATTGGTGCTATGTATGTGTAGCGACCATGTGATATATGCTATTTTCCATCATTTAATATAATGTGGCGTTTCGTGGCCTGTTGAATTTGAATAGACATATACTACATGTATAAGATTGCCTGTGATAAACTTACGCAAGGCTACATCAAAGAATATATGTAGCACGAAATGTCAACGGACGATGGCACAAATTGTCCAATAAATAATCCACGCATGTTCTCAACTGTCATGAAATAGTTCTATTCAGCATTTCATAACACAAATATTCGTTATATTATATAAAACTGAGATCATGAATAACTAATTTGTTATTTTTATCATTTAACTAGATCTGCAGTACAATTATACGTACTAGCGCCACATCTCGGAATGTAAAAATCCTAGAAACAACATCAATAGTGTGAATGTCCAGCTTCTATCCCCAATAATTATGCAAACACGTACGATACAATTTTGAAAGTCAAGTTGTAGTCAGAGTGCCATCATTGTTACTGTATGACAGTTATGTGAATCATAATGCTGGAAATAAGCCAGTATTATTGCGAGACAGAGTTCTTGTTGGCATCTACCTATCTTGCACATATTCAGTTGCGTCATCATAACGTGGTACATGTTGGCATTATAATCATAAAGTACAGAGGCCACACCACGGCACATAACGTACCAAAACGTCATATAACACGCACGATAATTTTTCTTTATTTCTACACGCACTTGGGCCTTTTCAAGTCGATGTTGAATGAAAATTCCCTGAATCCATAAATGAGATTTATTCGATAGTCTTCTTCTGTACATTAAATAGTTTTATTGGAAATTAAATCATCTAGCCCTCGCTAAATATTATAACTGAAACTGGGTGAGATCCACGGTGTACCGGGTCGTTGTTTCTACGGTATGTATACTGAGGAAAAATATCCAGCTGGTGTCCAAACCGTTGCGAAAAACAAAAAAATGTAAATAGAAATGGTATGGACGTAATCGCGATCTTGTGAAAACTGCATCATTTTTTTTAACAAACAGCAAGACCTAATTTTCGGAATTCATGGCGGGATTAACGCATTATTCATGAACAGTTAATCGTACATCAACTGGTATATAAGTATTCCATCATATTTCATTTTTCAAGGCACTGCTGATTAATCAAAATGAATAGGATATGAAGACATAATGTTCTCCCAAATAGCTAACCAAATGGTGTTTAAACTACTGTGAAAAAAAACCACACTTTAGCAAGATTATTAGCTTGATTGACGTGATGTAATACAAAAATGATATTCCAGATATGATGCCAAGAATATTGCCTGGAATTTAGCGTGAGTACATGTTCGTCAAGTTCGAGGTGTTTCTAAGATAAGATAAGATAAGATAAGATATACTTTATTGGGTCATCAACGATGAAACTTGCTTTGGTCAGAATCATAACATGTACAAGGTGATACACATAACGTATTCACAAGTGATATGAGGACATGGATAATTAAGAATTGTAGATGACTATGCTGTTTGGTACAAATGATTTGCGGTAGCGAGATGTTTTTATGCGAGGAACATACAGACGTTTGCCGGATGGAAGTAGGTTGTACATACAATGGAGAGGATGAGTATTATCGTTAATTATTTTGGAGGTGAACATTGACAATCATGATTGATATATTGTTTCCAGATCAGTGGTGTTTACTTGTAACCTTGAACATAATTTGACACCACGTTTTAGTTTGTTGATGCTTTCCTGAGTTACGGAGCTAAACCAGACAATAATCCCGAAGGTGATAACAGATTCGATTACAGATTTATAGAACAGTGACATAACGGTTTTATTTACATGAAGCTTGTTCATAATGCGAAGGTATGTGAGTCTACGGAGTCCTTTAACATACAATTGGTGAACATGAGCAGACAGAGTTAACTTTGAGTCGATGATAGTGCCTAGATATTTGTACTGTGTTACAATTTCAACATTTTCATCGTTGATAAGGACAGATGAGTAACCAGTTTTACATTTTCTGAAATCCACTATCAATTCCTTGGTTTTCTTGACGTTTAGTTCGAGGAAATTAGCTTTACACCACAGAACAAATTGACTGATGAGACACATGTAATTATAATCAGCATTTCCAACAAGTTTGCCAACTATAGCCGTGTCATCTGCATACTTGAATATTTGGCAGTTTGGGAAATCACTTCTGCAGTCGTTTGTGTACAGAGAAAAACGTAGGGGCGACAAAACACAGCCTTGTGGAGCACCGGTGTTTACTACAATGCGATCAGACACAACACCTTGAAGTTTGACATACTGGGGCCTACTGGGGCCGCATTATTGCTTTACATTCCACATATTCACATGCACTTGTCTGAATGCTTTTTGATTTGGAAGAACAATGAAAGCACGAGTGTTAAATTAAACATCACGCGATTCAGCCTTAGTAACATATAATCATGCAAAAACCTACAATCATTGTAAGGCCACACCAAACTGTAATGTTGGTCGATGGATTTTTTGACCAAAATTTCTGTACGGAGGCGACTTTATTATTATTTTTTAAATGTAAAATTCTCATCAATGGATTTATGACAAAGATTTCATGAGGAGATTGTTTTTAGAATAAATTCTTCATCATAAAAACGTGTGGAGATATATTTTCAATAGTTATCCTATTATCCTACACTTATGTACCACAGGTCTGTCACCTGCAAGTAATGCTACACAGAGAATCACATCAAAGCAACCATTAAAATCTTAGTTGATTTATTGTAAAAAAAGCATGTATATCATTGTACTTACATCTAAGAGCTGCTGTTGGATTTCACCCATCACACACTACCTGAATAATCATATAAAACATGTATTTATACTGCCATTATTAAGCTATATACCATAGAGTGATACAATGACAAAACTAGTTGAGTGTGTTTTCCAGCACGCGGGAAAGATCGAGTTTCAACTGGCGGAAGAATACTAGAGAGCACGAGACCGAAGGTCGAGTGCTTTCTGATGTTCTTCCGCCAGTTCAAACGAGATCTATCCCGCGTGCTGGAAAACACACGAAACAGGTTTTGTTTTTATCATATGCTATGAATTTATGATTCTGAAATGTCTGAAGACCCAACACATGTAAATTAAATTGAAATTGTACCAAAGATTGTAAGAACTTCTTACAATCTTTGATTGTACCAGAGAGCGTAAATACAGAGAGTTGTCACTCCGCCGCCGCCATTTTGGATTTTGAACTACCAGCGCCTCTAGCGACTGAGTGCCAAGACATGGGGGTGCTGGCGGACACAGTCGTGGCAGTGGTAAATATCACAGAGATGTTCACTGGATGATAATCGAATCATATTAAAGTGAACTAGACTGTTGTTGGAATGAGAATTCTCGGCTTTCAAAATATTTTCCTTTGGCTCCTGCTGATGACAGAATGACGTTGTGGCAACCATTCCCTAGGGGGCAGCAGCCACACTGGAGATCATTCAACATTTTGCATTGGTCATAATGTTCTTATCATAATGTTCATATTTAATACTATAAAAATGCTATCGTAATTCTGAACATGTTCTGTTGCCCACACAGGCCGCATCCCACACCCAGTGACAGGCTGTGATTAGATTTGGGGTCAGTCAGCGTGGTTAGTGCATAATTTAATGCGTGATTGAATCTAACACACGAATGTATATATGTTTTTTGTATGTATCCACATTTCCAGGTTATCTAGTGTGTGTGGCATGGCATTTTGTAAGCATGGCCTAGCATATCAGTGTCAGCATATGTGATATCACTTTTTTAATATTTTGGATATTTTATTAGTAATGAAAATTGTGAGTTAAATATTTCCTCACCAATAGAATAGTAACACAATTACCTTTAAGTTCCAAAACTTAATGTTATTGGGTTGTTGTCGATAGTGAAATTACATTGTATTTTTGTGCCTATTGGAATAAAATATAATACGATCATGTTTGATTTTCTCAAAGTGAATTGTTTCTATAGTCAGGATATGAGCTGTAATCGTGATATGATATCCAGGCTAAACCAAGATATGATATCCATGCAACGATGGTGAAAATGAAAAAATAATAATTTGACAGTAGTTATATTTATTTATTCATTTAACGTGTTGAACGGTATACATTTAATCATCACACATTTACTCACAACATTACGCGACATCACTCAGCAGGTACATATTACATATTTAAGTCACATTTATTGATGGAAAACCAAAATCTTACTTTTAATCACCATACTAGTGTGAACACATTTCGAAGCACATTTCATGACATGAACAAGATTGGTTTCCATTAATTTTCTTTTCACAACTCTTGTTGTATATGTTACACTTATATATATGTAAATCAAAAGATAATTTAACAGATATGACATACCGGGTAGTTAAGTAAAGGCAAACAGCCTGTTCAAACAACACATTGTTACTTCTACTTCTCACCACTTTCAAGTATTGATATTACAAGACCATTGTGGTTATTCAGACACAGTTTATGACACAGCTTATGACAAGTGAAAATTATTTTCATCATCCTCAGAAATGGAGACTACATTCACATGTACTGTAGTTTATAGCACAAGATAGTGAATATTCTCATCACCCTACAAAATGGTGAATACCATATCAAAACACACATGTAAATCATGGCACAGTTGGAAAAAGCAGGCTAACTTATTACATTGTGCAACAATGTGAAATATGCAGTTTGACATCTGTTATCGTTCAAATTACCTGCAATTTGAAACATGTGACAGTAGATATATAAAGCTGGTGTTTTTGGTGAAAACAGAGCTACATTATTGAATAACTTAACAAAACTTAGTATTATGTACACACTTTCATCTGAAAGGTTGAATACTTCCACATGTCTGTAGTTTGACTCGTTGTTCCAACACTCCTTCACTGATGTTGCAATACTTGTGCCTTTCGATTTTTCTTCCTGGTTTTAGAATCCAGCATCGATCTTGTTTCGAACTTGAAGTAGTACTGGATCCTGCATCTCAGATCACACTTCAGGATAGCAAGCCTCCATTCTGCATGATCTGGGCACAACTTCAGTAAGCGATCAGGAACACTGTCGACAACTTTGCTCAGCAACAGTTTGTAGATTCCCTTCTGAACAAGCATATGAACGATATGCTTCTGGAAAACTTTTTCAACGCGCTGAAGATATCTGCTGAAAGATTTGGATGGAACGAATAGTGATCCGAACGCATTCTGAGATGACGACTTGTACGCTTTGAAATGGCACAACAATTCATCACTCTCTACAACAGACGATCCTCGTTTGGTCAACTTTCCAATGCACACCTGGCATCTAGATTCCACATCCAGTTTCCTGACGATGTAGCCACCGACATACGTAACCACATTTTGAACTGGAAGAGATAGTGAAAAGTCATCAACCACTTCAACAACCAGAGCAGGCTCATCTTCTCTGGCCTGTCACTGATGTCATCAGCAGCTTTCCTCTTGGACGTAGCAACACTGGTGCACTCATCCGTCATGTCGACAGTTGTATCTGGAATTTTGCTGAGCTCGTGAAGTGATGCAAGTAGGTCGTCGCCTTCTTGAAGACAATTCGAGGAGTTGACAGGACTCATAAGCATATTGGTTGACAGCGCACGAAAGGCAAAGATGAATTCCTGTGACGATGGGTTGAATCGGTGTCCACCCTTCCCTCTCACCTGTGCGAATAAGTTCTCAACGCAGTCTTGATTTATTCTGCCCGTGAGGATGAACTTGAAAGGGCCTTCCTTGACGAGATCTTCCATCATCATCTCCATAGCATTCAAAGACTGCAACAGAGCTTCAAAACAGGGCTGTGCTTTATTGCGAGTTGTCGTCAGCCATGTTGTTATGATGTCCCGATGTTTGCCGATAGAAGCCAAGTCGTCCTCGGAATTAGTCAGAGGGCGGCAGCCTTTCTTAGAGTTGAAAGATCTGACATTAAGGAAATCGAAGGAGTCGTTGACCTGTTTCAAGAAGTCTGCTGTGTTAGACGCTGACTGTGGCATCTTCCCCAATGCAACGAGAGTGTGTATTCCTGCATACACTGAATGAGAGCAGACCTGTGCTGCCAGGTTCACCTAAAACGTAAAAGTCAATATGTTGCTTTCAAAAAATGCAAGAAACAAAACAGCAGAAAAAATAATAAAAAATCGGGATACTACCAGTAACTCAAGACAGGTTTTGTAACTTTACAGGGAAATCTATTGGTGCAAAAAAGAAATATTTGCTGGATGCACCACAGGCGATGATCGACGAAAGTTAATAAAAAGGCTAGAACTGTACACAACATTTACCTCAAAATGTATCTGCTTGTAATAAATATACTTACTCGCATTGGGGAGAATGGGGGAAGAAATATGTGTTTCGAGGTCAGTTTAGGCGCAAGACGAACGGGAAGTGTCACATCAAACTTGTAGAATGAAAGGACATCCTTCCAGGAGGCAACCTACAGACATACAAATATTTGTAAGTCATAGTCTCTGACTTCCTATTAAAGTAGTACATGTACACATTTTGAAAATAAATTGTTCTCATTTCAGATATATCATCAGATACAGGTACATGTGAAATATGAATTACATCTATAATTCAAGTAACTTAAAGACTAGTGGAATTTACCGAAATATCTCGATAACTGTTCCATCTGTACAACGTTTCACCAATGTGTCCTACTTGATTAACTATTGGGTAGATCATTCAGTAGATCACTGATCACAACATTTCCTGGACCGGAGTGTAGGATCGTATGGCAACTATAGCTTTGGTTGAAAAAGAAATTAACAAAACATGAACATTGAACTAGATAAAATACAAACAGTAACACTCAGTAAGCAAACAACAAAATTTTTTCATTAACAAAATATTTACCTTATTTCCATCGTACTTGATGTCCTGTTTCTTCAAAGTGTTGCGAATATTCTTCAAAATGTGTGGCACGTCGTGAACGGCATAGACCTTCTGACCCTTGAACTGTAATTTTTTTTTCCAAAGTTAATGCCAAGTGCAATCCCAAGTTCATCATTTCTGCACTATTTACTAGTATACAGTTTTTATTTTCTACATTTAGGTAACAAATAGCAATTATTACAATTTAGATACCTTGAAAAATTGTGAAATTGGCTGACGCCAAGTCCAGCATAGAGAGAACGGTTACAGGACCCTTGATCACTGACTACCACTACAGGCTTCAAACCAACACTGAAGAGTGCATCCAGGGAATGAAATAGCAAAACTCTGAGCTGGGAAGCTGGGGCAGCGTTCTCCGAGAAGTAAAACGAAAGGGGTTGCTTCCATTTCTTTGCTAATCCACGCACCTGTAATGAATTCAGCATTCATAGAATGTGTAGATGTGCATTTGTACATGTAGATTGGTACTTACTGTTAATTACTAGTAATCAGAATGACCTCACTTAGGGTTACAGCCCAATGACTACTGTGACTAAGAATAGGAATTGTTTTTTACCATGAACACAAGGGCCTGGTTGCAAGCACGAGGTTGCTTGTCTGTGAGATGAACCAGTCCGCTGACCTCGTCACGTTTGGGGTCATACTTGAGCTGTTTCTTGAGGCTCATTTCATCAAACATCACAACGCAGTGTTTTGTTGTAGTGTCCATTGCTTGTGTCTTTATCTTGAGTAACTTGAGGGCATGCTGACTCACGCCCGGCACGGATGGTATGGCTCGGACAAACCTATACATATATACATAACATATTGTGTAAACCACATGGGTGTGTGTCATTATGGTTGCATATTTATGTGTTCTTATCATTGCCGGCCAAACCATCTAGGGTTAATATTTACGTACCTGTGTAAAGTGCTCGGAGAAGGCATCATGAACAAAGACGTGAGAGTTTTGTACGCCTGCTTGCTGCGAAAGTATATGCCCAGTGCAACACCTTTGTCCTTAACAGTCCATCTATGACCCGACATGTACAGAACAGAAAATACATGTAGTTCACATGCTTCATGGCAAAACTAGAAATATGAGCAACGGTTTATTGTGCGGCGTTAGCCGTACTATATCTGTTAGTGTAATTTTGACCCCATGGTACTACTGGTGAGGAGCTTGTCCATGCGTGGACTTATTGCTACTGAATTAAGTCAGCGATGACATTATCCATATTTTATGTCATAATCTCAGATTACAACAAAGTTAAGTAGCAAATATTGAACAAAGAAAACACACACCTTGGTCATTTGTGGAAAGTGCAACTAAAACACATTTTGGCAAGAATAATGGACGAGTCGACAAACAAATGCGAGTAACAATCAATTTTCGCATGGACAAGCTCGGCACCAGTATTGGAGGTACTATGGTAGTGTAAGACCATCTACGAGAATTGTTCTCTGTGAGAGGGAAGTAGAGAGTTATTACAATACGAGTTCGAGTTACAATACGATTCGAGTTCATTGTTTCATATTGTTATCAAAGCGGACATCTTTGTTGTTATCAAACTAACCAATAGGCTTTAAGTTGATTTCCAAATATTGAGCAAGGGAAACACACACCATAGTCCTTTGTGGAAAGTTCAACCAAAACCCATTTGGGCAAGAATAATGGGCAACTCAACAAAAGAGCAGGTGAGAATCAATTTACGCATGGACATCAAAATATTCGACAGGTTGTCATAACGTTCAGGTTCACAATTAGAATTTTCATATCACATAGAAACAAGACCCACAATATTTTGTTTGGTTGTTTAACCAAGAAATGGGTTTCGTGTCTACTTATCCTTGATTTTTTTTCGTGTTCACTCAGCCTCGAGTACTGGTTCTACTCTCCTTTGTCTCTGTGGCCGCACACGTAACCTCAAGTTCTGCTGTTGTGATGCTTGTACATAAATGTGATACTGATTTCATGCAAAGTTTAGTGAAACTATAAATCCAACAACACATAATAAACACAGTTAAATCAACCACCGTTACTGATTAACCTTTATTCTCCCTGTTGCAATTTCTAAGCTGCCCTTCGAAGAATGTTGCTGTTGCTGGCCTCAGTCCATAATCTAGAGCTGCCTTCACGATGCCGTCAGCTGTCAAAGGAATGTCTCGTGGGAGGCTGATGGCGCCCTCCAGATTTCGCACCTGCAGCTGCAGATCGACTACTTTCTGGAAATATTCCAAACAATACTCAATGATTATTTTTCTACATTATTTGTGGAAAATGAAATAGACAACCAAGTGTTCATGTAATGACATTAATACATGTAGAACTAGTTCTATGAATTCCAACAATGTAGTAGGTGACATGAATGTATATGTGGCATAGAAATTCAAGGAGAATATAAAGCTTTGAGATACTTCACACACTCTGACTCAGATGTTGACAACAAGCCATGCATATATAATGTCGTGTAAAAAATTATGTTGTTTCAATACCTCGTCAAATTGAACATTCTGCATAATTACATATAATTACCCGGGCTAAAGTTTCAACACTCTCAGTGGTGAATACAGCATCCCTAGAGTCAGCAGTGTTAACAACAGTTGCAGTGGCATCAGCACTAGGGGCGGTACTGGCATAACTGTGGTCACTGGCTGCTACTGTCCCGAACTGTGACAGAATGCCATAAACATGGAATTAAAGTATTCAACAATTGCATCTATAGATTGAACAATCCAATCTTTAAATTGTGGCATAACAATCATAGTGGTAAAATGTTATTAATTTCACTAACAAGTTGGTCAACTTATGTGTTCGGACCAGTATCACATACTTTGCCCTCTTTATATTTGATAAATGTACAGACAATATCCATGTGCTCACAAAAATCCATGAAAATTTTTTTGCATTCATACCTTGAAAAATTGTGGCGAAGATGTGCAAACGCCAACGGGAGACTCAGTTGTGACTGCGATCCGTCTGGTTGGAGGTTTCCTCTCCTTAGGTCTTGTCGTGTGTGAGAAGATGGTTGGAATCGCATTCCACACCAGCCGTGAATGTTGTTCCGTATTCATGAACTGATTCGGTTCAAAATGTTCGCAGCACATCCTACAATTGTCATATAGGTATTTCACATCCCGCTTGAATAGGTCGTCTCGTTTACAATTAATTACCCATCGTTTCGATCTGAAATAAAATATACTGAAAACATTAGAGAGTTGTAAGCATAGAGTAATCATCCAAATGACAAAATAATTCTTCATTAGAAGAAAATCATACAAGGTATAAATTATTCTATTAAATTTCTCGTCAGACAATTTTCAATTAATATAATATAGATCCACCCAAAGCGTAATTCAAACAGTAACTGTTGTCCAGATATCTAGTCACATATTTTGTTTTAAAAAATTTGGCAGCACTTCCCCCCTCTAGGCACTGGCCAGATTTTGGGTTGCATGCACAATATCGTGAGCAATCTGAGACATACGCTGTGAGTATGATTGGTTCAAAACTGGTCACATCGGGCAGATAGCATGGCGCTGATTGGCCATGCTCATATTTGCCCAGAGTCATGAGAGTGACGCTTAATCATCCTACTTGTGCTCCCAGATTTTGTACATAGATTCTACCATGTCTACCCTCCACTAATTCCACAGAACATTTACCCAGAGCAGATCGGGAGCACATGTACAATCTTATTCCAGTGGGCAATCCTGTTTCTCTATGATAATCAATGAAAACGATGAGTTAATCAGTGACACAAAATGATAAATACGGCTGTATAGATAAAAAGAACATTTGGTGTGTAATAAAGAACACTTTTCTATCATAACCAATTGTCATTTCGGATTCTAAGTATGGGAAATTAGTTGGAAATAAAATTGCCCACGTTATTGTACATCCTAGCCCAAAGGGATGCACCCGGCACATCGTACATTGCACAGCTTTGCCGTTGCTTTGCTGATCGAATCCCGACCCAATGTAGGCCTAATTGTGAATGTTGTCATGACATGAACTGATACAACTTCACTTTTTGAAAACACCAACAAACCTTTCTTTATCGTTCGGCAAACGGAAGAAATGTACTGTGGGGTTTTTCTTCTTGCTTTTACTGCACCCTATGGCAGCACAAAAAGCACCGCCGTGTGGACGAGCAGCAGACGCCATTGCGCCTCTGGTCTCATCTGAGGTCTCGAGAGACCTATGGCACTCAGTCGCTAGAGGCGCTTCGGTCCATGAATCCAAAATGGCGGACAATGATAAACAACGGAAGTGATTGGTCTTCCTCTGTATGGTCTTTGATTGTACCTAAGAACCCCTTCTACTGAGTGGAAACCCCGCGTGAACATGAACGTTGCTAGGAAATAGTAAAAACAATGCAGATCACCCGGTCAAGTACTTTGTATTATGACGTCGCAGTGGTTGTACGTTTTTCTGCATGGTTATAAGTTCATTGTGACGATGTTTCATTGTGACGTCATAGAACACTCGTGCTTTCATTGTTATTTCACTTCAAGACAAGTAATGTGAATGTGTGGCATGTGAAGCAAAAGTGTGAAGAAAAAAATACTGTGTGTATTTTTGTGTGTATTTTAAGAAAAATTCATAGCATGTGATAAAATATTTAAGCGTATCATGAATGAGTCAAATTCATAGAATGAAGGATCAAAGGCTCATAAGATTATACATTATTCGCCTCGCCAGCCACAGAAATTAAGACTTTACTCAAATTATTGATGGGAAATATTATTTCACTAAAAAAATCCAATGAAATGATTGTGCGGCCTGCGGCCTTCTATTGTATCAGATACGAAATACTAGTTCCCTTATTGGCGACACAATTTAGAGGTCTGGGCAGTGAGTGCAACGAATGCAATCGAGATGCATAACGTTTTACAGTGATCGTAATCGTGGTCCCACGTGAGAAAAAAAATAACAAGCGTGATTCATACCAATATAATATATATTTATTATATATATATATATCTTCATAAATGGATCATAAACGTGCTCTCATGTGTGTGCAAAGTAACTAGTATTTTGCGTATACTTTCGAGAACCATCCGGTTCAGTGTTCATGGCGCTAATTAGCGTGGACTGGGGGAAATTTGGGAGCGTCTAAGGCGAAATTCAAGTCTCATTAAAATCATAAGGCTCTCAACGTAACTTGTTATCTGTCATCCGAGAACTGTTATCTATTGTGCGTCTGTCCTTTTTGAAGCACATTCTACATAGCAATCACACATTAGTATTGCTTGTTAGCTGTTAACCATCTTCTGCATATCCTGCACACCTATTCCGAATTTTGTATGGTGGTTTTCTCTCAAGGTGATCATTCGTTGTCGTTTTACAAATCCGGCCGTTATGTATATATAAAAAAATTCAATTCGGTGTGAAAAATCGTAGCAGCGATATTTTTTCATAGAAAGTGAAAATCACTTTTGAAAATGCGGCGATCCCATCGACCAACATTACAATTTGGTGTGGCCTAACGTCATAATACAAATTATTTGACAGCCGGGTGATCTGAATTGTTTATACTGTTTCCGAGCAATGTTCACGATTCTTTTACTCATGAGAAGAAGGGGTCCTTGAGCACAACCAAAGATTGTAAGAAATTTTTGCAATCTTTGGTACAATTTCACTTTAATTTACAGGGGATTTGAAATATTTCAGAATCATAAATTAATGTGATAAAAACAAAACCTGTTTCGTGTGTATTCCAGCACACGGGAAAGATCTTGTTTGAACTGGCGAATCTTGTTTGATCTTGTTTGAACTCGATCTTCGGTCTCGTGCTCTCTTGTATTCTTCCGCCAGTTCAAAGTCTATCTTTCCCGCATGCTGGAACACACGCTCACATAGTTTTGTCATTATATGCATACGTTTTGTTTGTGGATTATAGCAAAATATCCTAACCACAAAATAATTAGAAATCTAGTCAAGTCAAGATTTGGTGATTCCTACATATATTGTGACACGTAATTAAAAGAAATTACCACGTTTGTTGTTTAGTTTGAATCACTGCTCTTGTTTTTGAATTATTGTTGTCATTATTTCTCCTTTTTAAAATTGTCTTCTGATACATATTTTTTCGCAATATATTCAGCTGAGAGAGCTGTCCACAAAACCCTGTAGATATACTGGGCTTTCCGGAACAGGTTCCATCATATAGATCCCGTCACATGCGCGTCAGATTGTCCAATTCAAGGACAATGTTCTAAAATGCATGAAAATCGCCACTGCACGGAACGTCGGCATTGCTACTAATATCCCATCTTCATAATTCTAATAAACAAAACAAAAGCAAATAGCATTGAGAGTGGCTATTTTCAATTTTGGAACCATACACACATTTGATGTGAATATTAAGGACAGTTATTTGTCATAACAGATATCAACCTAAGTGTGATGAATACAGCGAAAAAGATGATACAGTACTGATCATACACCATAGGGACTCATAAAAAGTATATCCGTCGTGGCTGCAGCAAGTGCCCGTTGCAGACTCGAGTGGAATCAATTTGTAGCTCATTTCATTTCCCACCATTTTTAGGTTACCGGACCGATGGTCCGATAACCTATTGCCATGGCGTTGCGTCCGTCGTCCGTCCGTCAACAATTTTATCTTTAAAGTTTACGATCGGTTTTTTCTCAAATTTTGCACAAAAATGCCTAAAAATATTTCGAGAGGGAGGTAGTTTTTAGTTTTTTTATTTTCGCATTTTTCTGAAAATGGCGGCCGTTTTCGTCGAAAAATGGCCAATTTTGGACTTCGGCGGCCATTTTCTCAAAAACTGTCGGACCACTTTTGAGATTTTTGTTTCAAAAGATTCCTCTCATATACCCCTGTGACTTATATAAGTTTAATTGGCCTTGAATCACCGGTCACCGTGTGGCAGCCATTTTGATTTTTTCGACAGGTCCCAAATGGGACTTTCCCATGTTAAATTCTCCTATGCTTTATAATGGGAAACATTTTTCCTGATATCTCACTTAATATTGAGATTAGAGATTAGGAGTCAATCGTGTACATATAAGAAATGATATGTGCAAAATATTCTCGTGACCTTGAATTTGGCCTCTGACCTCATTTTCAAGGTCAGAGCACAAAATGGCTAGTATCTCGCTTAACATCGACTTTACAGCTTAGGAATCAATTGTGGACATATAGGAAGTGATATATGATGAATATTCCCGTGACCTTGAATTTGACCTTTGACCTGTTTTCAAAGGTCAAAGCACAAAATGGTTAATATCTCGCTTATTATCGACTTTACAGCTTAGGAATCAATTGTGGACATATATGAAGTCATACATGCTAAATATTTTCATGACCTTGAATTTGACCTTTGACCTCATTTCCAAGGTCAGAGCACAAAAAGGCTTATATCTCGCTTATTATCAACATTACAGCTTAGGAATCAATTGTGGACATATAGTAAATGATGTATTCTGAATGTTATCATGACCTTGAATTTGACCTTTACCTCATTTTCAAGGTCACAGGACAAAATGGCTAATATCTCGCTTATTATCGACTTTACAGCTTAGGAATCAATTGTCAACATATAGGAAATGATATATGCTGAATATTGCTATTACCTTGAATTTGACTTTTCACCTCATTTTCAAGGTCAGAGAACGTAATGGCTAATGTCTCGCTTTTTATCGACTTCACGTCTTAGCAGTTAATTGTGAACATATAAAAAATGATATATTCTGAACATTGTCATGACCTTGAACTTCACCTTTGACCTAATTTTCGAAGTTACAGGACAAAATGGCTGATAGCTCACTTATTATGGACCTTACAACTTAGGAATCAAGTATGAACATATAGGCAATGATATATGCTGAATATTGCTATGACCTTGAATTCGACCTTTGACCTCATTTTAAAGGTCACAGGACATAATGGCTAATATCTTGCTTAATATTGACTTTACAGCTTAGGAATCAAGTATGAACATATAGGCAATGATATATGCTGAATATTGCTATGACCTTGAATTCGACCTTTGACCTCATTTTAAAGGTCACAGGACATAATGGCTAATATCTCGCTTAATATTGACTTTACAGCTTAGGAATCAATTGTGGACATACTAGAAATGACATATGCCGAATATTATCGTGTCCTTGAATTGACCAATGACCTTATTTTCAAGGTCACCGGACAAAATACTAATATCTAAAATATATATCGTCCGGTAACTCTCTTAGCCCTTGGGCTAATTTTATGGTTATTACATTGCGGGGATGGGAAGGAAGCGGAATCCAATTAAGTGCGTAATTAATATCATATCTGTATTTGTTCATTTGTACGTGTACACAAAGCCGATGAAATACAATTATGTCCGCGTAAATTAATCAAAACTGTCATGTTGATGGTTATTTGTATTATCGGGATGAAGCAGCATGTTTGCTAGCGTCAGTTTGCATATGAAGCACCAATATAACAATGAAACTTGCTAGCTGCCACTATTATGCTCATTTGGGATTGGAATGTCGGAATCATAGTCGCATAATTGATATTGCTCATGATCATAAAGCCAGAATGCCATATATTGAGTGTTGGAATATTAATTCGAGGATGATTTGTGGCTCATTTTTCTATGCACGAAACGAATCGATGCGATCGCCACAGATAATCAGCGGAAAAACATCTCGTTTTATTCTATTTGGCAACGTTCGGAATATTATTCTGCAATGATGATACAGTGTTGTAATCAGAAGGCCTCACAGTCATGTTTACTGATATACGAATGTAAAACTATCGTTGGTGCAGGTCTGCATGGTCCGTTCAAAATATACATTATCACGAAAAGTACATGGTGTAATCTAATGTAATTAATACTCAATTTTACGTTTGTTGCTTATTGTTTTCGCACAATAGTTCCAAGTCAAGAGCTTCTCTATGTAAATTCGCAAAAAGCATTGCATTTATTGGCAAGCGCTGGTCTCCTTTAATCGATTAAATAACACCCTGGAGGGTCACATGGCAGGCACTATCTCCATTACACAATGCTGTGGCGTTTTGAAAGTCATGCCTTTCCTTTCGCATCGTCATAAGGAAACATTGAAGAGATCAGGTGAATCAACTTCGTCACTTTCACCTCTGATATATTGCACACGATATTTGCCCTAATTTGTTTCGGATTCAGGATTGGTATATGAGACCAGTAACAAAAATCACACAAAATTTATTATTACGGAACATTCCCGCTGGCCACACAAATAATTTTTCTCCACTGTATATTACTTGTATACAAAATGTTCCAAAATTTACCAATGCAGTCGAACCTTATAACCCCGAAATAAATCCATACGTGTACTGTTACGCAATACAGTAACCTCTCGAAATCTCCGATAACTCCTCGTATTCTAACGTTGCAAACACATCAGAATAATGACGGCAGTGTTCGTTTCCGCCAAATTGCATGACCAAATCTTGACACACATACTGACACTTTAGCGTGCCGCTGTCCGACTGAATTAGAACACAGTATAAGTGACCATGGCCTTTTGGCTGTCTGCTGATATCCTAGCTACTGAGCACGCAAAGATGTTACGGAATTTAGGACGTTGAATGGGCGATGGAAGATGGAGTCTCGTGATTGGTTACTTTACGGATGGATGTCATTCAGGCATTGATTGAAATCTTGCACAATTCACGACAGTGTTGCCTATTGTGCATTTATCAGGACCTAGATGAATCACAGTACTGTTAAATGAAAAGCAGTGAACCTGGTGAATCTATGACGGATTATAGATGTGAAAATGCAAGACACCATCATTTTGTCACAATATTAATATGAATAAATTGCTCATTTTTGGTTGGATTAATAAATACAGACACATAGTTTCCAGAGAATGATGCACAGGGAACCATAACATTTTCAGGATTATGTAATAATTAATTTCGCGTTTGTTTAGAGATACTGACGTATTTGCAATGCCTTCTCTATTTCGCAGAAGCGTTCCGGTATGGTTGATCCATATATAATACTGTTCCAAAGATGTAAGCTTGGTCATAATAAGCCAGTGGACATACACCGACTTACCAATATAAGACTTACCAATTTAATCGCGATATCCTAGAAACATTGTATAAGTCTTACATTCGACCGGTTTTGGAATATGCTTCTTTGGTTTACGCAGACCAGAATATATCAATAATTTCAAGGTTAGAAGCGATTCAGTACCGTGCCGCTTTAATTTGCTCTGGCGCTCTCGCCACTACTAATCGTAAGGATCTCCTACGAGAACTCGGGTGGACTCCTCTATCAGAGCGGAGAAAAATCACTACCTTGCGCACTGTATATAAATGTTTGCACAAATTGGCCCCGACATATTTGTCTGGTTTGATTACACCCTTTATCCGTAACGCTGTTGAATATAGACCGCTACGTGAAAATCCAACATTTAACTTACCTCGCTGTAAAACTGAGCGATACCGCCGCTCATTCATACCACGTGCCCTCGCCCTGTGGAACTCACTGCCAACCACAGTTACAGGCATCGCCAGTCTTGGCTCATTCACAGTCCAACTCAAATCCATCTTTTTATGTGAAAAGTCTCCTGTATGGTTCGATGTTGGCAACAGGATAGCAAATATTCAGCTGACACGATTACGTCTTAATAACAGCACGCTCAACAGCCATTTGTTCAAGAATAACTTGTCAGACAGCCCGTCTTGCTCATGTGGCGAGCCTATAGAATCTACCCTTCACTATATCTTGGAATGCTCAAATTACATTTCTGCCCGAGAAAAATTAATGGAATCCGTAAAACGTATTCTCTCAACAAATCAAAATTATCAGCCTTTGGCAGACATACCCGATAAAATTCTTTTCGAAACAGTTCTCTATGGCAAAAGTGTTCTTGATAACGACATAAATGCATCGATTATGCGTGCCACGCAAAACTACATAATATCATCTGGCCGGTTTTCCCGATGAATTTCAAATCCGCCGAGTTTTTGTGGAACAATGTACATATATGAACCTTATTGAAACATTACCACGCATATGATTATGTTGTTTGATTCTTGTGTTCCATGATTCGTGTCGATATTCACAGTTTATACTTTTTTTCTGTTCTATTAAGTGATGTTAATCTATGCGTTCATGTGTTGTTGTTGTGTGTGGTTTTCTTTTCTTTTCTTCTTCTTTTATTTATCATTTGTATTTTTTTTCATTGGAGAGTTCCGTGATTAGCTTCTAGCTATCGAATTATCCAATTCAAATAAATATGTTTAAACTAAGTAACTGCTTTTAATACATTCTATGGTTGTCATCAAGATCTGAAGTACACCAAATCTGTCATTATTATGCAGCAAGACATGTTTGCATGTTAATTTTTGGAAATCACGACAGGTGCCACTTGTGAGAAAGAAAATGCTCGCTCTTCATATATATATATCTGTGTGTGTGTGTGTGTGTGTGTGTGTGTGTGTGTGTGTGTGTGTGTGTGTGTGTGTGTGTGTGTGTGTGTGTGTGTGTTCATGAGTTCTACACAATATTCTTGTTGTGCCTGCCATTGGATTCTGAGATTGGATAATCGGTTTTGTTCACTCGGCATACTCCGTACGTGCGCATTGGCTCTATGTTCATTGACAATAACGACCGGAAACTCTCCAATGTGTATATACTGGTACCCGTGACTAGCATCAGCGATGATAGTCATGAAAAGTGGCAGAATGTCGTTTTGGAAGAAGATGGAACATCTCCAATTCCACGCTTCTCTTTCATGGTCCCACAATGGCGATATTCATCAGACTTGACAACTCAACATACCGGCTATTCAGTAGGGAACTGGCGACTATAAATGCTGTTCAGAACACTTTCGCGACAATCCATCATGAAAAATGAAGTTTGGATATTATCAAAGGGCCAATACAGAAACAACAAAAAATTGCTCAGGCAAGATAAATCATTGTGGTCTATTATCTAACCCTTCCGTCGCAAATCCAGCAGGTGTTTTTCCCAACTGAATGATACATATACAGTACGGCCAGTGTTTATTTTTCAAAATTGTTTCTAATTTAGTTCAATAATCGAAATCCCGTTCTACTGTTAGTAATAGGGAAATAATCTATATAACATGCCAGTATAACTGATTGAAGGCTATCTTCAGACAAAATCAATACTCACAAATGACTACAATGAAGTTAAATCACTAACGACTAAGCATGATGGAATTCTGAATAAAAATTGGAATTCTGAATAAAAATACAAACACGTGGTCATATGGAATTAAATGGTTAAAACGCATGCCCTGAAACTGTTTGATGGACCAGCAATCTTACTGGTCAGAACAAAATTGATGTTACTTTGTTTTCGATGGCCCGAAAACTCACTTGTCTAGGGGATGTATATAATGGGTAGTATGGGGTGGGAGGGCAATAATACGGATGTTGTTTTCCTTAGCTGCTTCTTACAAACCGAAGGAATCATGATTACTAAGGTCATCTAGTGTGAGGCTTCGTGGCCGCGTCGGTCCACATTATAGATGAAGCATTGCTTGAACCACTCCTCCCCGAGGCTACCCATCATCCGCGCCTTTTGGTACCTTCACAAAGTGTTTTACATCAAACATCAAAGTACACCAAACATGCAATCAATTATTTCACACATACAAGAATAGTGATAGATTCAATGAATTGCGAGGTACGGCCGATCAAATTCCGACATCTTTGGGCGCAAACAGCAGTGAGATTGTTGTGCTCATACGCATTATTGCTGATACCAGAAATACATAACGAGAGATATATCGTTATGTATTTCTGCTGACACACATTACTTGTGTGATTGGAACGTCCATTTGACATATGAGTTCGTTTGACTTTGCACACACGAACCTGAACCAGATCTTGCCTGGCAGTCTCTCGATTGTCGTTCGAATGGAGCACCAAGTGGAATTGCGATGGCTGCCATGTCCTCCATGTCACCACCTTCTGCAAAGAAAATTGTTAAAAAGCTGAGTAATGCTGAAGGAAAATTATTGTGATTTCAACTAAAGTCATTTTTCCCAATCTTTATCATTAGTTGTCTTTTGTTATTTTTGTTGTAATATTTTTCATACATGTTATCAACATAAATGGTTATCATAAAATGAATGCAGTATTCTTATTTAGGAAAACCAGTGCCTGCCATAAATTCGAAAATGTCTGTAGATGGCGAAATGAAAGAAGTGCCAAACGTTTTGTTGCAAGAGTCAACATTTATTTTGGTAGACATCAAAAATAATAAATCAACTTTAATCGAGGCTTTGGCAGCAACACCCAGCAAATCTGATAGTATGGCGGCATATTCCTATGCCTACGGTTTTCCATGGAGAGGTTTACGTAAAGTTAATAAACCTGATTTGTCCATATACCATTTTCGACTCATGTCCAGGAATATATTAACACACCTATATGTTACATATTATCACATGAATGTGTTACATATTAACACATTTATGAATGTGTTACATATCAACACATTTATGAATGTGACGATATGTTTTATTTGTCCAATTAAGCCACATTGTAAACATTGTATACCGTTGACAAAACGTCATAACTTGATCAGTCATCGACATCACATTTCAGAACAGGTTCTACTTTATTATATTCATTGCAACAGTCTTGTCCAGTATTACAAGCACAGTGCGAGTTCTGGATACTACCTCTATAGCGATAGCAACATCTCCCAGTGCGACATGGACGTTGTGTCGTTTTCATTGCTATTCGAACCATATTGTAGAGTGTAGGTCAAAGTGTAGAGGGTTTGATTGAGCAGCGGACTTACACAAAGGAACTTGAAATTGAGCACGATGTACATGCTGAGCAAAATCACTTGGGGCTGATGTGTTCTGTGTTTGCCATCTTCATCCCACAGACACTATGTCGGTGACCACACATGTCGCCTTCCAGTTTGAAACAATGACGGGCAGTAATGAAGGCAGTCACTTCTGACATCAGATCTGTTTTATCTGCTCCTATTTAACTACGTGAGTTGAGGTTGATGTCCCCCTTTGGAGGTCTTCGATGCTGTGGCATTTCCAATGACAAACAGATATCACATTGGCACCCCTTTCCTTTCAGAGCACTTGAGCCTTAGCTTAAGCTGGAACTGAATCGATGGCATAAAGATATCCGTGTCGTCGCCGAACTCTTTCAAGTGTGAGCCCCCACAAGCAACTGAGGCCAATGCAACCAAATGGACGATACTAACATCAGCTAGTTTATGTAGTGTATTCAGAACATGTCTTGGGAAATTGGAGTGAATCCAGACTTTTAGAGGTGTAAGTTTTTTTCCAGTGATAATCATTCTGCGTTGGTTGCACGCAATGTGTGTGATCAAGTACTCAAATCCTCCAATCGAGCTTTGTAGATTACATTGAAAACCACTCTCGCGGAGGTTATATCGACCTGTTTGTTCAATATCACAGTGAAGCACTTTAATGTTAAATATCATGGCAATTATCATGTTATGAAAATCTTCAAAGATATAACAACAAGGAGTCATACTTGGAACAATCGCAACATGAAGATATATAGCGACATGACGTTTACTGTGAAATTCTACAACGACAAAGCGTGTCAACTTGAAAAATATAATGATAAGTCTCCTTACTGTGAACAAAAATGAAACAAAACACGTCTTAACATGGAAAAATATAACTTTATGTATGGAGACAAATTTAGCAGAGCGTCTTCTTAAGGTGATTTGCATGGTAAGGCATGTTCACATGATATTTCTACGCCATGATAAGATGTGTTGTTGTGATAATTTCCATGGTAACACGTCTTGTCAAGATTATTTTTTACTTATCATATTACGACAATTTGCGATGATATTTACCATGACAATGCATCTAGCTGGGATACTCAACACGACAGGTCATGAAAAACTGGTTGGAGTGGATGATCAATTAACGCTTCCATAACGTCTGTGAAAGATTAGCTAAACATCACAGCACCCCAAGTATTTACGTGGAAATTATGTCAACTATGAACAGGTCAAGATTACTCCGAAAAATAAATAAGTATTTTTTCGCAGTGTCACTTATCAGCCACTGTACCAAGTGGTATTTCATACAGGCGGTGAAGTTGTTGCATAACCCTCAACTGTGCCATTTGTGTCATGTCGTGACCACTCTTTTGTTCGAACTGTTGATACGTATTCAAATACTTACTTTCAAATCTGTCTATCATCTGCGTTCAATGCAGCGTCTGCCAGAGTGATCGATTTATGATGCGAGTATTTGTTTTAACGGCGGAGGGGGGGGGGGGGGTGTTTAACGTTTGTAATATCTTCGATCAATGGAGCGCCTGCTATAGATAGTTTGATTTGCTATGCGATTACTTCCCGTAAAGAGGGGGGGGGGGGGCTTGGTGGCATTGGAACATTGGAAATACACCAGCATTGCAGACCCCCCGTTGGTCAAGGGGACATCGCCTGAACTCACTAGCAACAGATGAAACGAACCTGATGTCAGAAAGACTACTATCATTGCCGCATATTATGCTATAAACTGGGAGGTGTTTTGTCTGTTCACCACATTCATGCCACCATGTACGGAAGGTGAAGATGGCAACATGACGATCATATCAGCTCCGAAACGGAAGGTAATGCCCATAATAAAATGTTTTCCATCCTGAGCATCGTGCTCTCTTCAAGCGTTAATTGACCATCCACTTATTAAACTTATTATGTATCACATCATAACCCTCTGTCATGTAAAATTACATGCCAAGTTGTCGTGTTATCCAAATTGACAAACTGATGAACAGAGATGGTCGTTGAACCGAAATGTTCCAAAACAAGTCAGCTCAGCCAATCAGAATATCACGTTGTAGCTGAAAACGGTTTTAACGTTTGATCGTACGGATTATGACCTGTCGGAAACTCCTGGTCCAACCTGAATATAGTCGGTTTCGGACCCAGCTATAATGCTCTAAAACATTTTCAGCTGTGTGAAGTACATCCTTTTACCGTCCACGGAGCGTTGTTTTTCCATGATTTGGATTTTGCACAGCGGGTCTCGCAGAGGTATATGTTTCGTTGAACAAACTATTTGTAACCACCTTCGAGCAAAGTAGATATGTGGACTGCAGAGAAGTGGAACGCTTTGACCTCCAGGTTCATTCGATGAAGGAAACGTGTGATCTTTAGTCTTCGTTCAGATGAAAACTCGCAATGAAAGATTATGATTTTGTTTCGTGATCTGCTGCTGGGGTTCAATTGGCAGTCAGTCCCGGACACATGTATGTCTCATTCGAGAATATTGATAGGACCTTCAAAATGTCCAATTGCATCCTGATATAGATGATGCTTCGCGAATTGGGTGGAAACATGTTTCGAAACTAACATATTTTCTGTAAAGGCCATAGTAAACTTAAATCGCCCAAGCAATTGACTTTTGACTAGCGTTTAGAGATATATACTTGTACTACGTGAAAGTAGATCACATCATTAAACAAATCTTACGGGGGTTATTGGATGCCTGGGAGAAAATCTGTCCACTTGAAAAGCAATAATCGTTGGCAGATAATGGATCTGTATTTAATGTTGGACTTGGCTGGATGCAATCTGCAAATGATATCAGTTCGCATACACTGTTTTGCAATACAATAAAATACTAAACGTCTGTTAGTATCTATCATGAGCACAAAATGAAAAAAAAAAAACGATGTGCATAATGTATCCCTTTCCCATATCATTCTGGCACATTTTACTGCGCAAGAAATAACTATGGGCTATTGTGAATATCAGAATAATTGTCATTTAAATATAGTTCAGCTCTGCATTCCCTCTGTAATCTGATAGGCATGAATATTTAATGTGTTCCTCTCAGGGGTTATCTACATATTACGATACATTCTATTCCGATGCTAATCACCAAGAGAGAGCTAAATACTTACCTCAGATTATATTCTTGGTCTACCCATTTGAATGCCGTTACTAATGTTTACCTGACAGGTCTTATAATTTGTTCTGACAAGAGAACGCGATAAAACTCGGGGGGGAAAAGATTATGTCTACAGTATTATAGGCTGTCCATGACCTCATCGCATTTGTTTCTGTTTTTGACCGTTTATGTGTAGTTAACTTACATGATGTATATTGCCAGACGGTATGATTTTCATGACTGTAAATGATGACAACAGCTACCCGTACTCTCAAGTGGTAATCAAATCTGTGGGCAAGACAGACAGACAAGATATATAAGTCGATTTATATCGTGGTATAAAGTTGATTTATCAAGATACTAATTCGACAAAGGGAGAGAAAAGCAGTTGGTGGGCCCTTATCTAGTTAATGTTTATTGTATAAGCAGGTGCATTTGACACAATGTCTGCCATTGGGTAGACGAGTGTGGCTGTGGTTAGAAAATACATATGTAGTCGGACGTTATTCCAAAAAATCTATACATTTTTTTTTCAAAATCATCACCAGAATCCAACGTGCTGTGCAAGTGGTATTAGTTTAAGGTTATATCAGTTAAATTTCAAAATAACCTTATAACTTTATACATGAAAGTCAAAAAGTCGTTTGGAAACACAAATTGATAGTATGATTCATCGTATATACTTCCGTGTGCTCGTGACTCTGTATGATGGAAGGCAGTCAACTATGCCTTTTTCTCCCAGAACTTTGATTTTTTACCATTGATTAAATATAGCATAATATAAGCAATTCCTTTATGTATGGTATCACAATCTCCATGTGTGGTCAGTATGTGTAGCTGGTGATAAGAAGCATTATTGGCAATATCCTCTGCGTATGCCCGTATTTGTGCAACAAACAAATAGTAAGCATCCCCTTTGTTTCTGGATATGCCCGTATTTGTTCAACAAACAAATAGCGAGCATCCCATTTGTTTCTGGATACAATATAATATATTTCATTGATCTAAACGAACATGCATGGAACTAGGGGCACGTTCATTCACAAAATACGACAAGGGAAAGAAGAGCAATACAGAAAAATATCATCCCACATAATCGACGTGATAATGAATATGAAAGTGCAAACAAATATCGTGGTGTATCGGTGTTTACCCATGATGCCCCGCGCTGCCTCGGAGCCATGTTCACTGCGTTTATAACTGAGCGGCTGTTCAAATTCGCCATCATCCCCCAAACATCGCATCGATTCTGTAACAAAGCGCACGAGACAAATAAATAGCTTCAGGCTAGTTACGGGGCTGAACTCGCGGTTCTAGGTGCTAGACCCGAGTGAGATTTTGTCGGTGTTTAGTACAAGTGAAAGCTGGACAGTTCTAATGAACAAGCGATCCTGGATTGACTTCATGAAAAAAAAACTTGGTAAGTGTTCTTTTTTTTATGTTATTTCCAATTGCTATAGTCTTTTTTGTTAGTACTAAGTGTATAGTAAATCACATCCATTGTTTAAAGACGTGCGATAAGACAGCTAGTGACGAGCCCATGTATGATGACCCCTGATATTTTTATTCTGAGGTTATATATTCACGCGTACACAAAAACTAATACATTAAGAATGCAGACTTATTTATTCGACTATTAGATTCAGTTTGAATAGCGATATCGAATATACCGTCCACACGACTAGATTGCTTCTCTTTCAATGCCAGGTCGCTTGGTCCTGGATGTGCTACCATTCGACACCACTGACATATAAATCTCAGTGAATACATGTAGTCTAATTAGGATCAAATATCTAATCTCGGGTCCCCCAACATTAAAAATATATACCGATTTCGGTCGTAAATGTTCTGATAGCGCATTTCAATCAACATATCTCGGTTAATATATTTTGGTACTGATATCATAGAGTTGAACATATAATGTACAGCAAAAATGTCTGCCATGTTTGCGAAGTTTTCATCACCAACGAAGGTGGATTGACAGCGACGCCCTGCGCTTGCTTTCGCTCGCTGGACCATAGGTAATATGCTATTTGTAAACATTTCAGTTTTTTTTAAAGACAATTTAACCAAGCATATTGTACAACCGTGACGCATGACAAATGCTACTTATCCAACTTCTTTTAGGGTGTAATCATCTATACATGCAAGTACCGTCAGACTTCCAAAAGATGAAAGAGTTTCAAGAGCGGAGCACTGCCATAAATTTAAAAATATTTCTGTTGGTATATAGCACTGTTCCAATTGCTTTTCATCTCCAACATAAATAAACGTCTGCGCTCACCTTGAAAGTACGTTGTGACAAGTGATGGATACAAGCTATATCACTTTGTGAAAAACACTTATCGCTCACGACGTCTTAGAATGGAGACTTGAGGGTGTGAGTTGTGACGGGAATGGAGAGGAGTGCATAAATACTGGCTCTTTATTGACTGCTTATGTAGGCCAAGATCATAAAAAATGTATTGTCTTATGTCAGTTTTGGATTAGGTTCAACAAGTAACAAGTCGGTAGACCAAAGTCGTATTGCTCCATTGACTGATAACCTGCTATGATTAGTCTACGCACCACTGATGATGCAGTTTCCATACTTCAAAAAAAAAAAGATTAAAACAATTCTTGTTCTTTCATGGATGCTAAAAGAATGGAAAATAAACATGATTTGATTAGAAGCCACTGTCCAGAGATTTAATCGGCCTGATTGCACTTCACTGATGTCTGCAGGTGCCTTTTCTCACGCAAGTGACAAATCTACCATCAACCGCACAAAAATCGTAACAACACGGACGGTGCAACAAGATGGATGACGCAATTTCGAATTTAATCCTCTTGCTAGTTCTAGCGTGCCAGTGTTGTGGTCATCAGTGGACCAGTAACTTCTCACGGTGAGTATAACGTGATCTAGCGAGAATACCATACAAAAAACACCAATATAAGCATACAGGTTTGTCTGAAATGTATCAACCACAGTTCGCATTTGATATACATTACCAAACATTACACGAACGATGATTTTTTTTTCTTCAAAAATGAAATAGTTGCTGTTTAAACACAAGCAAACGCTTTCGCACAGAATTGTTGTGATGCTGGTCCATTGCCTATGGTATACGACGTATAATTCCAGAGACCTGGACGATATATCCGCCGAGAAGCGCCTGATCCTCAAGTTGATGGATGATTATAAATGGATGGGGCGAGCCGGACGTCCCGTCAGAAACTCCAGCATGGCTGTCAAGGTCGACTTCGGTCTGGGCCTCAAACAGATGGATCTGGACGAGAAACATAAGATGCTAAAGCTGAGCATGTGGACCAGATACGTATGTACTGGTGGAAGAAAAAAAACTTCAGTTATCAAACAAATATGACCTTCAGACAGTGACCAATTGACACATGTCTTTTAACACTTCAAATATGGCAAAAAAATCAAGCAAGGCATTTTATTTCCGTACAGTAAGAAAAGCTATGTTTGGCAAAATATTACAAAAAAAAATGCTACTCGTGAGTTCTTTATGATCTTCGTCCATTGGTTGCAATAAATTGATACATACATTTTATCTGCCTTAATTGAAAACTCAGAATCACTTCTGCTAGGGGAGTCAGAATATCCGTGTCGATATGTAGAATGAATGCCTGATGTAATATCTTCCAGACGTGGACTGATGAGTATCTACTGTGGGACCCTGAGGACTACGAGGGACTTCTACAACTTACCATCGACCCGTCCCAGATCTGGACCCCTGATATCATGCTGTTCAACACGTGCGTTCCTCAGTATCCAATGAAATATTACATCTGAATGTTTTTGTTTTGCCGCAAATATAAAAGTAGGGACTTTTTACGGACAGAGAACAAACCAATTTTGAATTTATTGTTAAAAATTACCAATAACGTTCGGTTTAATATCCAATAAAGTATTACACTTCTTTTTTTTTTTTGGTCGCAGACATATTTTTGTTCTTTCTATGCTCCAAACGAATGAACTGAAATAGCAGAGTTGATTATAGCAAATCATAATCAATGTAGCTCGCTGAAATATACGACAGAGTATCACATTTCTACATTTTTCGTCGCAGACACGAATTTGGTTATTCCTCATGTTTCATGCGTATGAATTGAGAGAGCAAAAAAATATTTCGAATCTATTACCAATGATTACCAGTAAAGTTCGCCTAAGAATGAACAAATTAAATGTTTTTTGTTACAGAGCTGACATAGATGTCCCTTCAAGAGCCACTCTAGCTGTCGTCAGTAACAACGGCGTCATTCATTGGTTCCCGCATTCCATCTATCACAGCGCATGCTCAGTAGACATCCGGAATTTCCCCTTCGATCGCCAGCAGTGCAACCTTGCTTTCGGTTCCTGGACCCACCCTAGCAAAGAGCTGGACATCCAGATGTCTTTCCCTGGCGGTCTCGATCTCTCCACTTTCGAAAGTGAAAATCGAGAGTCAAGTGCGTGGGAGGTAGTCAACGTAACGGCCGAGAGACAAGTGCTGCCTTCTGAAGAAGAATACCCGAACTACGCTGTGTTGACATTTGAACTTCACCTGTCGCGGAAGCTCGTGTTTTCTACGTATATTTTAACCCTTCCTTGTATTTTCCTGGCGTTTCTGACACTTGTGGTGTTCTGGCTGCCCCCAGAGAGACCTGACAGAACAGCACTCGGTAAGTATCTAAAACAGCTCCCAATAGTCATGTATATAGGAATAGCCATATGCACCTACATCCAGCTATACATGTCACTGCGTTATTTGACCTTTTGGAAAGATAAAGCGTTGTGTATGCAAAAGCGTTATAGAAAAGCTACAATTACGTGTGCAGAATCTCATTCTTATTGCATTCTAATCGTAATTCATAGTTGCGTATGAAATAAAACTGTTTAATCCAAACTACTTCGATTTCAAGGGAAAGTTTTAATAATTGATTATCCTCTAGATGTTTACTTTGTAAGCTGATTGCTGCTATCTTCTTCCACAGCTATGAGTACTTTCAGTACGTTCATGTTCTTGCTGCTAATCCTCGTGGATTCATCGCCATCGGCCGCAAACACAATACCCTTGCTAGGTGCGGGCATCTCCAACACTTTCCAATCAAAGTATTTCCATTCACAATTCATGAACCTGGTAGCATTAAATCGATCCGAGAAAATTTCATTCAGGATTATCTAATTTGCATCAGCAATAGATGCATTTTTCGAAGAAACTGCAGTTTTAAGAAAATTGGCAGCGACAGAGCTTACTTTCGGAAGGTTAGGCGCTAAACACAGACCCTTTTCTGCTGATACATGTGTTTTGCTTATTGCTTTTAGGTGTATATTACTGCATCAACATGGTTATAATCGTCATGACGATTGTGCTGTCGACCCTGGTGATAAATCTGAGTAGAGGCCCCAAGGACGGAAAGTCAAGGCCCCCAGCGTGGCTGTCAACGGTTTGCTAGCTATATGTATACATGTACATATATATATCATCACGAATATTTCGCAGATGATTGCGCTAAACCTGATTTCATATGTTGGCGAATAATTGGTAGGTCACATACCTCCGACTATGAACTCAACAATTTAGACCAAATGCATAGGCCTACGCAATTTTGTAGATGCTATAATTCCAATTAGTCGATTGAGAGCGGTAATAAATCACGTCTAAAACACGAACACAGTAGTTTAGCACCATGCCGTTCATTTGTACCGAGTCACCGGAAGTTTTTACCCTTTTTGACCTGCACTGTGAGCTGCGAATTACTTCCCAATGATACTTGCTTGAACTCGGCTAAATTAATGTACCAATTTGATTTCAGGTGACCCTGAAGTGTGTTGCCCGGGTTTTCTGTATGTCTTCCATCTACCGAGAGATTTGTCGCATCTCGGCTGAGAGGTCACGTGACAACATACAATCAGAAGATCAGACGCGTTTTCTCGCGTGGCAGAACAAAAACGCAGGAGATCACATGGCGACGCACACACTTCGCCCGCGCAGCGACTTGGGTCACGGCCCGAACGGCGGTGCATGCGTGTCGTGTAGTTCGACTCTCGCGAGCCTACAGAGAGAAATGGAAGGAATTCGACGTTCGATCCAGCACGTGGAAGAGACTGTTGCAGTGCGGGGTTCGTCCGACTCTTCCTACGAAGATGTCTTTTGGGAGTGGCGGGCCATAGCGGTGGTGGTCGATAGGTTTTTCTTCTGGCTGTACATTGTTGTGATTGGTACATCTCTGGTGATGTTCTTCCCGAGACCAGCGGAGTATGTAGTGTCTGACTGAAACTGTGATCCAGGAAAGATTCCCACAGCATAACAGTGTGTCGCTCCTGAATTAATTAGCTTCAACGATGCCCGATTCACCAATATATCTAGGTGACCTGAAATTGTTCCAATGTTACGTGTGGAAGATTTCAGACTGGTATGCCGGCATATTCAAACACTGCTAAATACAGCCATTGTCAAGTTTGGACACGGATGCATCATTCGTACTCTAGGACATACTGGAGTTAGATTCCATATTTCCTTGTTTCAGCCATTTTATTGCATGTGACCAACCATTCTATAGTCATCACAAACATACCTTTTAGTACAGCATTTATAACGGTGTTTGTTATGATTAATAATGCATTTAGCATTCAAATATAATATTATAAATATTGAACGCAAAATGGCAGCAATAATTTTATAGAGAAAACAATCATGAAATACAAACCATTGACTTGTGTCCAAAGTTATGGCCATGGCTGATTTTTGGAAACTGATTTTGACTTTGTACCAAAGACTGCACACAGTTTTGCATTGCCCAAAGGCTCAGGTTGTAAGATTTCGTTGGAACCATGATCGCAAATCAGAACACATTTGTAATGTGTATAGACTCGTATTGTTTTTATGGCATCGGATTGCCTGTGCTCAGCGCTAGTAGTTTGGTTACTCCGTTATACGAACCTATTGATAAATACATGTATTATAGACATAACATGTGTTGTGCGAGATGTTATCCACGCAATAACCCAATGGCTTTTCCTGTGATTTGTCATGAAAATGTCCAACGTGTTTTGTATCGATCATGATGTTTATGACAAGCATTTATTCCCGCGACTTATTTTTCACGATGTGCCTTGTTTTGTTTGCCATATAGTTGTGAATCCATTCCGAGATAATCTAGGATTACGTGTAACAATCGTGCTATCGACGATTTGCTGAATATAAGTGCTTACACAAGTTGATTGCATCGAAGACAATGTCGATGTGAGGGTGTCAATCGGTCCTAGCGTAATGATTGTCCTTTACCGACCGTGTTCAAGCCATTTTATAAATAGTGTATGGGCGTGTGTGCTAATATTAATGCTGAAATGTGAACGAAGTATTAAATACCACTTTCCATGATATATTCACGATGATAATACTCTGTTATTTGCTTTCAAGTTTGATTTATTAAACACATAACAATACAATTCTTTCCGAGTGATACAATGGGTGGTCACTGTCAAGCATTCATATCTATGGATGTATGCTTTGAATAATTACAAATATAACTGAATAATATTAATGAACAATGAGAACTGGAATTAGGATGTAGCATTGTTAGAAATTTGAATGCTGGAACAAACGCTATACAACACCAGAAAGTTTCCACAAAAACATATAAACTGCGAATCTCAACGATTTCTGAGAAACAGATTTCTGAGATAATCTCATTATCGTACACCCCTGACGGTGCAAGTAATTCAAAATATTAAGTTTTGTGTCAATTGCTGACTCTTCCTGGAACTCCTGATTTCACCACCATGTATTGGTCATATATATGGTATTTAGTGAAGATCCGTAAAATTTGCTCGATTTTTCCTGACATTGACATTTGAAATTGGACAATGGACTCGGTAATGTTCGCTCGGAAAACTAGAACTTGGATATTGGTTCCATGATCATCAACTTTGTCATCGACAGACAAAGCTCATGGAAAATGGGCAAAAACTTTTGGAGATAAAGATTACGACTGTGTCATGAGCTTAGGAACGATTTATCGTATCCCCTCGGCGTCCTGGAACTCTGCCCCTCAAAGCATCCCAACGTTTGTCTACATCTAAATGATAATATATAACTCACTCCCTAAATACTAATATTGTAAAACAACTTATTTTCACGAGATTTCGATGATGCCATCAGAAAAATAAATGATGTATTTTTAGGGGGAAAGCAAGCCAAGTTCTACCAAATATACCATGTATTTAAGGACACAATGACGCCATCGGGTGCAAACAATATGTTGTGTAAAATGTACTTGTTTCTACTGTATATCAGATAAAATGAATATTCAACTGTTAGCAGCAGACTCAAAAATTCAGAAAGCCAGAACGAATCCCACACAATAGCTGTATGAATAGTACATAAGTACCCCGTCCCGAGGAAAAACGCTCGGGAGAAGACAAATTCTTCGCATTTTTTCATCAGAACGTTCACCATAAAGTTGAGTTTCTCAGTTGCTATCATGTCGTGATGATGAAAAATTGTTATTCGTGTCATCTGATCACCGTGCTACAAGGCTCACATAGAGCAATTCCTTAACCCCCCCCCCCAAAAAAAAAAAAAATAAATAAATAGGTCGGCTATGTTCGATAAGCCAAGACATTGGGAAGTCAAGAGGACAATAGGACAGGTGCTGGTATGTTGCACATGTCTAAAAGTAAAACATGTGTATATATATTCGCACACAAAGCCATATGTCGTTTTGGTGATTCACAGCTTCAAGGTGATCAATATACAGTAAGTTGTAGTGAATTGATAGGCACACACATGTACATTCCCCCAATTAAAGCCAGAAAGGTCAGGACCCTAAGTTGACCTTACCAGAAGCGTTCCACTGCATCAGTTCATGTTTCACGAAGGTATTAAACGGATGGAAAACTTGCAAACTATAGGAAATAATGCGATTTCATCTTCGATCGTTTACACTTCTACTTGTGACGTCCTTGCACGTTTTGCTGACTGTGTTTTGTCTCAAGAGACTTCTCGGTGATGGCATCAGGGAAAGACGGGAACAAGACGAGAATGAAAATATCACCAGGGAACGGGTATTGCATTTGTAATAATTTTAATATTTTAGATGTACTGTTTCCATGTTAGTAGCCTGTGGAACAGATGAATATAGTAGTTTTTTGGCAAGTTCAACATAAAAGTACTTATAAGTGTCCAATAGTTTTGTCTCATCGTGAATCACCAGGTTTAATCATGTCAACATGCCGTAATGGCTCTTTTAAATGAACAATTACGACAGGAAAATTAGAATGAGTGTTGGTGTATGAAATTATGACATTCATGTCCGATTTCCTACGATCGATCGGCAGACGAGCATTGCTGGGCACATGACACTAGAATCGATCAAGGAGTCCTACTCACACGAGACAGACGAGAGCGACCTCTGGGGACTGGCCATTGCTAACATCAGTCGAAAAGCAGTCAAGGGCGTATGGATTCTTCTTACGTCTATCGTTACAATAATATGTTCCTATAAGGGTAAATGCACGACAATAATGATCAGTGTGTAGGCCTATATCTTTGTGGTCCCAGGATTAATAATTAATTCGGAAATAGCACAATATGAAATTACCAGTCTTATCAATTGAGTAGTGGTTTTTATTTGTGATACTAGTATATATTTTTATCTCCCGGTTAGTCTATTTTACGATATATGCGGAACTACAAGAACCCATGTTGGGTGGCGGTGGAAGAAGGACAGAGAGTTTTGAAGTGTTTGCCTTATGTCTACATGATTGGAGTGGGGAAGTGTGGAACTACAGCATTCTATGAGAGTCTATTACGCCATCGTGACGTCATCTCGCCCGGATGGAAGGAACAATTCTTTTGGAGCAGCCCAGACAAACGTGAGGACCAGACCAGATTAAAAGTAAACAAGATTCGCGTAATATATGGTCATATTACACGATTACATGGACATCAATATTTGATATATATGATTCCAGGGGCGAGGTTCGAGAACTATATAGCTAGTTTCGACAAAGCTGCAAAAGATATCAGAAAATATACAAGAGAACATAAGGATTATTACAGTTATCATCCACGAATTACAAGTAAGGCCTTTCTGCACTTCCAAAACTACATAATTGAGTAAACTCTTCATAGTATACTGTAGAACAACTACGATGTAATAAATGGGACTGAGTCTCAATCATAAACTTTACAACTTTGTTCTATGATACATGAATTTGTCCATTATATTTAATAAATACAACGAACCCTAACCATGTTCTAGCGTATTAGCGAGAACTGTTCGGTACAACTTTTCATTATACAACAATTCAATTTGTGTGTATAATGGTAATTTATCAAAGAGAAAATTCAAACAGTTGACGCCACCCCTGGGTATTTTTGTAGTCAAGGGGACCTGAGTTCGTTGCCAGGCAACAACGCTACAATGATCACGCGAACACTGGCCCACACGTTATATGCACTGAACCCACACACGAGAATAATCATCCTGCTCCGTCATCCCACAGACAGGTAATAACTATAGTATGTAATAACAGGTAGATAGCATATGATATGCCTAATGCTCTGGATATACAGTCCGCGCACGACACGTGTGATATCATCTATCACAATATGATGCGAGATTGGTAAGACATATATAACCTCTGCATTAGCAGGAGCTGGTACTTGTTCGATGTGGTCATTCAACAGGGGCAGCATTGTAATTGGGGTCGATATTGGCACCAAATCACTAACGAATATCTTCCGTAATTAACAACGAGGTAGCTACGTTCATTTTGGTAATGCCAGAAAAAAGGATAATCACGTCATGTCAACCACTACAATAGTGATGTCAGCTGGTGATTGTAGATATTCGTGTACACGCCCCATCTACTGATACAATTCTTGTGTACCACATATTATATCTGAAATATGTTCACTTATTCGTTGGAAAGTCTCATGTCTTTATGCAAACTGCTGGACTCGAGTGGCATCAAGAAAATATATTTTACTGGTTAATTAGATTTCAGATTTTGCGCATTCAATCAACTTTATAATAGATAAAAAGCATTACGTCTAAGTTGAGCATGTCTCTTTGTCAATGAAGGGGACATATTCATTGTTCTTATCATACTAGCAATTATTCCCTGACAGTCTGCAGTGTGGACAGCATAACTAATACGTAATAATGCCTTACATAACAGAGGATATTACTTCATCTCACCACTGGGAGTGAAGAATCCATAATATCTTCGCCAACAGGTTGTATTCCCACTATCGCCATTTCTACGCCGACGAGTTCTCGCCTGAGGATTTTGATAATCGTGTTCGGAAGGGACTTGAATTATTCAACGACTGTCTCCAAACTAATACATTGAAAATGTGTGCTTTCAACAATACTTTGAATCGCATTATTCGACAAGGAGCGAGGGTACGAGTATTTACTATCAGTTTGAATCTTTTTATCTACAAAAACATATGGTATCTTCATCGTTTTTGTTTGTTTATTTATTTACATAGATTTGGTTGAGAAACAGTCTATACTACCCGTTTGCCAAGGAATGGCTTTCTGTGTTCCCAAAACACCAAGTGATGTTCATAAAATCGGAAGATTTCTTTCGAAACAAACTTCCCACAATGGAACAAGTGAAAACGTTTTTAGACCTAGGTAGGAATATTGCTTTGTCCAACCTAATTACAGTTTAACGCAATGTATACACTAGTTTATCGTCACATGTAACACATTATTACTTACCGCCTGCAATATGGTAGCATTCGTTTCAGATGGTGATTTTGGAGACCTGCCACAAGAAGTTACATTGAATATTTCGAGTTATCAGACGACGATGTTGGCTACAACTCGCGAACTCCTGAACTCATTTTTCGCACCTTACAACGTAATGCTTGCTGAGCTTCTGAGTGATAAGCGCTTCCTTTTTGGATGATGCGCCTTTTTAACACCAGAAAAAACACTAGTTCACTAGTTCTAATAAATGTTTGTGCGAATGATACCAGGTATAATTTCTCGTAATGTTTGAGATGAAAAGAGTGATTGAGTACATCATTATGGCATATTTCTAGGACGTGTGAAAACAACCCGTGATTTGGCCAATTATTGACGTATTATCTCATCACTGCGTTATTTGACTTGGGATAGCGACTCATTTGACAATACGCTGGGTCAAAATGACGATATAATATGTAACTTATTTCATGCTTCGCTACTCAATGACGCAGCGAGGCCAGAATGGTGATCCGTGGTACAATGGACTATAACTCGACATGGAATAATGGTATCATGTGTGGAAAATGATTGTTCTGTCTGTATTACTTTTCCGAACGCATAATTACTAAAAAAAACGGGTATACTGAAATCGAAAAACCTAATCTACTTCACTGTAAAATTTCCCCGCTGCTTACATGAATATAGAAGTGATGTGAGCAAAACGTGCCCAATGAGGCTTCCGGCATCATAATGCCTCAGACGTTTAAACACTGCATCCATTTGTCAGGGACTCGTCTAACACAGTGTCCATTTGTTCAAAATGTGAATAAGTTTCTGTACATAAAAGACAAAAACTCTTTTCACTCATCCGATAGAAATGAGACATTTATAGCGATTAGTATTTACACAATTGCTTTCAATACAAATACGCCTCAGGATTATGACAATGAACAGGATTAGATGAAACTGTGAGATTAAACACATTTTATAAACGAGTTCGTGTGGTCGTATTGTGGCGCATAAGAATCAAATTGAGATCTGCGAACATTTAATAGACGTGGAATCAATACCCAGTATTAAGTATTCCGAGCAAACAAAACAGGGTCCGTTATCCAATCTCATAGTCCGGGGACAGAAAGTCATATCAGGCATACGAAGTGAGAGAAAACAAAAATGACAGGGAAACTCATGAACCCCCAAAAATGGCCATTAGGAGGTGAAATCAGGTGTTCCGGAAAGAGTGAGCATTTCCTGCCCCACTAGTGGCACCCGTCATGAATTCCCCAAAATTAACATGAAAATAGATCTAGTTGCATGGCAGACATGGATTTGGTGTATTTATCATGATGACGTCCATAGAATTTCTTAAACGCAGCTATAAGTCTTGGTAAACATATCCTTGTCGCAGCAGTTTAGAGACTAGCTGGGCACTTCGATAGACAAAAGTCCTCATATTTGCAACTAGCTCTGGAATAGCGTATAAGTTGAGAAACAAACACACCATAGGCCGGTGACATAGGAATGTTGCTGCTTAGAAAAGGAAAATTTACTATGGAAAAACTGAAATCATCACAAGCCCGATACACGAAATCAATACACATTAATACCCAGAGCATCAATTCAAATCACATTATATCCGGCAAGTATCAATTATACGACCCGAAATTAATATCGAACTAGTTAAAGGGCGATTCGATATTATGCACACGAAATCCTGTCCTCAAACTCCTTTGTAGCGGATTTTTGGAATGTTTCGATTGGTTATGATTTTGTGGGTGAGATAGGGGCAGTTGTATAATTATTCTACCGAGTGTACAGTAGAAACAATTATATTTACTGATTATCTGACCCTGATGACGAGAGTGAGGCTCCGGATGTAAATGTAAGGTCGGGCTGTATGTTTGTTCCAAACAGAATACACTAAAATATGTTGCTGGATGCGATTTGGCATATAATTAATTTGTTAATTTGTGTTTAATTAAAAGGTCATAATTTATTCGTGCATAGATCTATCAGTAGCTATGATGATGTACAGTCGAATCAAAAAGTCCGAATGCCACACATGCATCCGACACTTGCTTATTGAAATAAACCTGAAACATTACATATTCGACATACACACGCACCCTCACGTTCATCCCATCGTGGTCTTATTGTTTTATAGCTACGTGTTGACTTCAGCATCACCGGGTGCATGATAAGATATTACTGTACCAAAATCGGTCGCTCGCAGAGCAAGAATGAAGATTAAGTAGCGCAAATAACATGTCATGTACACGTCCACGTGAACAAGATTGACACAATTAACAATACACCAAAAGAAGTCAAGAATGTCAAGAAAATAAATTAAAAACGGACATTATGTATTATGTTGCATATATTCAAAATTCGATACACTGCATTTAAAAACGGGCTGTTTGTTTTGCATTGCGTGAAAATCATGGTCGAACATGATAATAATAGTACTACTGAGGATCATCTTACTTATGTACGGTGCGGAATATGTACGGTGCGGTAAATGTGCGGTATGCTATATGTCTCTACTTAATCAACTAAAAAATTCCCATAAAAATGCAATGCGAATGTCCTATTAAAACTCTGTTTGGAAAGGCTCTTTTGTCGTTGCGGCCATGTGTCAGGAAATGATTACCCGGTGAAAACATCTAGCTACATAAGGGGCGTCTAGATTCACACACAATATCAGAGCATTCAAAAGTGTTCTACATTAATAAAACGGTTATATCTACTGCCGAATAATGCACGAGAGCGGAGTGATGGGGCCAGACAATACCGGTGATAATTCAGCCGTCGGCAATGCCTCCGCCAAAAAAGTAGTGCCTCGGACTATTGGACACAATGGGTGAGAGCAAGTGCCCGCCCTTGATCTAGTGGGCTCATCCATTGCCTCGCCTGGACAATAGTGACGCCACGGAGCCTGAGTATAACACGGAGCTCACGTTAACGGATTGGGCATAAGTTGCTGGGCGCTTATCAATTACAGCAGGGATGTGGTCCGATAGACTGGATTCAGAGTGATTGAGGTGAGTGATTCTTTATTCAACGAAGTCTTTCACTTAGTGTTGCTATTAAAACAACGCCGGTTAATACTTTCGTGTATGATGTATGTATTTTAGGATGGTAGAAATGATCGACTGATGTTAATCACTTATACACCAAGTCTGATAGCTGATTACTAGGTTCGGGGTTCTCATGCTCCAAATTATTGAATGGATAAGAAGCACAAGAAAATCTGTGTCTTTCTTGGTCTATCACTGTACGCTGCTACCCAAATTTGGCAGTATTCTGCATGTAAGTGTCTGCTTCTTTTCGATTTTAAATCAGGATTGTTACAGTAGTGGGTTGATTACCAGAGGAGAACATGATTTCGTGGCGTGAAAACCCGCCAGCTACAAGCAATTATCACCCATCTAGCGGCTTCTTGGCAACATTGCAAAATAATTCCATGCGGTCGACCTTGTTTGCTGTAAGATTTGTGAAGTTTAACCAGCTCACCTCCCTGCCTTGTCACTCTTCGGAGTGACCGATTATTGCCTGCACACTTTTGTCATGTGGGGATGTTTGCTGGAGACATCACGATGACATGAATTGTCGAAAAACACATCAAAGGGACAAGATGCTGTGAAGTGGCCCAGGATACTGGTAGTGAATGCAGTTGCTGAATCTCCAGAGGCAATGACATAATTTAGGCTTCCCAATGGTTAGAACTAGTACCATGACATCTACAATGCTACAGACCAACTCAATTATAGAGGATAATTCATCACAAGTTCCATATAATTCCAATATGCAGAATATCTGAGCCTTTCAGTGGAAATCATACTACCATGTGTTTCAGCAAGTACCAAAGGCATGTGTACCAATTCGTGTTTGAGAAGTTCACCCAGATGCACATTCCTGCCAGCTTGTGTTTCAACAAGAAGCCGTCGAAATAGACCACGGTCTGCTTTGGTAGTCTTGTTGATTCCCATGGGTGTGGCAGAGTAAACTTCGTGCAAATCGTCAAATGTCTTGAACTCGCTTTTTGTAAGAAGTTCATAAAACCTGAAGTTGCTTCTGAAAACCGTCGATCACTTATGTAGTCATGCAAGTACCACAGGTTGTGAAAATTGTGCCGTCTTCAAGTGTCAGTGATGAAAAGAATGTAACCACTTTTTTGTTTGGTCGTGAGGAAAACTTTTAGTCGGATTGAGCAAGTCGGAACGGTGTAATATCCATGAATAGGTGCTTAAAACTCGCTACACCTCTCCTAGCTTGTTTTGTCCCAAACCCAATGGATCACAAGTCCAGTATTCATAGACTCGAACGTTTGGAAAGTCTATATTCGCTTTGCCAGTTTGGCAACATCTTGTTCATCTCTCAGAATCCTGGACCGGCCGCCATTTTTGTGTCGGTGTGTTCAATCAAGTACATGCAGACCAAGCCCTTGAGCACGTGAACTGCTTGGGCAAAATATCTGGAGGTGTGCTGGGTATGAAAGTGAAACCAACCCGGACAGGTGGAGGTTTTACTCACAATTCCAGGTCTTGTGATTCCGATAGCTAGTACGTGATGTTCGGTATGGACCAAAATCCCACAGAGGAGACACACCGACACAAGGATGTTCGAGTCCATGGACCTGGAGCTAGTTAGCATCTCAACAAAGGTAGGTGTGAAGGATGATATCATGAGTGTATACACCCGTGGTGAACAATGCTTGCATGATTACATGAGTGATCGACTGTCTTCCAAAAACCTCAGGGTTTATGAACCTTTAACAAAACACAAGCGCAAGACATTTGACGAATTGTATGTACATGTAGTTAAATTATCCACATCCATGGAAAACAACAAGCTGAGCAAACCAGACCGTGATCTATTTTGATAACTCATTGTTGCATAACTAGCTGGCATCAATGTACATCTGGATGAACTTATCAATTTGGTGCACGCACCTGCATATACTTGCCGCCCGACTTGCCGAAACAGATGGTGGTATGTCTGCCACCGATAAGAATGATATGGAACTTGTGATGACCTATTCTTCGATATTTGAGTTGGCCTGATACATTGTAGATGCCATGGCACTAGTTCAAACTATCGGGAAGCCTAAAATGTAAATTATGCCACCTTCTTTTAGAGATTCAGCAGATGGATTCACAACCAGTATCCTGGGCCACTCCACAGCATCATGTCGTCGCTTTGACGTGGGTTTCGACATTTACTCTCATGGTGATGTCTATAATCAAACATGCCGTGCGACAAAGGTGTGCAGGTGAGGATTGGTCAATACGGAAAGTAATCTCAGGCAAACAAGGCCAACCTCACGAAGTTCTTCAGCAATGAATGTGTCGCCAAGAAGCTGCCAGAGGGGTGTGAATTGGTTGTAGCTGGCGGGTTTTACACCAGGAAGCCGTGTTCTCCTCTGCTAATGATCCCACTAAAGTCCTGATGTCAAATCGAAAAGAAGCAGACACTTACATGCAGAACATGATGCCAAATGTGAGTACCAGCATACAGCAATAGACCAAGAAAGAGACTGATGTTCTTGTGCTACTTATCCATGTTGCTCAACAACTCACTAAGGAAGTTGGGATGTGATCTGGCATGTACATGTACTTCACAGAACTGCAAGTACATCCCAGTACATATCATTGCTCAGGACTACATCGAATATGTTCACTGAGCCTCCTTGTTCAAGGGTGTGGGCGTTATGTCACCCGACACTGAAGAAGCATTGGGCAATTAACAGTGGTACTGTGCCAAACATCTTCGATCTGTGTGTGGATGAGCTGAGAACCGAGATTTAACATTAAAAAAAAACAACAGAAAAGTTGCCACCTACTTCAGATTCACTACGTTTGCACACAAGACGTGTACATTATCAAATCATGCTATGGCTTGATGTACTCATACGAAACCACATAGCATCAGTCGAGGTGAATGAATGTACATTCGCTGCCTCAAGCCCGTTCACGGGGGACTATCCATTCCGTATAGGTTGGTTTACGGCGGTTTGGTTCCGATTCACGTGTGCTTGTTCGTTTCGCCATGTGAGAGAAATTGTGGGCAAAATTCAGCTTAACAGATGGTATGTGAGTCCCGTGTGCCTATTTATATAATGTAAAGCCTATGAGTATATAAAATGTCATTTGCGTGGGGAAATTGCTAGTTTCTGTGTTGTGTGGGGTATAATGGTTATGTTCCGATTTACCGAAACGAGTACAGGTCACAGTTCCGATTTACGTGGTTGTATGTTCCGACTTACCAGACTTGTAAAAGCATTCGAATGGACAACACTATGCAATGTTTCTAAATTTACTTTGACATAACTTGGAAATATTGAACTACCATCTGACCTAACGACGTTTGATGGCTGATGGAGCCTTAGATGGAAGGGAATATGGCCGGTTCTGCTCTATTCTAATATACGTGCTTTACAACATTATAAATGATATTCATTTATATTCTGCCATGGTTCATTTCATATCTTCAATTTCACCTCAAACAACATATTTGCGAGTTTGAATATATACAAGAATCATACCTGGTGCAAAGCACCAGATCTCCCCGGATGACAGAAGTCAATAGCGCGAACATTTCTAGCACTGTTTTCAATTTAATTCCGTGCGCATAATATATAGGCCTACGATGTCCATGCCGGACGAATATACCGATGTGAAAGCAATTGGTACCGTTCGTATGAACACTGATCGAGTACGCCTATAAAAAATCGAGTCCCTGATCGAGTACGCCCATTAAAAAATAGCAAGGTGTTCATAAAATTCAGCACCGTTTTCTATTTGGCCCAATATTCCATATATTCGTAAAGTTGTTTGTGGCCAATGGTGTACAAATATGCGACAATATATGCCATATGAGAAGTGTTCAATAAATTTGAGTACCGTCGGAATATTTATAAGCACTGAAATATCAATGTTGAAGGCGGTGGTGTTGAACTCGGAGCCCATTCCAACTTTTACACATTGCCAACGATAAATACCACGGTAATCAATCTTCTGCATTTTGCAAGCGAAACATTAGCTGTTGTGGGACAGCGAAAAATAAATGCGTATGAGTGTTAAAAGTAAAGATGCAGTCAGAAAATGGAACGAAACAAACGGCTAATTTTAATTCTCCACAACAAGGAAAATTAGGCACTGATAGAAAGTATAAGCGTGAGAAGTGAGCGATGGCTCGGCAGTAGTGACAAAAGTGATACCCGGTTAACTGAATGCACACCGTGGTGATGTATGCATTCTCAAACCCCGCCGACATGTAAATGTTGACGTAAATCGGCGATAGTGATCAAATTTGCTCCATTCGACGAAAATATTCGCCAGATTATATTAATTAACTGAATTGTTAAGTCCAACGCTGTGGAACAAAAGTTTCAAGTATTTTCTCCTCGACACCAGGTTTTTCCCGCAGTCGCAGAGTATTTTCCCCATGGGAATCTCAGTGAGCGTTTAAGAAGTCTCCCCTGCGGGGAGACAATAACTTGGCAAGTTATTCACTGTTTGAATCACACATTGCTTTGGAAAGAGATTATATGATCAAATACATGTCTTGAAACTAAAAAAATATCACTTTGTAAATTGCTCGCGGTCACAAATATTATGAAATTGCCCAATTTGCTTGAATTCACGTGATCTCATTTCGGGCTGAAATTTAACATTGGGGTAGATTGTCAACTTTTTCAGTTTTGAAGACCTGAAAATTGGTGAAAAAATACGTTTCATGCCAGATGAGAAGATTTCAAATTGATCTGACGGTCCGAAACAAAATTACGGCCAAAAATCATGTGCGGACGCAAAGTATGAAGGTAAGAAAGTTGCCATGTAAGCGTTCATATTTGTTTTCATTGCAACAAATGATATTCTTAACTAATATCTAGACATATAAGTGTAGGTAAATCGGAACATCAAAACATATAAACCAACGTAAATTGGAATCACCATGACGGTAAATCGGAACTTGTGATGCGATAAAAAGATTTGTGGTTTTCCAGCAAAATTGTGCCTGTTGCGATGAACGTAGTTGCTTATATCAGAAATATGCCTCGATGCTTACCTGTATACATTTGGTGATAAATGGATGATTATTGAGGTAGTAATCGAAGCACGATTGTACAGGTCGCTTTTGTTTTGATTGTCGGCAAATACGCGTAAATCGGAACCAAACCGCCGTAAACCATTCTATACGGTACGGATAGTCCCCCATGCCGTTGATGACTCTCTCTGCAATTAAGAAGGCCCGCACTGAACTTTTGACGTGTGGCTATATGCAACTTGTAACCCCTGCTTGAACCCAAACAACGTAATCACACATATGATGGTACGGATTAGGTTCAGCTGGGTATACACACATTGTTGCATTGGTGATAGGCACTTCTTTAATCTGTAGCTCTATATACATGTGAAGAATATCGTTCACGGCCGATATCAAGCCGACTTAAACTGGGTCGTTGTGCTAATAACAAGCCGGCAGTTATATTTCAACTGTTTATTGTGATGATAAATATCCAATGTTCAATCACACACAATCAGGGCCGACAATCACTCCTAAAGTCCAGTGATATTCCCGGTCGAATTATATCCTTATATATGCTATATTATAGTCCTTCTTATATGTCTCACAGTTTATATTCCAGTTTATACAGTTCACAAATATATCCACTTCTGTATTGTCTTTATATATCTTCTTTATAACACTATTGCAGCCATTGCAAGAATACGTCCGTTCACTTGGGCTGCCTCTTCTCTACTGCGCAGATTTGCGGGGCCGTGGGACAGAGTACATGTATTTTCCCGCCAAGTGTGAGCGGAGTTGTGTCATTGGCTATGTATGTGCTGATGTGTGCTGATCTCACCGGGAAAGTGGGTTTCCCCGGTATGTGGCGAGACATGTTTGGGTCTGAATGCTGTGCATGTGATGTCTATGTAAATGAGTAAGTGCATGTGAAGGTCAAGGCCGGTGTACTGGGGTCGAATTATTTGATTGGACGGGGCCGAAGGTGTGAGCTGTTTGACCTGTGTTTGCCTTGTTTGGGGGCCGCGTGGTTATTCGTGGTTTTGTATGTTTTGTCCAGGCAGTGATCGTGTAGTGGTTATATTTAGCGTGGTGTGTAGAATATGCGTGGGCGAGTTGTCATGGAGATGTGTGCGGGAGGGAACGGGCGTTTACTGTCACTAAAAATGCTACATTACACCCCTTCATTAATCTACGCCCTCGGAGATTACCCTCCCCGGACCCTACCGTCGCAAAACTAAACAATAAAAAGCTAAGAAGTCCTAAAAGGTCAAACCCCAACACTCACACACACTCGCCGCGCGACAATGTGAAAACACTTCATACAATAAAAATTCCTAACCGTCAAAATAAACGTCAGCAGTCAGTCCGTCAGCAGTCACTACGATGATACATTTACAAATACATGCACAACAACGAGTATGAGATGAAATGATATGATTAAACAAAACTCCTCGACATTCTCTAGTAGAATGGACAAATTACACGACCAAGATGATTACAGTGACCAGGATTACTTCTCCCGTGTCACTATAGGGCCGACATGATGCTGGGCCGACAGTTCAGGGTCGAGCAGATCAGCGTGACCAGGATTTCCAAGTCACTATCCTGTGGGGCCGACACAACAGGGCCGGCAGTTCAAGGCCGAAGTTCGTTACTACTCCCGACCACATTTGCTGGCGGGAGAAGGCGGGGCCGCTGTGATGTGAGGCCGACAAGTTCACTGGGTCGATTGTGGAAATAGTTCGGGTTTGTTCAGGGTCGAATTCTGCCATGTTTTGTGAAGTATGGCCTTATACTTGTTCGGATCCGATCCTCATGCAGCGTGTTGTTGTTCCGGGTGTGTGCCGCGAGGCGGGGCCGTCGTCAGGGAAACGCGGGTACAATCCTTCTCCGACCTACCAGGCCGGTCCGTTACGACAGCAGGGGGGTCCACACACTGTCCAGTTTTCCGAATGTTCATCTGCCGTCCCCTGGATTACACGTTCCAAAACATATCCTAAATGTACTTATCGACTGTTCGAATTACTGGGCTCTTTTTGCCCGACGACTCACTATTGAAATTATTAAGGGGAGTTCATGGAGGTGCTGTGAACAGCTACAGGGTCTACCTGCGCTCGTGCGACCCTTGTGACCTGCACAGTTTATCGTTCCTTTTCTTTCCAAGTTAGCGCACAGTAGACTAACGGGGTCGAATTGCGGTTTAGCAGACGACACACAGTGATTAAAGGCTGAGATATTAATATCAATCACTCACAGGGGCGGACATCGTTCCGTTCATTATCAGCCAGTTCACAGGACGACGGGGCCGCTATATTGTTGGGGTCGAAGTTGCAATGATCTGGGTCGGTCACACCGTGGCGCTTTGAATATTTGGGTGATGAATTTGGTGACAGGCCGCATCTTGGCATGATAGCTTTTCCGTGACTGGTTCCCGTACCACTGGGCCGTTCCTCCGAATATTACATGGAGTGAGTAGAGGCTCTGTCGACGCATACTCCGGAACGAATCACACTAACACCTCTTCGACAACTAAGTGGCCTTACTCACGGTGTGACTGGTATTATCCTCTTCGGCTGACACATGGATAGAAACTTGACATGATATTTTAGTTAGTGCGTAACACACGCGGAACAATGGTACATGCTATACGGGGTCGAAACCAATTATTCACCAGCATCATAATTATGAAATCATATCAAGTGTATATATACCGAAATTGCCTCACTGACATCTTGTACATATTAAATGCATATATTGTTATTGTAATATAATATATTATTATGGGGAATGACATGATATCATAGTCCATTAGACATGCATAATTCATCATCAATGATATCAATCAGATAACAAGGCCGGGGTTATCTGTAGCGGGCCGGTCTGCGTGCGTTGCGTTTGGGTCGACTTGGTCGTGCAGGCGGGGGCGTAGCCTCGCTTGTCTCGGGGTCGGATGATATCACAGGCTTTTGCCTGCGTGTCTTGCGTGCCGGTTTTGGTGTGTCGGAACTTGATCTGCGTGATCTTTTCCGTTGCCGATGTCGACTTGGGCCGGATGAAGTCGGAGGTCGCGATTGACGATTTTGGGTCGTTGGCGAGTCAGACTCAGCTGTTTGGGCTGAATCGGTATGCCGATCTTGGACTGTTACCTCCCAAGGGTAATAGAACTCCTTGAGAAGTCCCATGGGGTCGGGTGACTGTTCTGGGTCGGACTTGCTTGACGACGACGTGGGTCGTACAGGGTCGGAGTAGATGTGGGCCGCTTGGTTGTCACCTTCGTATGGCTTGAGCACATCCAGATGAACAACACGAGTGTTCCGAGGGTTGGAAACCAGGGCGATTCGGTAATCAACCTCGGTTACACGGTCGATGATCCTCCAGGGACCAGTCCAGGGCCGAGCGAACTTATTATTCTGCGTGAGTGGCAGATAATAATACCGGACCAGTTCGCCTGGTTGAAACTGGGGTCGTGGTTTCGCGTGGGCGTCATAACCCATCTTTTGCCGAATTGCCGCTTTCTCGAGATGGTCTTGGGCGAAACCGTGGGCCGTCCTGATGGCTTGCCGCAAATACTCCACATACTCCGGACCACACGGAGGTAGAGGCTCAGGGTCGTAGGTCGGAAACATGAGGTCGACTGGCAAGTTACACTCATGTCCATACACCATCAGATGCGGGGTGCATCCCGTGGACGAGTGTACTGAGGTTCGATAGGCCATTAACACATATGGCAAGTGCAAGTCCCAATCGTTTGCACGATCGCTGACGAACGCACTCAGCATGTTGAGCAATGTCCTATTGAAACGCTCAACTTGGCCGTCACTTTGGGGTCGATATGGGGTCGTACGAATCTTCTTAGCGCCTAGCAGACGCACGACATTGCGGAACAGAGAGGACTCGAACTCGGTACCTTGATCGCTATGGATCACCTTGGGAACACCGTGGTAAACTATCCATCTGTTCACCAGGATGTCGGCAACATTTTTGGCCGTATGTCGCCGTAGCGGAAAGGCGTCCGTGTACTTCGAGAAGTAGTCCGACACGACAAGTATGTACCGATGGCCTCTTCCCGTGACTTTGTGGGTGTCGAGGATGTCCATCGCTATTCGGTCGAACGGCGCTCCTGTCGGCAACTGTGTCAGGGGCGATCTTTTCGGGGTCGGCTTACCCTTGCGGGTCACACATTGCGGGCAGCGGGCACACCAGCGGGCAACATCCAGTGCCAAGCCGGGCCAGTAGAATCGGCGCCTGACCCTCTCGATAGTTCGCTGTATGCCGAGATGTCCGACAATCTTCAGGTCGTGCAGTTGGTGCAGAACTTGGGTCCTGAGTGCTACAGGGAGCACGGTCTGTACCACACGTCGTCCAGCGGGGTCGGGTCTTGTGTTTCGTACCAGTACTCTGTCTTGTAGCACCAGGAGGTTCCAGCGAGAAACAAGTGTCTTTACCTCCTCCCCGTGGCGTGCAACTTCTCTCGAGTCTGGTTTTGTGCCAGCTAGTACCCATTGTCGCACTCTCCCGACACTGGGGTCGGCTTGCTGTGCCGCGACAATGTCCTGGGTCGTATAGTCCGATAACCACTTTTGTCCATCAAGTGTGGTGTCCAAAGCACGGACTCGAACAACTTGGCGTGCCGAAATAAGGCGGGGCAACCGCAAGACCGGAGACATTATTGAATCACTGTCTAGGAGGTCTGCCCTTGTCTTGGCCGGAACAACGGTTATCCGACGAACTAGAGGTTTCCCGGAACTTGTTTCTGGGTCGGTTGGGGGCAACATCCCTTCAGGACGACGGTTTCTGCATGAAGGTCGTTGCGGATGTGGTGCGGACACCCCTTCATGAAAAGGAGCCGGCGCTGGGGTCGGAGACTGACACTTGGTGCACACCCCTTCAAAGAGCTGAGGTGTGGGCTGGGCCGGCTGTGGGGTCGTGACGGGCAGTTGCACGGGTTTGGTCGTCATGGCAACCGCAGGAGTGGAGCGGGGAACGTTGTCCTGTTGTCTGGAAGGTCCTTGCTCCTCAGCACCTTCCCCTACTGGTTTGACGACGGGGTCGGAGGTGTTGGTGGGGCCGGTTTAGTTTGGTTACCGGTTTGGTTAGGTACTGAAAACACTTGAGCTGTCCTTCTGTCAGTACCGGGACCATTAGGCCGAAATGCTAGCGGTTTCATGCCGTTACGTACTAGCACATCCTTAAGCCGAAAGCACCGCATCCAGCGATGGCCGGGTTTCTTGCAGAAGAAGCAAACCATGGGTCGTCCGGGTTGCGGGGGTCGATCACCTTTCATCGGGGCCGTTGTTCGCAGGACAGAAAAGATAGCCGTTTCCTCGCATAGTCCATTCTCGTCACTAAGGACGCACTGGAAAGCTTCAGCCACCCACTCGCGTGAGCTGGTCGGCACTGAGTGTTCGTCGCAACCTTGTAGGCCGGTAGCGTCACTGTCCGCGGGGTCGTAGTAGGCCGCAATTTGCTCTGGGGTTAGTGTTTCCCCCTGAGTGACTTGTCCCATGGCACAGGACAGTTCTTCATTGACAGGGTCGTCTTCCGCGTATCCGCTTGCGGAAATGTCAGCACGTCGTGTGCCTCGATGTCGATCTCTGGCTGTCCTCTGTTGACGACTCTCTACCTTGAGAACGGCCGTAAGTGCCTCACTGCAACTGTTAAAAGTGAGGGCACACAGTTTATCGGCAATGGGGTCGGGTTGGCCATTCACGAATTGTGCAATTACAGTTCGTTGCCGCGACGTTGGCGTAACGTCATCGAACACTTGCTCCGCCAGGGCTTGGAGTCGCTCCATGTAGTGTTCCGCGTCCTCTTTTCGTTCCCGCTTGAGGAACGGGAAATCGTCCCGTTTGGACTGTCGACAGGGCTCGGGTTCCCAGCCCTCTAGGAGTTGGCGACGGAACTCTCCCCAGGGAGTCGCGACCGGGATATTCAGAGCTAGCGCTTCAGCGCGGCCGCGTAGCGTGCTCCGGAAGGTCGTCGTCTTGTTGAGGTCGGAGTAAGTGAAAGCCGCAGTGAACTGTTCGAAACTCCGAACGTATTGAGTGAGATTGCCCTCCTTGAAGGTCGCACGCCATTGAGCCATTTTAGCCGTAGCCAACGTTTGGGGCTCAGACGTGAGTCTCTGTGGCGTGGGCGTATCAACACTCACCGCAACTGATGTAGTCGCTGCAGTGGCCGTCGGAGTCGGAACAGCCGAAGTCGCCGGAGCCGTCGTATCTGGGCCGATCGGGGTCGCGTTAGCGGGGGCGGTCGGTGCTGTCGTCGCGGAGACGGCGAGCGATGCGGCGGGTGGTGCCGTCGTGTGACTGGGGTCGTGTGGTGCTTGTGCAGCAGGGGCCGGTTGACTGTATGGAGGCGTCACCCATGGTATCCCGACTGAGGGTGGGAATACAGCCGGTGGTGGATATCGGTATACCGATCCATCTGGGCATACACCATGGTACACTAATCCGGGTTGTGCACCATGATAGCCGGTGTCAGCTATCACGCTGGGAACGCCACCATATCCGGGCGGTGGGTTCGCGTAGCCGACATGCGGTGAATAGTATCCGACAGCTACTCCATTTGGAACACCGCTTGTTGCGCCAGGGTATCCGACTGGCGGTACACCATATCCGTTGGTGTTTCCGACTGATTGTGAGATCGGAGGTCCGATCATTGGCACAACACTTTCTGCCGGAGCAGACACAACTTGATCTTGTGACGGATCGAAGCGCGGTTGTTCTCCGGTAGTCGGCGACGGTCGGTGCGTGGTCGGCGCGGGAGCGCGTGTGTCGGAAGTCGGCGTGTCGGGGTCGCAGGGTCGGCGACTTGACGTAGATGGTGGTTGCCGAGGTCGCGCTGGTCGTGTGGAGGCGCGATATTCTGTTGTCGCGTCGCTGGGTCGTTGCGGACTTGGAGATGTCGCGATCTGGACAGCAGTCGTCACTGGAATGCTCCCTGTAGTCGCTCTCTCCTGGCTGGGTCGAATGTACTCTACCACGGTCGGCTCGGTCGGTAGACGAGAGTACACCGCTGGTACTGGGTCGTACTGCATTGGCGTCATTGATGGCGCCCGGGGTCGGGTTGCCGAATAAGCGCTCGGCGGTACCAGTTCCGTAACATTATCATTGTCACAGACCCACTGCCGTATCCGAGGGTCGCTTGGCGGGTGTGTAACCATTGATGTATCCATGGTTACAGGCCGAATGTTCATTGTAGAATGTACGATACGATCACATACACTCGCTCTTTGACGTGAGCGTGTATAGTCTCTGCCGGTAAAGTTACTTCGTAATTTCTGGGTCGTTCTGGCCGGCGTGGCCGAGTATGCCCTAGCGTGTGCACTTAAAATGTCACTCACTGTGTGTAAGGGCGCGAGCGGGTCTTCGTCGAGGTACGCTCCGATGCGGTCTTCAGCTGGCGAGGACGAAGTCAGCGACGATTGGTCACCGAAAGAGTCGAACAGGCCAGTCGGTTGTCGCTCCTGTGACAACGGGACTGTGTCGCTCATGGCAACTGAGCGGGGGCCGGAAGGTCGGAAGGCCGGGTTCGGATTGAACGTTACCTCGTCATCCGTAGGGTCGAGCGGCGGAGCCATCGCCATTTCTGCCGGTCAAATCGGGGTCGATAATCCGAGACTAGCTCAGATCCTGGTCGAACGGCGCCAATGTGAAGAATATCGTTCACGGCCGATATCAAGCCGACTTAAACTGGGTCGTTGTGCTAATAACAAGCCGGCAGTTATATTTCAACTGTTTATTGTGATGATAAATATCCAATGTTCAATCACACACAATCAGGGCCGACAATCACTCCTAAAGTCCAGTGATATTCCCGGTCGAATTATATCCTTATATATGCTATATTATAGTCCTTCTTATATGTCTCACAGTTTATATTCCAGTTTATACAGTTCACAAATATATCCACTTCTGTATTGTCTTTATATATCTTCTTTATAACACTATTGCAGCCATTGCAAGAATACGTCCGTTCACTTGGGCTGCCTCTTCTCTACTGCGCAGATTTGCGGGGCCGTGGGACAGAGTACATGTATTTTCCCGCCAAGTGTGAGCGGAGTTGTGTCATTGGCTATGTATGTGCTGATGTGTGCTGATCTCACCGGGAAAGTGGGTTTCCCCGGTATGTGGCGAGACATGTTTGGGTCTGAATGCTGTGCATGTGATGTCTATGTAAATGAGTAAGTGCATGTGAAGGTCAAGGCCGGTGTACTGGGGTCGAATTATTTGATTGGACGGGGCCGAAGGTGTGAGCTGTTTGACCTGTGTTTGCCTTGTTTGGGGGCCGCGTGGTTATTCGTGGTTTTGTATGTTTTGTCCAGGCAGTGATCGTGTAGTGGTTATATTTAGCGTGGTGTGTAGAATATGCGTGGGCGAGTTGTCATGGAGATGTGTGCGGGAGGGAACGGGCGTTTACTGTCACTAAAAATGCTACATACATACAATATAACCACGTCAAGTCTTTTGCCGAGCAAACAGAAATATTGAAACTGTCCGTAATTTAGAGTGGATGCACAGAATTTCGATGGAGGGGATAGCGCTTCGATTGAACCCATCCTTAATTTTATCAGCATATCCATAAAACACGGTTGCCATGGTGAGAGATTAATATATTTCATCCGTATACATGTTCAATATTACCATGCAATCATATTTTGCTCGGCAATGTGCAATATTAGTACAGTCAAACCTCCGATTAATGAACGCCTTTGTGTCCCAGCAAAAATGTTCACTATATGGAGATGTAAACTGATCAAAGGAAGTGCTTAGTCAGACATTGACAGATTTTTTTTCATTTTGAATGCCATGACTACTGAATATTTTCTGTAACAGCTATAAATGTAATGTGCTTTCTGGGGAAGAAACAAGAGTTCTGAAATACATTATATATGTTCCCTGTTGATCAACACATCATAATCTACAAATCTTCTCAAGTACTGCATGTCACATAGATGAAAATTACACAGGGCAGGCAGTGCTAAGTCAAGATGATGGAAATCTGCTTGAGTAGATAATGTCACTCTACCCTATAGTAAATACTTGTGGCTTCCTAGTGTATGATCTAGGGTAAGGAAACTAGAGTATAAAACCAGTCAGGGAGAACCTGGCCAAGAGCCAACCAGACATAACAGTGTGAAACGAGTTAATTACCTTGTTTTTGCTCAGAAAGCAGAAATCTATGCCCTGTGTTATTACAATGCATTTGCCTATGTTCAATGTGTATAAGTAGATGTTCATTTGTATTGCAAATTGCTATTTGGGACCATACACAGTGTTCACAATAGAAAGGTATTCACTATAGAGTGGTGTTCATTATTCGAAAGAGCATCGCAAAGTCAAAAGATAGGCGTTCATTTGAGACTGAGAAAGTATCCACTAAATGGAGGTGTTCACTCACCGGAGGTGCTCACTAATGGAGATTTGACTGTATTGTCGATGTCAGAAAAGGTGTACAGATTCTTGAAAGGTTTGGTTGAATTCGTCCGTGATTTTTATCAACACAACCATTGAACATTGTTGCTGTGGTAATACACAATAACAGAACTTGTAGCTTTATATACATGTAGAATGTTTTACACATCATCATGATCAACATCGGATGATTATCGTATACCAAATTTGATAATAATTTCCCCAATTTTCACATTCGTTCCATTGCCATAGATAAATATTACATTTTGATAATAAATATGCATAAAATCCAATTTTTAATGGCATAGACATGTTCCCTGACCATTAACATAGAGGTATAGACACTTCATTCATTGTTATCGGGTGATTATTCATGAAATTATTGCCAGAAACAGAAATTTCAGTAATGGCGGCTTCGTACTTTCATGTTAATCTTTGTGACGTTTTTTTTTTTGATAATTCTAAAGGGCGTTTATTTTTAATATTTTATATAAAATTTAACTAATTTGAATCCCAATTACTAGTGATCGATGTATGATGGCATTTTATATAAAATATGTATTCAGAAACACATTGTAAAGCAATAAGTTTGGTCATATTGCTCCCCAATTTTTTTACATTTATTGCGTTGCCATGGATACAGAAATGCCGTTTCAATAGGTATATATGTATTTGCATAAAATGTATTTTTATTGACACGAGCAGGTTCCTTGACCATGAAAACATAGGTATAGATATTTTTTCGTTGTGATTGGATGACTAGTTATCAAGATATTGCCAAAAACAGAAATTTCAATAATGGCGACTATAATTTTTGGCACTAATGTTTTTCGAAGTTTCAGGGCAAGTTCTGACATGCGTCTATTTAGGTTTTTAGTATCACACTGAAGCATATGGACTACTAAATAATTGAAATCAATATTTGATGACATTCGATATAAACTTTGTACTTAGCAGCAGTTTGTCAAGCAATAGAATTGATCATATTTGTGCCAATTTTTACATTTATGCCTTTGCCATGGATACCAAAAATGGCGTTTTCTTTAAATGTCACCCTAATACAATGCACTACGGTGGAACCTATTTTTGTGTGCTAAATTATTGTATTTATAATTAATAATATTGAAAATGAGGCTAAATCAGTGTTTTAATGGGTTTTGTAGATAAACTGGTGATTGCCATGTTCAAGGGCCGTTGCCATGGTGACGGCATAATTGTCAACACTACATGTGGTAGAAATGAGACTCTGAGATCTTCCCCTTCCCGTTGATACCACATTCATGACTAAGTACTCTTGTGCATACGAACTTGAAAAATATGGCTCTTTTTGATTTGGCCTCCTGCCTAAAAGAATGAAAAAGAACAGAAGAAAATCGTACGTTCCTATATCGAGTAAACATTCAGGATTCCTTCAGCTATTGCCAGGTCATTTCCTGATATAGATGTGTTTTCACAGGGTAAAACATGACCGATTGCAATTCTTTTCCATCCTATATTTCTTACATGCTGCTGCTCAAACGACCCATCAAATATACGGTACATCCACGTGCTAGAAATCGCACGGAGAACTAATTTGACGATAAAACCCTCCAAAATTGGAGTCAATCAAGAAATAAATTGTTATGTTATTTATACAAACAGAGCCAGGTATCGTTTAAGCATATTTCCCAGGATAGTGGGTAAATAGTGTTTTTATATTAGTACTTTATTTTAGATTCTTCAGCGAAAGCACAGGATATGACTGTTTTTGATGGAATATTAGACACGCCTCAACTCATTACAAACTAATGGTCTAGACTGTATGCAATTAATGTTTTATGTCAGTTGTTTCTTTTTGTTGTTCCGGCGAAAACATCCAATTATTTTAATGCTTGAAGTTCCTGCCCAACTCGAAATGTTATACCTGCAAAAATATATTGTAGGGAAACGATAACTCATGATGAAGCCATCAGCATCTTGTGACCTTGATCTATACAAGCGTTAGAACACTATTCTATACTTCAGTGGCATTCTCAATGCTGTAGTTTTTTCAAGCCATTGTCGAATTTTATGATGATCCCTGACATTGTAGATTTTTCATGTTGATCCATTAAACAAAAACGCGTTGGAACTGACATGGCATATTTTGTTACGCTGTCAAATTGTGCAGACCAGTGACTTCACTTGATGAGGACCCGTTTATCAGAATTGACGAGTGTAATTTAGTTGAATGGAGATACTATATTTGCCATGGTAATTTGACATAATAGGTAACATTATTCTAAAGCGAAGCTTCTGCCAACACCGTCCACCATCAGTTATATTAACTACTAGTAAATGTTGTTTTTCATAACGCAAATTTACCGTACTAAAATAGAGATATACAAGTGGATAAATTTCGCAATCGTTATCTTGTGTCTTACTGTCGCATTCGTTTCATATGTGCATATGAAGACATACTCTTTATGAAATGAACACAAAAATGCTGATCATTCACCTCGACATCATTAACTTTGAGACACATGATCTTTGCCTTGTCATGCGACACAGCACGAGAAAAACCACTCGGGAGTTTTGACTGGTGTCGGGTTATCAAGTTAATTCTTCCAGTTTCTCTCGCGTCACAATACACGTATTCACGATTGATTGTCATGCGGTCGTCGCAATTTACTCACAAAACTAGTTCTATCTCGAATCCAACCAGCCATAGTACACCAGAGACGAGTTATTAGGCAGTTATAGTTAAATACATGGATACGAAATCAAACATGAAAATCTTAGAATTTTACATGAAATCATGATGTTCCTGATGAGGTAAAACTTTTCCCAAATCAACCATTCGCATACGGAAGGAAAACGGCAGTCATGCATTCCTAATTTATATATATATACATCCTATTATAAATACGAAATTGATGTACAACACTTGCAGCTTACTGGTGAATTTTGGATGCTAAGTCTTGTATGGAGCATTATCCAATGTGAGCATTGCATATTTTGTAGAGTCATAAATCACAATGTCTTGACGTATATGAAATAAGAAGAATTCTTTCTCATTTCTCGCCAACTGTGATTCCGGGTGTTCACAGTTGAGAAGAATATATTATTCATTGAATAGGTTGCGAGGACTCCTGAGTACCACTCAGTACAAAGTTTGATGATAGCAATAGAAATTATAATATCAAACACACAAAGCCCGACCAAACGTTCAATCTAAAGTGAAATGTTGTCAAGACAAGATTGACATCATTTACAATGCCCTCCAGGTGCTACATCCAAGAACATCTCATGGGAATAAATTAACTACACGCACCAACACGTTGTATATACTTCAGTGATATGTACTGGAGGACAGCTAATGCCCAGTGAATCACCCCCAGCGACATCACGTGTGGGACAAATGACATGGGCCTTCATCCCATCTGGATGAGATTAGCTCTAATTGCCCAATGATCTCTGGTGTCATGAATAAAACATCGCTGACTTCGTCACATACACAGTAATTACTAGTTGGCAGTGAGAATGCAAGTATAGAATAAGATCCTGTGTTGCTATATACTAAGTGATATTTGTTCAAATAATTTAAAGGTTCCATCGTATTTATGCCTGTGCGCGATAGCTCCAAACATAATTGCCATACCATGCAGTAGTTCGGTTAGAATTGAAGGATACTTTATACAAATTGTATGGTGTCTAATTTCCATGTCAATGTCACCATCAGCATTAAAAATAGACCAAGAGCTAAGAACGGTTACTGGAGAAAAGGATAGTCTTCAGCCACAACAATTGCCGTTTTGGCCTTTCATGGTCATTGAAGGAAAAATTTCAAGGTCACCACCTAAATCACTATATTTGACTTCCCTTTTGAATTTGCCTATATTTAAGCTGTATTTCGAGTTTACTCGCTGCAGTTTATGACGGGGAAAGTGGTATAACTTGCTTCAGCACATTTTGTTTTCTCATCTTGGCTGGAAATGGCTCAAAACAGATTGATAAACTTATAGATAAAAAAATAAAAAATGTCTGGACTTTTTGGGAGAAAATGGCCGTCAAAGTGAAAATGTGAGAGAGAGTGAGATCCATATCCGCCTACAAGGACAAACGCGTTACAAAGTAAGGAGCTTTCCTTGTATGGATAATTGATAGATTATCCCCTTCATGACAACTTACAGGATGTCGTAACAGTCAAAACACGGAAAACTATTGACACGAAGGGTAACTACAGCTATCACATGCATGTGGGGACACTGCACAAATTACCATTCCGATTTCTTGCTGCGAGTAACAACATCCACATCACTCTTGTATATATACATATATGTTTAACAGGTTATATGACCTACAGGAAGTCATATACAATCACTGGCTAAAAGTGTGATAACATGACAAAGTATTTATGTTGGTAAATACTGTAGGATTAACGTTGCAATGTGTCTGTTTCACACGATACCAAAACATCAGTGACATTCAAACAGGTTTGTGGTTCTCACAATGTACTTTTATCAGTTTCAAGTCTACCGTGAGCTGGGAAGGACCATTAAATCTCTGGTAAATAAATCCATTAAATCCCTTATGGCAAAACCATAAGGTTTTGAATATATTCAACACATAATAACACGCCTGAAGGCTTCGACACTATTATCATATTCGAAATCTTAACACTTCGGCAGATTTCGTAAATTGCATGCATGTTTTGAAACTTGGAATAATAAATAATCAATCAACAAACATTATAGCATGGACTAGCCAACTTATAACGGGGTAGTCGGCTTTCCTTGTATGATCTTTGCAGTTGAAAAAAGTCGGACACAATAGATATGCAGTTCTTCATTGGTTGGTCTAACTACACTATCACTTTCTCACAAGGTGCAACTTCCGGGAGTCACATTTTATCAGCCACAAACACCAGAATAATGTCGCCTATGTGAATAATACATGCTGCACTTTGTCACAAACCAAGCCATTACTGGACAACACCACAGGCTAAATTGTAACTAGAGCGAGTGATGAATCAAATTATATTTCCTTCGGAAGTATGTCATCTGCTAAAATGGTTGGCGGAGTGTCTATAAAGCACCACAGGCGGCCATTTCCTGGACGCGATAGTGCTTTGCAGTGGGAGACACGGTGGTCCTGAAAATAATTGTTCTTCTGAGGTGAGGAACAAAGAGGCCAGAAGAGAATGTTCCGCATGGAATATTAAAGTCACATAACTTACGTGTGTGTAACGTTACTTGCCCTCAACGCGTCTGTCTTAATATTCGTTCGTTAGATGTTCATTGTATTTCGCCTACCGCTCATTCACCCATATAACAGATTTTTTGTATTTACCCTGATGAATTCAACAGCACATAGGTATTTATTTAAAGTACCTTATCTGGCTTATTGACACTACACGCTTGAAATTAGAGAACGACCTGTGGGGCTTCAACTGAAGGTTCTATACATACAAAATACAAGTTCATATTAACAACACGTGAGTTATCATAAGTGATGATCTTGATGTGAGCTTGAAATTGACCTGAGATGAACTTGAGATATCAAACCGAATGCTACATGTTCACACTGATGACATTTAACACTCAAGTATATCAAATTCTAATACTTCCGGGTCGTCTTGCCAGCCGCTATTTTACGCGATGACAAGTGTGTTTTTCCTGTGTTGTGATCGGCAGAATCCAATATTCTGACAAAACCAGGCGGGGAAATGACGACAGGATGACAGCAAAATACAGGGCTGCTTGTGTAATGAAGCAAACTTTGCATTGTCGATGAGGTTCTAAGATGAGCGTGGGTTGGTACCAGCAACCAATCTGGACAGATCTGCAAGAGCAGAAAATCTACCTTGGAGTAAGTATTTATTTGCAGCTGATTCGTATTGGAAATTTAAGTAGTCGTCCGGTGCGGAATTGGTGAGATCGAGAAAATCGTGGCTTATTCGGATATAAAATGATATATCTATGTGAAATGATCTCACACCACATCAGGTTTTATCCCAGGTACCACTGAAATTTCTATTCGCTTTCTTTTGGTAAGTACAATTCACTCACCGCACTCTCTGACATAGCATGAAGAGCTGGATACGTCGTTTGATATAAGGTGGCTGGATTTACCGGATGTAGAATTGTAAAATAGTAGCACTATAGAACCAGCAGAAGGGTGACCTTTTCACGTCATTAAGAACTTTTTTGTGGATTCATCATCTCTAACCATTCCTGAGTCAAAATCAACTGGGTGCCACCTGGGCACTGTTGAGGATTTTTTTTTTCAAAGCCGGAAAAACAAAATGTCCGTCACCGAATACCAATAAATTTCTCTCTTTTTTTTACAATATCTCAAACACAAACTTGGGTGTCTTACACCAGGTTTTCATGGTCCAACATTACAACATCTTCCATTGGGACATGGACGACTGGTGGAGCAGCCACATTCGACCATTTTTCTGATGGTAACAGCTACATTGGATACTATGTACACCACTTAGAAGTCTAGTTGGGTGTGTCGTTTTCATCTGTATTTCAACCATATTGGGCGAGTCAAAGTGTACAGGATCTGAATGAGCACCGGATTTACACAGATCAACACGATGTTCATGCTGAAAATGCATCTTGTGATCAGAGCAGTATTTTCAATTTCAGGGTTGATGTAATCATCGAGTTTACCACTTGCATGATGGTGTTGAATAGACATATTATCTTCTAGTTTGAAACAATGATAGGCAACAATAAAGGCAGTCGTTTCTAACATCAAGCCTGTTTCATCTGCTCCTAGTTCCAAGCGAATTGAGGTGATGCCATCTTCCCCCCCTCCCCCCCTTGTACCTTGCCAATGACAAACATACATTGCTGTGTCACCCTTTCCCATTGAGGCATTGACCCCAGGCCATTTGTGTCCGATCGTGAATGACATTATTTTTCTGCTAGGAATGTTTATACGTTCATTTTATTTTTGCTAGAAATGTTGATACGCATTCAAATACTTGACCTTCAATTTGGCCTTATCATCGTCGATCGAAGGAGCGTCGGTCCGATTGATTGATTTGATAATCACACCCGTGCTCGTGTGCGGACAGAACAACGGCTGACATTCTCCAAACTGCTCAAATTTATGGAATCATAGCCAAGTGCTGAAGGGGGAGGGAGAGGGGTTGACACTGTGCAATATCTGTTTGGCATTGGAAAAGCCACAACATTGAAAACCCTCATTGGCCAAGGCGGACATCATAACAATTCTCTAGCAGCAAATGAAACGAACCTAATGAGAGTAAAGACTACCATCGTTGCTTGCCTATTATGGTTCCAAACTGGAAGGTGATATGTCTGTTCTCCGCCAACATGCCACCATGGACGGAACACGACGATCATATCAGCTCCAAATCTGAAGGTAATGTCCCCGTCACAAGACGGCTTTTTATTGTGTAAAAAGCTTTTACTCAATCAGACCGTACCCTCCACACTTTGACCCCAATGTGTGGTTGTGTTCTGTGCCTGTGATGCTGGATCGGATTGTTGCAATAACATACCAAGAATGAATCTGTTCGTGAAAATAATGACTGATCAAGCTATGAGGAACTGCCAATGGCTGTCCTATCATGTATAGATTCACTGGCCCCGATTAGCTAGTAGTAGACACCAAGAACGTTGTGGCAAATGCATGAGTATTTAATCACTTGACCAAAACCATTTTCTAAAATATCTGTGTCGCCAATCTCGAAACCCTGATAAGTTGTTATACACACACGAGTTTGGCAGTGTTATAATTGGATTCCTTGACTATGAAACTCCATAGTCAAAATGAAAACAAAATCCTCAAGGGTGCCAAGCTGGTACCCGGCTGACTCAGGAATGGTCAGAGATGATGAGTCAACAAAAAAATTAATAATGACGTCAAATCAAAATTCATACAATTTTTTTTCTATAAGTTCATACTAGCACTATACGAAAAAAAACCCCGCTAGATTTGTATGTTTATTTTTGGAAAGGATCTTGGTAAAATCAGATTTCAGATCATGTGCAAAATCCATTCAACGCACTTTATGTCTCGCAGATGTGAGGTCAGACATAAATACATAATCTATTCCTCTTCGCTAGTGCGCTAATGTCAGACATAATGTCAGCTTATGCTGTTCATAAAAAGCACTTCCTTAGTTTCATGATTATTTCCAAAAAAAAAAAACAAGCAAAACAAGAGCGTTAAAAGTACTGGTACATAAAAAGGATTTCACCATGAATGTGTGTATGTATTCCCCAACCTGTTCTGCTCTCTATGCGTGAGTATCGGATATTTCGTGACAACACGGGTGCTACATTACGCGGACATGTACAGCGCAAGAAGCGAATGCAAAAGCCGCACCGCAAACCAGACATACGTGCAACATTGTCAGATAATTTCTCGTCTTGTGTGAAATGTGACACAGCTTTGGGGATATACGTTCGGCTCTGTCCCTTCAAGTCAGTGCAGCATTCTAGTTGATACAACGGTCTCATAACCGTGACGGTTTATACCTGGATTTTACCAGAGTCTCCTGTTCCATATACTTGTATGTTTTGGCGCATGCAAGGTGATAAAGTATATCCTCAAGTTTGCAGCCATTCGACATGATCGATATGTATATATTGAGGTATTACGGTATTACGTTGTCACTGTATATCGACAGAAATTACACTGTACCAAGAATTCAACACGTTCTCATGTCAAATGAACGAAACCCGACCAACATTTACATGTCTAAAGCCACCCCAACATATGCGTCAATGTCATCCTGTTGTCACTCCAACACACGTCAGTTTCGTGAGTTGTAAAAATTGGTAATATTTGTGTAATCTCCATCTCGAGGTTTCTGTCACCATTGTGTGATGATATTGATGCAGGATATATCAGTAACATGTTCCGCTGTGAGAGACCTGTTCGCCACTGGCACACAGCTCAGATAATTGGTAATTGAACTGCACGAACAACGCTCCAGTACAAGAAGGGTGTTGGCTGGCTGTTATTTTGCTAATTTCCAGACATTCAGCATCCGATATCACATTGTTTGATGATTATTGTAGTGGAATTGATGCATTTACTGGCTTCTATTGACCCAGTGACCCCCGAAATCAGTAATCCTGGTTGTTTAAAAAAGATTGGATTCATCGAAATGCAACATCATGTATCAATACCCGCACTGATGGGAGTTCTACTGATCAGGTTCGTTGTTGACTAGAACACGAGAATTGAACGAAGGTATTGGATGTATGTCTAGGTGAGAAAGTTATAAGCTTCACTTGGAAATCGGAAATTAGGTAGATTCATTCCAGGAATCCCTCCTTGATTAATAGGTATTGGTAAATCTAATTTTTCGGCCTCACATATCGTCAACCAATGCACTTACTCAAAATTCTCTTTACCATTTTTTTTCACATGTTCCTGGAAATTATGTTATATGTGTTGTCGTAGTGTGAGTTATGGGACAACTCATTGATTGGATTAGCGAAGCACACAGCCACCAGTAACACTCCAGGAGTTTAATGGGTATGTTTTTTCCCAGTTGGTATGAGGCGGCCATCAACAATTCCCAAAAAGTTGCAGTCCAGCACAGACATGGTGGGCCTGGACCTCAGTCGTGTGCAAGACTGCGAAATAATTTGATTTGATGGGTGACAAGCACACTGCGTCTGGTGCTGTTTTCTCATCATTTGCTCATTATGTCATAAGTTATGGCAATGTCAAAATACCGAGTGCTTTGTATATTAGCATAATTCGGATGTGTTGTCCAAACTGGTAATGTAGTCTGCTTTCTGAGCATAACCTAATAGTTTATGTTATAAAACCTGTATCCGTTGTGTGTTAGTTGATTTCGCATGTGTCTATTCCACCATCGTTTACTTGTATTACCCCATTGGTATATATATTAGATATACGTCTATATTATTAGCAATGCTCTATATTACTAATATATTAGTGATATAAGATATAGTACTCGAGTGAGTTTAATCATAGGGTACTAATTGCAAACATTTTAAGAAATGTTACCTCATACAAAAGTGAGCTCATATATTATTTGTAAACCTACTACTTATTAATTGTTTTCAGAATCATTACTACACTTTCGAAATATAATTACTTGGAGGCCTACATTATTGAACCACATTCATTAATTCCGTTGTACGTGCGTGTGAGGGAAAATAACCATGATTATGAATATATCTGGTTCGTTCAATTGGTAATGTTGCCCCGTGTCGTTCATATATGCTGGTAACGGTTCATGTAATGTCTCGGAGGGTCTTACAATGGTATCGGGGGGTATTGTGCGGATATTTCGTGAAAACCATGAAACAGTAAATAAAATAAATAACAACAGCCCATGATACCAAACCTGTCAATGAACCGTCATTGCCAGTGGCTTTCAAGTTCTCGACCAGATTTACCGCCGACATAAAATATGAAATATCCCAGTCGTTTCCCTTGATTAGTTTAACGAGGCCCGCGCTCTCCAATTCCCTCATTTTGTTAGCAGTAGACTACCCGTATATTGCATGCGGCCGTACATTATGTAGACTCGCTGGCCTTGGTGTAGTTTCAGATGACAGTCGAGACACCAGTGCTGATGCCACGAACACGGAGCGAGAGCGGAGGCGGTGAGCGATAAATCAGGATGGTCTCGCTGAAGGGAACCAGCTGTGTGTTGCTGCTGCTAATATACTGTTTTTGGCACATCCCGGGCGGCACCGGGAGCAGAGTGGCGCGTAATGGGTGAGTGTTAGTCTGATTTGTCTTGTGAAAACCCACAGGTATTCAATCTTTGGTATTCGCTTTTGTAATCAGAACAAGTATGTGTGTGATCATAGCATTATGTTGTTACACTTTTGATTGAACCTCGCATGGTATACAAAGACTATTCAATCATTTCCTCTACGTATATCTGAAGAATCGACTATGTATTCCCGTATTACTGTTAGGATGAAAATGAAAAAGTGTCTTGCACTAAGAGGGATATTCGTCTTCTATTGAATGTCATGAAATATTTGATTCATTGGATCATTGTGACATTTCAAATCACTGTAATTTGATACAATTCACCTAGTATGTACAAATAAAGTAATGAAGTTCCAAGGAATATATGGTGTCGACATTTCACCGTGTCAAGGTTTGCACCATGCTATTGTTAGGGGCGTGATGTAATGGGATCTCTGAATAAACACTTATCCAGAGCTCCTATGTAATCAGTTTAATTGGAGGGCTTTGGTACGGTAGCTGAGACCGTCCTTCCGACTACACTTATCGACGTTTCAAAATATGTATGATATCTTGTTACATGGGACTTGGAGAAAAATGTTAACCCGCTACGTCCGGCCATCAGTGAATGACGTGAAACGCGTATATTAGAAAATAATGTATATTTGCTAATGATAATAGAGAACTTGATACAATGGTGGATATGTGACAAAACACCACTAATTGAAATATAAAACCCTGTCCAATAGAAACAATAGTGCCATTGTATAACAAATTTCCAGCGATTTATGATATACACCTAAAAATTCAAAGTGAAAAAGACCAAACATGGTATCGTATAATTTCCAATTTTATAAGCGCCTCTGACGAATTTCAATTTTGTGCGTTTGTCCCAAGGAGTAACATTAAACAAGTATCATTGGAAGAGTATCATAACATCAACAAATTTAACTATAACAAACTGGCTCTAGCGGCCATGTAGTTAGGGGTAGGTAGGTAGGTATGAATAGGTATGGGAATGTGCCTGTATCATGTCGTGCAAACGGAAGTGTGCCTCGTTCAATCTAGACGATAACAATGGCTCCCCGTGGATTCTAGAAGAGCCTGTAACTATTTTTCTGTCCCATTTTTCGTATTTCCCTGTTGTTCTTCTCGATATATGAATAGGAAACCCGGCCACGACTGAGTACTCCCAGAGCCGACAAATGTTTAAAGAAAACTTGAAGTATGGTCTTCTCCATTCCTCGTGGATTATTTTTCACTGTGACAGTCGCTTAAAAGCAACACGGTGTAAATGGAGACAGGACAGTGTTTTATGCCCAACTTTTTTTCATGCCTGATAGTCGGTCGCTAAAGTAATCTTCTCTGCATACTACGATGCATTGATGTGAATTCCCCATGTCAATAGCAGTCACTGTCATAGCTACATGTAATCGTTAGCCTAAACCGTGATGAGTTCTTGCATGTTCCCAGATAATTGTACACGTAGATCTGTTCAGCAGGAGTCACGCGCGTGGTCCGATCTCGGCGGAGAAGCGGTTGATACGACGACTGATGGCCCACTACGAGTGGATGGGGCGAGCCGGACGTCCCGTCAGAAACTCCAGCATGGCCGTCCAAGTCAACTTTGGTCTGGGCCTCAAACAGATGGACCTGAACGAGAAACAAAAAATGCTGACCATGAGCATGTGGACCAGATATGTGAGCAATACGTTCTTCGTTTTTCAAATGATAATGACGGTTCTCCTATACGTAATAAACAACCGAGGTGATTTACTCGGAAGTGACGTAATGTATCTTCCAAATTTCATCGCAAGATGTGGCGAGTACGGTTCATGTACATGGCATTCGAAGAAGAAAAATGTGCGGATTGGGAGAAATTTTATAATTCTCAGAATTTGAAAAGCCATTTCCATCCTTCAGCATCATCAGAGTATTCTGTAGAAATATGGTGCACATTGAACTGGTGATTTCCAGCACTGGAATGTCGTTTACAGAGAACGATATGCAATGATTGGTTCATTCCATCTTGTGTTGAAATTTGTAGTAATGCGGGTTTGGTTCATGGCCCCCTATGCTTCCAATTTCGAGCGCATCAGTTGGGACAACAACTCAGCACCTTTGTGGGTGCACACTGATCTACTAGTAATTGCTCTGAAAGAAGATACAACATGGAATATAGGCCAAAGGCATAGGCGAACATCGCACAAAAAACACCTCTGTTCGGTGCTCCTACTCATTTAATGCATGCAAGAAAGTCTTTAGAAGCGATGCCACTCCTCGAATGCTTCCCTCATACTATATCTTATATCTCCCAGGAGTGGACTGACGAATACCTGACCTGGGATCCGGAAGAGTATGACGGCCTTGCTCAGCTAACGGTCGACCCCTTTGACATCTGGACACCAGACATAATGCTCTTCAACACGTTAGTTCCCTGACTTACTCTTTGGTATTATTCATGCTAGGTTGTATCTGCTGGCGGGAAACATGAAACTGTCTCAATTTGAATTGCATACGACCGTGTCTTGTGCTATATAATAATCGGTGGGGGAAGGGATCTTGTTTCATGGGTCTTAACAGAAGTTTATAGGGATAAATGAATGGAAAGGACAATTTGTGGCTTGGGTACATTTCACGCTACTTGTTCGGGAGAATATGTTGTATTTGAGAGAGTTCGTTACTATTTTTCTTTCTCCCAGGGCGGACATCGACGTACCCGCTCGTTCGACGCTAGCCGTGGTGACGTACAGTGGCCTTGTTAACTGGTTCCCTCACTGCATCTACCACAGCGCATGCTCAGTCAACGTACGTAACTTCCCGTTCGACTTACAGAAGTGCAACCTCGCCTTCGGTTCGTGGACGCATCCCAGTAGAGAATTGGACATTGTGATGTCATTTCCCGGGGGCCTGGATCTGTCCACTTTTGAAAGTGAGAACAGGGAGTCAAGCGCCTGGGACATACTGAACGTAACCGCCAAGAGGCAGATTCTACCCTCAGAAACCGAGTACCCGAATTTCTCGGTATTGACCTTTGAGCTTGTGTTGTCAAGGAAGCTCGTGTTCTCCACGTACATTCTGACGTTGCCATGTGTCTTCCTCGCCTTCCTGACTTTGGTCGTGTTCTGGTTACCTCCAGAGAGACCTGACAGGACCGCATTAGGTATGTGATATGTCTATTGATATAAAACCACATAAATAACCTATCAATCGGATATGTACCTGCTATATGTAGATGTGTTTTTATATAGCTCGGCACTCGATCGCTCGCAGCTATAATTGTTTTCGAATATTGCACGTATAACATTTCATGTAACATTAAGATAATATTTCGCACCCATACATGATTAATTGGGATAATTTGTAGTTCTATACCACATTAGGAGACGACTGTATTGTATATCTTGAGATTTGTACTGCCTTGACGAAATTAATCACGACATCATTATACCATCCCGAATGTTCGCATTGCCAACTGCAATTTTACAAATGGAGGTCAACATCGGGTTGTTTATTAATCATAGTAGCATTATTACGATTGAACGAATGAAACAAAATGAAAAAACTATGTGCCGATGATATGGATTCAATCATCTTAACAATATTGAACCATTTATGTACTTTTTATTGCATATTGACCACCAATAGCGATGAGTACGTTCAGCACTTTCATGTTCCTGCTGTTGATTCTGGTGGAGTCATCCCCACCAGCCGCTAATACCATCCCGCTCCTAGGTAAGCGAGCTAGCTTTGTCATTAATTCACCGATAAATTCACTGCAAAATTAATCAACTCAAATATCATCTCACGACTCGGGTCAAGTTTAGCTTCGCGGTGTAATCATTAGTTAATGGCGTAGATCAAGTGTCTCATTTAGAGAGAACGGCAAGAAAGAACACTATTAGCCACGTGATTTGCATTAGTTTTGAAACTGGCATTTTCAAATGAGCCACCAAAGCTATTCATTGGTTCCCATTAATCAAAAATAAACAACGGAAGCGGGGAAAAGTTATCGATCACCTTAACCGTTGGATTTTTTTCAGTTAATTTTTTTTTTTATCAAATGTACAGCCTTCATCCATAGATAGCTCAATCCTTGCGATATACTCATACCAAATATTCTATATCTCATTAAATCATGCACCTAGGCTATTGGCTGGTTCCCATTAATCAAGAATAAACAACGGAAGCGGGGAAAAGTTATCGATCGCCTTAACCGTTGGATTTTTTTCAGTGAATTTATTTTGTTTTATCGAATATACAGCCTCCATTCATAGATAGCTCAATCCTTGAGATATACACATATCAAATATTGATTTCTAGATTACATTAGATCATGTCTTTACTATGATGGCAATGTAATAACGTAACTTATACGCTCTATATTTTCAGGAGTTTATTATTGTATTAACATGGTCATCATTGTGATGACGGTCGTGCTTTCAACATTGGTTGTTAACATAAGCAAGGGCCCTAAGGATGGCAAATCTAGACCGCCTGCCTGGTTGTGTACGGTAAGCAATCTCCAATAATCCTTTAAGCCAATACTTAAGGCCTCAGTTCTCTGGGTGAGGCGCCCCATGCGGCCAAAGACGTAATTTATCGGTTGGCGTAGCGGGTAATCTTGTTCCGCCGTCGTCAAGGGGAACACAATTAACGTTCCTTGTAATCTGGTGGTTATCTTTCACAGACGTTGATTCTCTGTAGGAAAACTTAATCTCTTGAGGCAATAAAAATCTATGTTTATTATTACCCAACGGCCTTCCTCGAAATCCTTTCCTCTGTACACACATGTGGGCTGTTGTCGAAGCGTGGGGCTGTCACATGCGAATAAACAAAACAAATCAATCGAGCGGGACACTAATGATGGATTGTGTATTTCTCGTGGGATAATCGTCACGATTTGATGGTTTTATCATCGTTATCAATGACCATGGCATCAGTTCAGATGTAATCTGTAGGGTTGCATCCGCTGTGGCCGGTACAGTTTGTGTAATAGTTGTAAAATGACACATGAACTAATCCAATGTATCCATTATATTTGTTTACCAAGTTGCTGAGCGTAGCCAATTTTGTATAAGAAATTTGTACTTTGGCTTTTGAGTGCACATTTCCGATGTACCTCCATCTGTTTTTTAAGTGAGGTTTGATTTTCGATTTGTTGCCACTCATCAACAATTGATTTACATATATGATATTGTCCCATGAGAAGAGAAAGAACAATGATTCCCCAGATAGAAAGTAACACATTAACAAGATTGATTGATTGATTGTTTGAATTTATTCAGTAAAATAACATACAGTATAAATAACATTATAGTGCACATTAAAATACACGGATGACACAAGAAAGTGAAGACACTTATTTCCATTGTGGTCCGGATCTAAATCACATGACAAAATAGGTTGCCTAAAAGTATAAATATAATTGTATAAATGAGTACACAAGTGTAAATGACTGATTGTATAAATATAACTACAAAAGTAGACAAAAATTGGAAAAAAAGATGGAAAAAATAGAATTTTAAATCCATAACAACATAATGGTGACTAGATAACCTAACAACAAAGACTAGAATGTTACAAATAAATAAAAGGGTTTTGTGACTCTTGATAGAACTTGTTGAATAAAAAAGATTTGACTTTGGACTTAAAAACTGATTTTACACTTGTTGTTCTGATATCACTTGGTAACTCATTCCAAGCAGTGACTGATGTGTACCGGAAAGAGGAGTGACCAAAAGACTTTACAGATGGGATAACTAGGGACATTGGGCCAGATCGGGTGTTGTGGCGGGAATTTTGGATACTAATGGAGGAGGTTAGGTATCTGGGAGCATTTCCATAAATGTTAACATAAGCAAGATGTATCACAGTCACTCCAATCTTTGATGCAGGCCATAGCCTGTCAAAAGATCAGCTCCAATTTGGGTTCACACCAATATCGAAGACTACATAGTTCGAATAATACACTATTGGTCAAAATGGTGGTATTATTGATGGATTGTTCACACATGTATCGATGTAACCACCATTTTGACCAACAGTGTAAACGTGAAAATGTTATTGTACATATTATCGAGCAGATGTTCATCTGTCTTGTGAAAGTTTTCCAGGAAGGTTTTCAGCAGTTTTGTTCGCATGTCAGGGAGTTAGTCGGGAGGCGCCGATATCTCCTGGTTTTGGCCTATCAATACATCATTGTCTGGAGTATATCGATTATTGATTATTGTCTAGGTAGTATCGAATGAAGCGCATGACGATATAAAGTTGACAACTTAAAATATTAGTAATAGGTCGCCGACTTGTATCGGACGGAAGGCAGGCTGACATGGGCCTTCTTGTAGATGGAGTAGACTCTAATATATGCCGGTCTGGGAGCATATCGGAGAGCATAGACTAGAAGAACGACCGCGGATTGTGAATTTGTGTTAAATATATTATTACAAAATGGAGTAATGATACGCTTTCATCCCCAAGTTTCATGAGTTCATTTTCATGTGTCCCATGGTTGTTAAAACATTCGAGGTTCACCACGTAACCAGTGGTAGTGAACCATGCTTTATATATGAAATGTGCCTACGTAAATTAAAGTAGCATGAATTCACATCATTGACAAAATTCAGTAGCACGCGAATCGCGAGTTGTATGAAATTTCGTTCAATTTCAAATGATTCATCTTGCTCGAGCGACTCAGTATCTCATCACTTTAGCAACTCAGTATCCCATTCAAGCGAACGATTGTGGCGTTGAAGTTAGTATCGAGTAATTTACGGGTCACAATTTCCTTCGCATGTGGCAGCAATACGCCTTCGTAGAATGTGAATTTCACGAGGAAATATCAGCATTTGTGTTTCACGACCATCCATTTGAAACTATATCTATAATAATATTTAATAATGAATTTCAAAAATACTTCCACAATCACCACTAGAGATGGTATATTGGCTAACATTAAGCCAAACTTGTAGATAGGTCATTGAAAAAGGAATAAGGTCCGAAAACTACCATTCTTGATTTCTGGGGAAAATAGGATTTACATGTAACTAAACTGTGTTCTAATTTCAGGTGACGTTGAAAGGACTAGCACGTGTTTTCTGTATGCCTTCCATATACCAGGAATACACACGACGTCCGGTCGTCAGAACTGCCACTTCCGGTGACGTCACAGACGAGAAAAGTAGCATATTCTGTTGGCAGGAAACTAATAGAAAAAATGACTGTGGTGTGAAAAACAGAACACGTGGAACCAGAGCAGACAATCCAGCTTCAGATTCAGACCTCGCTGTTAACTGTGCACTCGTTGACCCCCAGCTTGCGTGCAATACAGGGCTGGCTGCATTGAAGACAGAAATGGAACTGACTCGGAAATCTATGGAACGCCTAGAAGCAACGCTCACGAAACCGACGGCATTGAAAACACAGGATGTGATGTGGGAATGGAGAGCCGTGGCAATTGTCGCCGATCGTTTCTTCTTCGCACTCTATATAATTTTGATCGGTCTGTCTTTGTTGCTTTTCTTTCCAAGGTACGAATCTTATAATGCTTGACGGCACCAAGGGCATAAAACTAAGCAGTAAGTTTATATGTTTACAATGAACGTACATTGTGTATATCCGTATTTGTGCCTTGCAAAGATATCGCCAGTTTGGATTGGGGCATGAATGTTTGGCCGGATTTTGTTTCTATTTCAAAAGCGTTTAATAGCATGTTTTCCATTGTTATCATCATAATCTAGCGATGTCATCAATATAGTGTTGCATTAGCGGTAATATGTCGATCCTTGAATGACCTGCATCACAAGAAAGTTGTTATCATATTTGTACCATAGGTGATCGTTTCACAAGTTATTTCCCATTTTCATTCAATCCAATAATTTGTGGTGTTATTACGATATTCGCGCAAATCTAGTTCAATCAACATCAAATAATCAGACTAAGTTGATAATAGCAACTAACCATTGGGCTCAAGTGAGAGTCCAAGGCTGGACGATTTACGTAATCGAAATCAGCCGTGATTGCCTGTAGCGGGCAATAGTATTACGAACTATGTATTGACAGTTTAAAATCAAATCACATGTTGCATTCTGATCAAGTGCGCGTTCATTCGAAATACATGCGCACTGTATTTGTATATCATTGCTGAAACGGGCATCTGTGTCTTTTCTTGTATTCAGGTGCACATATGGTGTAAAGTTTCATGCAATATTGTAGTTTGAATAGTATATTTCATACTTGTACATATAAATTTATGTGTTTTCAACATAACTCGTTTTCAATATAATCTGTTTTTTGTGTTTTCAATATAATCTGTTATCAATACTGGCTATATAAAGTAAGGTTGTCAAACATTCATAAGCAATAGAAGTACTTGTAGATCTATATTGCGGAAAAAAATCCGCCTGCCAATATTCCAAGTCCAGCCCAGTTCCTTGAATGTCCATAACTAGGACTCTACAGTAACTAGTGAACGTTTTAAATAAATATGAGTTTTGATAACTAGATTGTCAAAAGGAAATGTAATTTAGTGTTAAGTATATAATCAAATTGTTAGCAAACATACCGGTGTGCCTACAAAATGGGAATATCGATGGACACCAACGCGGGGCTAGATGCACACAAAATGAGCGTAAATCCGTAACCAAATGCCTATGAACTTCTGAACAAGGCAATTATACAATAGTGGTCACATTGCATCACGGGAAATGTTGACAATAAAGAGTTAGAAAACATATTATGTATATTTCTTGTTGCTTAAATTCGGTTCCTATGAATCATTTTGGCAATGGTATTGCATCACATGTTATTTGTCCTACTGATCTTATACCAGAGAACTCAGTTGGCTTGCCCCATGACAAACCGAAAAACACCAATTCCTCAACATTCACTGACATGATATGTGTGCAAAAATTCATAACTTGTTAACAATTCGTTCGGGCTTTGTATCTATTCCAAAAACATAATTGGAGTAATATATTTCATCATAATGCATTGTGATACACTGTATGTATTGACTTCGAACACGTATTATTGTAGCGTGATGATAGCGTGATAATCATAATGTGCCTAGTTCAGCAGCGCATGTTCTTTGTAGATCCAAATCCAACCCCCCCCCCCCGACATATATTTGGGTATCGCTATGTGTCTGTGTATTATATTTATGTGCCATATTCCATACACTACACCCGGACTAGTTACACGGAAATAATATTTTAGGTTGTCTATTCTCTTCATTAACATTTGTTTCACTTCACTCTTGAATGATCATTTGTTAGTCTCGTGCACGAAGATAAAATAACTCTGGGCAGTTGTGCATTGAATACACCAGGCGTAAGAAACAAGTATATGTACGGTGGCTGATATGTGACATCTAAATTTTTTTTGCAGGACACCAATTTAAAAAAATAGCAAAATATTCTATTCTTGAATAGAACTATTCTATTCGTGAATAAAACATTCTATTCACGAATAAAACGTTCTATTTGCGAATAAAACATTCTATTCACGAATAAAACTATTCTATTCGCGAATAAAACTATTCTATTTGCGAATAAAACATTCTATTCACGAATAAAACGTTCTATTCGCGAATAAAACATTCTATTCACGAATAAAACGTTCTATTCGCGAATAAAACTATTCTATTTGCGAATAAAACATTCGTTTCGCGAATAAAACATTCTATTCACGAAAAAAACGTTCTATTCGCGAATAAAACATTCTATCCACGAATAAAACGTTCTTTTCGCGAATAATACTATTCTATTTGCGAATAAAACATTCTATTCGCGAATGAAACATTTTATTGACGAATAAAACGTTCTATTTGCGAATAAAACATTCTATTCACGAATAAAACTTCTATTTGTGAATAAAACTATTCTATTTGCAAATAAAACATTCTATTCGCGAATAATACATTCTATTCACGAATAATACGTTCTATTCGCGAACAAAACATTCTATTCACGAATAAAACGTTCTATTCACCAATAATACTCGATAAGTTACAATTGCTATGAGTAACAAAAGCTTCTATACATCACAGTGACACATCGCCATTCTGGGACCATTAAATGAATAGAATGTTTTATTCGTGAATAGAATGTTTTAGTCGCGAATAGAACGTTTTATTCGCGAATAGAAGGTTTTATTCGTGAATAGAATGTTTTATTCGCAAATAGAATAGTTTTATTCACGAATGGAACGTTTTATTCGTGAATAGAATATTTTATTCGTGAATAGAATGTTTTATTCGCGAATAGAATAGTTTTATTCGCGAATAGAACGTTTTATTCGTGAATAGAATGTTTTATTCGCAATTAGAATAGTTTTATTCACGAATAGAACGTTTTATTCGTGAATAGAATGTTTTATTCGAGAATAGAATAGGTTTATTCACGAATAGAATATTTTGCTATTTTTTTAATTGGTGTCCTGCAAAAAAAAATTTAGATGTCACATATCAGCCACCGTATATATGTACACAATGTATGCTCTTAGTTTTGCCGGTGTGGCTTCGGACATTAGTCGGGCTTTGTTCTCATGTATGCCAAGTGTTCTGCTGTCATCATCAAAATCTTTTTAATAGGGGTTGAAAGCAAAAGACAAACTCCAAACAGTGAAGGGGGGGGGGGGGTTAAAATGAATAACTATATCAACATAATCTGGAGCTTCAAAATGACATAGAGTAACAGCATCCTAAAACTGAAAAGAAAATAGGGGGTCACCGTATCCGTTCGCATGGAAAACACGATGCAAGATGTGAATATGAAAAAAAGTTTGCAAAAATGTCATAATTTACAGTATGTCATTCTAGGTAAATGTTCGATTTTGATCGAATATGTCGAAGAAACCACCACGGTGACCCCCTATTTTCTTTTCAGTATTAGGATGATCATCAGTTACTCTTTAAAATAGGTCATTTTGAAGAGATAATATACAAGAAAAAACTTTTAAATTGTGACTCTTCGTTACCTCGCTGTTTGTAGCGGACTACGATAAAACGCCCAAGAGGCCAGCTTGTGCATGAGGCTGAGGCTTGTTTTATGAACACATGGAACGTAAAATGTGACGGGTTTCGTTGGCGTTTCTGTTTTTTCTATTGCAGTCATTGTTACGAAGTCATGGATGGTAAGTCAACATTCATATACATAAGGCCGAAAAAAATATTATTATGGTTCTGGTTATTGGGGTCCCCGAAAAAGTGATGCGACGACGCGATTTTCTTTTTTTTTCTTGCTAAAATTGGCGGCCGATGACTGATCCGGTCAAATATGGGCCATTTGACCAACCATTTTCCCCTAAAATTGGCTGTTGATTAGCGACCCGGTTGAATTTGCCCTGTTTGGCCAGCCATACACCAAGTTTTGCAATGTCAAAGACACTTGGGACCATTTAACTTGATCATTATCTCCCAAAAATCGGTGTACGGGTGTCAATTCACAAAAAAAAATTCAGCTCTCAAAAAGTTTTGCGCGCGATTTTTATTTTATTTTTTTTCAAACGAGTGATGCGCAGGGTTAAAACTTACGAGCGCGCCTAACCAGAACCAAAATACTTTTTTTTGGCCTAATGTTGCACAGTGTCGAAGTGAGCAAAACAGTTGACCGTACCAAGATGTAATTCATGCAAAATATTGTCCAGTAACCTGTATTTGCTGGTGTGAAAAAAATATATAATATCACTATCACGATTATAGAATAATGTCAATCAAAGTTATATTGTTCGATATAATCAAACAATACGCAGATATATCGAAATGTAGATCGATTTTATTTTACCTGACAAACTGAACCATAAATCTTTGGGTAACTTCAGATCTCGTTCATTCTTCAGTTCTCAACATACGCCTATTGACTATTGTTTACCGAGTGGTTTGTTGTTGCTTTTTTGGCAACCAAAATAACCTTGAATTATGCGTACCTAAAATAAGCTAGCATGATCTTATCTGGTTTCAACAAAATCGCATACCTTCTGAAGCATAAATTCATTGATATTGTATCGCGAGATCAAGCACATTCACGCATAGCTGCCGCTTTTCTATTTTTAGAGGCAGCAACAGGTTCTCGTAGCTTCGCGGTAGGAATATTAATCTTTTTCATATCGACTTCCTCGTTTTTATTCGGTTTTCCATGGAAAACTGCAGCCGGTCATGAGATTTACAGATAACTGATCGACATCATGGCCTATGCAGGAACTTGTGTGACCTGTACTTTGTCAGCAATGATGGATTACACCATGTGGTAGTCGATTGGACGGTACATAATCAATCGACAAATATAGCCATCTCTGCCGACTTGTTATGGTCCAGTTATTTTGCGATAATATTATACACTGAGCACTGTATCAACCTGTTACCAGTAACACAACAAAATTTTGGTGATGCCAATAGCAATCCCAAAATACATTTCGGAATAGAAATGAAGTCGGACCAAATTTTACTCGAATGCAAACTGGCGTCATCGGGGGCAGACAGATGTGTGAAATGTAGTTGTTCCTACCGTACACCTGATGGAATTAGTATCAAACTGACAAACACCATAAAAAATATTCTAGAAATCCGAAACGAATGACATACTATTGGACATGAGTATCCAATGACAAGCCAAACGGCTACTGAATTTATGGTTAATAGCCATGTTAGAGTTAATGCTACGCACCAAAAATAAATTAGACAAAACGAAATTGAAGAATCCTAACTTACCAAACACTCAGTATTACAAACAATATATCAATAAACATAACCAAATTCAGGGGCGTAGCCAGAGATTATTGGAGTGTACTAAAAAAATCTAAACCTGGTCTGGGGGTTCGGGGGGCGACCCCCTCCCCCAAGAAAATTTTTAACTTTGACATTTCTGGGAGCCATTTGAAGCTTCATCAGGCAGCGCAAACAACAATTCACATTCAATATTTTGACCACAAATGTTGAAAAATACTCAAATATTTCCAACATTTTTTTTATTTAGCACTTTCTGGAAGGCATTCGAAGCTATAATAGGCAGTACATTCAGCAATTTTTATTTTATATTTTGACTAAAATGTTAGAAATCATTTAAACTATTTTGAACAGTGAAAATGATATACTTTTTTTTCGCAATTTAGCATTTTCTCCCGATATCTTACAAGTATGTAGAAGCGACTCGCAGTCAGTTCAAGAAAAAAATATTTCAAAGAATCGTCGGTTGCACTTTCACTTATTATACCATACGATTGCTGGTGGAATATTACGCTAATACTTGCCATACATTTCTCAAGTAGATAAACAGGCTATATGTAGCACATAGTACTCTTATAATTTAAAAAAAGCGATTTTGGAATTATCACTGGTAAATGATCAAATGAGAGATGTCGTTTGAATTAATTAGGCTCATTTCAACTGAATTTTCAGGTTTCGCCAATCGGTTCAACACCATCAATAACAAGTGTGGACGACAAATAGGGTGGCCTATGTTTTTACATCAGAGAGCCAATGGGCTCAGTCGGTTTTAGCAAGTTCGAAAACCCAAAGTACATATATATTTCGTTTAAAATATTATAGTAATATATCATACAGGTCTGTAGAACTGAATTCCACTCAGATTTAGACATACACTCTGTTAGAGTGTAGTACTGAGGCCTACTGAACGATCATAGACTGACCAGTGTCGGGAAGGGACGGGGGGGGGGGTGAGGGGGGCTGTGTAAGTGGTGTAACTAGTGTTTTGGGTAACCTTTTAATCGATTGCATGATTCATCACTATTCGGAAAACATATCCAAAATATTTATTTTTGTAGTGTCATGATCACACTTCAGTCTTCACTGTCACTGACACCAAGGTCCTTTTTCAATGTTGAATATCTTAGTCAGCATTCGGTTTAACATTCAATGCCATTTATGCATATTTAGTGACAAACAATAACAATAACAAACGACACAATCAGAGATTGCAGACCCACGTCCTTCCAGATTTAGTTACTAAAATAAGAGTTTATGAACGTTAATTGAGTACAGAAAAATATATATTTAATATGGGAAATCAATCACTAATACAAGCAGAGTTATTGTAAATTTTCGATTTTGATCTTTAGTCTGACCTTGAACTTGTTGCTCAATATTGAGCTGTGAAATTTCACAGTATTGTCCCTGTCATCGAGGCACATCTCTTGAACGAAAATGGGTTAAAACGATTGGAAACTAGCTTCACAGTATGGCCTTGAATCTCAAAACACTCATTAGTCTTAAAATCGTGACCCCTAATTTTTTCGACATCGGGCGATAATAGAGACTTTTTGTCATATGACCATCGGCCGTACACCATACGATCGGGAATTGGCCAAAGAAAAATACGAAAATAGCTTGAAAAATTAATATTGATTAGAACTGGGTGTATAGAGAATTATGTGATTTTCACCTTTTCGGCTGCCATGGCAACCATTTTATTCGATTTTGACAAGAATTGAGCAGGACCGAGCCACGGTGATACTACTTCTTCTCTCTATAATTTCAAGGTCGATCGCAGTATTCGTTTTCGAGTTATGCGCTCGGACATCTCAGAGCACTCAAGTCCTGAAATCGTGACCCCCAAATTTTCGACCTCGGGCGATAATGGGGGAGTTTCTGACCTAAAACCATCGGTGTACACCATACGATCGGGAATTAGCCAAATAAAATAAAAAATAGTTTGAAAAATTAATATTGACTAGAACCGGGGGTATAGAGAATTATGTGATTTTGATACCATCAACTCAGTAGCCTTTTGGCTTGTGATTAGGTACTTATGTACTTGTCATATATCTATTCCATGGGGTTTGTTTCGGATTTCTAAATTATTTTCATAGGTTGTTGGGCAGTTGTATACTAATTCCATCAGGTGTACAGTAGAAACAACTAAACTTACCAAACTGTCTGCCCCTGATGACGCCAGTGTGTCTTTTGATAAAGTATTTGGTCGGGTTTTGTTTCTATTGCAAAATATTGTGTTTTACGTTTGTTATTGAAATCCTCAAAATTTGGCTGTATTGGTACTAATAGATTGATTCTTACTTTCACCTTTTCGGTTGCCATAGCAAACATTTTTATCCGATTTTGACAAGAATTGAGGAGGACCGAGCCACGGTGATACCGCTTCATCCCTATCATTTTCGGGTCGATTGGGCTATTCGGTTCTGAGTTATGCGCGCGGACACACAGACAAACAGACAGACAGGGAGACAGACAAACAAACAGACACACCCAAATGCAATACCCTCTCCCACTATCGGGGCGACGGTAAATATAAAATAACAAGTCGTGTGATTATATTGGGTTCGTTATTTTTGTGATGTTTTTTTCATATCAGCAATCAACGTGTTCGCAGCTGCGTACGCCTAGCTACGCGCCTGAAATTAGACTCTTAATGAAAAGGACGTACTTCAAATTTAAGTTACTCGAAACTCAGAGTGATATCAAAGCAACATAAAAGGTGATCAAAAAAGCTATTAATCAAAATGACAAAATAAACTAATTTCCACAATTTTTTGACGTCAACAACTTGATGTCGGACAAAGTTACAATATCACGAGAATTCAACAATATTTTTTTTTGCTGGAATAGGTGAGAATACAAGTCAAAGTATTCCGACCACAACCAAGTCATATTCCGAATATCTGAGAACACCTATTTTGTGCAGTATATTCGTGGAGCCTTCGACCTCAGAAGAAGTCCTCGATATCGTTAACACACTCAAACCCAGAATGAGTTCTGGCCACGACAACATCCCAATGAAAGTAATTAGAGGACCTATACCTGACATACAGACTGTTCTAACGCACATTATCAATATATCTTTATCCACAGGTATTGTTCCTAGCCCTCTCAAAATTGCAAAAGTTGTACCTATATTCAAATCAGGCGATAATATGAAGTTGAACAACTATCGACCAATTAGTCTCCAACCTGCGTGCTCAAAAATATTCGAAAAAGTAGTTTTTAATAAATACTTTTTTTAAACATACTTTGATACTAATAAACTTTTTTTCAAGCATCATTACGGATTTCGACCGAAACATAATACAATACATCCTTTAATCCATCTACTGAATGATTGTTCAGAAGCGATAACAAGATGCCCAGAGAAACTACCATTGCCATATTATGTGATCTTTCTACAGATGTGATAAATAGTGATATTTTGCTTTCGAAACTAGATTACTATGGACTGACGGGACGTATTAGAGTTTGGCTATTTAGTTACTGTATTTATCGGACAGAACACGGACAGTATGTTGATGTTGATGATAATAAGTCCACTATGCTGAGGGTCGATAATCAATTTTTGGGGCCACTCCTGTTTCTCGTGTACGTAAATGATATCGGATATTACGTTAATTAAGGCAAAATTCTACCCTATGCTGATGATACTTCATTTTATATCTCAGACAACAATGTGGACAATCTATACTCAAATGCAAACCGTGAAATTATATATGAAGTCTATATGACTGGTTTTGTGCCAACAAACTGTTACTAAATCCTATAAAAACTAAATTCATTCACATCAAATCTCAAAGAAATGACATGCCTACAACTACAACTACATAATCTTAATTTTTTCTTATTAATGGAACTGTCCTTGAGCAAGTCGGTAAGGTATACGTAGAAAAAAGTACTAACTTTCTTGGCGTCAAAATTTACGAAAACCTTACGTGGCAAGATCACTTGAAACATGTAAATACTAAAATATCATGCGCTCTTTCTGCCATTAGGCAAGTTAGAGACATACTTTCACTCAGTTGTTTAAGATCATTATATTTCTCAATGATACACCCATATCTAACATACGGTTTATTGACCTGGGGAAGTGCTCCTAGTGCTATTTTAAGCTCCACTATAAAGTTACAGAAAAAAGCGATCAGAACTATAAGTAGAGCCTCTTATAATAGTCATACTGAGCCGCTACTTAAACAATTTAATATTTTGAATTTTCCGGATCAGTATGAGTATGAGATAAATATATGAAAGGCAAATTACCAGTTTCCTTCAAGGGCATGTTCCCATTAAACACTGAAATTCAAGAATATATAACAACTAGACAAGCGCACTTACTTCACGAAAGCCACCCTACCACTGAGTTTGCGAGTCGTTTCCCAATCTTCAAATTCCCCAAGCATGAAATAAATGGTGTAGAATATTGCCCAATCATGATTCGTGGTCATTAGATCGATTTACAGTACAAGTAAAGCAATCAATAATTTCAAATTATTTAGATGTTGTTCATTGTGTAAACCCGTCCTGTAGTGACTACTCATCCCGAAAGAACTGATAAATATGTCGTCTTTCGCTCCAGTGTCAGATTTCATACCAACCCATCTCATGTTACATACATGTATCCATTATCATTACTCACAAATATACTGTCTTTTGCCAAGTCCCGACTTCAACCTTTCATCCACAGCGTAAGGGTTTTTGTACATTTTTTTTTCTTTTGTTCAGCTTAGTTTTAATTTGTTAGTAGTCCATGTCTTCAAATTTGTCTTATTTTCCTTCAATTTTTAGTTTGAGGCAATACGTAATACAGCCCCTAGGCTTTGTATGTGTCTCTCAGCAGTTTCTGAATTTAACTTATGTATCAAAACAGAGTATATTATTAGATTCGTTCTTTTTTTGTTGTGTTGTTACTGTATATTATGCATCACTTTTCCAGAGATTGCTAAAAAAATTTATTCTATTCTATTCTACGCAATGATCGCCTTGGCACTTGAAGTTAGTCGGGCATGTACGGGGGGTCCCTTTGCACCCCCCCCCCCATGATCCTCCAAAACCAACTTTTTTCTCAAGGTTTTTTAATACTAATAAACATTACATATGTCTCCGGTTGCACATCCATTGCAAAAATTGGTTTTCGGGCCATTTTTCAAAATGGCCGCCCCGCGAAATCTCGAATTTTGAGATCGCTTCACTTTAAGCTGCATAGGTCTACAAAATAAAATGTTTGTTACCTTTTGCTGCTCATTGTAGGGACCGTATACATTGTACATGAGAAAACAGTCGTTAAATAAACATTTATAATATGAATATGTCCATAAATCCAAGATGGCCGCCAAAGTTAGATAATTTTTCACTAAAATGTCCATAACTTCGGACTGAGTCAACCTAGGATGTTCATTTTGGGGTCTATACCTAGGTTTTCATATACAGGGAATCCATTTAGACCAAAATAAATACAATCAAGCTATTTCTTTTGATGCATGCATCCAAGATGGCCGCCAAATTTAGATAAGTTTTCACTAAAATGTCCATAACTTCGGACTGAGTCAACCAGGATGTTCATTTTGGGGTCTATATCTAGGTTTTCATATACAGGGAATCCATTCAGACCAAAATAAATACAATCAAGCTATTTCTTTTGATGCATGTGCACCTGCACACATGGTACACGCTACACATTCATTTATATATCTCTCGAATATAGCCCCCTTTACACCCCCTATGGACTCAATTGTGGATCTTGCTTGGATATTTCTGATAGAGACTTTTACTGATTTGCAATCCCAATAAATCCTTGAACAAATAGAGCTTGATTTGATTAGTTTTGTTAATTAACAGAAATCCAAGATGCCTGCTAAACAGACCCCGAAAATTCAAGTTCGTAACTAATTGTGCTATAAAGATGTGTGATACTTACTTTCAAGGGTATTTTGGTATGTAGATTCCACTTTTGGTGTTATTCTAGCTATATAATATCAATTTAAAATGATAACAGCATCTCATTGAGATGGAGAGCAAATAAAAACATATTGTTATTTGAGTTTATTCATACACTTATGCATTACGCATTTCTCACCAACATGCTTGGGATACTTTTTATATCACAAACAGAGAACAATAATGTAGAATATCTTCATTGGCTATCTTAACACATGAACATGATGGAACATGGTACTATGATATTGGTACTGCTATATTGGATGAATTGACATATTAGTTGATGATGTCTTCACCATTGCCCTGCATTCTCTTGCAGTACAACAACGTTGTCTTGAGCTGTCCGACATCATACCACTCAACATCCTCTATCTCAGTTCTGGAAAATTCTACATCACTTTTGCCACAATAGTCCCATTCATTGATCTAGTCTCATTCATTGATCTAGACACACCTTTGTGTACGGGTTGCCACTCTCCTGGGGCTGAACAGTTGTAATGCAAGTGATGTCGGACAGCTCAAGACAACGTTGTTGTACTGCAAGAGAATGCAGGGCAATGGTGAAGACATCATCAACTAATATGTCAATTCATCCAATATAGCAGTATTACCTCATTACAATATATCATAATACCATGTTCCATCATGTTCATGTGTTAAGATAGCCAATGAAGATATTCTACATTATTGTTCTCTGTTTGTGATATAAAAAGTATCCCAAGCATGTTGGTGAGTAATGCGTAATGCATAAGTGTACGAATAAACTCAAATAACAATATGTTTTTATTTGCTTCCCATCTCAATGAGATGCTGTTATCATTTTAAATTGATATTATATAGCTAGAATAACACCAAAAGTGGAATCTACATACCAAAATACCCTTGAAAGTAAGTATCACACATCTTTATAGCACAATTAGTTACGAACTTGAATTTTCGGGGTGTGTTTAGCAGGCATCTTGGATTTCTGTTAATTAACAAAACTAATCAAATCAAGCTCTATTTGTTCAAGGATTTATTGGGATTGCAAATCAGTAAAAGTCTCTATCAGAAATATCCAAGCAAGATCCACAATTGAGTCCATAGGGGTGTAAAGGGGGCTATATTCGAGAGATATCTAAATGAATGTGTAGCGTGTACCATGTGTGCAGGTGCACATGCATCAAAAGAAATAGCTTGATTGTATTTATTTTGGTCTGAATGGATTCCCTGTATATGAAAACCTAGATATAGACCCCAAAATGAACATCCTAGGTTGACTCAGTCCGAAGTTATGGACATTTTAGTGAAAACTTATCTAAATTTGGCGGCCATCTTGGATGCATGCATCAAAAGAAATAGCTTGATTGTATTTATTTTGGTCTAAATGGATTCCCTGTATATGAAAACCTAGGTATAGACCCCAAAATGAACATCCTAGGTTGACTCAGTCCGAAGTTATGGACATTTTAGTGAAAAATTATCTAAATTTGGCGGCCATCTTGGATTTATGGACATATTCATATTATAAATGTTTATTTAACCACTGTTTTCTCATGTACAATGTATAAGGTCCCTACAATGAGCAGCCAAAGGTAACAAACATTTTATTTTGTAGACCTATGCAGCTTAAAGTGAAGCGATCTCAAAATTCGAGATTTCGCGGGGCGGCCATTTTGAAAAATGGCCCGAAAACCAATTTTTGCAATGGATGCGCAACCGGAGACATATGTAAAGTTTATTAGTATTAAAAAACCTTGAGAAAAAAGTTGGTTTTGGAGGATCATGGGGGAGGGTGCAAAGGGACCCCCCGTACATGCCCGACTATTAGAAATCACCACACGTACTGTAGACTTCACGAGTCATATGTAGTGGGCAATCTTCTCGTATTACATAGCCAACTGGTAAATCATTATATTCAAATTGGGCGTTTTACTGTATTCATTTATGATACAAATGACGGCGCATTAAGCATGGTACATTAGGCAAAAAAAAGTATTATGGTTCTGGTTATTGAAAAAGTGATGCGACGACGCGATTTTCGTTTTTTATTATTTTCCTTTTTTTGCTAAAATGAGCGGCCGATGACTGATCCGGTCAAATATGGCCCATTTGGCCAATTATTTTCCCCTAAAATTGACTGTTGATAAGCGACCCGGTTGAATTTGCCTGTTTGGCCAGCCATACACCAAGTTTTTGCATTGTCAAAGACACTCGGGACCATTTTATTGATCATTATCTCCCAAAAATCGATGTAAAAAAAGAAATTCAGCCCTCAAAAAGTGATGTGCGCGATATTTGGGGGGGGGGGGGGGGGTTAAAAAAAATTGACGTGCGCGCCTAACCAGAACCATAATAATTTTTTTGGGCATAGTTGCTTATCTGCTGTCTTGATTTCCAAAAAAATCCGTATTTTATTTTTTCTTTTAACTTTATTTATTTTACAACAATTGACGAAGAAGCATATGCTTATATTAACACCTCTTGTTGGCTCGGATCTTGGTGTAAGGGTGATCATTATCGTGGGAGGAAACCAGAGAACCTGGTGAAAACCCATTTGTCCGGTTTGGCGACCACATACCATCTCACATACTTCTGAGGCCGGGGTCAAACCCGCGCCCAAACCGACTGCATTGGTGAGAAGTCAGCCCACATACGAACAGAGCTAACCGGGCAACCTATCTACATTATTGTGTGTATTTTGTGGTTGATTCATGTTGTCGATTATTCATATTTCCTAAGTCAACTTTTTGCTTTTTTCACATGGTGCCTTAATTCGAAGGTGTTACGGCGAGTTCAGCTGGAAGTCCACAGTAATTTGTAGCAGTAACCATCACTGACTAATGATCAATAAATCATCAGTTATCAGGTGAACTTGCAGCAAAATCTCGATACGTGCGTACATCTTGATGGGGAAAATGACGTTGGAATTTATGGTTGCGCATCATTTATTGTTGTGCATGTTGGCCTATGTAATTCATCTGGTACCGGGAGACAATACAAGCGTATTACTGAATCTCACATGATATAATGCCTCGTGCAGAATTCATGAATAACGATAAAGCCATAACCGTTCATATCATACCAGCTCAAATGTCAACTAATGCCGGGAAATAGATCAAACATTAGGCAAAGAAAAAGTATTATGGTTTTGGTTAGGCGCGCGCGTCAGTTTTAACCCTGTGCATCACTCGTTTTTTTTTTTTAAGGCCAAATTTTTTTTTGGCCTTATATCATCTTCCATGATGTAACATGTTGCGAAAAAATACTAGAATTTGACAGGCCACAGGGGTAACTTCCATGGAAATATCATGAAACCAACTATCAGACCAGGGATCAGTGCATGACTGGACATATTTGATTGCAGGACTTTTTTCTTCAAATCATTTCAAATACGTGGAATTGCCGTTCCCTTCCTAGTATTGAGGCAAGGCTTCATTCACTGTTCATGTCGACATAAGTTTTGCCAATCTATCCAGATCACGCAATACGGGAGGGCGCTTATAGCCCGCGCCGGTAGTTTATCCTACTCATGGTGGGTGAGTGAAAGTGGAAATCTCTATGAAGCTTGGACGAATAGAATGGATGCCAATATAATCATCGTAGAAGAGTGCAAAAAAGGGGATTTTATATCGATTGAATATTGTCGGTGTATGCGGGACAGGGTTTAGCTATTATGGTCTGAAAGTGAAAGACGAGTATTAGGTGAAAAAAGCCTTTTCATCTGTGTGAACAAGTATTGATACATAACACACTTCATTGCAAATACTATATTGTTGGTATAATTGTGATTCCAGAAAAATGTCGCACAGTGTTGAATAACCTTGTGAAAATTAGAACTTGGAGATTGCTCACGTGTTCTGAAACAGTTTATTGGCGTGTTGGGACTGAAGAGAATTAACTTGTTTTGTGTTTGCCAACATACTCAGCAAGCAAACGATTCATCGTCTGTCTCGCTCTCTCCTGCAAACGTCTCCTCACTTTAGGACTCATTAAGTTCACTGAAATATTGTCCTATGAAATGAATATCGATTCTATGTGTGCGATCAGGCCTCACATGACAATGAAGACCAGCGCTCGTAACAAAGGATAACAAAAAATAGCCAATCTCAGTGTCCTCATAATTCCTGCGGACCTATTCAGACATGACCCAGGCGGTCGACGTGGATATCGATATGTTTTGACAAGCAATCTCCCGTAATTGTGGGCAATAACAGTGGGGAGACATTGACTAGAAATCAACATACTTGGAGGTCATCGATCAGTGAGCACCAAGTAGTCTTTGGTCGATTGGCATTGGCTCTGGTACAGATATAATGAGGATCGCCATCAGGAAAAAGCACATTCAACTATTTGCTTGACTTTGTGCTCCTGTGTGTGTGAGTGGAGTGTCGTACTTGCGAAGTGACAAAAATATTGGACTCAAATTGATATCGGCCTCATCACGACGAGAAGTGAATACATTCATCAATGAAAAAGTGAATTTACGTCGTTTGTTCTCATTTTCACATTATTAAACGCTTCCACTGGATATGTGTTCGATGGCACATCACTCAATAGGACAGTGTATACCTTTTCATAGCAAATGCAACTGTTAGCTGCTCCAGGAAACATGCTTTACACTGACTTCGTTTGACTTCATATTATTGCTTGGATTATTAAAATATATTGATTAGCTCCAATACCCTTTGAGAGGTTTACGCAGAATAAACATGTCTGTGTCATAACGTTGTATCACAGACAGGGAAACCCTGCCTCTTCAGCCTCTGACGATGTCCCTGTTACAACAGTGTATCTCGCTCTTGCTCATCTGTGATAGTGTATCAGCATGTCTCTTCTTCTTGTGGAAGGACATGAAGGCTGAAGCTCTTACTGTGGTACAATCTCACCTCATGACGTCTAGTGGACCAGCTTGCGAGGCACTCTGTCTGAAGCATCCAAGTGACTGTTACGCGGCTCAACTGGTTCCTCTTGCAAATGGTTCATTCCTTTGTGAATTCGTGAAGGTTTGGACAGCTGATGGGAATAGCAGTGGCCAGTTGCTTCCTAATCCTGGAGGACGGTACATCGCACGAAGTACAGGTAAACTTTGACAGTATAGCTATGGTGCACATATAGATAGTATGGAAGTGAATATTGTGGGAAATAAAGAACTACCTTGATGCGGTATATGTGTGTTCCAGAAAGGGTAGTTCGATCGGTGTTGAAGTTCGGCAAAAAAATAAATTTTGTGTGGAATTTTAATGTGGAGGTTTGTGTGGGACTTTGTTGTGGAATCTCACACCTGTAACACATCGATTATTCACGAGAGCGCTTCATTGACTCCAGCTACCGATCTAGTGCCCTGTATTGGTCACATTGTTGTGATACTGTAATACCGTAATTATCTACTTTGTTTGTATTCCCCTAACCATGCACAATCTGTGTATGCATTTTCCAGGTCCACCAACCAATTCCTCCCGCGCGTCGACCACACCCATAATCGAAGTATCAACTCACCAAGATGTCATGACTACATATCCCGCAACACACCGAGTAAGCGTGTTCGAATCCACAACTGGTATGGGTGGAATTTCCCCTACAAATCCAGAATATGATGGAAATCTGACAACTATGCAAGGAACAACGAACGCTGAGTTGGAACAGGCAAGCTCAGAGTTGCCGAGCATATTAACAACCACAACTGACGAATTTGTTACTTCCTCAGATATGAACACAGCGATGGAAATCACGAGCGTAGAATCAACGTCATCACCTGACACAGCCACTCAGCCAATCACAACGCGACAAGGAACTACACCGGAAGCGAGTACAACTCACTCCGCCACAATAACGTCAGACGACCCAGCAGCTACAACAAGCACCATAGCAACCACAACAGAGGAAATGACAACAACAATACCGAACGCAGCTGGAACAACAGATGACTCTGCCACTACAAGCACCATAGCAACCACAACAGAGGATATGACAACAACAGTACCGTACGCGGCTGGAACAACAGATGACTCTGCAACTACAAGCACCATAGCAACCACTACAGAGGAAATGACAACAACATTACCATTCGCCGCTGAAACAACATATGACTCTGCAACTACAACAAGCGCCATTACAACCACAACAGAACAAATAGCAACAACAATAACACTCATCACTTGTCCCCCAGGAATGGTGAGAAATGATACCGTCAACAAGTGCTTCGCCCTGGTGACATCAAGCAAAAAGTTTGCCCAATCTCAAACGCACTGCCAAACTGCTTTCCACGAAAACAGCACTTTGATGGAGGTTCGGAATGACTTTGATCAAGCACTAATGCGAGCATTATCAGGTGAGGTATTAATGTTCGAGCTTAGTATGGTCATACAATGAATCTTAAAGCAACTGTTTTCGAATGTATGCAATATTTTTTTCCCAAAACTAAATTTCAGTGCAACAAATCTAGTACAAGATAATAAAACACGAACACAATGCCTTTTACGCTTACAGATTTGTCTTTCTAGCCGTTTTAATGTACAGTTTGTATCTGCATATATGGTGTATCTGCATATAAGATAATAATACATATACCGTGGTGTGCGTGGAATTGTCATGCCATATTGCACTCTTTATGCTTTGTTTATATTTGCGTGTGATGGATACAGATCCTGAATCTCTCCAAATGACGAAAAATTCCTTGGAAGCCGGTTTTTGTCATAATATTTGAGTAGACTCTATGTCTCATTCAGTTAATCTCGTATGTTTAATATGAAACATAATTTTCAAAAATAATTGCCTATTTCCGAAGGCAGTTGCTATAATAAATTTATTTTGATGAAAGTTATTTTCCCTGGGGAATTATATTGTTATTTGACCAATTTCAAATTTGAATATAAAAATCACGAGAGATATATTATAACATCAGGAGCTTCTTCAATGGTATCAACTCGGTAGCCTCTTGGCTTGTGAATGGTCACTTATGTAGTTCGTCTTGTCATTGACCATTTACTTGGGATTCATTTATTAGATTTTGAGATTTCAAAGCAGACTGCGAATTACCAGAAACTGCAGATACCCAATCTTCCATTCATTCATAATGTACACACAAATGTAACAAATAAGAAAAGACTACGCAACCCTTTTCCCCGATTCAGATACTGTATCGGTTTCATAAATAATACCGCAGGAATCGTACAAATTGACTATAAAAATCTTGTTTTTACACGCTCCACCAAAACAAAGGTTCGTGTCTTCAGCATGAGGACCCTTTTTGTAGGGATCTACACGTATACATACCTGTTACACTGACGACGAGAGCAATACAATAACCGGGCCAATTTATTTCCTGAAAAAAAATTCCTGATATTACAATTCCTCAATACAATTCCTGAGATTCTTATATCACGGTGGGTAGGCAGACAGTACTCTTGCATGATTTCCGAACTCTAACTGATCACTAAGAACTCTTGCGTAAACAAAACGCACATGGCAGTAGAAGGAAGATCTGAATTGCGTGGAAACAGATAAGGTTTTTACGTTTATGTGATTTGCACGGAACATTAGACATATTAGACTATTTTATCATCAATTGAGAATATTCATACATATCTTTAGTATCACACAGTTGTGCACACAGTTGCGTGAAAGTGGGATCAAACAGAGTCAAAATATATATATTTTTGGAATGGTTCACAGAATATACTTCAGCTATCTGACCAATCGTATCTGGACGTGCAATTGGTTAATTTTAAACGATTGGCACATCGAAATTACTGTGAAGACGAATAATAGCAATGCTAATTAATAAAAAAACAAATCCGAACTCTTGCATGATGTACTTCCCCACTCTTGCATGATTCCTCCCAAATAAAACGTGGTATGCCATGTGTTTTTCCCCAGAATTCATGTGGCTGTTAATTAAACTTATTTTACAGTTGTCTTTTCTCAATGATCTGGGGGTGAACCTCATTCCAGGGTGGAGGCACATCAGGTAGCATACAACAGAGTTTGACAGGTGTTGCCGTCACCCAAATCTTAGTAGGGCAAGCTAATAGTCAGCTCGGGCAAGTAAGTTTTGCAAATTACTTGCCCGACATGGCAAGTGGTTCAAAAAGTTACTGTAGAGGCCTGTATATGTTTGTAAAATTTATTCCAAGGGCTAAGGAAGGTTACCGGACAATATATGTTGTAGATCTTAGCCAATTTGTTCAGGGACCTTGAAAGTATGGTCAAAGATCAAATTCGAGGTCGCAAGAATATTAATTCATTCGTCGCAAGGATATTCCGAACATGTACATGTTCATAATTGATTCCGAAGCTGTAAAGTAGTTAAATAAGCGAGATATTAGTCATTTTGTGTTCTGACCTTGACAATGAGGTCATACTCAAGGTCACGACAATATTCAGCATATGTCCACAATTGATTCCTGAGCTGTAAAGTAAAAAAAAACCAACAAGATACTAGCCATTTTTGTGCTCTGACCTTGATAATGAGGTCAAAGGTCAAATTCAAGGTCATCAGAATAATTGGCATATATCATTCCCTATATGGACCGGTAAGCTAAAAATAACAAATATATATTTTCGAAAAAAAATCAGTAAATACACTCATATGCAAATTAATGGACGGGCTTGTTTACGGGGGTTTCGGGTAATAAATTTGGTAACTCGGGTTGCAGAGCCATAATTTGATATGATCTAGTATATATCCACGAGACCAGACGGCAGTGCAGCTGGAGAAGGTTTATGGGAAAAAACAGTCGTGGAATATCGTCCACGAGGGAGCCTCCGCAGGTGACCCCAATTTTGTTTTTTCTTTTCGGAAAGTAGACATCTTATTGTCCGGGCCCCGGGCCCGGATATACTAAAAACGCACTAATTTCAGCTGTTTCCGTTTTGCGAGGTCTCCCGCAGTGACGGGCAGGGAGTGATTCCACGGTGGACATACGTTGCGCGCTATTGTGCGGGCTTAGCCCGTTTACTGTAGTTCACAATGTCTCATGTCAGACGTCAGGGATGTTTGTGTGGTACAGCGGGGGTTGCAAATATTGTCACTCTGTTTGCCAAGGCAGTGATATAACGCTGATGTAATAGCATCATATTAGAATCGCACTTAGAATAGGATATATAGGCATATGCGCATAAAAAAAAACCTGGAGTGAAGACTCGAGCACTGGGGAATAATAGGCGAGATATTAATTTAATTCATAAATAAAAAAAAAAACAGCAAAACATTTCCTCCGGACATATTCTGAACACTTTCCATTCCTACTATTCTGTAGCTTGTTTAGTATAGGCTACTGACAAATTTCCATGCAGAGCCGACGGCCTCTTCTCGGGTGAGATGTTAGGTTACAGTAACAGAGAAACCATCTGCTATCTAAATGAGTGAATTATCGGATGCAACGATCCATTTAAGTATTATTTAGGTTGCACCATTTATATTTATTAACACGTGTCTCCATCACAGAGATCTCTGTCTCGGTCTGCAAAGGTTCGATCACGTCGAATCATGCAAGAGTGAGATGCTAGGTTTTTGCCAATCATGTTAGAGTGCGTAAATATGCATAAATAATTTAAAACGTTATATGTGATGATTATAGATAATATTTGGCTGCAAGAGTTAAAAGTACAATAGAACTGTATGGCTCTGTATGGCTCTGTAAATTGCCATGTACCTTGTAAATAAACGACGACGACAGAAAGACAACCCATTATTTCACTCGGCGGCTATTTCTTTTGATCAACCTTCATTGCAGTGTAGGACATTTCGAACACAAAACGTTGTTTATTTTTACCGAAAATTCGTCCCTATCACAATGAGTTACTTAAATGTTCCGTGATATGGTTGGTTACTCATAAAATTAACAATTTCTCGTATTATTAGGTGTTTTTGTGGAGGTCCCCATCTCCGCATCCATCATAAAATCATGCAAGAGTTCTTAGTGCATCAGTTAGAGTTCGGAAATCATGCAAGGCTACTGTCTGCCTACCCACCGTGTATATGCAATCCAACCTTGATTGGTGTTGGGCCATTGTTTACCAATTTCATTGAAATTACTGTGTAAACAACTGTATTTACACACCTAGTGACAAAATTTTGTTGTGTTGGTACAAAAATATATATGGATATATACATACACTTTACCTTCACAGTTACTGACATGTTGCAAACTCACGTTTGCTTCAACCATTATTGTTTGGGTGAACAGAGAACCGTGGTATCTGGCTCGGTATGCAGCGGGACACAACTCCGTCTTGCACCCTCCGTTGGCTCTCTGATGGCGCGGAAGTCACGTACGTGTGGAATTGGGCCGACAACGAGCCGAGTACAGACTGCAGCTCGCCATGTGTGCGGATCCTTGGCACCACTGGTCAGTGGCGTGACACCAGCTGTACTCTTCTAGCCTCCTACATCTGCCAATACCCATAAGGTGCATCTAGTATGGACATCTCAGTGTATGCATAATGTGGTATTCATAACATTGGAAATACACGAGACCATCTACAACAAAAATACTGGGAACTTATGTATTTCTGAAAGCATGTATATGTCTATACATGTCTATACGAGAGAATTTGTGTTTTTGCTGAATCATACAGTTCATTGGATAATAAATTACATGTGTGTTTTCTGAATGAAGACCAATATGTTGTACAGTTTGTGAATGTAAATATTTTGAAACGGAGAAGTTATACAGCTTGAAAATTCGAGATAAATACAAATCAAGTTCACACAAAGGTGGAACCACATACATGGTTGCCCATATGTTCTGTTTTGCTTCCATAAACTAAGATGTCCACATCATGATTGATTTAACCTCTGTGGTCTCCGTTGAGAAGACGGCTGAATACATTGCTACAGACAATCGTATTTCGTTCTATTGTATGATCTGTGTCATTATATAACATTGTATATTAATGAATCAATAAATAATGTGTACCCACCCTATTATTTGATTGGTTGACATATTGTGTTCAAATAGTTTGCCATTCCCATGTCAAATGAAATGGAAATGCGGTGAATGTATAGTGTAGCCAACAAGATTCAGTTGTAAATCAATCCATTTTCTGCAAAGTTTCCAACAACCTCCATGTTGGTGTGACTCGTGCAGACATATTTCAGATGGAGGCTTATTAGAATGTTATTCTTATGACGTCACAGGGGATGTCCTCGATTGTTGACATGAAATAAAACGGAATGAACCGAACATTCAGAAGGTATTTGTTATCATGGTATACTTAGTATTTGGTTCGTTTCGTGTATTTGTCATGAACGCGACCACATCCTCAGCCTTGATATATGGAATGTGGTCCAGATTATGTTCACGCGGAACAAATGTCTGCCAACAATGTACAACCGAAAATGTGGTTCCATCAACGTTTCTTTAATACGGAATGAGTAATACGGAAATACTTACAAGAGAGTTATTGTGATAACAAATTTGACGTGTTCCTGTTTATTTATGTTTCAGCCAACATTTGTGCCTTTCGTATCCAGAAAAGTGTTTCCATCATTTTCTTTTAATAAATGAAACAAATATATATATTATATTATATACTAGTAGAGCCTCATAGAAGTAAAAAGGTGGCCCTATTGAACAATTTAATGTGGTACACTATACTGTACTTTCACCAAGAAGCAAGGATTTCATTTGTTTACAGAGAAGGCGCCTAATATGATATCTATTTTTACATTTTCATGTCATTATTCCTTATCCACTAAAAGTACACTGTGAAGTTTCTCGGGCACCTTGGAATACACACGTGTTTTTATGTGAGGAAGGAGACCCTTTGAGATTGTTGTTCAACTACCGTAGGTTCTTACCTAAAAACAAGCAATACTATGGTTAGAGTTTCTAGCTGGGGTGTACGGCAAAATGTGTCAGAGGACTTGATATAAATATAATTTAGATATCAGAGGTATAGTAAAATGTGGTTGCATAAAAATAAATATTTGCAGGCAATTTTAAGGAGGAATGACAATGAGCATTAGACGTTAAACAACTTGAAAGTAACATGATTCTCGGCCATGTAGACCTACTTCAGTCTTGCCAGTTGTGAGTCACAGTAACAGTGACTAATTAGGTTGTGATTGGTGGATCTACACTCGCGAAAAACGGGAAGGTTATGATGATATTATGTTCCCGGGTTTATAGCAAACTATATCATAATGCACCCATGATGACACCATGGTGAACAACCAGGCTAAAGCAATCGGAGAAACGCCCGTAGGCCTACTGTAGACAGGTAAACAAAAAACATGTTCGATCATTTCAATTTCGTATACTCAACAGACATCACAGCATCATTGCGATGCTGCCTTTGTATGTACCAATTAGCATACAAGATCTACTTCGAGAATTTCTGTGTTTGAGCGCCCGCACACAAAAGCGATGATATAATGATCTCGCCACTCCTATCCCAAAATCCCTCGCAGCAAGATGGCCGTGCTACTGGAGATGCTAGGCCGTGCTACCGGAAACACTATTCCACAAACTGATAGATAGTAGTATGGCGGGACGCCGTGCAATAATTCCAGTTACCTCAGTTCGCATGAGGGCTGACTTCTCACCAACAAAATTTGGGTGCGGGTTCGATCCTGGGCCTCGGCAGTATGTGGGGTGGTATGTGGTCGCCAAACGTGGAAAGTGAATATTACCGAGCTTTATGGTTTCCTCCCACATTAGTGACCACCCTTACGCCAAGATCCGAGCCAACAGGAGATGTTAGTTTAAAGCAACTGCCTTCGAATGTATGGAATTTCGTTTTTCTAAACTGAGTTTTAGTGCAAATCATCTAATACAATATCACAAAACATGTGCACATTGATTTTAACGATTACAGCCTGTCCAAGTCGTTTTTCCATCCGTTTTAAGACACATTTTATGCCAGGTTTCTATATAAACGAAAGGAAGTTAATGTGGTCCACTATACTGTACTTTCACCAAGAAGCAAGGATTTAATTTGTTTACAGAGAAGGCGCCTAATATGATATCTATTTTTACATTTTAATGTCATATGATTGGGGAAGACGCTTAAATGTCATTATTCCTTATCCACTAAAAGTAAACTGTGAAATTTCTTGGGCACCTTGGAATACAAACGAATTTTTATGTGAAGAAGGAGACCCTTTGAAATTGTTGTTCAACTACCGTAGGTTCTTACCTAAAAACAAGCAATACTATGGTTAGAGTCTCTAGCCGGGGTGTACGGCAAAATGGGTCAGAGGACTTGATATAAATATAATTTAGATATCAGAGGTATAGTAAAATGTGGTTGCATATATATAAATATTTGCAGGCAATTTTAAGGAGGAATGACAATGAGCATTAGACGTTAAACAACTTGAAAGTAACATGATTCTCGGCCATGTAGACCTACTTCAGTCTTGCCAGTTGTGAGTCACAGTAACAGTGACTAATTAAGTTGTGATTGGTAGATCTACACTCGCGAAAAACGGGAAGTTTATGATGATATTATGTTCCCGGGTTTATAGTAAACTATATCATAATGCGCCCATGATGACACCATGGTGAACAACCAGGCTAAATCAATCGGAGAAACGCCCGTAGGCCTACTGTAGACAGGTAAACAAAAAAAGTGTTCGATCGTTTCAATTTCGTATACTCGACAGACATCACAGCATCATTGCGATGCTGCCTTTGTACGTACCAATTAGCATACAAGATCTACTTCGAGAATTTCTGTGCTCGAGTGCCCGCACACAAAAGCGATGATATAATGATCTCGCTACTCCTATCCCAAATCCCTCGCGGCAAGATGGCCGTGCTACCGGAATGCAAGGCCGTGCTACCGGAAACACCATTCCACAAACTGATAGATAGTAGTATGGCGGGACGCCGTACAATAATTCCAGTTAACTCAGTTCGCATGAGGGCTGACTTCTCACCAACAGTATTTGGGTGCGGGTTCGATCCTGGACCTCGGCACTATGTGGGGTGGTATGTGGTCGCCAAACGTGGAAAGTGAATATTACCGAGCTTTATGGTTTCCTCCCACATTAGTGACCACCCTTACGCCAAGATCCGAGCCAACAGGAGATGTTAGTCTAAAGCAACTGCCTTCGAATGTATGCAATTTTTTTTTTTCTAAACTGAATTTTAGTGCAAATCATCTAATACAATATCACAAAATATGTGCACATTGATTTTAACGATTACAGCCTGTTTTTCCCATCCTTTTTCCCATCCGTTTTAAGACACATTTTATGCCAGGTTTGTATATAAACGAACGAAGTGTATCCATCAAGCCGAAATGTAAACAAATGCCTAAAATGCCGTTTGAGAATCCAAATTGATTACATTTTCATGTTTGTATCTGTGTTGTTTCGAGAAAATATTCATTGGTATGAGGTGTTGTACGTGGATTTGTCAGTCCATTTTGCAGTTTTATGTTTCTTTACATCTGCTTGTGATGGATACAGTTCCTGTATTTACGCGTGAACCACCTACTCAAATGAGCAAAATTCCCATCAAAGGACTGGTTGTAGCAATAACATTCAATGCGAGTACGAATCATTCAATTTATTTGACATGTTTGATATGAAATATAAATGTAGTTTCCTCAAAGTATTGCCTGTTTTCGAAGGCAGTTGCTTCAAACTGATTCCCGTTAAATAATTCGCCGAAAAAGGTTTATTAAATGTTGAGAGAGATACTGAATTTTTTTTCATTTTCACACTTCTTTTAAAGATTTCGGCCATTTTTGATAAAAACTCCAATTTCGGACATTGACAGCTATTTTCTAAAAATTGGTCTGATATATTTGTTTTTTGTAATTGATCTATAGTACTCCACACATGTTGACCTTGAATTGCTAGTCTGCGCATGACGGCCATTTCGTTTTTCCAATGTGTCGGCGAAAATAAAAGCAGGTTCTGAGCCACTTCCAATCGAAAACACATTTTCTGCCATAGAAAAAGTTGTTGTGTCATTTTGTCCAAGTTTACGTCACAATGGGAGCTGTATGAAATAAATTTTCAGAACAACTTCAAGTGGGGAATATATGGCGGTTTCAGTGGTGACGTTAGTTTGACCTGCAAAGATCTAATAATGTCAAAAATGTCAACAACAAAAACCAAAACAATTTTGGTGAAAATAAATATGGCTCAACATTGTGGTCATTATTAACCACAAACAACATTTTAGAATGGACACACACATATGTTCTCGAGCACACTTTTATTACATGAACAGATGTGCTCACATGGTTGGGTTTCGATATTCACACACGAAAGGCATGCCATTTGCACAAGAATCATCATCCCACCGATTACCATTCGCAGGCATCATATAGGCACAGTCACAGTCAGGACAGCCTTTGTAGGGTTGTGTTCTTCTCCAGTATGTGAATGGCGCTGGCTCATTGTTGCTGGGCAGGCGAAAATCAAAGCTCCCGCCACCAGGTGGACGTCGGGCACCAAGGCGAATGTAGGCTGGAGTAGGATTATTTATGTGACACAGATTGATGTACATATTATTTGAAATTCCTATAGAGCAGTTTCATTCTGTCAGTATGGACGTCCATTACTATACTACTTTATCGTCATGGAACATCTTTTTGTATTCTATAAGTTGACGGATGATATGTAAAATAAAATGATCATGACGTATTTTTGTTTGTTTCAGAAAACACACACTGCAGGGGAATATTGTAAGACCATTGTCTAACTGTATGATAAACAGTCCAGGACTCTAATGTACTCGCTCTTTTAGGATTAATGGGTCCACTTTTATTCGATGTGTACCGGATAATAGATTACAAACACATGGATTCATTTAACAATGCCATATATTATACCTCATGTAAGAGCCATGCTCTAGAATTGTCAATACAGGTGAAACAATTCGCTCTGCCAGAGCCGACATACTACTTGGTAAATATATAAAACCATGCGAGTGAGTTTTCCGCAAAAAGATATCGGTCTCGTTTGGTTTGGCGGATGAATTCAGGATGTACGAGTCCGAAGGACGAGTGTATTCTGTGTTCATCCGCCAGACCAAACGAGACCGATATCTTTTTGCGGAAAACACATGAGCGTGGTTTTTATTTTATCACACATAACTGTTCAGACATAATTCTAGATATTGTCGTAGATCAAAGAAAATTGTGAATGATCATTAATATAATAATATTAATTTTATAATATTCTTGAATATGTCTGCTGTGATGTCCAAAAATCTCAAGTCGGCTTGGTGACTTTCGGTTGCTAAGATCGTTTTCATATATATGACTTCACATTGTTCTTTTACGTAATAACGATCTTCACATAATCCGCAGTAAAAAAGTAGTTTCGGCTCAGCGAGTGATACAGAATAATTTGAGGTAGGGTGATACAGAAAAGGTTATCACACCTTTTTGGGTTCTGTAGCATTCTAGTTTATAGTGTGTGATAATTTGATATACTAACCAACCGCATCGTGCGTTGCATTGTTCAATGACGTTTTATCAAAACCACTATTCGTTATTATATAAATATTGCCCTGTATGTATATTGGTACAGCGGATTATTTCCCGAGGTACAGATTACTACCCGAGGCATAAACCAAGGTTGGTTATGTTTCACGAGGGGAATTATCCGTGGTACCAATATACACACAGGGTGAAATTTTTATATTATACCGTGTGTTCTGTTTTGGAAAAACGTCATTGACGAATGGTGCTATTTATATATTATAGCCCATGTAAGTACTGCTGTTCCTTCTTGTATATTCAGAATCCAGGAGATAATGCTACATCACTCACGGTTATTGATATTCCCAAACTGTTCAACAACAAAATTGAACTCTGCCTGGTCGTTTATCTCCACAATGTATCCATCCATGCAGAAAGCTGAACATCTCGCCTCAGAGTCATCGAATGACAGTGCATCTTTCACCAGTTCGTAGCAGCTGTCTCCATAACTCGGGAGATTCCCTGGACATGCTCCTGTTGTAATGACCGTTGCAACAAGTTACGTTGAGGCTAACCACAAACGGTCAAGAAAATCAAACTTGAAACTTCTACATCAAAATAAGGCATGATGACCCTCTGGAGTTTCTGTTATATCATTTCCTCAAAACCAGCTGCATCACATTTTGATTCATACGTTCAAGTGCGTTTTTGTCCACATGATACCACAACATCATCAATTTTTATTTTATTGTTTGGCTGAGTGTAATAAATCATGATGTGTTTTACACTAGTCTTAATCTGTAAGATAATCATCTCGTTCGCTAATGAACTAACCTGATGCGAGCTGCAGCACACTGGCTCCACACACGGCCAACAAGAATGCTTTCGTGCCCAACATTTTGCTTGCGAATGTTCGAAGTTGTCGGAAGGCTTAGTTGTCAACTATAGAAAGTGGGATATATATAAGCGTCGACTACAAAAATTAACTAAAATCACACAAAGAACATGTGCATGCATGTAAATATTTGTGAGTTGAAATGACATGTCAAAGTGTCCGAAGTATGTCAGTTTTGTATTATTTTTATGATATTTGTTAATTCACTGGCTGTATGTTGATGTGTATGAACATAATACATATTACTCTTCATTCACTACTACTTTGTAAGTTTTGCTTCTGTGTATGGTATAATGTACCGGAATAAATGCAGTACTAAGTCAACGTAACATCAAAAGCTGGGGAAATGGTATATGAAGGTATAACGCATTGGATTCGAAATATTGTCAATATGACACTACATGTCGTCACACATTTTTAGATCTACATTGAGATCAGGCAGACACGGGTATCAGTTAGGCTGTCGCCTGCTGCCTATGTATGAATCACCTTATCACGAATTTCCAGTTCCATGCAACTATGGTGATGAATCATTCTTGTAAAAGAAAAACAGAAAGACCAATATTTCAATAACAAAATTTGGCGTCATCATGAGACAGGGTTTAAGGATTGATTGCATGTGATTGTCATGAACCTGGCAGTGACCAGCTGTCCATTCACTCATAATGTGAATATAAAGGTAACAAATTCATGAATTTACACACTTCCAATCAACGTGAAACTTTGCCTTTCTGATTGTTAGCCATCAAGGATTACTAACCGAGACTCTGTTTCTTACTAAGCAATGTTAAATTTGATAAATTCATTGTTTTCATATGTCATTTTCCGACCTATTTCTCAGTCTACAAAATACACTCACAACAGGCCGAGCGAAAGGATTATGCTGTGCAGCAAATAGCTAGTGAGGCCAGTAAAACTCACAGGTGATATGCACTCGGGTGCACCGAGGTGTTCGGGATTATGAATGTTCAGCTCATTGTATTCATCTCACAGAAAGTATAGCCCTAGATATTCTCATTATTTTGACAACAACAACAAGGAATAAATATATGCAACAGCCAGTGCTTGTCAAGCAGAACACTCGAATCTTCGTTTTGGTGAAACGTATAAAATGATCTATCTAATCATCAAATTGCACAGCTTTCGTGATATCATTTATGAAACCATGTCTCGGTTCATCATCCATGAGTATATGTGTGTGTGATAGCCAATTTTAGGTCAGGGGATTGTATTGTCTTGGTGATTTTGTTACCTTTACTTTCACATTATAAGTCAATGGAAAAGTGCCTCAGTGCAGTCACCGGTAAGTTACGTGCAATCACACCTTAAAATATAGTTGTTCTTATCATACTTTTGGTTCAGGTAGTGTAGAACTGCCGCGAAACTGATTGAAGCAATTCAGAAATCTGACACATAGTCCAAGAATCAGATATATGGCAAGAACATTCGAACGGAATCATATGTCAAAGGTTGATGGTACCGACTGAAATATACTATCAGGCTTAAGAAAAAAAAAACTCCCTGATTTTTGATGAAATACAATTGACACAGTACCAAGAGTGAACAAAGTAAGCCACTCGAACGATTCATTGATTAAACGTACATATTTTCATTAAATTGCAATATATGATTTTTATCATATACCTATACACTAGGCGATTATGTACTGTCATCCGTTATAGCACTAGTCAACATCCGAATCATAGCGTATGGTGCGTGGTTCAGCCTGACGCTATCACAGGCGGCCTCTCGTTGTCAACAGAAAATACAATTGAACAGCTCTATAGCGCTTGCCAGGACTATTTCCAACATGGAAGATTGTTGTTTTCATGCGGTAAGTACGATAATAGGGAGTGGTACAACATGACATTAGTTAGAAATAAGCCTGCACACGACTCGGTAGCAATAGTTGTGACATATGTTGTGAAACATACTATACTTACGTTGATGTTTTTGAGGGGCATTACTGCGTGAACGCCATTGCATGGTTTATTTGGATGCATGATCGTCAGAGAGTCTGTTTCGTTGTCCTCAAATTAACTCGACATTGATTTGTGATATTAGCTGGAGTAGTTTTGACGACAGAGTATTGTCGTCGAGGGCATGTAACTTGTCTAATGTAAAGCTATGTATTGTTTTATTGTTAACCCATAACTTTTTCAAACATCCACTTTCGTTCACAATGATGCACAACCGGGGCATGCTCTTCACTGTCGAATGTCACTGTCAAATGTTCGAAACCATTGATTGAACAGAAACACACATGTGTCATGCTGGGTATATACAGTATGGCGATTGTTGTAATTCCTATTACCACATCTTTACCAAATATGACGACAATATGATCTCAACAAGGTATTTACCACGTTTATCGGTCCAGAGTCGAATAATTCCCCGGGAAGTTGATACACTTTTCCATCATGGGACATTATTTAACCAATACCATTGCCATTGATATGATTAATTCGAGGTTAAATATGTTTAGTAAAAGCTTTGTCAGACGTGTGTCTGGCTTGTAGTAAGTTTCCCCATATTGTTTTTAATATTCTATTCATGTTCGTTCTGTAGTATCCGAACATGAATTTGTTAACAAAGTATTTTAATGCTTTTCACAATAGTTACAAGCTGATTTCACCATTTCCACTTCACAGAAAAAAAATACAACAAAATATTTTGTGTGTACAAATTAAACACACACCACACATGTTTGTTAGAAACATATGACAATATTTGATAATGAGAATAATATACAAAAATGATAACTGATATTCAGATGTGTACAGTTATATAGGTTGGCATGACATCAACTCCCATATTATGCAATTTGCACTGAATAAATACATGCAGTTGAGCTGTTAATCATCCGTGATCGTCAATGCTGGTAACATCACCTGATATCGTGTAATCGTCCAGTAGGCATGTAATTATTATTGTATGCATATCACCAGCTATATCATTGCAAAACAATGTTTGTATGTTGTGTGTGTTGTTTATATACATGACAGTCTGACTTTGGAAGATCGAGCATTCAGATTGTCTCGTGCGCTTGGTGTATTCAGTGTGATACGTTAGAGCTGATTATTATTCAACAATTCAGTATGGACACCACAATAACAGTCCATTGGCATCACAGTGCAACGTATTGAACGTATATTTATTCAACGTATTGAAGCTGATATTATGCGCAATGATGTATATCACAATTTGATCAGAGTAAGACGTTTTTCAATGCCTCGTACTAATTTCTTTCTATGTTTATGCATGTTTGTATAATCGCCTGATGTACAGTTGTACTGTGAAGCGTACGCCTAATGATGCAGAAACCTTTGATATTTGTGCGATCTTGTAGTTAAACAGTTGGATTATGATTTTCATCACCTCTTGTGTTTCTGAGATTGCCGGGAAGATCAAGCGCATCAATGTCAAATGCTGTGCTGTGTGAACTGGAAAGTTTTTTTTTGATCGATCACCATATCTATACGTGGATACAGAGAAGTAAGGTGCCTGTAATGTTTCTAGGATGTTCTTAGTAAGATGTCTAGGAGATGTTCGAATAGTCTCTACAGTACTGTTGACCATAAAACAGTTGATTCATTCAACATATTGATAAATAATACAAAAATGATGATGTGGAAAACAAACATGTCTTTTCAAATAGGATGTTACACCTATTTTTGTTTCATGACTGTACCGTAGTAAAAAAAAACCTCTGAGAGAATTAGTGACTGGTTTGGCCCAGAGTTAAATCTACACCAATATATTGATAGTGGAAATATTGTTTTGGGGACGAAAGTGAAAACTTGATATTGATAAATCATTTGTTGTTTTTAGGAAAAAAAAATTTGACGGGCTTTGTGAACTGTGTGAAAGCATGTTACAATTTGAAAATGCATATAGAAAAGAATAGTACAATGAGAAAGAAAAGTAATTTCAATTTCGGTATAAAATGGGCAATTTTGAAACACAATTTCGGTGTATTCTGAAAAATAGTGCCTTTCTCATGTAATTTATCCCCTGGCAGATGAAGGTGACGATATAGGAAAAGTGTTTTCACTACATGTATAGTATGAGTGCTAAATGCCAAAGTTTTACATAGTGTGTATTTGTATGTTTTTTCCGCTTTTCGTTTTCGTTTAACAGGATAGGAGCATTTGAATACACGAACATTTTTGTATGTGAATTTTGTTAATAAACATTTAAAAAAGGAAGAAAAAAATTTGCCCGTCCATGGACAAGACCGTGGCGAATTCTGGAACGTGTCACGGAAGTAGATTACCACATCGTACGAGTATCCACCTGCACCAGATTCGTGTCGTTCATATGGACGTGTTCAAGTTGTACGAAGGAGACGCCCAACTGCCTCCTCTGTATGCGGACCGTAACGCCAATCGTCTCAGTACCGCACCAGATAACAAGGCGAAGAAGATCCCGTGGAGCAGGTCCAAAACCTGTACCATCCATGAGTTGTCATAATCAGGTACACTCCGGAACAAACGAGCTCAGATGTTGACTCGTCAGACCCCATCACGAGAGTGACGCCCAGAAAACGCCCAGTTCCTCACGAGACGATTTCCAGTCATCGTAAGGAAGATCTAAACGGAAGCGCACCAGCGCTAGTGACAGTGACCTAACGTATATCCCCGCTATTCAGCACCCGCCGCGACAACAATCCCGTCTCTCTCTTTTCAGAGATCCGCCAAGCAGTTAAATAAATCCAACCAACCCGCCTCTGAGACGTTCCCGAAGGTAGTGTCGCAAGACTGCACTATTCAGATAACGATCGTGAAATGATGGCACTGATAAATATGATGATGAATAATGAACGTATATGGACTCTCTTGTGTCATAAAATACAGTTATATAATGTGGCGATTTTGCCCAAAGATTGCGATAGGAGTTTCGGCCGTCATCGTACACCATATCTCCCCTGTTCAGGCTGCTTCACATTCGAAGCACGTGCGTCGCTTTGTGACGCATTGTCTTTTATCAATCCTCTATACTGCATCAATGGTCTGACGTCAGCCCTCGCTCTCGCGTCCTGCCAGCTGCAGCCTGTCTTGTTTACTAGGAGTTGTCTCAGAGCAGTCAAGGCGAGAGGAAGACGGCAAACACAGCCATATGCTCCAAATCCCCTTTCTCTGGCTAAGCGGGATTGCTAGGGCCCCGGGGGCAATTTCCAACTGGGCACCCAGGAGGGGGGCTGCATAGATCCGGGGGCGCACACCCCGTGGAAGATTTAGTCTCTCGCTCTGGGATGGTGCGAAACAGGCTCTGGCATACAGTCGGGCTGTCCGTGGTTCTCTCCGCGCGGCAGTGCCGTCGACGAGGCCGGCCAGCAACACGCCCAAATGCGCGGGTTCTGGGCACCACGCCCATGACGTTCTGGGCTCGTCACCACAGGCTACATTACAATGATGATGTAATGTCTGAGTCATGTATGATGGGCGCCGACCGGACTTGTTCGGTGGACTGTTACCTGGTTATAGTTCTATAATATAGTAATTACCTACGTGACTCTAGATAGCGGCTTTTCCGCAGTGACCCCATAAAGTGGACATCAAACTTTACAACAATAATTATCTGTACATATTTTAAATAATATTATTACTACTACTATTCACATTTTCTTTATATCTATGTACAAATCATGTCATTGAGGCCAAAATGATATATTTCATGATATTTGTTCTAGACACTGTCTGCACTATAGTTCGTCATAACGTTCCCTCTCGAATGCCATGTTTTACATCCATTCCGTACAGATTCCATTCATGGGATTTGCAAGGCTACCTGGTCGATGAAGATATGTCAGGGTGGTCAACTCCGGTGCAAGTTTACAGAATCAGGACCTCTGCTCGCCCGAAGATAATCCCGGGTAACGTCATGAAACGGGTCGACACCATATTAAACCTCACATAGTCGAAACACAGACTGTCATCAAAGACCTTGAATTATGTCTCATCGCGCTATTCCATGGCCGTCTAGTCATCCCATCTACCCCTCTTCGAATATCAACATGTCGTGCCCTGATTTATAGTGCCTAATGCCTGGGTCACATTTGCACCGGTCGCCGGCCGATGCGAATACAATGGTGGTTTTCACCGATGTTCCGGCCGCCAGTAACTTTTTTCAGGTAACTTTTACATATCTCTCAAGTGGTCGTGAAAGCACCGGGCATATGCAGATCACCAGTGGACACCTATCCGGACATCGTACACTGACCGGCCGGCATACGTAGGATGGGGGTTGGGGGTTGGGGGAGAATGTGTACCTTGATGCCTACGGGAGACCAACCGGTCACCTAGCAGGCATTGGCCGGTGACCGACTGACGTCCGGATGGTTCTTCCCTGGCGGCCGAAACATCGGCCGATTGCCGGACGGGTGACGGGTAGTCTGCCTCCGATATATAAAGGCAGTCGGTGGTTGCCCGCCAGATACACATTAGATGGCGATTGTCCATGCAAAATAATTCTTCGAACTTTCTCATAGACTGGAAATGCTTGAAGTCTCCATGATGCTCCCTCTCCAGCTCAGCCATCAAAGTATCAAAATAGCCATATAGCAGGGCGTCTCATCAGCCTCGGATCCACCATCTCCGGCTGCAGGGACTTTGCACCCTAGCAACCCTCTCCTACATCTCCTGCACCTCCTCCTTGGTGGTGACGAGCACGGGCATAGGCTACTGCATCTGCAGCCAAGCAAACCCCACTCTCTGAAGAGGAATTACCATCTTGCCAACTTCTTCCTCTTCTGGGTAGATTTCTCTGTAGATTTGTGGACCAAATATCATGGAATAGACATAGAATCAATACTCGGTATTAAGTATTCCAAGCGAACAAACATTTTCCGTTATCCAATCTCATAGTCCGGGGATAGAAAGTCATATCAGGCATACGAAATGAGAGAAAACAAAAATGACAGGGAAACTCATGAACCCCCAAAAATGGCCATTAGGAGGTGAAATCAGGTGTTCCAGAAAGAGTGAGCATTTCCTGCCCCACTCGTGGCACCCGTCATGAATTCCCCAAAATTAACATGAAAATAGATCTAGTTGCATGGCATTCATGGATTTGGTTTATTTATCAACCAGATCACGATGACGTCCACAGAATTTCTTGAAGGCAGCTATAAGTCTTTGTAGAAAATATCCTTGTCGCAGCAGTTTAGAGACTAGCTCGGCACTTCGATAAACAAATTCCTCATATTTGCAACTAGCTCTGGAATAGCGTATAAGTTGAGAAACAAACAAATTTGTTTGTTTCGTTCGTTTTCTGAAATTTGCACAAAAACGCCTAAAAATGGGCATTTCGGCAGGTCACCCACCGAGCGCGGGAAGACCACCAGTGGCCATCGGGCAACAATCGGACATCCTAGACACGTCGGTGGAGGCATCGGAAGAAAATAACACATAGTTGTTTTCTTGCGGCGACCGGTGGAAAGAATGACATTGGTAATGAATCGCTAGCACGCCTGCCGGTTACCAGCCAGAGCCCCTTCAGATGCCCATCAGGTGTACATGGTTAGCTCACCAGGCGATCACCGCAGGGTAGTCCGGCAGGTGCCATTCAGATAATTGGCCGATTTGTTCATATCAGACGGTCAAACACATCAGTAGGGTATCATGCAGTCTCCAGTAGCGCATCGTTTATTGGTCAGTCTCTTGAAATTTTAGGTTACCGGACCTATCTTTAAAGTATACTGTCAAATCTTTCTGAAAATTTGCACAAAACCGCCTAAAAATATTTCAAGATGGAGGTATTTTTTATCTGTTTATTTATTTTCGCAATTTCTTCAAAATGGCGGCCATTTGTCGATCGTTTTCTCAAATTCTGTTCAGTAAGTTTTTATATTCATTATTGCATTACACTCGTCATACGCTCGACCCCTGTGATGTGTATAAGTTTTGTTGCCCTTGAATCGCTTGAAGTGGTCCATTTTGGGACTCGGCCCAAATGGGACTTTCCCATGTTAAAATTCTCCTATGGGACGCATTATACCTAATATTTCACTTAATATTGAGATTAGAGACTAGGAATCAATTGTGGACATGTAGGAAATGATACATGCTGAATATTCTCGTGACCTTGAATTTGACCTCTGACCTAATTTCTTTCAAAATGGCGGCCATTTTTGACGAAAAATGTCTGAATTTGGACTTTGGCTCATTGAATTGACCTTAGACCTCATTTTCAAGGTCAGAGCACAAGATGGCTGATATCTCGCCTATTATCAACTTTGCAGCTTATGAATCAATTTTGAGAAATGGTGAAGACGCGCGATCGAGGGTGAATATAGTGGTCACCAGAGGGCCCTGCCTGGTAGTTTCATGACTACTCGAAAGATATGGGGAAGATGCCTGACGAACTATCACCGGAACATCGGTAAATACCACCGATGTCCCCACATCGGCCAGCGACATGTGATAATGTGACCCTGTGAGAATGACATTTGTGTCATGTCAAGGTAATCCCATGGTGTCATCTGATTCGTCAAATTGACAGTCTGTTTACAGCAGGAGAGAAAAATAAAACAGAGTTCACAAGGAAATATAAACAGAGTTCACAAGGAAAATCGGGATGTGTGTAAAGCTGCAGTCCTTCCGTTCTACTCTTGGATCGAGTTGGAATGCAAGTCAGTTTGAACTTTCTACCGCCCCATGTTCCGGCGCTCCTGCCCATCATAAGGAGGCCGGATGGTCGCACTCAATCTTTCGCCATGTGGCCCATGAACCTCAACCTGTTCAAACAGTATGCTCCGAACATGGTTAAACATGTGCAAATTGCGCACGAGCGAATCAACGGAAATGACTGTTGCGGAAGCCAGGATGGAACAGTTATGGCGTGGTGATCATCAATCCGGATGTGAGACTAAAGTAACCTAATCTACTTTACGGAGGAGATCAACCGACGCTTACTACCGCCCAAGTCGTCCTCGTCGTCGATTGTCCCCACTGCTGATGACTACAACCAGTCGTCCTCTTCTTCAATGGATAAAAGCTACTCGGACATCGTTCCACGGAAAATCGTTCCGAGGATCTTGACAGATTCAAACGTCACGGACTAACGAGTTTGAGTGGGACTTCTATCGTTGATGGATGTGAAGTTTCGGTCTTTTCCCTCGAAAGCTCAAGGCTCAACTTTACCGGTGACATTACGATAGCGGTATACCGGAGTGTGAGAGTGACTCATTCGTTTTTTCGTCCAGTTCGGTGAAAGGGGCATTGAAATCAGACGACTTCGAGTCGGTTATTAACACGACAACATCATGAACATAGACTTTACCAGCCGATAAGGGTTCGGATTAATCCCTGACGAAAAATTCATCACATTACGAGTAAACATCAGTAACATGGTGAAACAAGCAGAATAGCAGTAAATACCGAGCAACCGGCATCTCTCTTCGGGTAAACAGAAAATTTTGTTACTTCAATGTCTTGAAACATCATTTGTCCTTTGACACCACCTCATGATACGTGTACAATAAACGTCCCAACAGCGTTAAAAGAGTCATCGGCAGACCTAGCGATCCCTCTATCGTTGTAGCCAGACGAACTACCTCCTGTGATTAGAACATTTATGCAATAAAGTGGGTGTGTTGACATCTTTGCATTATCGCAAAAAAATCCCTTTTCTCTACAGCCAGTCCGTCTTCCAGTTTGGAACCGCATGTTGTGTATTTATTGTGGTGAAGCTTTGAAAGCTATTATCGCGAAAGTATTACCATTGCACTCTTCGTTTTTATATCATCTTCTGAGGAAAAATCACAGAAGTCGCCATCGATCTCCAGTAATTCTTCCCGGCAAAATGTCGATTCACATAGATAACAAACGGAAGACTTCATAAATTTATTGATGTCATCATTATAATGCTTTACAGCAGGAACATTCCGCCGCCACCACTACTGGAACAGCACCTGCTGATCCCGCGCTGCTGAGGACCACTAAGCGCCTTCTCAAAAGCTCGCGTCTCGGATTCGCCGGTACAGGATGAAGAACCAGTGGCACCTGTCGTGACCTCACCTCGTGGTGTGTCTCCTGTCTGTCTCCAGTGGAGATTGTCTCTCCGCTGCCCCCGAAAACGAGAACAGTAGAGCTTTTTCGCGATGAGTTGCTCCGGCTGCCCTGGCATAGTCTTCATAGGTCCACCGTAAGGATATTATAAACGCTATCATTATAATGATTCGCTACCATGCTTAACTTAGTTTAACAAACCTTACAACTATTGTACTCCACAAACTGAGGGAACGATTTATTTCATTGAGTGAACTGTTTCTCAAACCATGTGAAAAATATAATATATTTAAGTCATAGTAGCGAGGTACCATTAGATGATTTTATTCCTGTTCAGGTAAAGACATTGTGGACATTTGGTGATGAAAAAGGTGTTCGCCTTAATTGGTAACTAATAACAGCGACATATAATGGAGTATATTGGACCAGTATTGCGATCGCCTTCTGCAGCCGATGAAAGAAATTGCTTCGGCAATTTCCGTAATCGTGACGTCAGTTGAGAGAGAATGTGCTCTGATGGCTCGCCGAAAACGTAAAATACGTAATTTGGTGGCCAGCTCAAAGAAGGGAAAATCACTTCAAAATGTATGCGATTCAACGGAAAACACGCAAAAACCAGCAAATACTGGACATCTTGCAGTTCAACAAACCTCCGTTCTGGGTGAATAAATAGTGCTGATTCTGAATATCAAGACAAGAAATGCCGTATTTCTGCCATCTCACCCCTTCGATTGAATTGTCAAACATACTGTAACGGGTTTGCACCCTTCTGTGACGTCTTGATGAACCGGTTTTCTAGGGAGGTGGGTGAGTTGTTATAAAACCGGAGCTGAAACGGTAAAACTCCGGGAAACTGCTACTGCTGTACGGTTGATCTCCGGCTAGAAGTCTCTAAGGTTGGTAGCGTGGTTTGGAATGGACCTCTTAACCGTTGTCCGACTGCTAATCTGCAACTGCACCTGTAAAGTAAGGATCCGGAGGCGTTTCCGTCTCCGGGTACTGCAACTGCTCCGTCGGGATACCGCTTTACTGCAACAGCTCCGTCGTTTTCCGTCTTACTGCAAACTGCGACTGCACCTGGAATAAAGAATCCGGGAACGTTGCCGTTTCCGAATACTGCAACCGCTCTGCCAGGTTCCGCCGCACTGCAATCTGCTCCGGTTGGCTCCGCCTCACCGCAACCTCTAGGATGTCTCTATCCGGTCTCTGCACCGCTTTCCGCTCTGCTTCCTTTCTCCGCCCTGTTTCCGGAACCAGCACTTGCTCACTGCTCCGACTTCTTGCGGTCGCTCTCTGCCGGAACTCAACGTTTTACCAGGGTCTCAGCTATCTCCTTCTCCTGCTCTACAGCTCACTCCGTCTTCTCATAATTCTGCGTCCTCTGCGGCTTTACTCCGAGTCCGTATCCGACTCAGAGACCGTCTGTTCCGTCTCCGGAACACTACTCTGCTTCGGCGGCTCCGTCTGCCTCCAGGAATCCGCCATTCTCCGCTTCATCCATCTCGGATGCTTGACACCATTATACGGTTTCAGCAAATCGAAGTGAACCACCTTCTGTCGAGTTTCACTCTCTGCAATCTCGTAGGTCACGTCGGTAAATCTGCTCAGCACTAGCTTTGGACCGCTCCACTTCCTCTGCAACTTGGGAGCTTTGCCCTTCTTCCGTGTTTTGACCGCCATCCACACTCGGTCTCCTGGCTGGAACTGATTGTCGACCTTCCTCCGGTCGTACAGCTTCTTCTGCCGTTCCATTTCTCTGCCAGATTTCGCTCGAACCGCCTTGTATACCGCTTCTAGTCGCTCCCGGAGCTGACTGCCATACTCTGTTACTTCTGCTGTTGATTCTCCCGGCGGTCTGCCAATCAGTAACTCTACCGGAGTGTTGACTTCTCTGCCCAGCATCAGCAAGTTGGGACTCTGCCCGGTTGTCTCCTGCGGGGTACTCCGGTAAGCTGCCATCGCCAACGGTACAACGGACCGAAACCGTCTATGGCGAAGGCTGCGTGAACACGTTTCGAATTGCACAGAGGATTTTCGTGATTTTCAGTTATTTTTTGCACACCATGTGAACTGTGAATATCGGGACATGGATGGGAAACACTGGTGGACATAATGATGTGTTAAAAATGGGAATATAATACTCCTTGTTGTCGGAATATGCTTTGAATATCTTGGATAACACTAACTATATGGGCAATAAGTGGTCATTTTGGACACGGTCAGCGGAACATTCAATATCGATCTACAACAAGTGCTCTCTCGAGGCCGACGAACACGCTCCAATAAACACACAGGTAATACACATTGTAAACATTCAGCATGGCGACAATTGACGAAAAACTTGACAAGCTGCTCAACAAAATTGACAGAATCCAGGCCACGATTGAGAACAATTCTACAAAATTGACTGCGCTTGAAAACAAATTGTGTGACACCCAAGCCGAAAATTTGAATCTGAAACTCCAACTGAACGTCTTACAAAACAAACAAGTGATGCTTGAAAATAGAGTCACTACGTTAGAAAAAGACGATTGCAAGCATAAATTACAGTTCATCAACGTTCCAGAACAACGGAAAGAAAATCCTAAGCAGCGTATCGCATCGATACTAAACTCAATTAGTGTCCCACATGACGACAGATCAATTGTGCAAGCATACCGTCAGGGTCGCTACACCGAAGGCAAAATTCGTCCGATAGAAGTGATCTTTTTTCATCTGCAGGACCGAAACCTTGCCTGGAAAGCTCGCAGTGATCTATCTGCTCCAATGCGCCTGAAACAAGTTTTCCCCCTAGAAATAGACTCAAAAAGAAAAGTTCTACAGCAAATTGTAAACTTCGCGAGGGAATCTGAGGAGTATAACGATACATACCTGACCCAAGACCGACTAATCGTTAAAGAAAAGTCATACACAGTGGAGACATTGTCTCACTTACCTGAAGCTCTGCAAGCAGTGGTCGGCTGTACGGAAAGTGATGACACTTTATACTTCTATGGACTGAGTAGCCCGTTCTCCAATTTCTACCCCTCTGCAGTTGTCATTGATGGATTACGTTTCACCTGTGTCGAACAAGCCTTCTTCTACAAGAAATCCATGCACTATGGTGAAACCGACATCGGAGCCCGGATCCTTGCAGAAACACGACCGTCTATTCAGAAACAACTTGGCGAATCATTCGGCCATCGAGACTGGGGAAACCCAATAAAAGCCCTGAACTGTATGGCATCCATCGCTCTAGCGAAATTCAAGCAGAACACTTACCTCGCTAAAGTTCTTCTTGAGACTGGTGACAAGATCCTTGCCGAAGCCAACCCACACGACTCGTACTGGGGCACCGGAGTAACCGCCAGCGCTGCAATATCAAAAGGTAATACCTGGCCGGGAAATAACTCGATGGGAGCCGTACTGTCCGATGTCCGTAAAATCATCATGTCCGACGTCGGCGACACAAACGAGGAGTCTCCAATGGACGAAACCAGCGACTGCAACAAAGATAATACAACCACCTGAATAAATTGGTTCATGTTGAGTCAGATACAATGTACAAGTACACTTGTTAGCTGACAAATATCTAACACATGTAATTCTATATCTTCTGATACTATGTATATGAGTATTGATTTGATAGGAAAAACCATTTATTGAAGCCCTATCATTATATTTCTTTGTAATTACTCTAAACATCATCTTGTAAAATGTCGTCTAGACTTGTCATTGGCTCCTCTCTCGTCAAAGATATACAATTCGTGAATGACACAGATGTGTATGCTTTAAGAGGCGCACGAGTGAACAATGTAACAAATGTTATCTCGAATAAGCACGAAATCATAATATCCTACAAGGTTATTTTTCTCCTATGTGGTGGTAATAATGTTGAATCTGACACGCCTGCGGATATCCTATCCCAACTCCGTGATTTAACCAATACGATTCTATCAATCAACCCAAAATGTGTCATAATTATTTCCTCCCTCATCCCTCGCCCCAGAATCGATGATAAATATAAGGATAAATTCCTTGAAGTTAACAGACTAATCAAGCTAGAATGTCCTACATGGAACAATAACGTTTTCTCCGTAAAGACATATACACTTTTCACAACGGGTGGAGGTATTGACCATAAATATTTCTGCCACGACGGAGTACACCTTAACTTTGATGGAACCAAACGGCTCAAGCAATACATTTGTCAAATGTTTTCGAAATTCAATTTCAAAGCCACCCGATTCGTGCACGGGGAAACCAAATCATTTGCAAGAAGTGAGTGGTCAAGGTTTTGAGGCATAGATATATATAACCAATTTTTTATCTGAGTCTGATTTTTTTTTTCCTTTCTCGGATTTGACCCGATGCAAACAGGAATTCATTCTATGTTAATGTGTGAAAGATGTTCACTCTATTGGTTATAATTTGAATATCTGTTGTCCTTATGGGTACGACATACGTCGTAGAATCAGCGCATCCGGATTTATGTCCATCTTACATAATTAATACGAACTATAGCACTTTGGTATAATGTACATGTATGCGTGTTGAATTCGACAATAATGTGGTGTACTTCGTAGACAGGCACCTTGAATACTCATTATTGTATTCAAATGTATAAACGAGTACCGTATTGTATAAAGAATATCTATATCGTATCGGTACTGTACGTATCTCTTTACACGTGTATGTGTGTATTCACCCATACCTTGTAATAATATTGTATATAATGGTAGCCAGATAATGATTAGTATGTGGTGTGAACTGGTTCGTTTCGGGCATCTGTCCATGCTGCTTGAACATGGGGCTGTCCCGCCTGTCATGTTGGTAGCATGGTCGGATGTTTGAGATGTTACCGGGGCATACCCCGACATCAGATATTACAGGTCATAGGTGACATTGAAGAAAAATCAGGAGTGATTTCACTTGATATGCTTTTGAGAAATAATCAATTATTTTGCACAGATGCTTACCTATTTGCTGATTGTACTGTTCCGTTTCGTTCGTCTGTCCATGCTGCTTGAACATGGGGCTGTCCCGCCTGTCATGTTGGTAGCATGGTCGGATGTTTGAGATGTGACTCACAGATAATACTATTTTGTCCTTTGATCATAAATGTACTAGCTGATTGCATATATCTACTCATGATTTGTTTGATATTTGTGACTTTGAATGACAAAGATGATAATGATTATGTATGAGAAATTGTGTGTGCGTGTAATGACCATCGATAAGGAACACTGTAGCGAGTCCTCGAGCAATGTTTATGCAATTCATTTGTGCGTGCCATGTACGTACTACGGAAAGTCGTAGTATCTTTGCCGCAATTTATGTTATATGTCATCTTTGTTTTATTTTTTGTTGTACTTGATTGTATGGATATGTGTGTGCTGTTGTCGTTGGGGTGCTGTGGGACATGTCATGCCGTCTGCCTCGTGGGAATGATTCGCGCCGCTTGTGTGCACGTGTCTCATGTCGGTGGATAGTATTACACTAGACCGGGTTGCGAACGACGCTCAGTATGATTTTGCACATTTATATGATTATACTAATACCGAACATGACCAAAACGATGAGCTTGTCAATCTTACTGACTGTAAATACTATTCTAGTGATGAGATCATACCGTTAGTTTCTGGCGCTCATAGCCATAATGCAAAATCGTTCTCGTTCTTTTCACTGAATTGCCAAGGTTTAACTAGTCATTGGGATAAGTTTAATAATTTAATAGCGGACATGAGCAGTGAATCTTTCTCATTCGATATTATAGGCATAACTGAATGTTTTCGTATCAACAGTCGTATGTCTCTGAATGGATACCATGAATTATTGTATAACACGAGACCAGAAAGCGATGATCCCAGAGGTGGTGTGGGACTTTTTATCAAAAGCACTGTGACGTTTGGTAATGACTTGTTTTCGGTGTGGCCCAAAAAACCTGGTTTCTCTGATCGTATAGACTTTATGTAACTCCCGCTCGTTGTGATTCGAGAGCCGTCACTAAATTGGTGTCCCCCAACGCTGGTGTATCATCACTCCGTAGCTCACCGGCTTCACTTAGGCAAGAAGCAACTCAGATGTAAATAAATTGAAGATTTATATACATCAAATCAACTTACAATTGTATGGCTGGTCACCCACGTGACGTACAAATATGAAGTTCAGACATGGAGCACTGTATGATCACATTTCAAAAATAAATAGTGCACGAGGGCACAACTAAAAAGAGTTCTTAGCCGGCGGCGTCTCTCTGTCCCTTCCCGTTGAAGTTTCCCGTCCCGCTTAGTCGAATGGTTTCTCCAGGTAGTCGGTCTAAATCCCGGTTGACTCTAAGGCCCTGAAGAAGGAGTCGTCCGCACGGAGTTCGTCGAGTCCCTTGGCTGTGGCGGTGACGATCTCCCCACGGTCGATGTCGCTGTTGCAGTGCTCTCAGAGCGGCCGTCCGCTCTCCCTTATATAGCCAGGGTGGCTGCGCGCGCATCTTCGTCCGCGAACGTATCTTCCGCACTCTTCTCCACGTGGTGAAGACTGCGTCCGCGAACGGTTCTTCCGCGAAGGCTCCTCTTCCGCGAACGGTGCTTCCGCGACTGATGCTTCCGCTGACGATGCTTCCGCAATCGTGCTTCCGCGAACGGTTCTTCCGCGAACGATGCTTCCGCTGATGATGCTTCCGCAATCGTGCTTCCGCGAACGGTTCTTCCGCGAACGGTGTCTTCGCAAGTGGACTTTGTAGATCACGTGACCGTTCCTAACGAACGTTTCAGCGCGGCAGTTGCATGGTTTTGTTACAACTCCACCCTTTCTGGAGATCAACGTCCCCGTTGATCCTTTCTCTCTCTTCTTTTCTCTTCTTCCTCCTTCTTCGTCTTTTCCTGCCTGTCTGATGTTTACAGGGCTCTCTCCCTCCACTTCACTGGCGATCCACCTCGCTTTCGGACGTCTCCGCCAGCCTGTCTCGAGTGTCTGTATATGCTCGGAGCTGTTCCCGGAGCAGCTTGGTCTCTCGGACGTGGGCTCGCAGCTCCTTCCGGTGGCTCTTCTCTCGTTGAGAGGCCTCCCCTCGCAGCTGCAGCACCTCGGCCTCGAGCTGTCTCTGCTCCTCCTTGGCTTGGAGCCGAGCCTCCGCTTGGGTGAGGTGGCGTCGTCCCATGGCTATCGTGGACGCCAGGTCCTCCAGGGCCTTCTCTCCGGCAGTGACCGCTCTGCCCAGGCCCTCCACATACGGTCGCAGTTGGTCCTCCTCCTCCGGAACGGGCTTGAGGTACCAACTCAGGTCTAGGGGCTTGTAGGTAGGGGCCGAGTCTCTGGGAACGGGGGGTCCGTCGTCCTCGGGGGTGGGGGCCTCCGGGGATTCCGCCTCTCTCCGCTCCTGCTGAGACTCCGGTTCCTCTTCGCTATTCGGGGGGTCGTCCTCGGGGTCTGGGGCGTCCTCTGACCTGGGGGCGTCCTCCCGGGGGCTTGACGGCGTGGAGCTGGTCGTCCCGCTGGCCGCAAAGCTGACAGTCTTCAGCTCAGGGGCAGACACAGTAGTCGGACCATCTCGGGGGTCGGACACGGGCGTGTCGGTCGTCGTCCTCCTCCGTCCTGGCTTGAGGGTGTTGCCGCTGGCATGCGACGTCTCATGCCGGTCTCTGTCAGCTCGGCGGGCGAATCGCTGGCTGCACATCTTGCAGAGGTGCCGCCCCTCCTTCTGCGTGTGTTTGGTCGCCACGTGTCGGCTAAAGTTGGATGCCGTCACGTGGATCCGGCAGGGGCTGCACCAGCGTCGCCCTCTCTCGGTGGACAACTTCCGGGCAGGGGACCGTCGACCTCCTCGGGGCTCCTCACGACGCTCCCGGCTCCTCGAGCGCTCCCGCTTTCGGTCAGGCTTGGTAGGTGGGTCGCTCATCTTGTCGACTTCAAGGGGCAGAAAGTCAGCCAAGTCGAAATCTGGAACGTCCCCGAAATCTTCGTCTGCAAATGCGGGTATCTCAATGATCTGCAGAGTTGGTGTGTTCATGGTTGAAGTGATGACGGAATCGTAGGCCGGCCTGCTTATATAGAAAAGGCGCGGACCAGGGATCTGGGGGAAAAAGCATTGTCGTGGAACGAAATAACGTTTTTCGCTTGCTTCCGCGAACGGTTCTTCCGCGAACGCTGCTTCCGCGAACGTGCTTCCGCGAACGGTACTTCCGCGAACGCTGCTTCCGCGAACGCTGCTTCCGCGAACGGTTCTTCCGCGAACGCTCCCGTCATCGTTTACATCGTTTGGACTGCATTCCCGCTGTTTTCCACTCGTCCCTCGTCATCACTGGGGGTCCGGACTGGGGTCACATCGTCCGGATTGGGTATCCAGGCGTCGGTTTCAGGGGTGAACCAGCACCTTTTTATATTGTCAATGTGGACATCTTTAATCTTGCCACCGGGTCGATCTTGTATGGACACCATCCATCCGAGATGAGACTTCACAACGAGATAAGGTCCCGTCCACCCTAGTCCTAGTTTTGGTCTAGCCTTTGGAGGGTACCAATACATCACCCAGGTGCCCACCGGAAAATGTCGAGCGGCTGATTTTATGTCATGATGGCGCTTTTGTCGCACCGTAGCCGTCTTCAGGCACTCTCGGGCAGTCTCGTGAGCTTGTATGGTGGCTTCCTTCACCCATTCGACGTATTCGGACGCACACTCGGGGACTGGTCCTCCCAAATCGTCCGGTTTCGTCCGGTACCTCAGGTCCAATGGGGTGGTTGCCTCCCGTCCCATCATCATTCGAAATGGTGTACACCCGGTGCTTTCGTGTACTGATGTTCTATAAGTCGCCATCACGTAGGGCAGATGGTCGTCCCAGTCGTCATGGTTCTCGTCCACGACCACGGCCAGAAGGTTCAGCAGGGTCCGGTTGAATCGCTCGACCATCCCGTCTGATTTGGCGTGATAAGGGGTCGTCCGAGTCTTCTCCCCTCCTAGGATCTTGATCATCTCAAGGAAAAGCTTACTCTCGAACTCTCGTCCCTGGTCGGTGTGTATCTTGGCTGGCATTCCCAGGCGGCACACGAACTCAGTCACAAAGACGTCCGCCACCGTCTGAGCCTCATGGTTGGGTAGAGCGTAGGCCTCAGTCCACTTGGTGAAATAATCACCCACGACCAGTATATACCGGTTCCCAGAATTGGTGATCGTTCCAGGCTCCAAAATGTCCATGGCCACCCTTTCTAGCCGATCGCCTACCGGTAGATTTCCCATGGGGTGGTACTTGGGCCCCGGTCGCGGCTTTCTCCCACTACACTTCAGGCACTCCCGGCACCAACGCTCCACGTCCTTCGTCATACCCGGCCAGTACATTCTCGCTTTTAGTCGGTGGACTGTTTTGGTGATTCCCTGGTGGCTCATCAGCTTGCCGGTGTGGACCTCCTTCATGACGGCGCGTCTCAGGACCTGTGGAACGACCAGTTGATGGATTGGTGCGTTCTGGCAAGCCGCTTGGTACCGCCGGTACAGAAGCCCATCACGTAGCTCCAGCTGGTCCCACTGTTGCCACAGAGTCTTCATTTGCTGACTTTTTGTTCTGACTTCGGGCCATGCAGGTCTCTCAGTGAAAATATTCTTCCACCCGAGGATGCCTCCAACTTCAGGGTCGGCTCGTTGAAGGGTCACTAGGTCCTCCTGGGAATAACCATTCAGGACCTGGGCCTCCGGGGCTCCCTCCATCGGATTCCGGCGTCCTCCCGTAGCCATAGCCCGCGTGACAGCTAGCATTTGTTTGTCTGGATCTCGGAGCACAGGGTTGGGGCATGGGTCCAGGAAGGGCTCCTCTCGGCAGCGCATCCACACGTCGGCCGTCGCACCGATCGCTGCTCCGGCCACAACCTCCGGTCCCAAACCATGCAGTGCGAGGAGCATCATCAGGAGAAACCAAACCCAGGCAGAGGGGCGGAGCTGATGCAGGGTTCTGCAGACGCTCCTGGCTCCTTCCTCCGTCTGTGGGGGGCTCCGGTCAGGCAGGCATTCCTCGGTCGGCTGGGTAGTCGTCCTCGGGTCCTCCTGGCAGCGCACCTCCCAGATCTGGAATATCCCGACTCCATCTCCGCAATAGTAGTCCTCCGTCCAGGGCTCCACAGGGACCTCCCGCAAGATGTTAACTTGAGGTCCTCCGGGGCTCCATCCTTCTCCGCTGATCGGTGGAAGCAGATCCTCGTCAGAGAGGTCCTCCAGGGGTAGGGGACACTCCTCCTGAGTCGGACAGGCCTCCTCTTCTCCTTCGGGTCTTGTGGTGTGGCGAGGGGCGGGACAATCCGGTCTCCGGCACTGTCGGCATCTGGACATCCCGTCTGCATTCCCGTGTTGTACTCCCGGTCGGACCTCACACCTGAAGGCGTAGCTGGCGATGCGAGCTGCCCATCTAGCGATCATTCCTTCCGCATCCCGAAAGTTCAGTAGCCACTTGAGAGAGGCGTGGTCGGTTCGTAGTAAGAACGCTCTCCCCCACAAGAAATGTCTGAAATGGTGTATCATACTGACGACGGCCAGGAGCTCCCGCTTGGTGGTGCAGTAATTCCGCTGGGTGTCCCTCAGGGTTCTGGAAGCATAGGCGATCACCCGCTCTCGTCCGTCCTGCACTTGGGATAAGACGCCTCCCACTCCGTAGCCGCTAGCATCAGTATCTAAAATAAATTCTTGGTCCATGTCAGGGTACACCAGCAGGGGGTGCTCGGTCAGGGGTTGACGCAGCGCCTCGAACGCCTGCTGATGAGCCTCGCTCCAATGGTAGTTGACTTCCTTCTTTAACAGGTGGTTGAGGGGTCCCGCTCGGGTGGCAAAGTCAGGGATGAATCTGCGGTAGTACCCCACGAACCCAAGGAAGCTCCTTAGTTCTGTCAAGGTGGTCGGAGGAACCATTTTTGTTACAGCTTCGACCTTGGCAGGGTCGCACTGGATGCCTCGGTCGGACACGACATGGCCCAGGAAGTTGACCTGTTGTCGAAACAGCTCACACTTGGCGGGTTTCAGCTTCAGCCCGGCAGCCTGCAGTCTCCGGAACACGTCCTCGAGGTTGTCCACGGCTTCTTGGAAAGTCTTTCCAAGACAGACGACATCGTCCAAATAAATTAGACAACGCTTCCATTGGAGTCCCCTCAGTGCCAGCTCCATTAGACGTTCAAAAGTAGCCGGGGCCGTCGCCAATCCAAACGGCATCACTTTAAATTGATAGAGTCCACTACGGGTAGTGAACGCCGTCTTCTCCTTGTCCCTGTCGTCCATCTCGACCTGCCAGTAACCACTAGCCAAGTCTAGCGTCGAAAAATATCGTCCTCCTGACAAGGTATCAAAACTCTCGTCGACTCGAGGCAGGGGGTACGCATCCTTCCGGGTGACATCATTTAGACGGCGGTAGTCGACGCAAAATCTCAGTGCACCATCCTTCTTTTTCACTAGCACGATGGGAGACGACCATGGACTGTCGCTTGGCTCCACAACGTCAGCTTTCAACATCTTGTCGACCTCGTCCTCGATCAGCTCTTGTTGGTAGTACGGGGCTCTCCTCAGAGGCTGCTTGATCGGGGGGTGATCTCCCGTGTCGATGACGTGTTTCGCCAGGGACGTCCGGCCCAACCTCCCATCTGGTCCCATAAAGACCTGCTGGTGGCGTCGAAGGAGATCGCTGACGACCTCCACCTCCTTTTCCGTCAAGTTCGGATGCATTCCCTCCAGGAGCGGTTCTAAATGCTCCGGGCACTCTGGTGTCTTCGTCGACGATTCTGCGTGCATGGCGTGCACTCTGGTTTCGGGCTGCTCAGGCGTCCGGTTCCGCCACTTGGTGGAGTTTGGTGTAAGGGGCTCATGCTCCCTCCCGCTTTCCTCCCGGTACCACTGTTCCCTTTTAGGTTCATTCTGGGTTGTTTTCCCTCCATCGGGACGAAATCCCAGGTCGATCACGGCCTCTATTCCGTGAAGCTCGGCTAGGATGGTCCCCATCAGCACAGTGCAAGCTCCAGCGCCGGCGTTCAGAAGTACCACCGGTACCAGGCGTCCTCGGGGTCGTACCAGGGCTCGTCCCACTACGAGGGGGTCGTCCTCCAACGGCTCTCTTGCGGACTGCACGAGGCCGGCCTTCGGAACTCCTCCCTCACTTCCTGTCAGCTTGAGGTCCACCATCATCTCTGAAAAGGGTGGCAAGACGACCGTCTCCTCCGTCACCAGTGTGTAGACGGCGTCCTCGTGGCCCGAGCTCATCACTACGGTAGTGTCGCCCACCTGCCACTCGCCCTTACGCAGATCCAGCTGTCCCCCAATCTGTTGAAGTACATCAAGCCCCAACACTCCCGGGATCCCTAGTTTGGCTACCAGTACATCTGCCGACACGAGTCGTGTGCCCAGTAGAAGTTGAACTGTCATCTCTCCTTGAACCTGTAAGTAGTCTCCGGTTGCTGCCCGTAACCTTATTCTCGTCTGCCTTATCATTGCTTTATGTTCGTCATCCATTTGGTCGAAGAGACACTCGTCCAGAACGGTGGAAGAGGCACCCGTGTCCACCAACATACGAGTCGCCTTCCCCATAACGTGGCACGCCGCATACCACGCCAATGTGCCTCGGGCACCGGCTGACAGCGACACCACCTGGCCATTTCTGTCAATCTTAAGAGAGCTGCCACTCTCCTCAGGGACGCCGCCCTGGATAAGTACTGAGTCGTCCACCCACAGTGATGCACCACCCTGGTCCTCTCTGTCAGTCTTAAGGGAATCACTCCCCTCGGAACCGCCGCTCCGGATAAGTAATGAGTCGTCCACCAGCAATAGCTGCTGCGCTGGCCCCTTGGTCATTCCGCTCCACCGGCCCTCCGTCTCCTCTTTCACGGCCGCTTGTGGTTCAGTTGCATAGGGGGGTCCCTGCTGTTTCGCAGCCTCCAGCCTCAAGGTTGTAACCTGTTGGTTCTCCTTGCTGCTAGCAGAAACCTCGTTGATGTCTCCGTGGGTCCCCAGACGCTCCACGGCTCCATCGGTCTGCATTTCGTCGACGTCTCCGCGGGTCATTAGACGCTCCACGGCTCCATCGGTCTGCATTTCCTTGACGTCTCCGCGGGGCATTAGACGCTCCACGGCTCCATCGGTTTGCTGTACATTGGCACTCCCGTCTGTGTTGACAGGCTTGCCCTCCAAATAGTCGAGAATTCGATCCTCAAGCTCCTCCTGCGCCCATCCAGTCACTTCGGATGCACACCGGAAAAACCTATTAAAAATCTGTGAAACTAAAAATTCCCCCCTGGCAATGTGTTCTTCACGTCTTCGTCGAGCTTCTCGCCTGTGAAGCCGTGCACACACCTGCCAATGGCCCATACGGTTGGGGGCTGGTATGAGCCCTACTGGTTTTCCGACTCCTCGTCTGTCAAACTGTTCCGCTCACCAATCTCCTCGATTAGTCGACTCAAGCGCTCCTCCTTGGTCCGAGGTGGCGGCCGATCTGGACACTGGTACTTCCGATGACCCGGCTTCCCACAGTACCAACAGTCATCTGGTCCCGGCCTAGCGCTTGGTCCCTTGTTCTCAGCAGTGGCGGCCCTCGGCTTGATGGATAGCACCTGCTCACACAGCTCGATTAGTCGATCCAGCTTCCTGTCTTGGCTCTCAAAGAGCCCCTTGAAGTAGGGAAGTCTGGGTAGACCCGCTACGTTCGGCTGGTTGCTCTGCTGCCCACTGGTGGTAATCTCGCCTCCCTGCTGGTTCTTCAACAGCTGTAGGACCCGTCCTAGAGCTGGCTCGGAGTCCTCCGACTCTATGGACATCACCGGCTTCCCAGGCTTGGGTTTGACACATTCGTACTGGGTCACGAACGCTATGGCCTCCTCCATGGTCTTCATCTTCCTCATGAGCGCCATCACCTTCATGTCCCCATCTGGATGGCCCTTCCAGAAGTGGTCTAAGGCGATAGCCTCCTGAGCTGCGGAGTTCAGATCCGGATAACCACGGCCGGCCAGTCGCTGCAACTCATAGCCGTACTGCTGGGGTGTCTCTGCCTTCCTGCGGGTTCTCTGTCCCAAGGTCGCCTTGTAGGACTCCTCCTGACAGTCAGGGTCGAATCGTAGGGTCAGCTTGTCGGTCAGAACGTCGATGTCCCTCCGGTCTGCAGGACTCAGGCTGGTCAGCATTCGTCGCGCCTCTCCTGTCAAGCTCCCGGCTAAGTAGACGCCCTGTTCCCGCTTGCTCCATCCGTTGACCTCTGCGATGACGTCAAAGTGGGCCCGGTACACCGGCCACTCTATGGAAGTCCCATCGAACTTGTCAGGGGTCAGCATCTTCCGGTTCCTTCTGCCGTTCTGATTCCAGACTGTGCTGTCCTCGGACGACGAGTCCTCCTGCCTCCGTCTCGGCCTAGGGCTTCGTCGGTGCAGCGGCGGTCCCCGCCTCGGTGGTCTCCTCCCCCGTCCTGGGTAACCATGGCTGCTGTCGGTCCCTCCATCAGATGAAGGCCCCTCATCGCCCGATGATGAGAAAGGGTGCTGTCTCCGGCCTCCCTGGGTGACTGAAATAGAAGCTGGATTTCTCCAGGAGGCTGGCTGTCTCGGTTGTCGACTGGGTGAAGACCTCCCTCTTCCGCGAACGCTGTCTTCCGCGAACCCTCCGCGAACACTGTCTTCCGCGAACCTTCCGCGAACGGACTCTTCCGCCAACAGCTCCCGAAGAAGTTCTTCCGCGAACAGGCCTCTTCCGCGAACGCCGTCTTCCGCGAGTCTTCCGCGAACGGGCTCGTCCGCCAAGATGTCTCGGAGACGTCCCTCCACAAAAGATGCACGTCCGCGAACGCCATCTTCCGCGAGTCTTCCGCGAACCGGCTCATCCGCGAATGGTCTTCCCCGTCTATTCTGAAAAACTGGAAAGGAAGATTGGTCGCCTGGATCACTCCTTTCGTCGAGCCGCCGTCTGGGTGAAGACTCCTCTCTTCCGCGAACACTCTCTTCCGCGAGTCGTCCTCGTCCGCGAACGTGGTCGTCCGCGAAGGGCCCTCCCCGGTCACAAGCGTCCTCGTCACCAAAGACTCCCCCTCGCCCACGAGCCCGTTCATCCACGAAGGATCCCCGGCTGCAAGCGTCCCTGTCGCCGAAGAATGCCTCTCGTCCGCGAATGTTCTCTTCCGCGAAAAGTCCTCTCCCTCTCGAGCTGCTCTCTTGGGTCGGAGCCCAAGTAACCCGTCCTCCAGTCACTCCCGTTTGTCGACTCGTCACACCCGACCGCTGCCCTGTTGCACCAGACTGCTGCTCTGTTGCACCAGACTGCTGCTGGGACTGGTCCCAAAGCCGTCTCAATGCTGCATTCTCTGGAGGTGCCACACTTGGACTCTGCTCCGGTAGCTGTAGCCGATCCCTCCTCGCCCAGATTTCGCCGTCCTCCCCGTCCAGATTGACGTACTCCGGTCCCAGCACTCGTCGGAACTCGGGGCCCCTCCTAACGCTCTCAAGGTAGGTTGACCTCTCCCTGTCTCGATCGTGCTGCCACCCAGAGTCGTGTCTGAAAAGAAAACGGTTGTCGGGTGTCTGGCTCCGGGGTCTCTGTTGACTAGTCGACTGGCCCATGGAAGGTCTCGACCTCCCTGGTTGCTCCTCACTCGTCGAAACGTCCCGTCTACCCCTGGCTGTGAAGCTGCTCTTCCGCGAACGGTCGTCTTCCGCGAACGTTGTCTTCCGCGAACGGTCGTCGGCCTCTTCCGCCAAGGTCGTCTTCCGCGAACGGTTGTCGTCCGCGAACGTCTTCCGCGAACGGTCGTCTTCCGCGAACGTCTTCCGCGAACGGTCGTCTCCCTCTTCCGCAAAGGTCGGCTTCCGCGAACCGCTGTCTTCCTCGTCCGCAAGTGAGGCCGTCCGCGAAGAGTCTTCCTCTTCACCTCCTGTCTTCCCTGGGGCAGTTTCGTCGTTTTCGCCGGACATGAGTGATGCTGAAGTTCGTTCCCTGGCAGTAGACCCTCGGGGATCCTGGTCACGTGCACCAAGTTGTGACGTTTGGTAATGACTTGTTTTCGGTGTGGCCCAAAAAACCTGGTTTCTCTGATCGTATAGACTTTATGTAACTCCCGCTCGTTGTGATTCGAGAGCCGTCACTAAATTGGTGTCCCCCAACGCTGGTGTATCATCACTCCGTAGCTCACCGGCTTCACTTAGGCAAGAAGCAACTCAGATGTAAATAAATTGAAGATTTATATACATCAAATCAACTTACAATTGTATGGCTGGTCACCCACGTGACGTACAAATATGAAGTTCAGACATGGAGCACTGTATGATCACATTTCAAAAATAAATAGTGCACGAGGGCACAACTAAAAAGAGTTCTTAGCCGGCGGCGTCTCTCTGTCCCTTCCCGTTGAAGTTTCCCGTCCCGCTTAGTCGAATGGTTTCTCCAGGTAGTCGGTCTAAATCCCGGTTGACTCTAAGGCCCTGAAGAAGGAGTCGTCCGCACGGAGTTCGTCGAGTCCCTTGGCTGTGGCGGTGACGATCTCCCCACGGTCGATGTCGCTGTTGCAGTGCTCTCAGAGCGGCCGTCCGCTCTCCCTTATATAGCCAGGGTGGCTGCGCGCGCATCTTCGTCCGCGAACGTATCTTCCGCACTCTTCTCCACGTGGTGAAGACTGCGTCCGCGAACGGTTCTTCCGCGAAGGCTCCTCTTCCGCGAACGGTGCTTCCGCGACTGATGCTTCCGCTGACGATGCTTCCGCAATCGTGCTTCCGCGAACGGTTCTTCCGCGAACGATGCTTCCGCTGATGATGCTTCCGCAATCGTGCTTCCGCGAACGGTTCTTCCGCGAACGGTGTCTTCGCAAGTGGACTTTGTAGATCACGTGACCGTTCCTAACGAACGTTTCAGCGCGGCAGTTGCATGGTTTTGTTACAGCACTATAAAATACAAGGTTCGCCAAGATTTATCGATATTTATACCACATGTGATCGAAACGTTATTCGTTGAAGTTAATGATATTTTAAATAACAAATCTATCGTCGTAGGTGTCGTGTACCGCCCGAACACCCCACCCAGAGCTGACCTCGATATTTTCACCCAGTCGATCATCGATATTGTCACTGAAGCAAATGACAAAAACAAGAGCCTGGTATTATTGGGAGATTTCAACATAAATTTATTGAATTATTCACAGCATTCCAAAACAAACGAATTTTTAAATGATTTAATAACGAATGGTTTCCTTCCCCATATTACGAAACCAACTAGGATCACCGACCACTCGGCCACTCTCATTGACCATATATACACGAATTGTTCAACTCGGAATGAAATCCTACCAGGCATACTGGTAACGGACGTAGCCGATCATTTTGGCACGTTCTTAATAATTAAAACTGAACGGACTATTCCGAAAGAAACCAAGCAATTCCGTTGCTTCAATGAAACGAATATTGACAACTTCTCGAATATTTTGAACCTGTTGAACTTCGATACCGTCTATACTAAAACGTGTGCTAACGATGCGTATGATACATTTTCTGATTTATACAGATCTGCCTTTGATAGAGCATTCCCAATAAAGACATTTTCCAGCAATAGTAAATTTGTAAAACACCAACCATGGTTCACCAAAGGCCTTTTGATATCGTCTCTAAAGAAACAAAAACTACACAAACAGAAATTAGCTAAACCAACTCCGGATAAAATCAATAAATACAAAGAATATACTGATATATACAACAAGCTATGCAGAATTGCTAAAAAATGTTATTATAGTGATAAACTTGAATCATGTAAATACAACTTGAAAGAATCATGGAAAATCTTGAATCAAATTATAAATAGGAAAAACACCAAATCAACTTCGTCTTTGTTCATGATCAACAATATCGAAATAAATGACCAGAGTGTGATAGCAAATGAATTTAATAAATATTTTTCGAGCATTAGTACTGAACTGAGTAATTTGATTAGTGAACCGGACAATGACTATCAAGCCCAAATGCCACAAAAATTGCATAATAGCATGTTTCTGCAAGCTGTGACCCCTGCCGACATAGTATCTGCTGCCAATCAAATTAAACCGAAATTAAGTCAAGGTTTTGATAATATATCATGTAGAGTAATGAAAGCCACGACTCAACAAACAAAAGATGTCCTAACATTCATATTTAATTTAAGTATTAATACCGGGACCTTTCCCAAGAATATGAAAATTGCAAAAGTCGTTCCGATTCACAAATCTGGCGATAACAAAGAAATAAAAAATTATAGGCCTATTAGTATACTTCCCGCATTCAGTAAATTACTTGAAAGAATAATATACAAACAAGTGTTTGCATTCTTGAATAAGTATGATATTTTTACAAAACATCAATACGGTTTCAGACCAAAGCATTCTACAATTCACCCAGTAATGCATCTCATAAAGGCGATTAGCGAAGCTAATAATAAGCCAACGAAAGACGTAACTTTGGCCCTTTTTCTAGACATAAGTAAAGCATTTGACACGCTGTCACACGAAATACTTTTAAGCAAACTGGATCACTACGGCATTAGAGGCATCTGTAACCAGTGGTTTCGAAGCTATTTATCTGAACGCCAACAATACGTAGATATGAATGGGGCTAAATCTTGTCTCCTATCCATGAATAGCGGAGTGCCTCAAGGTTCAATTCTCGGGCCACTTTTATTTTTGATATATATTAATGATCTCCCATACTCTACGTCTCTCAATATATTGTCGTTTGCTGACGACACAACATTATACCATTCGGGCAATAACTTCACTCGGCTATTCTCCACAGTAAACCTTGAATTACGATCAATCAATAATTGGCTGAAGGCAAATAGATTATCCTTGAATATTAGCAAAACTAGATACATGATCTTCACTCCTAACACTAGACTAATTATCCCAAGAAAATTAGATTTGAAGATTGATGATACAATAGTTGAATGTGCCAATATAACCAGTCCAAATGACACAAAGTTCCTTGGCCTAATCTTAGACCCCAACCTCAGCTGGAATCAACACATTAGGTATTTAGGTAATAAATTATCCAAGAATTTATATATGCTGAACAAGGCGAAAAAGGTTCTTGCGAACCACACATTGCGAACTTTGTATTTTGCGTTAATTCATAGCCATTTAAACTACTGCTTATTAGCATGGGGCAAAAGCGCTTCGATAGGGAAAATTTGTAAACTGCAAAAAAGAGCTATCCGAATAATCACCAAATCTAAATACAAATCTCACACAGAACCATTATTTAAACGAAGCAATATTATCAAACTGTGTGATCTTTATACCCAGACATCGGCTTTGTTTGTTTTTGACTATCTGAACGATCGTCTTCCGGTATCGTTCCGCCAATTCTATCCGCAACACCAATCGAGCAGCAGAACCCGAAAGGAAAACTGTGTACATCTACCGATCCCTCGAACCAATTTTTCCCGAAATTGTGCTTTTTACAATGCTGGACTTGTATGGAACAATTTAGAATCGTCCTGTAGAACATGTTCTAACAGAAACGTATTGAAATCATCACTTACTCGTAAGTTAATTGATAGTTACAGTAATGTGGTGAATTGCGATAACCCATATTGCAATGAATGTTTTTGAAAAATATATGATCTTGTCCATAACTGTATTCAAAATCGCTTCCCGGTCAAGCAGGTGGTGGCCTTGGGCGGCTACCACTTGCTTCATGCTCTCCTCTTGGCGCTCAGGTGGCTCGTGTCATTCTCGCGTTGTGGGGGTATTGGCGTGTCAGCGCATTAAATCCCATCGACGGCAGCACATACCATGCCATACTGTATGAATGTATGCTAAATGTATCATTACATTGATGTCTGTAACAACTGTACTATTTTCTATTTCATGGGGTCAGCACGGGAAGACAGCCTTGGCTATGTGCTGTCCCCCACAGCAATGTGTCTTGTTTTCATATATAAAATAATTATTTTGTTATATACATGCTGTGGAAATAAACTACTACTACTACTACTACTACTAGCTGATCCCAGTTGGTCTGCCGCTCGCTTACGTACAGGCTCAGGATCTGCTGCAGCGTCCGGTTGAATCGCTCGATGAAACCGTCCGACTGAGGTCGGAAAGCGGTTGTCCGTGTCTTGTGAATCCCCAGGATTCTGCAAACATTTCTCAGCAAGTCGGACTCGAAATTTCTGCCTTGGTCGGTGTGTATCTCCATCGGGATACCGTACCGCGCTGCAAACTGGTTGACGAATATGTCCGCAACCGTCACCGCTTCCTGATTCGGCATCGGGTAAGCCTCTACCCACTTGGTGAAGTAATCGCCGATTACTAAGATGTACCGGTTCCCCCGGGTGGATTTAGGTAACGGACCCATCACGTCCATTGCCACCCTTTCCATGGGCGCTCCAACCCGGTATTTCTGCATCGGAGATCGTTTCAAGTTCTGCATACTTCTTGACGCACATTCGTCACAGCTCAGCACCCACTGCTTTATGTCCCGCATCATAGCCGGCCAGAAATACCGCCTCCGAATGCTAGCCGCCATCCTTCTGCTTCCGAGGTGTCCTCCCGTCCGGCTCTGGTGGGCCAGACGGAAAATCTCCTGTCTCAGCTCCTTCGGGGTTATTAACTGCATTCGGCTGGTTCCTTCTGCCGTTTTCCATTTCCGGTAGACTACTCCGTCGACTTTCAGCAAGGTCTTCCGCATCCCGTACAGCACTTTCTCCTCGCTGCTCATGCTGGAAAAGTCTGCACTGCCAGCTGTACCGCTCCCGTCGATCAGCGACGTCACCAGTGAGTACCAAGGTTCTGCTTGCTGCATTCTCCGCAAATCATCTGGTCGATATTTCTGCCCCAGCACAGTATCCTGGTCCGCATTCTCCGCCAGCCTAATCTGCTCTGCAACCGCATCCGCTTTTCCTGGAACTGCCTTCTCCGTCACCGCAACCGCAACCAGCTTCCGGGACACTGCTTTTTCCGTCACCGCAACCGCAACCGGCTTCCGGGACGCTGCTTTCTCCGTCACCGCAACCGCAACCGGCTTCCGGGATGCTGCTTTCTCCGTCACCGCAACCGCAACCGGCTTCCGGGACGCTGCTTTCCCCGTCACCGCAACCGCAACCGGCTTCCGGGACGCTGCTTTCTCCGTCACCGCAACCGCAACCGGCTTCCGGGACGCTGCTTTCTCCGTCACCGCAACCGCAACCGGCTTCCGGGACGCTGCTTTCTCCGTCACCGCAACCGCAACCGGCTTCCGGGACGCTGCTTTCTCCGCTACTGCAACCGCCTTCCTTGGGACTGCTTCCTCCGTCAGTTCTGCTTCTCCGCCCGATCTCCTTGACCGCTTCCGGCGTCCCCCCTTCCTTGGCTTGGGCTGAGGAGTTTCTTCACTTCGTGTCTGCCGGATTCTTTCTCCGTAGTTCCAGGCGTCTATCTTGGCTTGTTTCCAGTCGATTTTTCCGCATTGGCTGCATGGGGATCTGGACAAGGCATCCGCATTATTATGGATTCGCCCCGGACGATGTTCGATGTCGAAATGAAACTCACTCAGGAGCTCAATCCACCGGGCTACCTGCCCCTGGGGCTCCTTGAAATTCATAAGCCAGGTAAGACTGCCATGATCCGTGCGAAGAAGGAAGTGTCGTCCCAGCAAGTACTGCTTATTCTTCTGTACCGCAAACACAACCGCCAGGAGCTCCTTCCGGGTGACACAGTATCTCCGTTCTTCTTTGGTTAGGCTGCGGCTCAAGTAGGTTATCACCCGCTCCTGGTTGCCTTGCTTCTGTGACAGTACTGCTCCCAGCCCGGTGTCACTGGCGTCCGTGTCCAGGATATAACGGCCTTGCTCCCTTGGGTACCCGAGTATCGGTGCCGATACTAGGCGGTTCTTCAGCTCTGCAAATGCCTGTTCTTGCTCCGTCTGCCACCGGAACAGCACCCCTTTTTCCGTCAAGTGATTCAGCGGCGCTGCAATCTCGGAGAACTTCGGCACGAACTTCCGGTAATAGGAGCAAAGTCCCAGAAAACTGCGCAGCTCCGTCAGGTTGGTTGGTGTCCGCCACTTCCGTACTGCCTCCGTTTTTGCCGGGTCGGTGCGGATACCGTCTCTGCCGACTATGTGACCTAGGAAAGACACCTCCGGCTGGAAGAACTTGCATTTTGACGGTTTGACTTTTAGGTCTGCCTCTCTCAGCTTGCTGAACACCTCCTGAAGATCACGGATGTGATCCTCCAGGGTCTTGCTGTAGACTATGATGTCGTCCAGATATATGAGGCAGGTCTTCCAGGACAAACCGCCTAGCACCTTCTCCATCAACCGCTCGAACGTACCCGGAGCATTGCACAAGCCGAAACTCATCACTTTGAACTGGTAAAGGCCGCCGGGAACACAGAAGGCCGACTTTTTCCGGGCGTCTTCATCCATCCCGACCTGCCAGTAACCACTGGTCAGGTCGAGAGTGGAGAACCATTTAGCGTCTGCACAGGCTGCTATGGTGTCGTCTATTCTCGGCAACGGATAAGCATCTTTCTCCGTGACTGCATTTAACCGCCGGTAATCGACGCAGAACCGGGTGGTCCCATCCTTTTTCTTCACGAGGACAATCGGTGAAGCCCACGGACTGCTACTTTCTTCAATGACGTTCTTGTCTTTCATCTCCTGAATCAGACTGCTCACCAGCTCTCTCTTGTCTGGCGGAATTCGTCTGGTTGGCTGCTTAATCGGCCGGTGACTGCCCGTGTTTATCTGATGTTGCACCTCGTTGGTCTGCCCCAGTTCTCCGACATCATTACTGAAGGTCAGCTTATTCCGAAATAGGAGGTCGGTTACTCTCTCGCGGAAATGACTCGGCACTGCATCCTGGGTCTGCTCTGCTAACTGCCGCAGCTTCTCGTACCCGCTCCAATTCCGCCCGGCCTCCGACTCCGTGGAAATCTGCACCTTCCGGCTCCGCTCCGCCAACGGCACAACACTGCAACCGGCTGCTAAGGTGGTCATCGTCGCCAACTGCGCTCCTTTCTTGATGATTACCGGCTCTGCCATCACGTTAATCACTCGAACCGGGACTGTTCCTTGCTTTATCCGGGATAAAGTTCTCCCGATCAGCCAAGGTCTTTTCTCCGTAGGCTCCTGCGGCATTTCTAGTACTCCTTCTGCTTCACGGACACTCTCTGCTTGTCCTATAATCAGCTGTTCCGTTTCCGGCGGAATTTGGTAATCTGCTACAGCGTTGATCGGAAACGGCTCCCTGGTCTGCTCGAACATGGTGAGGAACACCTCCTGGCTGCCCATCTGCATGGTCATCCGGTCGAAGTTTATGCCGGATACTCGGGAACGGATGAAATCCATCCCCAGTATTCCTTCGTCTTCACAGTCTGCAATCTCGAACGTCACGGTCTCAGCTACTCCTGCGATGTTGAGTGGGAGTTCTTTCCGGCCATGTGTCTGTATGTTACTTCCGTCAACCATTGAAAGACGAATCGGCGACCGCTTCAGCTTCATTCCGGGTTTCCGGATCCGTTCCCAGGTTTGTAGGTTGAGCATTGTGACAGTGCTGCCGGTGTCTATTATCAGCGTTACTGGCTCTCCGCATACTCTGGCTGTCACACACATGCCCACCTCGCCCCTGGGACCGGGTCCGTGAACCACCTGCCGGTTATGGGGGTGTCCTCTCTTCCGGGTCCCGGATTTCCCCTTTTCCGCGACCCGCTCTAGTTTTCCGGCTGCTGCTGCTGCTGTCGTGGCTGCTGCAGTTGTTGCTGCTGCTGCTGCTGCGGCTGCTGCTGTTGTCGCGGCGACTGCTGCTGTTGTGGTTGACGCCGCTGCTGCTGCTGCTTCGGCTGCCTACAGTCTCGGGCAAAATGCCCCTTCCGGCCACAGTTGAAGCATTCTAAATCCGCTCGGGAACTGCGCTGCTGCTGCTGCCGGCTAACCGCTTCCTTGACCTGAGTCATCAGATCCGCCAACTGCTGCTGAGTCTGCTCGGCTTGCTTCCGCAATTCGTTCACCTGCTGGCTCCACTCCGGCTCCGTGTTCAGCTGCCTCGTCCGGTGTCGCTCCGCTGGTCTGCTGTTGTCCGTTTTCATGATACTCTCATACTCGGTAGCGAAAGCCAGGGCCTGCGACAGCGTTTCCGGGTGGCTTTTCAATACCGACAACCGCATATCTCGGTTAGTCAGGCTGTTGCAGAAATGCATCTTCATGAGCACTTCTGTTGTTGCCGGATCTGCTTTTGGGTAAGCTAGCCGCGTCTTGCTCCGTATGTCTCTGGCCAGCTCGGACAGCTCCTCCTCCGGCTGCAATTTCCGTGTCTGCAATTCCGCCTGGAAAACAAATGTTTTCTCCCCCGGACAAAACTGCTGTTTTAATGCCGCCACAACCGTATCAAAGCTGCGTCTCTGCTCCGCGGACAGATCCAGTAGTATGCTGCGGGCGTTACCCCTCAAACTGACACATAAGTTCAGCGCCTTTTCCTCTGCTGTCCAACGGTAGTACCGAGCGTATTCAAGGAGGTGAGCCTCATATTCCGGCCACGGATCAGTTCCGTCGTATGTCATTAATCTGGCTACTCCTGCCCTTGGTGCTGGCTGTTGTACTGCTTCTGCCTGCTGCTGCTTTCCGGTTACTGCCAGGTGCTGCTGAAACACCTCCATTTGGGTCGCCAATAATCTGGTCAGGTTGTCGACTAAGTTCTCTCCGCCTTCCGGGTCCGCATCCGGTTCCCGATCGCCAGCCTGGTCCGGAAAGTTAATTTCCGCCTCTGCTAACTGCTCTGCAGGCTGTACTCCTTGAGGAACCCGAAGGGGCTCTTCTGCAACTGCTTTCTGCATTTCCGGCTGCAACAGCTTTCGCTCGGCAGGACGAACTGCTTCCTTTTCCGCGACCGGCATCTGCAACGGCTCAGCTCCTACTGCTCCTACAGGCTGCTCCGTGTCCGACACGGCTGCCTTCAGCTGCTGTTCCGCCAATTTGCCCCGTCTAGTAGTCATACTGCAGATGATCCCACCGCTGCCACCAAAAAGTTGTAACGGGTTTGCACCCTTCTGTGACGTCTTGATGAACCGGTTTTCTAGGGAGGTGGGTGAGTTGTTATAAAACCGGAGCTGAAACGGTAAAACTCCGGGAAACTGCTACTGCTGTACGGTTGATCTCCGGCTAGAAGTCTCTAAGGTTGGTAGCGTGGTCTGGAATGGACCTCTTAACCGTTGTCCGACTGCTAATCTGCAACTGCACCTGTAAAGTAAGGATCCGGAGGCGTTTCCGTCTCCGGGTACTGCAACTGCTCCGTCGGGATACCGCTTTACTGCAACAGCTCCGTCGTTTTCCGTCTTACTGCAAACTGCGACTGCACCTGGAATAAAGAATCCGGGAACGTTGCCGTTTCCGAATACTGCAACCGCTCTGCCAGGTTCCGCCGCACTGCAATCTGCTCCGGTTGGCTCCGCCTCACCGCAACCTACGACTGCACCTGAAATGGAGTATCTCGGAAGTGTTCCCACTTCCGGTTACCGCAACCGCTCCGTCAGGTACTGCCTCTGCAACTCCGTCGTCCGGTACCGCCTCTGCAACTGCTTCGTCGTTCCCGTCTCTGCAACTGCTCCGTCCGATACCGCCTCCGTAGTTGCTCCGTTGAATTCCACCTCCGTCTCCGTCTCCGTCTCCTTCCTCGGTGATCTGGGTTCTTAGATCACCCTAAGACGTCGTTACAACTTGGTCTTAACCGACTGTGGTCTTATCTCCCTCTACTCCGTATAACTGTCTTTTCCGGGAAACTATCTTTATTATAACTTCCAGTTCCCTAACGAACACGGAAAAACAACTCGGTTGAAGTTTTCATGTTTATTTTCCAAGTTCACAGTCGGAAGACTTAACTGCTATCATCTGGATGACTCTATCCGGAACAAGGGAGTACTCTGCTATGGGAGAAGGGGTCTGCACAGGTCGACGTCAGGACACCAACTCCGCCGTCCGCTGTGAAGCGGGGGCTTTTATAGACCTGAGACCCACGTCACGTGACCAACCTATTGTGACGTCATAGTCCGCCAAAACACTGATATTTTCCGGATTTCTAAAAACACTCTAGAACCAATCAGTGGCTGACACGTCACCTTTTAAACCGAAAACGAGGCTGATCACATGACCTTCCGGAAATAACGTCATTACGTTTTTGTACTCCATTGTTCCGGCTCCGTCTCCGGTTCCGTCTCCGGTTCCGGCTCCGTCTCCGGCTTTACCGACATCATAAATTACTAAGTTCCGAGACGGAAAACCCTTTAATCATTAACAATACGGAACCGTATGAACCTTTAAACACATATACATCCTAATAAACGGTTATTTAACCATAATATCACAAAACACTAACATAATTACCTAGGGGAAACCTTTGGGTACGCCCCAAAACCGTTACAATACATCAGGGGAATGAATATGCGACATGCAGTTTTACCTTGCTGGCTACATGTACTTCCAGGTCTGCCTCAACTGACGTCACCAACCACGTGACCCACACTAAAATCAGGATCAAAATCTTCGGCAATGTACGGAAGGAGTGCCTATTTGATTCAATATCTCGAAACCCATTGATTGTATTTGTAAAATTCGTTCGAATTTATTGAAAACTATTCATAATAGATTAGATGAAAAACACTTTCATCGGCATGCTACTAGGTCTTGATATTGAACGGTTTATTGAATCGAGTGAACAGTTTAATATATTGAACAAATAATTTGATCAATTGACGAATAGTTTACTGTTTTTATTTCCATGTTCTATCTGGGCGTCTGTAGGTAAAGATAAACAGCACACACTTGTACACTTGTCTGACCAGGGAAATAAAAAAAAGATTGAAACTTGAAGGATTCTTGCAAAGTAGAAAGGATAATAAGTCATGGAACGCTACACGTGAAAATACAACGAAACACATAGACTCGTTTGACTATTCATTTTCAAGATACGCTCATTCCGTGGACACTTCATATTCACATATGAAAGTCATTTGTGATGCACATGAATCATCATCCCACTTATAGTCGTAGTTCCTGCTCATGTATGCACAGTCACAGTCGTCGCAGCCTCTGTAGGGTTGGCCGGATCTCCAGTTCGTGTATGGTACCGGCTCACCAGTGCTCGGCAGTCGGAAATCATAACGTCCTGCATTCGGGGAACGTACGGCACCAAGGCGACACGTTCTTGTTCCTACAGTTATTAAATGAAGGAATTACCGAGGACCATATGATAATCATGCACACGATCAAAAATCATACACGGGATCAAAATTACTATCTTGTGTATTTAGTTACACGAATTCAATACTACAATATGAACTCAGACATATTGTAGTAAGTCACCTCAAGACTTATTTCATCTATTTGAAGCCCGACAGGGACCATTTAAAGCCCGAGCGCTAGCGAATAAAACCGATCAACCAAGTTTTATTCGATGTAGGAGTATATTTTTATTCTGTTTATTGAACAAAACAAGACAAAATAAGCCATATATGCGGTGAACAGATAACAACGCCACGTTTTTTTGGGCTTGGCTCCAACGTATGAATCTCAAATACGTTTGAACATAAAACGCAGGCGTCAAATGACATTTGAAAGGAAAACTGGGCTTCAAATGAAAATCACGGTAGGCGGGCTTCAAATGACATTTGAAATGAAAAAATCAGCCCAAGGGCTGAAATAGGTTACCGGACAATTTCATGTTTTGACACAGCAGGTGATATATGACCTGTACTCCGACCTTGAAAATGAGGTTGAAGGTCAAATTCAGTCACCAGAATTTTCACCATACCGGTATATCATTTCCTATATGTCCACAATCGATTTCTAAGCTGTAAAATCGATAATAAGTGAGATATTAGCCATTTTGAGCGAATGACCTTGAAAATGAGGTCAAAGGTCAAATTCAATGTCATCAGAATATTCGGCATAATATATCATTTCCCATATGTCCTTGATTGATTTCTAAGTTGTAAAGTCGATAATCAGCGAGATATTAGCCATTTTGTGCCAATGACCTTGAAAAAATGAGGTCAAAGGTCAAATTCAAGGTCACCAAAATATTCAGCATATATCATTTCCTATATGTTCACTATGGATTACTAAGCTGTAAAATTGATAATAATTGAGATATTAGCCATTTTGTGCTCTGACCTTGAAAATACAGTCGAGGTCAAACTCAAACTCATCAAAATATTCAGTGTATACCATTTTCATCATGTCCACAACTGATTCCCAAGCTATATAGTCAATAGAGAAGCAAGATATTAGCCATTATGTCCTTTAACCTTGAAAATGAGGTCAAAGGTCGAATTCAAGGTCATGGAAATATTCAGAACATATCATTTTCTATAAGTTTACAATTAATTCCTAAGCTGTAACGTCGATAATAGACGAGATATTAGTCATTTTGTCCTGTGACCTTGAAATTCAGGTCAGAGGTCAAATTCAAGGTAGCGAGAATAATCTGTACATATCATTTCCTATATGTTCACAATTGATTCCTAAACTGTAAAATCAACAATAAGCGAGATATCAGCCATTTGTCCTGTGACCTTGAAAATTAGGTGAAAGGTCAAAACAGGTCATGAGAATATTCAGCATTTCCTATATGTCCAGACTTGATTCATAGTCTCTAATCTCAATATTAAGTGAGATATTTGGAAAAATGTGCCCCATTATAAAGCATAGGAGAATTCAACATGCGAAAGTCTCATTTCGGCCAACTTTGGGCCCAAAATGGCCCACTTCTAGCGATTCAAAGGCAGAGAAACTTATACACGTCACAGGGATAGATATGAGGAGTGTTATGCATCAAGAAGAAAAAAAATTAAAGTCATAGTCGCAAGGTACCATAATAATGTTGTTTTATTCCTGTTCAGATAAAGACATTGTGAACATTTAGTTATAAAAAAGATATTCGCGGTAATTGGTAGTTAATAACAGCGACATGTAATCGAGTAAATTGAGCCAGTATTACAGTCGCCTTCTCATGCCGATGAAAAAACTAGCTTCGGCAGTTTCCGTAATCGTGTTGTCAGTTGAGGCGAAATGTGCTTTGATATCTCGCCAAAAACGTATAATACGTAATTTGGTGGCCAGCTCAAAGATGGAAAATCACTCCAAAATGAATTCGATTCAAAAGGAACACGCAAAAACCAGCAAATACTGGACATCTTACAGTTAAACAAACCTCCGTTCCGGGTGAATAAATAGTACTGATTCTAAATATCAATACAAGGAATGCCGTATTCCTGCCATCTTACCCTTTCACTTGATTTGTCAAACATACATCAGGGGAATGATTAAGCGACATGCAGTTTACCTTGCTGGCTACATGTACTTTCAGTTCTGCCTCAACTGACGTCACCGACCACGTGACCCATACTAAAATTGTGATCAAAATCTTCGGCAATTTACGGAAGGAGTGCCTATTTGATTCAATATCTCGAAACCCATTGATTGTATCTGTAACATTCGTTCGAATTCAATGGAAACTATTCATAATAGACTAAATGAGAAGCACTTTCATCGGCATGCTACTAGGTACCGATTTTGAGAAAACGACCGTCAAAGTTCAAAATTGACCTATTTTTTTCAGCATGACGGCCATTTTTGATGAAAAAATAGGTCAAAGGTCAAATTCAAGGTCGCTAGAATATTCAGCATATATCAATTCCTATATGTCCACAATTGATTCTTAATCTCCAATCTCAATATTAACTGAGATATTTGGAAAAATTTGTTCTATTATAAAGCATAGGAGAATTTAACATGGGAAAGTCCCTTTTGGGCCGAGTTTGGGGCCAAAATGGCCCACTTCGAACGATTCAAGGGCAATGAAACTTATTTACATCACAGGGGTACATATGAGGAATGTTATGCAACAATAAGAAGTGACTGAACAGATTTTGAGAAAATGACCGTCAAAGTCCGAAAAGGGTCATTCTTCGTCAAAAATGCTCACCAATTTGGAACAATCGCGAAAATAAACAAAAAACTAAACATATCTCCCTCTCAAAATATTCTTAGGCATTCTTGTGCAAAATTTCAGAAAGATTCGACCGTAAACTTTAAAGATAAAATAAGATTCGAAGATAATTTTTTTTACGGGCGACGGACGGACGGACGACGAAGGCAACGCCATGGCAATAGGTTTTCGGACCATGGGTCCGGTTTTCATTCAAATGAAAATAACAGTATATAGTACTCCGTTTGGAATTGGGGCAGCACTCATTCACACAGCCATAAACAGTTATGATTGTCTGCTTAGCGTCCTTGTGATCGGTAATAATTGTGCTTGAATAACAACCGTGACTGAAATAATTAAAATGTTACATTAGTCACATAGTCAATAACTGGTGTGAGATGTTTGCGAAATTGCTCAGTATCGGATTATATTGTAAATCGTACGGTATTTCATATAAATACAGTGGAAGAGAAATGTAGAGAACAAATATATATAGAATGGAAACAAAAACATGTCTTGGCCATGACAGGGTGATATTGGCAACATTGATGATGTTTTTGTGTTCGTTTTGTTCCTAGGTTACCAGACATCTGGTCCGATAATATAGTGCGGTTGCGTCCGTCGCCCGTATGTTCTTCTGTCCGTCGTCAACTGTTCTAATTTTGTAATGTCGTTGCCAGAATGTAGCCAATTTCGGACTTCGATGGTCATTTTCCTAAAATATGTTCAGAAACTTCCTCTAATTTATGCAAAAGACTCCTAGTTTGTGACGTGTAAAGCTTGGGGTGCTTTTGAGTCGTTGGTATGCACAAGTCAGCCATCTTGATTTTTAAACATATTGACAGAAATGAATTTTCTTTGAAAGCAGCCGGGTATGAGAACGAGTATGCGGGTATGAGAGTATCACATGCATGTATGTGTTTCTAAATAACAATTGCCCGTCTTCCCAGAAACCATCTACGTGTGTTCTGATTAAAATTATGGATTTGTATAAACTTGAGCAATGAGGTCCGGAAACATATTCGATTTACTACTATTCCATTCGTTTGTGGTTCCATTGTATTTTAGTTAAAGGTAGGAAATGGTAACCACACTTATACAGTGTATACTCATCATCATCTCGTTACATCATGTGTCAACCTAATAAAATGAATACAAATTTACCCATACACACCAGTGTTTGCATTTGCGAACATATAACGAACGAACTGGAATTCATCTGCGTCATTTATCTCCACGATGTGTCCGTCTGCACAGAAGGAACTACAGGCTGCCTGGGCGTCGTCATAAGACATTCTCTCCTGGACCAGGTCGTAGCAGTTACCTCCATAACTCTGCATGCTCCCAGGACAAGAACCTGTTAGATAGATTGGCAGATCTCGGCGAAAGTTGTTCTACATTTAATGATATTTAACTCGGTAAGAATTCAAGACACATCACCAGATACACATTTATGTTTATATCTCATTTTGCAGCCAGATACATTTAACGTTACAGCCAGTAGTTCGTATAGCAAAGGTTTCACAAGCTGATTCTATATACAAAACAAATTGACAGTCAATATTTTAGCACTCAACAACATGGGGTGATTTATAATCACTGACAACATGAGTGAAGAGTCTGAACTGAACATCAATTAAACGCAAAAATATATTATGAAAAAAAAAACACTTTATACTATTTCTCGATTACATCTGAATCATCAGCTGTGAGGATGATTAAAGTCAAACTCATCTATCAGTGAAACACGCCTTTTGGCTGCAGTATTGTTTTAGATAATTAGATCAACTCAAATGTGTCTTAATTGGTTATCATGCCGCAATTTTTCACCAAATTTCTGATATGTCAAAAAATAAAAAAACAGGTGTAAATCCACCCCAATGTTAATTTTCAGTCCAAGGCTTGGAAGGCTTGGTTGGTGTACATATGGCTCAAACATCGCAAAAACGTTTGCGAACGACTATCCCGCGACTGCGACTACCCGGGAAATTTCATGGCCGTGAGACTATCACGGAAAGTTTCGCGGGAACGACTGCGACAATCCCGGGAAACCGTTAACAAATTATATGCAAGCCATACCCTCTGCATGTCACAATTTGAAGCGTTAATACCACAATAAGCTTCCCGAGTTTTATAAAAAAAAAAAAATAATGTAGGTCTAGTTTTTTTAAACAAATTTTAATCTTGCCCACTCTGTACGCGGCCGAGGGGATAAAGGACTGGTAGCTCTTGAAGGTTTGCCAGGAAGCTCAGGGGCGGCTTCGAATCCCGTCACCGGCAAATTATAGTAGTCTAGTTGAAGTTTTCATTCTGGCAAAGCAAATTTTTTTCCATCGAATGTGCCTACCAATGTGCCTACTCAATGCAGAATCGTCCCGGGAAACCGTTAACAAATTATGTGCAAGCCATACCCTCTGCATATTACAATTTGAAGCGTTAAAAAGTCGGCGCATAATTTATTGGCGCGAACCTATCCCGTCATATCTCAGAATTCACTGACTTGTATTATTTGAAATTTATATAAAGTGAAAACGGCACTATGACCATTATGAAACAATGGCTGTTTTTCTGTCGTGTGCAGTTCTCGTCGGTATATTTAGGTAAATATATTTCCTTGTGGGGTTTTAACATGGGAATTCTAGTTTGCCATTTTGATATTGTATGGGATTGTGACAAATCAATGGAACAGCCGATCTGAATAGGGGCCATCTCAAAGAAAATGCAATGGTCACAAATGAAAATTGGTTTTGTTACTCGTGCTTGAAAATATTTTGCATTCAAGAAATCACAATCACACAAGATCCACGGGAGTTATTCATCCTGAATCTGATCATACACTGAAGACAACTTCATGTTTCGCTCGTGGACATATATGTATATATGCTTGCACATGTAAGGTATACGGGTACGTGTATTTCAGCTCATCTGCTAAGGAATATATTAGGCCTATGTGCGGTACGTTGAAATTTATTATGATCAATATTATGATCAAATTATTATGTTATCAACAGCGCAATCCAGCACAGACATTTCGGCATTTTTCTGAAATCTGTTCCATAAGCATGGAATCTTTGAGACTGTCCCTTAAATATACTGGACTGAGCTATATATTTTGACTCAGAGGACTCAGGCCAGACCAACGCGAGCATAGCCGGGCACGATACAAAGCTGGTCAAAAATTAGACACCCCAAATCCTCAATTCATATATTGCTGAATATTGAATAATTCATTTGTTTAGCGATAACAATACACTACAATCACACATGATTTTGTCTCCTTTTCTGCCTGTGACATATAGTTTTTCACCCAAGTATACAATAATACTCTCAGCCATTCCGGGACATCAAACTGTGGCCACTATCCGTTTTTGAACAGCATAACGCCATCAGATGTTATTTTTCGGACCGTTGCACACCACTGGTCAGACCAATGATTTTTCTTTGCATTAATGAGCTGTTGCATTGGCATTCACCACTGTTTAGATTGTGTGCTTTCCCGCTCGTTGTTACAATGGTAAAATCCCATTTAGAATCGTATTTATTGAAATAGTAGTCTTCCGTGTGAAAAACAAACTTCGAATTCACGTCAGCAACTTTGGTCACAGGCTTGTTCGAACGTTGTCTGAATTTCATATAATACAAGTCAGTAAGTTCCGAGATTTCATGAGATATGTTCGCGCCAATAAATTATGCGCCGACTTTAATACCACCATAGAACGTCCCGATTTTTATAAAAAAAAAATAAGTTGGCCCTAGTTTTGGAAACGGTTTTTAGTCTTGCCTACTCTGTACGTGTCCGAGGGGATAAAGGATTGGTAGCTCTTGAAGGTTTGCCAGAAGCTAGAATCCTGTCACCGGCAAATTATAGCAATCTAGTTGGAGTTTTCATCCTGGCAAAGCAAAAATTTCTCCATCGAATGTGCCTACCTGTACTCAATGCAGAATCGTCACCAGACATTACACCTCGGACTGCGACACTACGGTGCCTACATGCTCCAGTAACCAGTTAGTACCACGAAATTTTATTATCATATGGTAAGTCAATTTTGTCTCTGAATACAATAATAGAGAAAAGTGTGATCCATATCTTAACTATTTACATGTGCTACACTTCAAGTCACCATGGCCGTAACCACGCCCGTTTCCAATATAAACCCCATAATTACACATGTGTTTTCCACTATGAAAGATACGTAGAATGAAAGCAAATATCACATAGATAATGTTGTAAAATACACCATAAATCCGATGCCAAGGTATTGAAGAAGAATTCTAATCGTGTCACAGAATAAGCTATTTATTATATTTTATTATATATTTCTTATTATATTTGTAGAATATTTATGACTATGATGACTCAAAACCCCTCCCTTACACGTTCTCTCACTCGACATACACGACACAGATTCATCACATGACTCCATACTTACCTTGCGTCATCCAGCACACACCGTCCTCGCCACCGCTCCACATGTTAACAACTCTACTCACGACGTCACACCCCTCATTCCCTCCAATCACAACATTTCCAGACACTTAACCACTCCTCCCACGGGGGTCAAGCGAACCTGAATTATTCGGAGGAACATTGGCGCCCCTGAATTATTGGGAGTTGGGGCGTGAGATTTTGGAGGAAAACGTAACAGTAGGCTGCTAAAAGCCGCAAATAACTCGACTATGATGTTTGAACAGACAAACCAATGCCACCATAGAGTATGGGATATAGTTATGTATTTATTTACAATATACAGGTTCCCAAGCTTTCCTAGTTTATTCACAATTATGTTCACCGATTCTGAACACTGATATAAATGAACCCGTTGAGTCCAATCATATGTGGAAGTACTATGGTTCTGCACATATAAACACTCAAAAGTACACCAACTTCAAAGGATATCAATAGTGAAGCAGTACTAGAACATCGGCTTTTGATTGTGAGGTGTTTTATTATGTTTCTGTTTCACCTTAAGTGTTTTTGGGCCGGGGCATGATTAATTGGGAGGGGCAATATTGATATTTTAAAAAAAATATATAAATCATTGCGAATGTACTTATGTTGTAGTTTGAAAGACTATTCGGTGTATCACTTTAAAAATACATAATCCTCAGGGCACGCACTGATGGAGAAACAGGAGTATTCAGGAAGGAAGGTTTATTTTTCATGAATCTCCGAAAGATTCATGTACTTCCTCCCGATAAATCATGCCCTAGCCAAAAAAACAAATAGACATGACTTGGATGAACAAATCGAAATAAAACGCCTTACAATTGTAAGCGGATGTTCTAGTATCACCTTACTTCAGAGCTAGGGTACTTTTGAGTGTTTACTGACGCATATCCAGAGTAATCCATGTGTTATTAGTCCTGGCGGGTTCATTTCTATCGGTGTTCAGAATCGGTGAAAATAAATGTGAATAAACTAGTGAAGCTAATTGACTAATATATGTGTCAACATATACACAACTATATCCCATACTCTATGGTGACATTGCTTTGTCTGTTCACACATCGTAGGCGAGTTATTTGCGGTTTTTAAGCAACCTACTTTCATGTTTTCCTCCGAATATATCACGCCCCCACTCCCAATAATTCAGGGGCGCCAATGTTCCTCCGAATAATTCAGGTCCGCTTGACCCCCGTGCCTCCCCAGACATCACATGATATTCAACGAATCATGACAGGACTTTCGCCCCACTACGCGGGAAAATTACAGACACTCACCACATGGCCCGCGCTTTTCCACATTCTAAGAGTTGGACATTGAACTGAATAGACTTGTAAATTTAACGCGAAAGAATACAGATAACGAGAGTAAGACGAATATTGTGAATTGAGAAGAAATCAAGACTATATCGGACTAGAGAATATTTCGGACTATATTACTGGGATTACGTGTGAATGCCGTGATCGCTTCATCGAACTTTAATCATCCCAATAAACCCCGGATTATTGGAAAGAAACGTCGAACTATTGATTTGTGTTATCGCACGACATTACATCGTACTATATGATCGTGTTGGCGTAATCGCCGACGTAGACACGCAATTTCGTCCCATATTCTAATTACCTATTAAATTACCTATTAAATGACCAGGGGCCTAGTGCACCAAACCGTCGGTGAAGCGTCGGTGACAACGTCCGTCGTAAAAACACCAACGTCCGTCGTGAATTCTGCGTCGGTGTGAAAGTTGGTTTGCACCAAGCTGTCGGTCGTTGAAAACTAACGTCCACTGGACGTAAAATCTGCGACTCCTACTGAGCAGTCGTAGATGGGTCGTACAGCTTTTGAAATCGTGTACCATACAATATAAGTGGAGTGAAATATTTCTTATCTGTGCGATATGTTCACATAACTCTCTGATAGCGTTGGGAACGAGCTGTTATCAAAATTTTAATGATTGCAGAGTATCAGTATAATTATGCTAACAACTGCGCTGTTATGATATTGCTTGAGCACGCGAAGAAGACTCAAATTATGAAACTGTACTATATCATTTACTGTAAATAGCCATATTTTTTTCCAAATACTTAGATATATTTATACACTAACCCAATGTACATGACATATTATATTATGACAAGGGACGATATCACTGCTCATTATGTGCCAAAGGGCATTTTATGTTTGATCCTTTGCAATTATATGCATAATGTGGTAATCAATGCTGAAGTACAATAACGGTAAAATATTGGAATCGCACAGGGGAAAATGTACATTCATTGTCAACAGATCTATTTTAGGCTTCAATAGCTTTGTGTTTGCAGCGGCAGTGCCTACAAGAGTGGTTACAGTAAATGTTCATAAATTTAAGGTAGTCCGCTCCAAACAGTGAGGGGAGGGGGTCAAAGAGTTTTTCAACATAAATGACTGTATTAACAAAATCTAGAGCTTCAAAATGACATATTTTATAGAGTAACTGATCAGCATCCTAAAACTGAAAAGAAAATAGGGGGTCACCGTATCCGTTCTCTTGGAAAACAAGATGCAAGATGTGATTATGGGGAAAAAAAGGTGTAAAAATACTATTAATTAAGTCATTTTAGTAAATGTTCGTGATTTTTGATCGAATATGTCGAAGAAACCAGCACGGTGACCCCCTATTTTCTTTTCAGTATTAGAATGCTGATTATTTACTCTATAAAATATATTATTTTGAAAAGATAATATTCAAGATATAACTTTTAAATTTTGACTTTTCATTACCTCCTTGTTTGTAGCGGACTACGTTAATGTCCACGCAATACCTTTCCAGACTTATACTGTACGTGTATTTCCAACATCAGCCATCCATATACTATGCATTTAATGGTTAAAACTGATAATCTTGACACTCAAAAGCTCATACAAATATGCACCGATCCGTCGGTAGGCACGCCGACGCGTCGGACCAACGATCAATTTGCGACTGCTTGGTACACACCACACGGGCGGTGATTTCACGACATACGTTTCTACGACGGACGTAGGTGCCACCGACACTCCACCGACGCTTGTTTTACGACGGTTTGGTGCACTAGGCCCCTGGTTTAGCACGTTCCAATTAGTAGGTTGTGACTTAAACCAATCATCATGCTATTTCTCGCCCATTTGAGCAAGAAAATTACTAGCATACAAAAGATTTTTTCCAAGTTCGACTTGTTTGACATACGATCTTTGAATAAAGAAGTGGTTATGTTTGTGTTTTTATTTTATGTATTCCTAAAATATCTCAATTTTATCAATACTGACGTTACAACTGCATGTTAGTTCTATGAACAATTCACAATATTTTTCGGTATCATATATCACGATTCCCGGCATAGTCGCATTTCCCGACTTAGTCGTATGAGGGGGTTTACTCTTCCCTGGATAGTAGCCGTTCCCGACAGAGTGGTACCGAGATTCCCGGGATAGTCGCAGTCCCGGGATAGTCGTATCACAAACGTTGTTGTTTTGTGTGCAGACTCGTATCACAAACGTTGTTGTTTTGTGTGCAGATAAATATTGGTTTATCTCTTTCTGAATTTTGTTATAAGCCAACTGGCTAGAATGTATTCGATGATATAGCACCGTTACAACCTCCAAAATACATCCGCCTGATCCTGCAGTGGAGTTTGAACATACTGTAAAAACGCACGATGTGAACGAATCAAAAACGCATGATGTGAACGAACATAAACAAAGACATGAATTTCCACATATTGTCGTTATTTTCAACATAAAACAAGCCAATGGAATATTTGAGGTTTCATCACTAAGATATACCATACATCGACCCCTTCCATGCGAGTTCCAGCTGATTGAACTGTGCATTTTTCTATATTTTTGTTATTTTTGTACCACTGCATTTGAACTTTTCCGTTCGAGACTTCAAAAACAGTTCAAAAACCTAATTTTCAATGTCAAATTTAGACAAATTAGTGTGCGTGTTGAAAATTTCGCACTGTCACGACTGTACAACTGCTTTTTATACGACTATTGAACACTTTGATACGGAAACTGAAAATCGATTATGCCAATTTGACCACCGAACCGTTTTGTGTTCACTTATCTTTTTATGGTTTTGTGTTAACTAAGCCAATTGGTTTCAGGTAACTAAGGTATTGGTTCCAGTCTCATTTGTTCCCGTGGCCGTACACGTAACCTAAGTTCTGCTGTTGGGATGCTTGTCCATCTCTCTGTTGTACCAACCTGAGGTAAGCTGCAGCACACCGACTCCACACACGACCAAGAAGACGGCTCTGGAGCTCCACATTTCGCTTGGAATCTTCGCCTGTTTGCTGTTAAACAACAACTGCAAGTATATATAAATATATGAGAATCATATGTATTTGTGTATGTCGGTATGTTTGTATGAATGTATGGTATCTGATGGTATGCGATACGAGCGATATCGAATTTCGCCGGTGGCCCAGTGTTGCTTAGCTGGCGAGAGATTGCATGCTGGCGTACCGCATGTCGGACAAAACTGACAACTGTGTTGAGGAGACCTTGACCTTGGCGTTCACCAGCGGAATTTTGGATTTATCTGTACAAATTGTCTATTTTATCCACGTGCGCTCGCATGGTTCCCATAAAAGTAAGATTCAGAAAGAAGTATGATGATGTACTGTATTGAAATGTACCATATAATTCGGCATTATCTCCACTTTTTGTAAGGGGAAAAAATGCCTATGTATGTTGTCATTTGCCGTCGAAATCGTTGGCCTTGTGCTAGAATCTGCACTGTCAGACGGTGCACCAGACTACACAAGTTAAGTGGTATGTACAGCGGAATAATAGATCGAGACATATTATACCTAAATGCAGAATCATAATTATAGATTGCATATTGTTCATGTGTAGGCAGCCAATCATCATGTTCATGGGTCCCATGGCGAGGGGGCTTCAAAGGATCAATGCAACTGTCCGTGTTCACCCTGCTAGGCACTTGTATGTGCAATAATGTATTAATATAGCTTGTGGTCTTTGGTGGACAAATCGTGAATTTTTACAGGAAAATCTAGATAAATCTGTGATGAGAGACATGACTGAGGGCACTTTCTAGGCATTTTTATCTATTTAATTTATGGCATTTTTTCGCACTGAAGTGTCTTTTAGTTCGATTGAAATTGATTTCTAATGTTGATAAAAAATAAATACCTGTCAGATTATTATAAAATGAAATAAAATGATGAAATCTAATAAAACAATGACATAATAATTCATTATTAGGCCTACCTTCTATTTCATCTGATTTTTAATGTTGAATAAGCCTATATAATATTATCACTGAAGTTTATCACAAAAAAATTATGGCATAATACTTTATAAGGCCTAGTGTTAATATTTAATAGAATGATTTAGCTTATTCATACTATGAAATATAATTGACAGTGGAATTATCAACGATATTCCATTAAGAAAATACAAGTCATACATATAATACTACATTTTAACATTTCGTTATAGCAAGTTTGCATTTTGTTTTTGTTGTGTGTTTTTCATCAAGAAATTAATAGTAATGATGCATCTTTAGTTCAATGGTTTGAATGCAATGCCATTTGTATTATGGAATGTCGTATGCCTGTGGAAATGGCATGTTAGGGGCTCCATGATTTTGCTATGTTTTTGTACCTGTGCACTTGTGTAGTCAAGATAATATACAGACGGTTATTCAAAGTTGTGTGCCTTTCCTCTGTACATTGAACACTATAACATTACATTATTTGGCGACGAGGATGAAGAATATTATGAATTTCTTGTGAGTATGTTTGCTGAACAGTTTGTGCACAAATATAGTGGAAATAACCAACATTTTTGCCATTTGAACATTCGTCACGCACCACAGATTTCTATGTCTGTTGCTGGACAATAGCGCAATGGTGCACATACGCTCATGTACAGCTAATGTACTGGACTAGGCCACATCAAGTGAACAGCCTGGCGGCCACTCGTCATAGCATACAAGTTGACACGTCAAATTTATCCATATAATTACATGGGCGTAGCTTGATTGCACGAACACAGTGCTCGATGTACAATACATTTTGACATTACATATATTTTCTGTGGACATAATAAAGATTAACCATGGCTCTTCACGGTCGGATTGGAGAGTTTTGTAAAGACACTGTTGACTGGAATAGCTACAGTGAACAAATGGACTGCTATTTCATAACCAACGACATTACGGACGCAGATAAAAAGAGGGCAATTTTCCTGAGGTTCTCAAACTTACAGGCTTCTGCGGAACTTGGTGTCTCCTAACAAGCCAAATGAGAAAAGTTTTGACGAACTTATCAAAACTTTGAAGGATCATTTCAGCCCAAAGCCGTCGATAACACTTCAGCGGTTCAACTTCAACAGCACTGCAAGGCAACACGGTCAGTCAGTTGCAAATTTCGTGGCTCAGCTCCGTCAAATATCGGAGTACTGTGACTTTCGTGACAAATTAGACGACATGCTGAGGGACCGTCTAGTGTGTGGAATAGCTGAAGATCGTCTCCAACGTCGTTTGTTTGCCGAGAAGGACTTGACATTTGCAAAGGCATATGAACTCGCAGAAGCAATGGAGACAGCCAATAAAAATGCGTCTGATGTACAGCGTGGCGCACAATCTACTGTAAACTCACTCAGAAGCTGTCAGCCAAAGCATGGTGCACATTCACACTGGATCACGTGGCCAACATTCGTCATCTGCTCAGGCTTCACGTCGTGCGTCTGGGTCTTCTTCTTACAGGGAGAGAGGAAGCCGGCATCAGTCAAAGACGGTGTGTTACCGATGTGACGGGATTGTGGGGGATGGTCACGCAGAGGCGGATTGCCCATACAGAATGCTGTCTGCCACTACTGTAACAAGGAAGGACACATCAAGCCAGCTTGCAAGTCCAGACTACGAGACATGTCCAAAGTACCTGCGAGCAAATCGTCCAAACCAAAGATGCAGAAACATAACACTCACTATGTGGACAATGAAACTGATGACAACCCTGAACCGGAGTCACACTTCTACTCACTATTCCACGTGGACACGGATGATAACACCCAACCAGTCACCACCTTGGTCAACATAGTCAGGGAAAACCGCTGCTGATGGAAGTTGACACTGGGGCATGTGTTTCTCTCATCAGTGCAGATACATACCAGTCACTCTGGCCTGGAGACAGGAAACCCAAACTCCAACACACAAGTGATTCCTTAAGAACGTATACAGGAGAAGTGGTCCCCATAACTGGGAAAGTGGACGTCATCGTTAAACACGATCAACAGGAAAAGTTGCTTCCACTTTATGTGGCACCAGGATCAGGTTCCAGCCCACAGGGGGCGGAACTGGCTTCGTGAACTACAGCTGAACTGGAAGGACATTCATGAACTTCGTCACAACCAGAACAAAGAAACAGCTCTTCTGCTGGCCAAGCACTCTGATCTCTTCAAGGACGAGCTGGGCACCTCCAAGGGTGTGTCTGCAAAAATCTACATCAACGACGACGCTGTGCCCAAATTCTGCAATGCACGACCTCTATCCTTTGCCATGAAAGATAAAGTTTCTGCAGAGCTTGACCGTCTCGAGAGTTTGGGAATTATTGAACCAGTTCAACACTCGGATTGGGCAGCTCCCGTTGTGCTGGTCATCCAAGCAGATGGCACAAGTGTCAGACTTTGTGGCGATTACAAAGTCACCATAAACTCAATCTCCATAAACTCGTGTGCTGTTATCTGGAAAACATTTTGGTAACTGGCAAGTCCGACCATGAACACTTTGAAACCTTGGAGAGAGTGTTGAATCGCCTTTCGGATGCTGGAATTCGTCTGAAGAAGGAGAAAGGCACATTTCATGCTTCTGATGTCAGCTACTTAGGACATAAGATTGACGCATCTGGGTTACATCCCACAGAAATTAAAATCAAGGCACTAACAGATGTTCCAGAGCCCAAGTCAGTTGGAGAATTACGAGCGTTTCTTGGGATGCTGAATTTCTATGGGAAATTCATTCCTCGACTGTCTACACTTCTACATGTAGCTCCATTCAATCTGTTACTGAAGAAAGGCGCGTCCTTCAGGTGGGGTAGTCCACAATACACTGCATTCAGGCAAGCCAAACAACATTTGTCTTCTTCGCCTGTGCTGGTTCACTATAACCCTGCCCAAGAAATCATCTGATCTTGTGATGCTTCACCGTATGGTGTCGGAGCTGTGTTGTCACACAAAATGGAGGATGGATCTGAAAGGCCTGTCTCGTTTGCATCACGAACTTTGCTCGATGCAAAGAAACGGTACTCACAACTGGACACGGTAGCTCTGGCCATCATCTTTGGAATCAAAAAGTTCTTTGGCAGGCACGTGATTATTGTAACAGATCACAAACCACTGGTTTGTTTCATCCAAGCATAGTCATTCCACAAATGGCATCGCCACGTATTCAGCGCTGGAGTCTGAGGCTCAGTGCCTACAGCTACACTCTGGAGCACAGGAGTGGCCAGAACAATGCTTCTGCAGATGCCATGAGCAGAGTGCCTCTTCCATCTCACTCATCAGAGCCAGTTCCAGTACCAGGGGACGTGATCTGCGTGATGGATCATCTCTCAAACACTGCAGTGACAGCAGTAAAAAATCAAGCTATGGACGCAGCGAGATCCTTTGATCTCTAAGGTTCTCCACTGTGTTCATGATGGCTGGTCTGCGAACGAATCTGAAGACATCTCCATTCGTCCCTTCGCAAACAGGAAAGATGAACTTAGTATTGACAATGGTTGCTTGTTGTGGGGATCTCGCGTTGTTGTCCTTCCAAAAGGCCAAAAGCTTGTGCTTGACGAACTGCATGTTGCACATCCTGGCACTCGAAAGATGAAAAATCCAGCACAGAGCTACGATTGGTGGCCCCGGATTGACGCTGACATCGAAGCTACCGTGCAGGAGTGTTCTACGTTCTAGTCGTTGAAGAAAGTACCAGTTCAAGCACCACTACATCCATGGGAATGGCCTCAGCAGCCATGGGAAAGACTGCATTTGGATTATGCTGGACCTTTCTTGGGCAAAATGATCTTGGGGATCGTTGACGCTCACTCAAAGTGGATTGATGCATATGTGTCAAATACTTCTACATCTACTGTAACATTGAACACCTGATGCATTGCTTCTCAACTCATTGCCTACACGGATCTATTGTCACAGACAATGCCACATGCTTTTCAAGTGAGGAGTTCCGACAGTTCACATCTGCAAATGGGATACACCATACGTTCTCTGCCCCCTACCATGCTGCCTCAAATGGCATGGCGGAGAGGGCTTTCCAAACACTGAAAACTGGTGTGGGAAAATGGAGGGTGGTTCTCTCGTTTCGAAGTGGCTGAATGGGATCATCTCTGAACAGAATGGACCACTGCCATTCAGTATTCATCTGGATGATGGCCGTGTGGTTAGACGCCACCTGGACCATATTCGTCTGCGCCTGTGTGCTTCAGAAGACAATCCTGAGGATGACAGTTTTGTCACTCTTTCCCCAACTCCTGAGCAGGCATCTTCTGTGTCAACACCATCACACGATGGGTCTCCTGAAGAGGATCCAGTTGACAAATCTGTTCGGCCCAAGTATATACCAAGTATATAGCCTTCCTCTATATTCAATAAGGATTAAAAAGGTGAAACACGGATTAATTGGCATTCATTTAGTGGACGAGTAGTATTAAGGCGCAGGGTATGATACTTGGGCCATCTGTTCCAACAGCATCTGTAGAATCTACACCAACAGTTGTTTCACCCGTCGCAGCCCCGCCACTGAGACGTTCAACCAGGGTATCCAAACCACCTGATAAACTCACCTATTAATGACTGATGAACTATGTGTTAAGTTCTTATAATCCAAGTTAGATCTGTTTTGTTATGTTCCTGTGCATTGAATCATTCATTCATTCTCATTTAACAACTTTGTGTTTTCTTTCAGAGCAATTTCGAATTGAGACTAGATTTTGCTTGTCGTTCTATGTTCCATTTTGGTAAGGGAAGAAATGGTGTATCTTTAGTTCAATGGTTTAAATGCAATGCCATTTGTTTTATGGAATGTCGTTTGCCTGTGGAAATGGCCTGTTAGGGGCTCCATGATTTTGCTATGTTTTTGTACCTGTGCATTTGTGTAGTCAAGATGATATACAGACGGTTATTCAAAGTTGTGTGCCTTTCCTCTGTACATTGAACACTATGAAACATCACAAGTACCAATTCCTCCACCTTCATCTCTTAGTCGGTGATCAGTAGAGCCGTCACAGGGGGACAGCAATTTCATGATGTCTGCCCAAAACGACAAGATTCTGTGTGACCGAACATTACATCCTCAAGCAGCAGAGCGCACATACCACCATCTGGTCACTAGGACAATTCAGATTCGAATTCACGAAGCAGTGTCAGCATTGCTGATAACAACTCGAACAGTGATGAACAGATTTATCTACACACAGAACCATCGGAGTTGCAGCACATTCATCATAATGAACATCAGTGAACACCAATGATAATGTCAGCAACTATGGCCCAGCCCGTCAAGATGGATACAGCAGCAATCAGGAGTTTGACGATGATGCAGTCAATGATAACCCCAGCCCCAACACCACCACGATTACGACGAAGAAGATGATGAGGGGGACCATATTGGCCATGGCCCAAATATGGATTATGAAACCTAAAATGGGACGCTGTAACCCAGAAAATGGTCTTTGTGACGTTCCAACTTTGGGCCTTGTAACTTAGCCTGGACTCTGTAACTTGAACGTTCACGCTGAGTAACGTCAACGGTTGACCTGGAGGCGCAACTGACGCACTTGGAGGCGCAACGGTTGAATTCGAGGTAAAAGCACAACAATGGACACGTCAGTGCACAGCCAAGTCCAGGAAATGTATATATTTTAGGAGATAAACACGTTCCAAGTACATATCATCACACCCATCAGCTATTGGAATCATAATGAAAAGCATGTAGCATAAGTTGTTGGACCTAACTCTTACAAAATATCCGTAATCAGCGGCCCCAATTTAGCCCCAGAGTATCGGCGATTGGGAAATGCGAAAAGGGTCCACGAAATCCGTCGTCAACATATAGAAATGTGGAAGAAAGCGACCAATGCTACTGTATACCATTCAGAGGAATCTTAAGTGACAATATGGGTGTGAAATTTACAACCATTGAAGTCGAAAAGTGGGTTTCAGATCGATTTTGTCGGAAGTTGGGATAGGATATTTGGCAAGTACGGACCTGAGTTTGATATGAGAAATTGGGAGGCGAAACTTAGTTATAGAAGACTCTGCCAAATGCATGTGCTGTGATTTAAAATATATATTACCTACTAGTAGTTTATGAATGCCGATGGATAGGCATACCACATGCATTCGGACTACGGATAGGCTAGTCGCTTCTATCACAAATTGATTGTTGCTTTGGTAGAATTTATTGCCACTATACTACTCTCAAAGATGTAATTCATATAGACACGAATGAGAGTGAGGGTAACATAACACTGTGAGAACATAACTGTCACTGTCAAGCTATTCGTGTAATGGTTTTATTGAATTGTACTTTCTATTTTCAGGAATGCATGTAGGAAACGAAAACTCCGTTTGGCACTGACCATGAATAGTGGGAAGCAGCGAAAAAGACTACGTTTCGACATATTGGTCAGTGGCTTTGGATTTTCCGAAGCCCACTAATTCATTATTTGAAACTAATGACATTTACATGTATTTTGGGGGAAAGCCCTAGGAAAACAATTCACAATAATTAACTTCAATCAAACAAGTGTTTTCACAGTTATTATTTCACACCTATCATCCGATAACCTATTGGCATGGCTCTGCGTCCGTCGTCCGTAGTCGTCCGTTGTCGTCGTCCACATTTTTATCTTTTTTGTTTTAGGGGGAATTTTTCTGAAATTTTGCGCAAAAATACTTGAAAATAATTCAAGAAGGAGTTATATTTTAGTTTTTTTCATTTTCGCAATTTTCCCAAAATGGCGGCCGTTTTCGACAAAAAAATGCCTGATTTTGGACTTTGGCAGCCATTTTCTCAAAATCTGTTTCTTTTTGATACATAACACTCCTCATATGTACTCCTATGATGTCTATAAATTTCGTTGCGTTTGAATCGCTCGAAGTGGGCCATTTTGGCCCAAACTCGGCCCAAATGGGACTTTCCCATGTTAAATTCTCCTATGCTTTATAATGGGACACATTATGCCTAATATCTCACTTAATACTGAGATTAGAGACTAGGAATCAATTGTGGACATATAGGAAATGGTATATGCTGAATATTCTCGTGACCTTGAATTTGACCTCTGACCTCAGTTTCAAGGTCAGAACACAAAATGGCTTATATCTCGCTTATTATCGACTTTACAGCTTAGCAATCAATTGTGGACATATAGGAAATGATATATGCTGAATATTCTGATGACCTTGAATTTGACCTTTGACCTTATGTTCAAGGTCACAGGACAAAATGGCTAATATCTCGCTTGTTATCGATTTTACAGCTCAGGAATCAATTATGAACATATAGGAAATTATATATGCAGATTATTTTCATGACCTTGAACTTGACCTTTGACCTAATTTTCAAGGTCACAGGACAAATCGGCTAATATCTCGCTTTTAATCGACTTTACAGCTTAGGAATCAATTATGAACATATAGGAAATTATATATACAGATTATTCTCATGATCTTCAACTTGACCTTTGACCTAAATTTCAAGGGCACAGGACAAAATGACTAATGTCTCCCTTATTATCGATTTCACAACTCAGGAATCAATTATGAAGATATAGAAAATGATATATGCTGTATATTGCCATGACCTTGAATTAGACCTTTGACCTTATTTTCAAAGTCAAAGGACAAAATGGCTGATATCTTGCTCATCTACTGACTTTATGGCTTGGGAATCAATTGTGGACATATGAAATACACTGAATATTTTCATGACCTTGAATATGACCTTGAACTTACTTTCAAGGTCAGAGCACAAAATGGCTAATATATCACTTATTATCGACTTTAGGATTTGATAGTGGACGTATAGGGAATGATATGTGCTGAATATTTTGGTGACCTTGAATTTGACCTTTAACCTCAATTTCCAGGTCAGAGAACAAAATGGCCAATATCTCGCTTGCAATCGACTTTACAGCTTAGGAATCAAATGCGAGCAGGAAATGAGATAATATTATGCTGAATATACTCATGACCTTGTACTTGATTTTTGACCTCATTTCCAAGGTCAGATCGCAAATGGCTAATATCTCACTTTTTATGAACTTTACAGCTTAGGAATCAATTGTGGTCAATCTCCAAATGATATATGCTGAATAGTCTTGTGACCTCGACTTGACCAATGACCTTATTTTCAAGTTTCCTTTGACCTGATTTTCACAGTGACCGGGACAAAACGGCTAATATCTTACTTATTGACTTCATATTGTGAGAATCAATGAAAGACATATAGGAAAAAAGTAGAAATGGATACCGACAAACAGACAAATTCATATTCCAAGACAGAATCCATGGACGAATTTTACAAGATCAGTGTGAGTAGTCAAATCCGAGTGATACTAAAGTATCAATGTCGAAGCCATGTGAAAATCACAGAAAATGTTATACGCCAAATATTCTGATGACCTTGAATTTGACCTTTGCCTTCATTTTCAAGGCCACAGCACAAAATTGCTAATATCTCTCTGATTATTGAATTTACAGCTTAGCAATCAACTGTGGACATGATATATGCTTAATATTATTGACTTTACAGCTTATGAATCAATTGTGAATATATAGGAAATGATATATGGTGAATATTCTGGTGACATTGATTTTAACCTTTGACCTCATTTTCAAGGTCAGAGAACGAAATGGCTAATATCTCGCTTATTATCGACTTTACAGCTTAGGAATCCATAGTGAACATATAGGAAATGATTGATACATGTTGAATATTCTGTTGACCTTGAATTTGACCTTTGACCGCAGAACAAAATGGGTAATATCTAGTTCATTATTGACTTTACAGCTTAGGAATCCATAGTGAACATATGCGGAATGATATATGGTGAATATTCTGGTGACATCGAATTTGACCTTGACCTCATTTTCAAGGTCAGACAACAAAAAAGGTTTATATCTCGCTTAACTTCACAGCTTAGGAATCAATTGCGAACATATTGAAAATGATATATGCTGAATATTCTCATGACCTCGAACTTCACCTTTGACCTCATTTTCAAGGTCAGATCACAAAATGACTAATATATCACTTATTATCGACTTTATAGCTCAGGAATCAATTGTGGACATGCTAGAAATGATATGGGCTGAATATTCTCGTGACCTTAAATTTACCAATGACCTCATTTTCAAGGTCATGAGACAAAAGGCTGATATCTAAAATATACATCGTCCGGTAACCTTTCTTAGCTCTTAGGCCAATTTTCAAAATGGTGGCCATTTTCCATGGAAAATGCCTGATTTTGGACTTTGGCACCCATATTCTCAAGACCTGTTCAGTATTTTTTTTTAAATTGATGCATAAAGCTCTTCATTCGTATCCCTGTCTTGTGCATAACTTTCTGTCGCCCTTGAATCTCTGAAAGTAGGCCATTTTGGTCCAAACTTGGCCCAAGTGGTACTTTCCCATGCTAAATACTCCTATGCTTTATGATGGGACACTTTATTCTAATTATCTCACTCATTATAGAAATTAGAGATTAGGAATCAATTTTGGACCAATAGGAAATGATATATGCTGAATATGCTCATGACCTTGAAATTTACCTTTGACCTGATTTTTAGGTTACCAGACCTTTGGTCCGATAACCTTTTGCCGTCGTCTTGTGTCCATCATCCATCGTCCGTCGTCGCCTGAATACATTTTATATTTAAAGATTACAATACAATCTTTCTATAATTTTGCACTAAAATGCCTAAAAATATCTCAGGAATCCATAGTGAACATATAAGAAATGACGTATGCGGAATATTTCCGTGACCTTTGACCTCATTTTTAAGGTCAGAGAATAAAATGGCTAATATATAGCTTATTATCGACATTACAGCTTAGGAATCAATTGTGGACAGATAGGAAATGTTATATATTGAATATTCTCATGACCTTGAACTTGACCTTTATTTTCAAGGTCAGAGCACAAAATTGCAAATATCTCGCCTATTATCGATTTTACAGCTTAGGAATCAATTGAATTTGAATTTTGATCTCATTTTCATGGTCACAGGACACAATAGGTAAAAGTTAACATTTACCTAAACTTACAAAATTTTGAACATAGTTAGTAGAGAGCTCATGTACCATATGCAGAGATAGTAAGAATAAAAATTATAATAAATATTAATTATACATGGCTTATGAAACAAAAACAAGGGTATAATAAAACTACTGAGAGACCAAAACAAAGCCTAAGGGTTGAATTACGCATGGCCTCGAGTGTAAGTGATAAGTAAGTGTGAGTGAGTGTCGAGTGTAAGTGATATTATTTTACATACATGTCATACATGCCTAAAGTGGACCATCACATATAAGAATAAAAAATAAAAAGGCACGTACATGTTGGAGGATTTGTAGCTTCAATAAATCAATTTATGTATACATGATCATAATCACCATTATCATTTAATCTTCTTGAGGGTAATATTATATTTATATATAATGTCGAGTTTTCATCAGCAACGTTCACAGACTGGTTGTTTAGCGATGTAGGATTTGTTTCAAGAAAACAAGTTATTCTTTGGGCCTGGTGAAACGGATAACTTTGGAAACTGATCGCGAGTGTTCTAACCACAGGACAACCGTTTATAAAACTATCCCGGTGTACTCTGTCCATCTACAGGGCCACTTGGGTACATGTCTCCAACAATATAAATTAATCTCAATTATATAAGATCCGGTACAACCCGGCTCGATTTCATACAGTCTATAAAAGAATTAATATGATATTGGTCACATTAAAATAACATGGAAAATAGAAAGAATGAGAGTCACCCGAAATATTCTATTACCGTCCAGTCTACGACTGCTTGCAAACAAATTGTACTATAACTATCAGGATATCTGTAGATACCAGGCGCTGGCGTCCTGTAGCCAGCACACTCGCGATCAGTCTCCACATCATCGGCCTTCACTACGGCAAAACAAAAGATTGGTTTATTAAAATAGACGTAGAATCATTACCCAGTATTAAGTGTTCCGAGCGAACAAAACAGGTCTGTTATCCAATCTTATAGTCCGGGACAGAAAGTCATATCAGGCATAAGAAGTGAGAGAAAACAAAAATGACAGGGAAACTCACGAACCCTTAAAAATGGCCATTACAAGGTGAAATCAGGTGTTCCGGAAAGAGTGAGCATTGCCTGCCCCACTAGTGGCACCCGTCATGAATTCCCCAAAATTAACATGAAAATAGATCTAGCTGCATGGCAGTCATGCATTTGGTGTATTTATCAACCAGATCATGATGACGTCGTCCATAGAATTTCTTAAACGCAGCTATAAGTCTTGGTAGAACATATCCTTGTCACAGCAGTTCATAGACTAGCTGGGCACTTCGATAAACAAAGTCCTCATATTTGCAACTAGCTCTGAGAGAAACACACCATATGCTGGTGACACAGGAATGTTCCTACTTAGAAAAGTGAAATTGGCTATTGAAAATTGAAATAATCCCGTTTGTATGCAAGCCCAGATAGGACACTTGCCCCCTAAGTTAAGTTCGGCACGACGAACCCCTAACTCGCCTCGACGAACTGCTAACTCGCCTCGGTGAACTGCTAACTCGCCTCGGCGGAATCCAAACTCGCCTCGGCGAACTACTAACTGGTCTCTTATCAACCAATTGTTATCTCGCCTCGGCCAATTGTTATATCGCCTCGGCGACATGTTATCTCGCCTCGGCGAAATGTTATCTCGCCTCGGTCAATTGTTATCTCGCCTTGGCGACCTGCTAATTCGCCTCGGCGAACTGCTGTCTCGCCTTCGCCAACTACTAAAAAGCCAGTTATGTATCACATCTAAATGGCAACCACAGTTCGCCGAGGCGAGTTTGCAGTTCACCGAGGCGAGTGAACAGTTTGAGAGCGAGATAACAGTTCGCTGAGGTGAGATAACAGTTCGCCGAGGCGAGATAAACTATCGGGGCAAATGTTCCACGATGGAACAAATAGCAACAACAATAATACTCATCGCTTGTCCCCCAGGAATGGTGAGAAATGATACTGTCAACAATAGGCCACGGGCTACGGGGGTCCCCCATGCACCGAAACATATTTTCAGCGAAACATATTTTTTCAGAAGCCCCAGGGTGTCCTTAGTTGGCAATCAAATGTTAACATTGAAAATATAGGGATGCACTTTCTGTTCACACCACTTATTTGAAGGTACCCTAAATCGCTTTTCGACGCTTTCGCGACAAAAAGCACTAGGGGGTATGGTTGCCTTTAGGTCTGTAATATCAGTTCTAATTGGTATATCCTCACACAAGAGGTATCAAAAGAAGAGGAATTGAATCACCTTTATTGAATGATTATCAAACATCACTGTAAACATAATCTTCACTCTTCTACATAGGTTTAAACGAAATTTTAATCAATAACTCTTCGAATCGCTCGACAGAACCCATATAGTGCTTGGGCACATTTGGGACCATGTGTATCCCCACAGAACCCTCACCAACTGGTATCATTTTGTCCAGTAGGGTCCACTGAATGAAATGAAACATGTTAACATTAAAAAATATAGGGACGAACTTCATTATGAATTAACTTCATTAATTCCATCAGGTGTACAGTAGAAACAACTACATTTAACACACTGTCTGCCCCTGATGACGCCAGTGTGTCTTTGGACAAACTATTTGGTCGGGCTTTGTTTCTATTGCAAAATGTTGTATTTTACGTTTGTTATTGGCATCATCGAAATCTACTGTATTTGTGGTAATAGATTGATACCTACATTCATATCAACAAAGTATAAACATGTGTAACCCTCAATGCACTTTTCGCGATTTCCGCATGTTCGAAATAAGGGGGTGTACTTGGTAAATAGCCTACTATGTCAGATTCATGCCATGGATCATTACCTGTTATATACCCTTGGGAAGGATATTGAAAAACCTGTCCAGTGATGTCTTCAGATCACATATATGTTGAATATTTATCTGTCTATGGCCAGTTATATTAATTTTCATGGACAACACTCAACAAATTACTGGAATCTCCCTTGTATAACATGGGATTAGTTTATCCAATGTGAACCATTGGATATCATAGCCAGGATATAGCCAGGATATAGAACATAACAATGGTGTCAATACCAGGTAACACTGGCGCCACCTAGTTTAGGTTAGGTATTGTTCTTACGTGTGGAGCAGATATGTCTCACATGTACAGGCCTTGTTGAAGTGGAGCGCGACGGGCGAGTCCACTGTTCATATCCCGCTCTAGGGGCGATATGAGGACCATTCCACATTATTTGAGGAGGTTCTGTTCGTTTTGGTATTAAAAACAATCGGTTTTACTCTCTATGTATGACAAATAATACACTGTCACCCCTCGGCGATATGCACGATCATCACGCCTCGCTGACGCTCGGCATGGTATCGTGTATATCGCCTCAGTAAAAGTGTAGTATTTCACACATAAATATATTATTGCCGAGGATAGCACAAAAAGTATTGGGTTACGCTAACTTCCATTATAGTCCTCCAGGATGGTTTTTAATACGTTTGGTTTGAACATTATTATATTACTAAAATATACTATGTATAACAATATATATGCCGGGAGGCAAAACTTTTTTGTATAGTGATTACTTGTGTCACATAATGCAGTACATGGTTATTGTATTTAACATGATTTCCTACTTGTAGACTCGTGTACAAATGGATTCGATTCGCTAGAGTTATAGCACTCGAATAGCAAAGATTTGACTGTTTTTTTAAGCACTGTTTGGAGGATATGTTTTCGATACCTGTTGGAAGACCATTCCACAATTTTGTTGCAGTGAATACAAACGAAGATTGTCCATAACTTTTGACATGGGGTATTTGAAACAATTGAGAACTGTTACGAGTAATGATACCAGAGTTGTTCACAACAAAGCTGTTACAAAATTAACGACGGTGCACTACCCGAGTTGACTTTTGAACATTTGGTTTAACTTGAGTTGACCCACACGATATTGTACAGGTAATACATTAATCGTTGAAAATTGATCGGCACCAATATGAAATCGGGGGTGCCCACTCACATTAACCATAGGATTTTGTTTTGTGTCGTTTGAAGCCTATTTTTGTAGTGTTTTGAGATACCCGAATTCCAGGCTACACTTGCACAATCGAACTGTGGTTGTAATAAATTTGACACCAGGAGCTCTTGCAGTTTCTATACATCGATTTGAGTTTGTTTGTACATTTTGAGATGGCTTTTGCAGCAGTTACATTACCCGAGAAACATTGGTCAAGTACTAAGCCCAAATAGGTTACTTCATATTTAGGTGTACTTTTTCTACCGTTACATTCAGCATTTAGTTCGAACATATCCAACACCAATTAAGGGCCATTTATACTGCATCGCTTTCGCTTCGCTATCGCTTCGCTTTCATTGAAAAGCGATTCGCGCGAAATTCACCCGACGTCTGGGTTTACTGTTGTTCTATTATATTGCCTCATCGTGATAACAATTGTTTGTATATAAGAATATAGGTAAACAAATTTTATTTATTGGAAAGTTTTACGGCGATGGCGTACCAAGCTATTTTGAATAGACAAAGAATAATATATATTCCACTATACAATCGTATAAAGAATAAGTGCCTAAGAAACTCCTACATACGAGATTTTTGCACTGAAAGGGACGATATATAGGACAATATCGTGCTAATGTGGACAAATCCTGCAAAAGAAGACATAGATTATTTTCAAAACTACACTAGAATATCAGCGGGATGTTTTGAACATCTGATAGAAAAGTTGTAATCTTATATAATCAAATGTCAAAGATTTTTAATATCTATGACAACGTCATAGATCTTATACCATGCCGTATAAAATTGGCACTGAGGTAGGCATATATGTTCAGAAATAAAATTTCTAAGGTCCATCATATGGAGTTTGGTATGTTTTATAGATATTTATGGATATTCATATTGAATTAATATACAATGTACGATGGTTATTAGGCCTATGTGCCTAGATATGGGCTTCCCGATTTTGTCGTATTATGATTGATTTGATACTATTAATTGATAGTATATTGTTAAAATATAGACATATCGACACTTCTTTTCTTTTCTGTTTCTAAGTTATTTTATGCATACGTGTTATCAGAAAATCTCTCTTTATGTATTTCTGGTGTTATATTATAAAGTTTTGGCATCAGGAGATTCCAAGAAATCATTCTCTCATCCGTACCGCATACACTGTATAGCCATCTTCTATCAGCAACATCATTGCAAAAGTGTATGGGATAATGTGATGAAAACAATACACGTTACCCTTCTTTACTAGTACTATTTTGATATATTATTTAACCTTATATGCTGTATCGATCAGACAGATCCGCTATCAGTTATCATGTTGACAGAGGCTATTAAAGCACAACATCATAAAGCGAATCGCTAGCAATTCTCTTTTGAAAGCGAAGCGAAAGCGATGCAGTATAAATGGCCCTTTACAATACTCAACTTCCTGCTAGAGGCGAACAAAAGTGATTCAGTTTTACCCAAATGAAGAGAGAGTTTGTTGTTTATAAGCCAGCCACATACGTTATGTAGTTCTCGAGTGAGGGTACTTTCAATTGTTTCAACATTTTTGTGGGATACAATTAAAGCTGAGTCGTCAGCATAGTAGAAAATTTACAGTCGGTGGACGCAGGTATGTCATTTATATAAACCAGGAACAATAAAGGTCCCAAAATAGACCCCTAAGGAACAACACGTGATGGTCATAGATTCTGCGTAGGTACCTTTTACATCAACTGCTTGTTTTCGATTAAACAAATATGTTTCAAACTATTTACATGATTGGTTATTTACACCCATGGCAGACAACTTGTTAGTCAATATACAACGAATCACCGTGTCGAACGCTTTTTACAAGTCTAGGACCCCCCATTCCAGTGTATTTACTGTGGTCAGCCTGTAGGTTAAGATAGTCCATCATGTCAACCTGTCTGTGGAATGATTTGAGCGGAAACCTGACTGGTCTTCATACAACAAGTGAGATGATTCCGGCCCAAGTATCATACACTGCGCCTTCCTCTATATTCAATAAGGATTAAAAACGGATTAAATGGTATTCATTTAGTGGACCAGTAGTATTGAGGCGCAGTGTATGATACTTGGGTCATGATTCGCGATCCTTTCAAAGATCTTTGAAACAAAACTCAGTACAGAAACCGGCCTATAATTATCACTACATGCTTTGTTACCCTTTTTGTATAACGGGACCACTATGGCGGATTTGAGTTTACAGAGCACTCTGGTTTGTCTCGTAATACACGGGGTCCACACTTCTTATATCCAGTGTGTGTACAATCCTCATACATATGTATTTTATTATGTACTCGAAGTTCGAGTGTGTTTTTTGACTCATGCTGCATGGTCAAAATGGGCCGAACAGCAATCAAAATCCTAACATGATTGAATACATTGTTCAACGATTCTCTAAGCAATTGTTGACATGTTACTGGTGGATATGTGTTTAAATAACTTCTATTATGTTAACATATTATATTGTAAATGTTTTGTAGAAAATAAATCAAATATATTTACTCCTTTCTCTCACCTAGTGTCTCCGTCATGGCCACAAAATCAATGACTACCTGGCCAAGGGGGGGGGGGGGGGCTTGGAGCTGATCAAATACTTATATACTATAGTTTGCGATTTTAGTTCTCTTGGTGTAGTAGGTGGCAATGATCTTGGCATCAGTATCAATATTGAGTACCCCTACAATCACTTGTTACATTGAGACGAATGTTGTATGGTTTACCCACAAATTACTAAGCCAAAATTTGGAGCCAATTTCTCCCGCTACTTATCCCGCTTCTAAGTAACCTTGTGTATTATTGATTGTTCCAACGAACCTGGAATGCTGCACGTACAATATGACGAGCCGGATGCCCACCATCGTTGCGTGGGCTGCGTGTATGCAAAGTAAGAAAAGAAATATATAGGGGTAAAATTAGGGGTCACTTTATATGTCAAACAAATAATTCAAGATGCGCAGTTGGTTTCAAACTTGTTTTTCAACTTTTCTTGATGTACGGAATCTGTAACTTTTCTCCAAATGTCAGTTTACAGGCATGGGGTGTATGTATCGGCCTATACACATTCAGTGAGAGGGACATGATTGTACAAAAATTACATAGTCTCAACACTTATCAATTTTGAAAGTAGAACTATATCCACCACGACGTAACTAACTTTACTTTATTTTATGTCAAGTTTGAACTACTTAACGCTAGGGTGAATACTCGTGCTCAAATAAATGCGATGCCATGAACCGCATCACATGAAAGGCGACGTTATACAATTCCACTCCCCGAGGATGGGGTTCCCCTTTTACGCCAAGATTTTAAAAGAAACTTCATTATTTGAATGCCTTTTATAAATACACAAATAAAATCTCATGTATCATCTAAAGATCATGCGTTTACGTACAGACGTTACAGAATCTTGGTGGAATTGGATACTGGATTCAAAACAAAAAAAAAACCTGCAAATTTACATGTAGCCAAATGGATGGAACTATATTACGATTGTTCATATAATACAATATGTATATTTTCCCTAAAAATATTGAAGAGATAAGAGAGATAATCGTTCATGTATGCATCAAATTTATATCTTTAAAAATGTGAGTTGGGAGGAATATGTCGTTGACGTCTAGTACAATCGAGCAATATTCATGAAGACGAGCTTACAATTTCTTAGCTTAAAATGGTCGTGAGATTTTTTTTTCGATTTTTCTTCACATTTTTTTTTTTTAAAACCTAATCTTAGATAATAAGCAGTGAGTGTTTCTTTGTCGACTAGTTTTGCTACCCTGACCACGTGCTTGCGAATTTAGAGAAGAAATGCAAAACATGTATGTCTTGTGCCACAGAGAAACTGCTGCTATCTGAAAAATGTTCGTATATGGACCCAGCATGTAGATATCATAAAACTATAATAGGATAGTCCTTGAGTTGAAGGCAAAATGGACCCGATTTTTTTTCTTCTAAGCAGTTAGACTTGACTGTTATCTCAGCTCGTATGTGGGCTGGCTTTTCATCTTTTTGACATCTTCAGAATACTATATGAAGCGGTAATGTGTTGATATATACATTTGATAGAAACCTAATTATCGCATTTGGAATCACCTAATTTGACTATTTGTTTTTGTTTTGTTTCTTTGCAGTAAAACACGACAACCGATTTCTTTACATTCCCTGCTCCACATCGGAGTGAGCATAACTTAACAGAACTGAAGGCAGACAGATGTATTCCACATTTCGTTTAAATCGGTTCTTGGTTTTCTGGTAGAAGGCGGTCAACAGCTGTTCCCAGAGCAGCCCTATCATACTGGTGGAACCCCAAATATTCCGTTTGATTCTTTTGTGTTGCAAATAATGACAATATTGGGAAATTCATGACTTTGTTTATGCTAGCGCAGATGTAAATAGGTACACAACTCGTCCACATCGTGCGTTTTTCACGGTATGTTCAAACCCCACTGCAGGATCATGCGGACGCATTTTGGGGGTTGTAACGGTGCTATATCATCTAATATATGCTAGCCAATTGATTGATAACGAATTTCAGAAACCGATTATTCCACTTTAATACGAATGACGCCAACAGGTCTGCATGTGGCTACCTAGCGTTGGTGATCAGTTCACATATATTCCACAAAATGTGTCATTTTCAAATATATTATTTGAAAGATTACATTAACAAGAACAAAACAATGAAGCTTTAGTAATCATCACTCCAGTAATATTATGTCGGCTTATAACTGTTTTCAAGATTATATTATTGGGCCGTTCGCAATATTCGGGGAGAAATCCTGTGACCAGATTCATTGTGTCTGTCGTATCCTTTGTATTGAACATTCTGAACGTTGTATTCCAAGAGACACGCTCAGATGGGTGCCTAACATATATTGCAATACATACCCTGGATAAAAATTCCACGGAACAGTCGAATAAAAGTGAGTAACAACTACTGATGCAGGATATAAGTATTCGCTGTCCCACATGGGCTTCCATGACCAGCACGTAGCTTTCCTTGAAACATCATCAGGTTGGCGACTATTACAATATTAGGGAAGCAATGCGGTATAGCATGTCGGACTTACATCAAAGTGTGTAACATCAATAAGAGCCCCCACTCTCTCTATAGCCCTATGTAACAAGCACAAACAATAGAAACTTCGTCGGTGGAGGAAAGGCAAACAATATGAACTTCGCCCGTGAGGGAGCGGTTCCTTGGCATTGAAGTCACCCTGAGTTTCTCGACTTAGAATTGCTCAGTCACGCATTTTTGTGGAAGTGCGGCCTCTTATTGATGTTACACTCTCTGCTTACATCCTGATTTTTTTTGGTGAAATATGGGTTTGTCTGCTTAAATTAATGTGGGGGGAATTCCATATTGAATAGCGGAGGGGGGTGCGGGTGCATGCAAAATAAACATTATTCATTAGGGGAATTCCATGTACCAAACATAGATCACATATTTTAGGTTACCATACCTACGGTCCAGAAAGAAGTTGGCATCCGCCGTCCGTTCCAATTAGTATTGTGTTTTAAATTTCAAATTGAACTGACAATCCAAATTAATGATATGGCCAAAAACAATTCGAAATTGTGTGTTGAACTTAATTAAACTTAACCTGTCCAATTTGTAGTTTCATTTTACTATTTTATGATCAGCCTGAAGTTCAAAGCTCCTACTTGCGCGAAAATCCCTCTCTTGGAAAAACGCCGCCGATTTTCACGTCGTTGCAATGAAATTATGTGAAACACTTGAAAGCAGCAGCTAAGATGGCGTTACACCAACATCCAAGCTCCCTTATTAAGTTAAGAGGAAAAATCTATGATTTAAGATTGCAATATAAGCCAAGACAGTGTCGAGTTAGAGGGAGAAAATCTTGAGGTTGTCGTAAGTATTAACGCAAGGGCAAGAGTGCTTTGAGTTAGAGGCCCCAGGACACACTTCTACAACACTATTGGGAAGTAAGTATTACCGTGCATATATGTGTACATTTTTTTTCTTAAATTTGCGTTCATAATTGTGTGCTTGTAATAATTGTTTCTAATGATTATGTGCTCCATGTAAATTTATGGGACAAAAAGAATAATGAGAATATGGGAGTACATATCCAATTTGCAATCAGACAAGTTGTGTCAGACTCTAATGCTGCAAAATCTTGAATTATATTCCATGTTGACAACAATCAGAGCAAAGTGCCGTATCTGTGTGATCTGAAGCTCATAAAATCTTGAGAGAAAACAGTATTTCTGTTGTGTATATTGGACGCATTTCATGGGGGTCAAGCGAACCCTGGATTATTGGGAGTGGGGGCGTGAGATCATTGGAGGAAAACGTGATAGTAGAGTAGCTTGCTATAAAGCCGCAAATAACTCGATCGTCTACGATGTCTGTAGAATATTTAGCGACTGTAACGGCCCGTCCCTCTCGCGCACCACATTTCCATGACAACACTCATTCTCCTACATGACACGGCACATTATACATGGCCACCACACGATCAATACACGATCAATACATGTAAAACCCCATACAACCACGCGGCCCCGATCCATACAGCTCACGCGCACCCTGCACTGATTACACTGACATACATGCCTATACTTTAACACATGGAAAATTACAGACACCCGCCCCCAGATCACGTGACCAAACATGTCAGGACATGAACACGGAAATTCCACTACTCTCAATGAGATCAGCACATACACAGCCAATCACACGACCCCGTATGCTCAAGGCGGGAAATTCCCCCCACATGTGACTCGGCCCCGCGCACTTGTCTAGCATCTGTAAAAGAAGATAGTCGTGTTCATATAGGTGAAGAAAAGTATTAGGAGAAATCTATAAACTGTGATAAATAATTGGACTAGCTATAGCAGAATATACATATATGACTCGGAGTATCATCTGGACAAAGGTGTGAACGTCGGCATGAGGTATATTAGCAGGATTGGACTTTATCATCCCAATAAACTGTTTCATTGGAAATTGCCGGCCTTTTCAATCTTACGACACGAAGTACGTTTCGACAAAAGGCGAGATATCGGCCTATGAATGATATTCGTCACATTGGCGCCATCGACCAGGATCTGAGCCAGTCTTGGATAATCGACCCCACCGGCAGTGATGGCGATGGCCCCGGGAACACCCCGTGGCAAGCCGTTCGACCCGACGGATGACGAGGTGACGTTTAATCTGAATCCGCCCTTCTGACCTCCCGGCCCCTGCTCAGTTGCCATGAGCGATACAGTCCCGCCGTTGCAGGAGCAACAACCGACCGGTCTATTCGAATCTATTGGTGACCAGTCGTCCCTGATATCGTCTTCGCCACCCGCCGACCAGATCGGAGCATTCCTGGACGAAGATCTGCTAGCCCCCTGCACACTGTGAGTGACATTATCAATGCGCACGTGCAGTCGTACTCGGCCACGCCAGCCAGAACGACCCAGAAATTATCAAGTGACTTTGCTGACAAAGACTATACTCGTTCTCGCCAACGAACGAGTGTGTGTGATCGTGCTGACCCAGAACATTCCTCGGTGAGTGTCTGGCCTGTAACACTGGATACGTCAATGGTTACGCATCCACCGAGTAACTCTTGGATAAGACAGTGGGTTTGTGATACTGACATTGTGACATAGCTGTCACACCATTGGTACTGGGTCGTATTGCACATGACGCCAGCACAACACGACCCAGTACCAATGGTGTACTCAGGTATACTGACCGAGCTGACCATGATGGAGTATGTCCGACCCAGCCAAGCGAGATCAACCACAGGGAGCATCCCGATGATGACTACCACCACGACTACAGCGCCCCTGCGACAAGCGTGACCGGGGCAACCACCATCCACGTCAAGTCGCCGACCTCATGACCTCGACATGTCAACCTCCGGCACATGCGCCCAACTGCGCACCGACTGCCACCCATGATCGGACGGCCGATCTGTCAGTCAGTTGGATACCATAACCCCCAAGTCGGCTGCGTGAACCCACCAATCGGATATAGTGGCGTTCCAAATGGAGTAGCGGGTATCGGATACAATAACCCTCTCATCGGATATGGTGGCGTTCCGAATGGAATAGCAGATATCTGATATCACGGTGCTCGAAATGGAGTTGTGTATCTTATTGTGACCCCGCACGGTTTGGTATACCGATATCCTCCACCGGCTGGTATCCCATCCTCAATCGGAGTACCATGGGTGTCGCCACAATACAGCCAAACGGCCCCTGTCGCGCATGTGCTACACAACCCCGGCTAAGCTCCGACACCACCCGCCGCCTCGCCCGCCTCCTTCGCTACGACCACGCCTGTTGCCCCCGCTAACACGACCCAGACAGCTCTGACTACTACGACCCCAGTTGCTCTGGCTGCCACGACACCGGCTGCCTCCGTCACGACTATGCCGACTTCAGTGAGCACCAATATGCCCACGCCCAAGAGACTCACGTCTGAGCCCCGAACGTTAGCTGTGGCTATAACGGCTCAATCGCATGCGACGTTCAAAGACGCTAATCTCACCCAGTACATCTAGAGCTACGAGCAATTCACTGCTGCTTTCACGAATTCCGACCTTAACAAAACTGGAACCTTCCGAATCACGCTGCGCGGCCGTGCGGAAGCGATTGCCCTGAACATCCCGGTAGAGACACCCTGGGAGAAGTTCCGTCACCGACTCCTAGAGGGCTGGGAGCCCACGTCATGCCAACATTCCAAACGTGACGACTTCCCGTTCCTCAAACAAGAACGGAAGGGGGACGCAGAACAATATCTCAAACGGCTTCAAGCTCTGGCTGAGCAAGTCTTTGATGACGTCACGCCAGAATCACGACAGTGAACTGTGATTTCACAGTTCATAAACGGCCAACCTGACCCCATTGCTGATAAACTGTGTGTTCACTTTTGCTACACATAGTGTAGCACTAACGGCCGTCCTCAAGGCTGAGAGCCGCCGACAGAGGACCCACAGGGACCGTTATCGAAGTACACGGCATGCCAACATACCAACGCTCGGATATGTTGGTGACAAACACGTTGACGGTGAACTCTCTTGTGCCATGGGACAAATAAATCAGTGGGAAACACCAACCCCTGAACAAATTGCAGATTCGAATGGAATGCTCGATCGATTCAAGGCTCGCCACAACATTTCAAGCGCGGTGATTTGTGGAGAGCGCAGCGAGGTCGTTTCTGATTGGAAAGAAAAAGTCACTGGCATCTGCGGTGGATACGATCCCAAAGACATTTGGAGCATGGACGAGTGTTGTTTTTCGAACACTCCCCGGCCATACGCTGGCAGTTAAAGGAATGTGCAGGCGGCAAACAATCAAAGGAAAGACTCACACTGTGTCTCGCGTGCAGCATGACTGGCGAATGTTTCACCCCCTCGTGATAGGGAAAGCAGCAAAGCCGCATTGCTTCCGCAACCTAAACCCCGACACCCAGCTACCAGTCACATGGCGACACAACGGCAAGGCGTGGATGACATCTGACATCTTCAGGACCTGGCTTGGGGATTTTAACAAGAAGATGCGTCGCCAAAAAACGTCAGGTTTTGCCATTATTGGATAACGCACCAAGCCACCCTCGCGATATGATAAATGTCAAATGTCAAGCTAGCGTTTTTCCCAGCAAACACCACATCTGTACTGCAGCCAGTGGATCACAGGATAATTCAGGCCTTCAAACTGCAATACTGGCAATGTGTGGTCCGCAAGCTCTTGACTGAGATAGACAAAAATCTCACATCATCCCATCTGGTAAAGGCCATAAATGTGCTCGAAGCAGTCCATTGGATAGCAGATTCCGTGAAGGCCATCAAAACCACAACCATCACCAAGTGTTTTGTGAAGGCTGGCTTCCCCTCGCCCTCGGCACCCTTACCTCCCACTGACGATGACCCTGAAGACCACATTTCCCTCTCAGAACTTTTGGCTTGCGTTCGCTCATTTGACCTCACTGACATCATCACTGACCCACTGGAGTATGTCAACATCGACAGTGAGGCTTTTTGTGGCAGACAGCACGACTTCAGATGTGCATCCCGACTCTGAGGGAGAAGAGGATGTCAGTGTTCCAGCCGAAAGAGATGACATAACATTGGAAGACGCCACTGCCATTGCTGCCAGACTGAAACTGTTTTGTGTTTCAAAGGGACTCGACTTGTGGCAAACTTTCGCCAATGCAGAGGACCAGCTCGCGGGACAAATTATCAAGGTGGAATCCAGGGAAAGCAATCAAAGATGGACTTTTTCTCGAAAATCAATTGACATTAACAGTGCCAATCTGACAATATTCTGTTTTGTTTTGAAGTGTAAATCTTCTGAATGTTCGTGCAAACAATTGTTGCCCAATTTTGAAGTAATTTCTTTTTCGTTGACAAACAATGTAATGCAACAATTTCCTTTTAATAAAAATTAATGATTATCTTTACATGAGTGTGTTCCTATAAATATCTCTTTGGAGGTTGTATTCACTAATAAGGTCACCCCACTAATCAGGTCATTTGAGGTCAGTCTGCTCACTGACCTTAATATTGAGGTTTCAATGTATATGTGACAAATATGGTGACTTAGGTCACCTAGGCACTCCTCCATCAGACTCTGGTATGTCGCCGGAGCATTTGATAGGCCAAAAGGCATCCTGGTGTACAAGAAGAATCCCAACAGGCCGACTGTAAAGCTGTGCACTCTTTGTGCTCCTCTTGGATCTCTGTCTGGTGGCACCCTGACTTCATGTCCAAGACACTCAAGTACCATGATCCAGCAAGTCCTTCTAGGATTTCATCAATCCCGGGCAATGCATAGAAGTCTTCATCGGTGCGGGCATTCAACTGTCAATAATCAACGCACAGTTGCAGGGATTTGTCCTTCTTCCGAACAAGTACAACATTCGAAGCCCATGCATTGTGTGACTTCAAGATGACGTTTGTGTCCAGAAGGCCCTTCAGATGTTCCCCGACCTCATCATACACTTCTAGTATCTTTCTATAACGTTGTTTGAATGGAATCTCATTCTCCAAGTTGATCTCGTGCTTGACGAGACTGACGAATCCAATGTCTGTGTCACTCTTGGAGAACATAACTACAATCCAGTCCTTTTGTTACGAATACAAGTAACATAAGGACAAGGTATCTGTCTCTCTGTATGTAATGTGACATAAGAACAATCCAGTTATTTCGTTACAAATACAAGTAGAAAGAGGACATGTTTTCTGTTTGTCTGTCATGTGACAAACCTCATTCAGCTTAAAATTACACTATCTAGGTGTCAGTTTCCTCGTTCAGCCAGAATGTTACAAATGGATGCAATACCTCATTAATATAAGCTTCTATCATGACGAAAATTGAGACCAAATTGATACATACCCTTCAAAAGACTATGTTTTATTAAATTACAATAAATGATTTGTTGAAACATGATGTGACATATGATATTTCAAAGATATTTGACCATCAAAGTTGAATACAACATGATATAACAGGCGTGTAAGTTGAACACACATGTTCCCCAGATGCAATTCTGTAAATGTAAAAACACAGAAGTGTGTAAAATTGATATGTACAATACATATATATGGCAAAAGTGTATGTTTCTGTAATTTTGGAGTTATTTGAGTTAAATTTTTTTTAAATATAACAAAAGTACTGTAACGGGTTTGCACCCTTCTGTGACGTCTTGATGAACCGGTTTTCTTGGGAGGTGGGTGAGTTGTTATTTAACCGGAGCTGAAATGGTAAAACTCCGGGAAACTGCTACTGCTGTACGGTTGAACTCCGGCTAGAAGTCTCTAAGGTTGGTAGCGTGGTCTGGAATGGACCTCTTAACCGTTGCCAGACTGCTAATCTGCAACTGCACCTGTAACGTAAGAATCCGGAGGCGTTTCCGTCTCCGGGTACTGCAACTGCTCCGTCGGGATATCGCTTTACTGCAACAGCTCCGTCGTTTTCCGCCTTACTGCAACTGCGACTGCACCTGGAATGAGAATCCGGGAACGTTGCCGTTTCCGAATACTGTAACCGCTCTGCCAGGTTCCGCCTCACTGCAAACTGCTCCGGTTGGCTCCGCCTCACCGCAACCTGCGACTGCACCTGAAATGGAGTATCTCGGAAGTGTTCTCACTTCCGGTTACCGCAACCGCTCCGTCAGGTACTGCCTCTGCAACTCCGTCGTCCGGTACCGCCTCTGCAACTGCTTCGTCGTTCCCGTCTCTGCAACTGCTCCGTCCGATACCGCCTCCGTAGTTGCTCCGTTGAATTCCACCTCCGTCTCCGTCTCCGTCTCCTTCCTCGGTGATCTGGGTTCTTAGATCACCCTAAGACGTCGTTACAACTTGGTCTTAACCGACCGTGGTCTTATCTCCCTTTACTCCGTATTACTTTCTTTTCCGGTGAACTAACTTTATTATAAATTCCAGTTCCCTAACGAACACGGAAAAACAACTCGGTTGAAGTTTTCATGTTTATTTTCCAAGTGCACAGTCGGAAGACTTAACTGCTATCATCTGGATGACTCTATCCGGAACAAGGGAGTACTCTGCTATGGGAGAAGGGGTCTGCACAGGTCGACGTCAGGACACCAACTCCGCCGTCCGCTGTGAAGCGGGGGCTTTTATAGACCTGAGACCCATGTCACGTGACCAACCTATTGTGACGTCATAGTCCGCCAAAACACTGATATTTTCCGGATTTCTAAAAACACTCTAGAACCAATCAGTGGCTGACACGTCACCTTTTAAACCGAAAACGAGGCTGATCACATGACCTTCCGGAAATAACGTCATTACGTTTTTGTACTCCATTGTTCCGACTCCGTGTCCGGTTCCGTCTCCGGTTCCGGCTCCGTCTCCGGCTTTACCGACATCATAAATATACCAAGTTCCGAGACGGAAAACCTTTTAAACATTAACAATACGGAACCGTATGAACCTTTAAACACATATACATTTTAATAAACGGTTATTTAACCATAATATCACAAAACACTAACAGAATTACCTAGGGGAAACTTTTGGGTACGCCCCAAAACCGTTACAGTACTGTTTTTATTATTTGCACAGGCGCCCTGATTACGCTACACCATATGCCATAGACGTAGAATCAATACCCAAGTATTAAGTACTCAGAGCGAGAAAAACTGGGTTCGTTCTCCAATCTCATAGTCCGGGGACAGAAAGTCATATCAGGCATACGAAGTGAGAGAAAACAAAAATGACAGGGAAACTCATGAACCCCCCAAAATGGCCATTAGGAGGTGAAAGCAGGTGTTCCGGAAAGAGTAATCATTTCTTGCTCCACTAGTGGCACCCGTCATGAATTCCCCCAAAATTAACATGAAAATAGATCTAGTTGCATGGCAGACATGGATTTGGTGTATTTATCAACCAGATCATGATGACGTCCATAGAATTTCTTAAACGCCGCTATAAGTCTTGGTATAACATATCCTTATCGCAGCAGTTTACAGACTAGCTGGGCACTTCGATAAACAAAGTCCTCATATTTGCAACTAGCTCAGGAATTACGTATAAGTTGAGAAATAAACACGCCATATGCTGGTGACACAGGAATATTGCTGCTTAGAAAAGGGAAATTGACTATGGAGAAATTGAAATCTTCACGTTTGTCACACAATCTAGTTGAAAGGTTAGAATCATTATCAATCTCCAACCTTAGGTCTAGATAGTTGGAAAAATTAGGAGTCTGTAGTATCCTTAATTTCAAGTTTCTCAGAATATATGACATCCGAATAATCATCAAACTTGGGATTACTAGCAAAATAGCCAGCTGAGTGTGAGATCAGGTGTGAGCAACTCCTGCCTCGCATGCGACACCCGCTGTGATATCCAATCTGGCATATCGAGACGGAAATATAAACACAAAACTATAAGGATGTTTCCCATCATGTGTGTGACAGGCTTGGCGTAACCTTCAACCAGATCATAAAGACGACTATCCAAATCACGTTCAGCCAATGTTTAGTTGATACCAATTTCTTACATTGTTACCCTCGCCCCGATAGGGGGAGAGGGTATTGCATTTGGGTCAGTTTGTTACTTGCTGGAATTTTCAATTCCGGCAAGTATGTTGCTATGTGTGTTTGTTTGTCTGTCAAACGCTCGAACTCCCAGAGTTCTTTCATACAGGGATGTAGGTTCCGAACCTCATAGAGGTGTGAAATTATATCCGGATCCAATCCGGTTGCGGATTTTATGACGGTTTATATTTAACATGGAAAATCCCATTTAAAATTTTCTAATGGCTATATATCTGTGAATAATCAAGCGATTGCTTTGAATTTTGACACAGGTATGCAGGGTTTCAAACTATATAGTGCTGAGAAATTTTATCTGAATCCGACCCGGATTCCGGATCCTTTGACGTTTTTTAATTTAAATGGAAACTCTATTTAACATTTAAACAGTTTTCATACTGTTTGATTGTATGATTTTATTTTCGATGCACTATCAGAATATGACAACAGTTCTGACAACAGCCAAAATTTCAATATCATAGATCAGAAGTCAACGTCAGGGAACAGGATAAAACACATAAATGGCCATAACTGTGGAGATAATTGTCGTAGCGAGTTCAAGCTAAGAACATATTGTAGCATATCAAAAGGCCTCTCCTAAAGTAACCGTGACCTTCAACCTTCACCTTCAGAACTTCGCTCTGAGGTAATTGTTAAGGTCAAGTACGAAGCTCAGTGCACCATATCGTGTACTATACTGTTGGAAAGGTCTTGAGCCCTTGATTCCAGATATACATTTTTTTGTGCTATGACGTATAGAGACGTCACATTGACGTCATAAACATCAAATCACCGATATTCCAAAAGGCCATATACGCGTCAATATTGCATAGAATTGCCTGAAACTTGATGGGCAAGTCTAAGGCATGAACTACAAAGGTCAAAGGGACAGCTATAGGCGCAATCGTCGACATTAGCAAACCATCATATCCCTCCGTTAGCAAGCATGTACTACGCTGAGGCTGTGCTGTGCTATACTGACGGAATTAACATACTTTTGTGGGAGTTACCATCAAGTATTAAGCCGCCAAGATCATAGCAAAAACTCTGGTATATTCGTGCAAGTCGTCGCTTTTGAACGGAAGAGAGCGACTAATTTCATATGTCTGTCTCCCTGTCTGTTTGTCTGTCTGTCTGCACGCATAACTCAGAAACATATGGTCCTATCAACTTGAAATTTCATGCCATGAAGCGGTATGTCAGTTGCGCGGTCCTCCCACGTATTTTTCAAAATCTAATAAAATGGCATGGCAACCGAAAAGGTGAAAATCACACAGTTGGCTATAACTTAGGTTCTAATTATCGTTAATTTTTCTGACTATTTTTGTATTTTTCTTTTAAACTGCCGATCGTATATTGTACGACTGATGGCCATAAGACCAAATTTCCCCATTGTCGCCCAAAATCGAAAATTTGAGAATCACGATTATACGGCTTTTGAGTGTTCTAAGATTTAATACCTTATTTTGAAGCCAGTTTTTGATCTTTTCGGAACATTTTGTTCGGGAGATGTGCCTCGAGAATAGAAACAATAATGTGAAAGTTCATAAGTCAATATTGGAAACTGTCTTCACATTATGGTCTTGAATCTCAGAACACTCAAGAATCACCAAGTTTTTTTACCTCGGATGATAATAAGAAGTTTTGGTCATAAGACCATCGGTTGTACACCAAACGATCACAATTTTGGCAAAGAACAATACAAAAGAAGCTTTGAAAATAATAATGAATAGAACCGAGTTGTAGCCAATTGAAAAAGGTTAATTGAAAAAGGTGGATCAAAGTCAACTAAAGAGGAGCCTTTCACTCCAGAGTCAACTTCGGGTCAGCCGAGTTCTCCCAAAACCGAAGAGGAGCCTTCCACTCCACAGTCAACTCCGGGTCAGCCGAGTTCTTCTCTCGAAATCAATCGAAGAGAAACCTTCCACTCCAGAGTCAATTCCAAGTCAACTGAGTTCTTCTCCTGAAGCCTTTCATTCCGGATTCGGACCAAAAAGATGACCCAAACTAAGGATACTGCCAGAAAAGTGAAAGAGAAACGATGTGACGAGTGTGGCCAGGAGTTCTATGCTGCCCATGCTCTCCTGAGACACACCAAGGAGCAACACCTCGCACCTGTGAGCATCTATGCTTGCGCTCAGTGTAATCAATGGAGCCGAAAGCCTGATGTGAAGAAACTCATGAAGAACAAGCACAACCTGATGGATGTCAGCCCCGAGCCTCAGAGAATCAGCCAAAATGAATTCAATTAGCATGCCGGGAAGAAGCACACCCCGAAGAAGAACCCGACTCATCCTCCCTTCGACACTGAGTCTGACTCCTCTGCTTCCATAGCATCTAGATCCAGGCATCAGACAGGTGGATGAGCCTTCTTCCAACTCCAAGCCAACCTGGCCCTGACCCTGATCTGAGAAAAGTGGGGGAGATTGACACCCACACACAGAGAAAGATCTGCCGAAGAAAAGTGTGTGAAGTCGTTCGACCTCACCCCGAAAGAGAAAGAGAATCCGTATTCTAAGAGATCCAAGCCTTGTGATAAGCAAGGAGGGAGTCCAAAGCCGAAGTCGACCCGGTATCAGAGCCCTTTACCTAGACGAGGCCGCCGAACAGACAGCCGAGGGAGGAGCCCGAGACAATCCCCGTCCCTTATCGTGGCGGGAGCGGGAGTGACCACATTCAGCACCAAGCAGAGCACGCAGTCTAAGACCTCAGAGTCCGGATCCACCAAGATAACCCCGGTTCCGACTTCAAAAACTGCCGAGCCTGCGACTCTGTCATCTGACTAGAAGACCTGCGCTGAGTGCTGTCCGGTCGAGCGGTTGAGACCTCCACAGCCAGCTTCCAGGAGCCGCCGACTACTGTGCCCCAGACACAGTCTCCTTCCCCGTTCCGGATGCTGACCATCGACACAAGTCCCCTTGTCTCTTGAATGCCTGCAACCGAAGAATTGGAGACCGTCACTACAGCCGGCTGAACGGCTTCATCTCTGACCGACCCTAGAGGAGCAGCTCGACCAAAGATCACTGCAACCACCCTGGTTACAGGAGCGATAGCAGCACCTAGATCCTTTTCCATCATCCAGCCAGCACTGGTCACCCGAAACAACAGTTTAGAAACCGAGACTTCCACAGTGCCAAAGCTCAACGCAGCCGCAGACGCATTTTAGAAGACCAGACAGCCAGCATCCCTCACTTCTCTCTTCCGGCAGAGGCCCGTCCCCAGCAGTCTCCCGTGTTCACCCAAGCAAGAGGACACTCGTCACATCGAGCGGCACCGAGAACCTTCATCTCTACCTCCCGAGGGGTTGTTACTTTGTTACTTGGTTCATTGAATAGCTAATCAAAGGGCTTATCGTATGTGATCTTGAACCAGGCCTTGATAAGTTCGTCATGAGGTGAATGTCAAGGCGAAGTACGAAGGCCAACACACCATATTGAGTGGTATATCGTTGGAAAGAACTAGAGCCCCCGATTCCAGTGATGTCTTATTTTCGGCTCTACGACGTTCAGTGACGTCACAAGCACGTCATAAATGTCGAATTTCCGAAATTTCAACACTGTATGGAATCTTTTGAATCTCTTGATATGTATTTGAACTTCGACCTCTACAAATTGATTTGCAAAGGTCAAAGTTCAAGGACATCGAAATCCCAGAAAAAAACATATTTTCGGTAATATCATCTGCTTGAATCGTCGTCGGTTCATGGAATTCGAATCATTTCATTCAGTTGAGGTATGGCGATTAAACGTATTAGACGTGTAATAACATCTGCTTGAATCGTCGTAATTTGAACCATATCATTCAGAAGAGGTATGGCAATCAGACGTATATGTCATTTCCATGATTGACCTTGAACTTGGTCGGAAAAATGAGGTCACATTAGCTGACCTTCCAGGTCAAATTTTCAAGCTAACTGAAGTCTATCAAGTAGTATATCAAATGGAAAGTCTGGATCCCCTGATACATACTGTCTCATTATTTTTCAGATGTGAATTTTATTGACGACATAGTGACGCCATGAACGTATTTTTCGGAAATCTTGTTCAATTCCGAGGGAATCATTGTAGTGTAACGGTTTTGGGGCGTACCCAAAGGTTTCCCCTAGGTAATTCTATTAGTGTTTTGTGATATTATGGTTAAATAACCGTTTATTAAAAAGTATATGTGTTTAAAGGTTCATACGGTTCCGTATTGTTAATGTTTAAAAGGTTTTCCGTCTCGGAACTTGGTATATTTGTGATGTTGGTAAAGCCGGAGACGGAGCCGGAACCGGAGACGGAACCGGAGACGGAGCCGGAACAATGGAGTACAAAAACGTAATGACGTTATTTCCGGAAGGTCATGTGATCAGCCTCGTTTTCGGTTTAAAAGGTGACGTGTCAGCCACTGATTGGTTCTAGAGTGTTTTTAGAAATCCGGAAAATATCAGTGTTTTGGCGGACTATGACGTCACAATAGGTTGGTCACGTGACATGGGTCTCAGGTCTATAAAAGCCCCCGCTTCACAGCGGACGGCGGAGTTGGTGTCCTGACGTCGACCTGTGCAGACCCCTTCTCCCATAGCAGAATACTCCCTTGTTCCGGATAGAGTCATCCAGATGATAGCAGATAAGTCTTCCGACTGTGCACTTGGAAAATAAACATGAAAACTTCAACCGAGTTGTTTTTCCGTGTTCGTTAGGGAACTGGAATTTATAATAAAGTTAGTTCACCGGAAAAGAAAGTAATACGGAGTGAAGGGAGATAAGACCACAGTCGGGTAAGACCAAGTTGTAACGACGTCTTAGGGTGATCCAAGAACCCAGATCACCAAGGAAGGAGACGGAGACGGAGGTGGAATTCAACGGAGCAACTACGGAGGCGGTATCGGACGGAGCAGTTGCAGAGACGGGAACGACAAAGCAGTTGCAGAGGCGGTACCGGACGACGGAGTTGCAGAGGCAGTACCTGACGGAGCGGTTGCGGTAACCGGAAGTGAGAACACTTCCGAGATACCCCATTTCAGGTGCAGTCACAGGTTGCGGTGAGGCGGATCCAACCGGAGCAGTTTGCAGTGAGGCGGAACCTGGCAGAGCGGTTGCAGTATTCGGAAACGGCAACGTTCCCGGACTCTCTATTCCAGGTGCAGTCGCAGTTGCAGTAAGGCGGAAAACGACGGAGCTGTTACAGTAAAGCGGTATCCCGACGGAGCAGTTGCAGTACCCGGAGGCGGAAACGCCTCCGGACTCTTACGTTACAGGTGCAGTTGCAGATTAGCAGTCGGACAACGGTTAAGAGGTCCATTCCAGACCACGCTACCAACCTTAGAGACTTCTAGCCGGAGTTCAACCGTACAGCAGTAGCAGTTTCCCGGAGTTTTACCGTTTCAGCTCCGGTTAAATAACAACTCACCCACCTCCCAAGAAAACCGGTTCATCAAGACGTCACAGAAGGGTGCAAACCCGTTACAGTAGTATAATCTGTATCGCCATACACAGGCAATAAACTATTTTCGAGACCCAAGGTCAACCCAAAGGTCAAGGTCAAGGAAAAGATCAAAATCACATAAATGGCCATAACTCCGGAACTAATCGTCATAGAAACTAGGACCATATTGTGGCATTTCAAAAGGATTTTCTAAGATGACCTTGAGTGTGACTTTTGACCTGGACCTTGAAAAGTTCGCCTTGAGTGAAGACCTTGAGTGAATTTCGAGGTCAAGTACAAAGTACAATGCACCACACCGAAACGTATACAGTTAGGAAGGTCTTGGTCTTCGGAGTCTAGTGAGGTCTTACTTTTGGCGTTATGATGTTCAGCGACGTCACAATGACGTTATTAACGTCAAATTTCCGACATTTCAAAGTGCCATAACAACGTCAATACCGAAGGGTATCTTTCGGAACTTGATATGCATATTAACAGCATTGACCTCTACGAAATAAACCAAAGGTCAAAGTGAGCGTCATCGAAATCCAAAAACACCCACATTTTGTTAATAACTTCTGTTGAATCGTCGGAGGCTCATGAAATTTGAATCATATCATTCAGAACATGCATGTTACTCAGACTTATGTTAATTCCATGATTGACCTCGAACTTGGTCACAAAAATGTAGTCCCATGAACAAAATTTCAAGGGCAAGTTTTCGAACTTACTGAAAACTATCAAGTATGCATTCCGGCAAGTGGGTGCCCTAGGGGCTCTCGTTTATAGAATCATTTGATGCATTGATACTAATTTTGTATGGTTTACCTACAAACTACAAGCCAGAATTTGGAGCCAACTTTGTGCATTAAGGTTATATTGATTGCCCCAACGAAGCTCAAATGTTGCACATATAATGAAAATATGATTAGTCGCATATCCATCACCGTCACGTCTGCTGCGTGGTTGTGTGTATATGCTAGGTTAGAGAAAATAGATATCTATAGGGGTAAAATTTGGGGTCACTTCACTTTGTTTCTATCCAATAATTCACCATGAGCAGATGGTTCCACAATTGCTTTTCAACTTTTAGCTATGTACAGAATTTGTACTATTTTCTCCAAATGAAATGTCAGGTATGCGATGGAAACGACGTCAACATTTTTTGTATGAACCATATTCATTCGGACACATGAATATGTACAACCTACGCATTCCAGTGAGAGGGACATTATAGTACAGAAATACACATAGTTTCAACAGTTATCAATTTCTGAAGTAGAACTATATCCACCATGACATAGCTAACTTTACTTTATTTATATCAACTTTGGACTATTGAACGCTAGGACGAATATTCGCGCACAAAGAGATGCGACGCCATGAACAGCATCACATTGAAAGTGATGTCAGTTTTATTATCCGAGGATTCATGCTCAATTTCACGATCAGATTTTTTGTTGTTGAAAACTTCATGGAATTGAATACATTTCATATATACACAAATGAGGTCTCATGTATCATCCAAGGAGTCATTTAATCAAATACCGCTCTCCTGAGCGTGGGATTCCCCGTTTACGTACAGACGTTACAGAATCTTTGTGGAATTGAATGAATGTTTCCCAAAAACACAAATGTATGTGTAGCCAAATGTACGGAACCATATTACGATTTTCCATATAATACAACGTGTATAATTCGATTGAAAAGATCGAAGCATATAATAGTGAGGAATGAAAGAATGGTTCATGTATGCATCAAATGAAATCAAACGAAATGTGTTGCGGCAAATGTATTTGGCGTCTACAACAATCGAGCAATACTATCAAGATGGGGTTACAATTTTCAGCTAACGATAGTTGTAAATGTAAAAAAATATATATTTGTATTACATATTACCGGTATTGTCCGTACTACTTTTTTTTTGCAATAAACCTAACCTCAGGTTAATATGTGGTAAGTTTTTTTTTTGTTGCAGGCTAATTTTGCTACCCTGACCATGTTCTTGATTGTATGGGTTTATAGAACAAACACGGAATCTGTATGTCTTGTTCCAGAAAGAGACAGTTGGAAAAGTTCGTATATAAAGCCCAATATGCAGAAAAAAAAATACGAAAGGGTCATCTACGGCGGCTTATTTGTGCCATATATTATTTTTTTTTTATTTCACAGAAAATCAATTCCAAATTATCGAGCAACAGGAATATTTTCGCTTCAACTAAAACTATTTTGGCTCCAGCTAGAACATTTTCGATGCATCTAAAACTATTTTCGTCAGAGCTAAAAGATTTTCGCTGCAGCTAAAGATTGAAGGGCATTATCTCTCCTGTAACATCGTGTCAGCTTATTACTGATTTCAAGATTATATTTTTGGACCGTTTGCAATGTTCGGCAAGAAATCATGTGACCAGATTCATTGTGTCATATCCTTTGTATTGAACATGCTGAGCGTTGTATTCCAGGACACACGCTTTCCGGTAAGATGTGTGCCTAACATATATTGCAATACATGCCCTGGATATAGATCCATGGAACAGACTCGTTTATAAATGCGTGACAACTAATTGTGCAGTATATAATAGTTTGTTACGTAGCTTTCCTAGTACGTAGCTTTCCTTGAAACACCGCCAGGTCGTTGACTATTATAATATTCAGGATTCAATATGGTATAGCATGCCGAACAAACATTATACTTCTTCGTGAAATGTGGGACTTGTGTGCCCAATATATGTGGGGGGGGGGGGGATTCCTTATCGAATAGCGGGGCGGTGCATGCATAACAAACATTATGCATTAGGGGAATTCCATGTATCAAACATTGACCCCATATTTACCATACCATACTTACCATATTTAGTATTATGTTTTAAATTTCGCCCTTTTTTTAAAACACCGGTGATTTACATGAAAATGGATAATAATGTAACGGGGTTTCCCCCTCTGTGACGTCCGGATAACACGGTTTCTTGGAAGGTGGTTGAGTCTGTTTCAGTTAACCGGAGCTGGAACGGAAAATTCCGGGACACTGCTGCTTGCACGGCTTGATCACGGCTAGAAGTCTCTAAGGGTTGGTAGCGTGGTCTGGAAAGGACCTCCAACCGTTCTCTTCCCCCGACTGCAATCTGCAACTGCACCTGAAAGTAAGAATCCGGTGGCTTTTCCGCCTCTGGATACTGCAACTGCTCTGTCGGGTCACCGTTTCCGCAACTGCTCCGTTGTTTCCCGTCTCTCTGCAACTGCGGCTGCACCTGAAATGAGGAATCTAGAAGCGTCTCCGCCTCCGACTCTGCAACTTTTCCGTCAGGTACTGCCTCTGCATCCGCTCCGCTGCTTTTGTCTCCACTGCAACCGCGACTGCACCTGAAATGGAGATTCTAGAAGCGTCTCCGCCTCTGATACTGCAACTGCTCCTGTCTCCTCAACTGCTCCGTCAGGTACCGCCTCCCCAGTGGGTCTGCTGCTTCCACCTCCGTCTCCGTCTTCTTCTCCGGTGATCTGGGTTCTGGATCACCCTCGACGTCGTCACAAACTTTGTCTTAACCGACCGTTAACTTGTCTCCCTTCTTCTCCGTATTACTTTCTTTTCCGATTACTTTTAACTTTATCATAATTTCCAAGTTCCCTAACGAACACGGACAAACAACCCGGAATAAGTTTTCGGATTTATTTCTATAAGTGTTCAGTCGGAAGACATAAACTGTAATCATCTGCATGACTCAAGCCGGAGCAAGGGAGTACTCTGCTAAGGGAGAAGGGTCTGAACAGGTCGACGTCAGGACACCAACTCCGCCGTTCCCGCCGAAACGAGGGCTTTCATAGACCTGAGACCCACATCACGTGACCAACCTATTGTGACGTGATAGTCCGCCAAAACACTGATTTTCCCGGAATTTCCAAAAACATGCTAGAACCAATCAGTGGCTGACACGTCACCTTTTAAACCGAAAACGAGGCTGATCACATGACCTTCCGGAAATAACGTCATTACGTTTTTGTACTCCATTGTTCCGGCTCCGTCTCCGGCTCCGGTTCCGTCTCCGGTTACGTCTCCAAAACCGTTACAATATTCCAATATTCAAATTTCACCTTGAATTCATTTTGGATATTATAAGTTGTATGAAGTATGCATGAGGACCCCTGAGATCAAACGCATTACTTTCTCGGCTCTGACTGTACTCTACATTTCTCCAGTAACATTTCAGGCCCATGTGCTATTTTTTTACTCTGGCGTCTGGTGTGGTAGGGGTGTTTCACGCCTCAGCAAGTTGCTTGGCACGGATTCAACATTATTCACTATATAGGGCCACGATCTGCCAAGACAACGCTCACTACAGCTAAAATCTTCGTGTTCATGGGACAATTGAAGATGGGGTTCCACTACGCTTTCGTTCTACTCGCTGCGGGTTTATCGATGGCCAACTCTGCATGCCACTTCGAGCAGTACATAAACAGCACTTCGCAGACGCCCAACACACCCTACGTTCGATGGATGGTAAACCTGTTCGATCCTCCGGCATCCGTCTGCCCCGGCAGCGCTAATTCTCACAGACGGCAAGGAGTCTTGCGGATCACCACGCCAGCCAACGCTACGAAAGTCATCATCAGACTTCACCAAGAGGGTGAGAATTGCTTCGCCTCGTGGCACCTGGCGATGGACTGGACTGACGGCTTCAGTGGGTATAATGCTGAGATACATACACACGGACGCGACTTGTTCGCTTATGGGCGCTATCCTGGCCCTGGCCCCGACGCCCGACCATCATTCATTGACCACAGTGAATTCGTATCTCGGATGACACGGTCCGAGATGGAGATCACCGTCTGGAAAGTCCCATCAGGGAACGTCGTAACCCATAACAACTATGTGGAGCGGGTTTATCCAGACTGTGACCCTCGAAAGGCTCGCTACCTCAATCAGAACATGTTCCGGATCGATGACATGAAGACAAGACCTGTGTACCTGGGACTAAACCGTGTCGTCAGTGGCCGCCGTGGTCGCGAAGGTACCGGACTGTACTATGTCTGCATCGAGTTCGAAACATAAATACAACAGACATCGTGCTTAATTGCTCAGATATCATGGATACCATATATTTTAAAAATGTCACACACATGTCAGATCGGTATTTCTGTAATAATTTTTAATGCCGTAGAAGTGGTGACGTTCTCGTGTATTCATGTGACTGCCTTGCACCTATGATTGCCTTGCGAAAAAAACTGTTGAATAACAAATGTATACTCTGATTTGTATAACTCGTTTATACCGTTTTTCGCTGATATTTTTGTGATGCTGAATGGTATCGTTCTAAAACTTGGTATACTTCTTCTGGGTGTCAAACGGCAGATTTTTTACCGAATTTCAGACATCTATCTCGAAAATTGAAAAAGTTGGCAATCCGTCCCAAAGTTGAATTTAGCCCTGTCATTAATCTCTGGGTACGCACACAATTTTGCGCATTTGCTCGGTTTTGTACCGGTGTTATGTTTCGAAATCAACATGCTTTCGTAAAATATATCCAAGTGTGTCTTCTGGTGCAAAATTACAATAATACTTCGAATTCTGAATGATTTAAACACGACCAAATCCTCGAATATGCTCAAATTCTCGATTTCGGGTTGAAATTGAACATTTGGGTATATCGCCAACTTCTCCAATTTTTTCCATAATTTACGTTTTACTCCCAGGTAAGGTATTCTAGGTTAAAAAACGATGTCATTCAGCATAGCAAAAAATTAGGGTTAGAAAAATAAGTTGGAAAAATCAGGGTATAGTTGTCTTACAAAATAACTTATACTATACAGTAATACTGCCAATAGTACAGTGTATGATAACTGGGAACTGACACATGCATGTATAAGTATCATGTATTTGAGTACCATGCTTACTCAAGTATCGCTATTTCTTAAACATTAATGCTTGGTTTTATAAACCAGAAATACCAATAAATTCATATTCAACTTTTTTCGCATTCCTTGATTTGAAACAGTGAATCATATATCATTTTACTACCAAAAGTATAAATCATCGGTGATAATCACTTTACCTCATGTGTCAATCACACTATCTGATTGATCAGTGCATATCTAGTGATTCAGTGTACTTGGCGTTTGAATAAATTGCGACAATACACCCATTGCACTAAAGTCGAGTTCATCTGCCAGAGAAACACGCTTTCCGGCCGTAGTTTGGTTTTGGATAATCGAATCCACTTAAAATTGTGTGCGTCCTAATTGGGTGTCATGCCGTAATTTTTCAGAATTCAAACTAAAAAATATCAAAAAGTTGGCAATATGCCCCAATGTTAAATTTCAGTTCAAATTGGGATTAAATGAATTCCAACAAATTCGGAGCTTTTATCACGTTTATGCAAGTACAGAATGAACCTATTGCATTGATCTGAAGAAGGCATTGTCACGGTGTATATTAAGTGAACATGTTCATTTAGAAGCGATATATAACTCGAACATCGCAAAAAAGGTCGTTTTTGTGTGCAGACTTTATTGGTATCCATGTTGGGACTGAATTTTAACATTGGCGTAGATTATCAACTTCTTAAATTTTTGAGATAGAAATCTGAAATTCTGTGAAAAATTACGGTATGACACCCAGTTCAGACACACACAAGTTCAAGTTGATTCGATTATCCAAAACATAACTATGGCCAAAGTAGCAGGTTCCACTGAGAAATGAACTTGACTTTATTGGAAAATGTGGTATTTTCGCCCATTGTTAAACTTGGACTTGACATTGCTCAAAGTGCCATTGAGATCCCTTGAGGGCCACTCATCTTAGCGACTCAACAAGATTGACTTACCAAACACACAGCTCACACAGGGAACACCTTTGTTACGCGACTCTGTCTTCTATTTTCAGTGAAGCTTAAGAAGCGAGATAGATAGTATGATTAAGGAACTAGTCGTCTGGACAATCAGCAATATTAGCAATGTCAAGGCCATGTTAGGGGAAACCATTGGGGCGATAATATTTAATTCCCAATAGGATAATTGGTGCATATACCAACGTGCTATGGTGGCTGATATGTCATGGTTTTAAGTTTCAATTTACATTTTTATTTATTACGGAAGCCCATAGGTGACATGCGCGTAAAAAAAAATTCTATGTCTTTTCCAGCAAAAAACTAGCACGTTCGAACGTGGAAGCATTTAACACTATCACGTTCGCACGTGAAAACAGTTAAAGCTATTGCGTTCACACGTGGAAAGTCTGAGGTTACCACGTTCACACGTGGAAGCATTTAACGCTTCCACGTTCGCACGTGTAAACTTCAGGAGCTACCACGTTCGCACGTGCAAAGATTTGGGTGTGGTAGCATCAAATGCTTTCACGTGTGAACGTGGTAGCTTTGAAACTATCTACGTTTGAACATGAAAACCTACATCTTTCTACGTTCGAACGTGATAGGTTTCAAAGTTTGTATGTGCGAACGTGAAAGCATATAATGTTTCCACGTGTGAACGTGGTAGCTTTGGACTATCTACATGTGAACTTGGAAGCCTAAAACCTTTCTACGTGCGAACGTGATAAATTTCAAAGTTACCACGCGCGAACGTGATAGCGCTAAATGCTTCCACGTGCGAACGTGGTAGTTTCAAACTTTCTACGTTCGAACGTGCAAGGTTTTTTAATAGAAAAAAAACACCAAATTTTTTTCCCGCACCTGTCACCTATGGGCTTCCATATTGTATTTTTATCAGACGGACATTCTAAAGAATGTAAAAGACTCGAATGCACCCATCTAATGGTAGATCTGCGTACTCCATGTTAAATTCGTGTACATAATAATAAATATACATACCTAATATTAAACACGCGTACATAATATTTGATTACACATAAATATTTTAAATATATGTATACTTAATACTAAACACGCATACATAATATTAATTACCCATACATAACATGAAATATGCATACTTAATATTGAATACACGTATTCTATATTAAGAAAGCGTACTTAGATTAATAAAAAATGGATGTGGTTCAGCTGCTGTGCATACTCGTGACACATATTTGATATTATGCATACTCAATCACGCATATTTAGTATTGTATATGCGAATTCTATCATTGATGGGAGGTGCAAAGCCAAGTGGGAGGAATACAGGCCAGGTGGCGAGTGTAGATGGCAAGTGGGGGAAGCACATGGTAAGTGGGAGGAGTACAAGACAGGTGGCGAGTGTAGATGGCAAGTGGGGAGAGCACATGGTAAGTGGGAGGAGTACAAGCCAGGGGGCGAGTGTAGATGGGAAGTGGGGAGAGCACATGGTAAGTGGGAGGAGTACAAGCCAGGTGGCGGGTGTACATGGCAAGTGGGGAGAGCACATGGTAAGTGGGAGGAGTACAAGCCAGGTGGCGAGTGTACATGGCAAGTGGGGAGAGCACATGGTAAGTGGGAGGAGTACAAGCCAGTTGGCGAGTGTACATGGCAAGTGGGGAGAGCACATGGTAAGTGGGAGGAGTACAAGCCAGGTGGCGAGTGTACATGGCAAGTGGGGAGAGCACATGGTAAGTGGGAGGAGTACAAGCCAGGTGGCGAGTGTACATGGCAAGTGGGGAGAGCACATGGTAAGTGGGAGGAGGACAAGCCAGTTGGCGAGTGTACATGGCAAGTGGGGAGAGCACATGGTAAGTGGGAGGAGTACAAGCCAGGTGGCGAGTGTACATGGCGAGTGGGGAGAGCACATGGTAAGTGGGAGGAGTACAAGCCAGTTGGCGAGTGTACATGGCAAGTGGGGAGAGCACATGGTAAGTGGGAGGAGGACAAGCCAGGTGGCGGGTGTACATGGCAAGTGGGAAGAGCACATGGTAAGTGGGAGGAGTACCAGCCAGGTGGCGAGTGTAGATGGCAAGTGGGGAGAGCACATGGTAAGTGGGAGGAGTACAAGCCAGGTAGCGGGTGTACATGGCAAGTGGGGAGAGCACATGGTAAGTGGGAGGAGTACAAGCCAGGTGGCGGTGTAGACGACAAGTGGGGAGAGCACATGGTAAGTGGGAGGAGTACAGGAGTACAAGCCAGGTGGCGAGTGTAGATGACAAGTGGAGAGAGCACATGGTAAGTGGAAGGAGTACAAGCCAGGTGGCGGGTGAACATGGCAAGTGGGGAGAGCACATGGTAAGTGGGAGGAGTACAAGCCACGTGGCGGGTGTACATGGCAAGTGGGGAGAGCACATGGTAAGTGGGAGGAGTTCAAGCCGGTGGCGAGCGTCCATGGCATGCAGGGAGAACACATGGTAAGTGGGAGGAGTGCAAACCAGGTGGCGAGTGCAGAACGCAAGTTCGGAGAACACATGGCAAGTGGGAGGAGTACAAGCCAGTTGGCGAGTGTACATGGCAAGTGGGGAGAGAACATGGTAAGTGGGAGGAGTAAAACCCAGGTGGCGAGTGTATATGGCAAGTGGAAAGAGCACATGGTAAGTGGGAGGAGTACAAGCCAGTTGGCGAGTGTACATGGCAAGTGGGGAGAGCTCATGGTAAGTGGGAGGAGTACAAGCCAGGTGGCGAGTGTACATGGCAAGTGGGGAGAGCACATGGTGAGTGGGAGGAGTACAAGCCGGATGGCGAGTGTACATGGCAAGTGGGGAGAGCACATGGTAAGTGGGAGGAGTAAAAGCCAGGTGGCGAGTGTACATGGCAAGTGGGGAGAGCACATGGTAAGTGGGAGGAGTACAAGCCAGGTGGCGAGTGTACATGGCAAGTGGGGAGAGCACATGGTAAGTGGGAGGAGTACAAGCCGGGTGGCGAGTGTACATGGCAAGTGGGGAGAGCACAAGGTAAGTGGGAGGAGTACAAGCCAGTTGGCGAGTGTACATGGCAAGTGGGGAGAGCACATGGTAAGTATGAGCAGGACAAGCCAGGTGGCGGGTGAGCATGGCAAGTGGGAAGAGCACATGGTAAGTGGGAGGAGTACAAGCTAGGTGGCGAGTGTAGATGGCAAGTGGGGAGAGCACCTGGTAAGTGGGAGGAGTACAAGCCAGGTAGCGAGTGTAGATGGCAAGTGGGGAGAACACATGGCAAGTGGGAGGAGTGCAAGCCAGGTGGCGGGTGTACATGACAAGTGGGGAGAGCACATGGTAAGTGGGAGGAGTACAAGCCAGGTGGCAGGTGTACTTGGCAAGTGGGGAGAGCACATGGTAAGTGGGAGTAGTACAAGCCAGGTGGCGAGTGTAGATGACAAGTGGAGAGAGCACATGGTAAGTGGAAGGAGTACAAGCCAGGTGGCGGGTGAACATGGCAAGTGGGGAGAGCACATGGTAAGTGGGAGGGGTATAAGCCACGTGGCGGGTGTACATGGCAAGTCGGGAGAGCACATGGTAAGTGGGAGGAGTTCAAGCCGGTGGCGAGTGTCCATGGCATGCAGGGAGAACACATGGTAAGTGGGAGTAGTACAAACCAGGTGGCGGGTGCAGAACGCAAGTTGGGAGAACACATGGCAAGTGGGAGGAGTACAAGCCAGGAGGCGATTGCAAATGGCAAGTGGGGAGAACACAAGGTAAGTGGGAGGAGTACAAGCCAGGTGGCGAGTGTACATGGCAAGTGGGGAGAGCACCTGGTAAGTGGGAGGAGTACATGCCAGGTGGCGAGTGTACATGGCAAGTGGGGAGAGCACATGGTAAGTGGGAGGAGTACAAGCCAGGTGGCGAGTGTACATGGCAAGTGGGGTAGAACACGTGGTAAGTGGGAGGAGGACAAGCCAGGTGACGAGTGTACATGGCAAGTGGGGAGAGCACATGTTATGTGGGAGGAGTACAAGCCATGTGGCGAGTGTAGATGGCAAGTGGAGAGAGCACGTGGTAAGTGGGAGGAGGACAAGCCAGGTGACGAGTGTACATGGCAAGTGGGGAGAGCACATGGTAAGTGGGAGGAGTAAAAGCCAGGTGGCGAGTGTATATGGCAAGTTGGGAGAGCACATGGTAAGTGGGAGGAGTACAAGGCAGTTGGCGAGTGTACATGGCAAGTGCGGAGAGCACATGGTAAGTGGGAGGAGTACAAGCCAGGTGGCGAGTGTACATGGCAAGTGGGGAGAGCACATGGTAAGTGGGAGGAGTACAAGCCAGGTGGCGGGTGCACATGACAAGTGGGGAGAGCACATGGTAAGTGGGAGGAGTACAAGCCAGGTGGCAGGTGTACATGGCAAGTGGGGAGAGCACATGGTAAGTGGGAGGAGTACAAGCCAGGTGGCGAGTGTAGATGACAAGTGGAGAGAGCACATGGTAAGTGGAAGGAGTACAAGCCAGGTGGCGGGTGAACATGGCAAGTGGGGAGAGCACATGGTAAGTTGGAGGAGTACAAGCCACGTGGCGGGTGTACATGGCAAGTGGGGAGAGCACATGGTGAGTGGGAGGAGTTCAAGCCGGTGGCGAGTGTCCATGGCATGCAGGGAGAACACATGGCAAGTGGGAGGAGTACAAACCAGGTGGCAGGTGCAGAACGCAAGTTGGGAGAACACATGGCAAGTTGGAGGAGTACAAGCCAGGAGGCGATTGTAAATGGCAAGTGGGGAGAACACATGGTAAGTGGGAGGAGTACAAGCCAGGTGGCGAGTGTACATGGCAAGTGGGGAGAGCACCTGGTAAGTGGGAGGAGTACAAGCCAGGTGGCGAGTGTACATGGCAAGTGGGGAGAGCATATGGCACGTGGGAGGAGTACAAGCCAGGTGGCGAGTGTACATGGCAAGTGGGGAGAGCACCTGGTAAGTGGGAGGAGTACAAGCCAGGTGGCGAGTGTACATGGCAAGTGGGGAGAGCATATGGCACGTGGGAGGAGTACAAGCCAGGTGGCGAGTGTACATGGCAAGTGGAGAGAGCGCCTGGTAAGTGGGAGGAGTACAAGCCAGGTGGCGAGTGTACATGGCAAGTGGGGAGAGCACATGGCAAGTGGGAGGAGTACAAGCCAGGTGGCGAGTGTACATGGCAAGTGGGGAGAGCACATGGTAAGTGGGAGGAGCACAAGCCAGGTGGCGAGTGTAGATGGCAAGTGGAGAGAGTACGTGGTAAGTTGGAGGAGGACAAGCCAGGTGGCGAGTGTAGATGGCAAGTGGAGAGAGTACGTGGTAAGTGGGAGGAGGACAAGCCAAGTGGCGAGTGTACATGGCAAGTGGGGAGAGCACATGGTAAGTGGGAGGAGCACAAGCCAAGTGGCGAGTGTAGATGGCAAGTGGAGACATCACGTGGTAAGTGGGAGGAGGACAAGCCAGGTGACGAGTGTACATGGCAAGTGGGGAGAGCACATGGTAAGTGAGAGGAGTACAAACCAGGTGGCGAGTGTAGATGGCAAGTGGAGAGAGCACGTGGTAAGTGGTAGGAGTACAAGCCAGGTGGCGAGTGTAGATGGCAAGTGGAGAGAGCACGTGGTAAGTGGGAGGAGTACAAACCAGGTGGCGGGTGCAGAAATCAAGTTGAGAGAACACATGGCAAGTGGGAGGAGTACAAGCCAGGTGGCGAGTGTACATGGCAAGTGGAGAGAGCACATGGTAAGTGAGAGGAGTACAAACCAGGTGGCGAGTGTAGATGGCAAGTGGAGAGAGCACGTGGTAAGTGGTAGGAGTACAAGCCAGGTGGCGAGTGTAGATGACAAGTGGAGAGAGCACGTGGTAAGTGGGACGAGGACAAGCCAGGTGACGAGTGTACATGGCAAGTGGGGAGAGCACATGGTAAGTGGGAGGAGTACAAGCCAGGTGGCGAGTGTACATGGCAAGTGGGGAGAGCACATAGTAAGTGGAAGGAGTACATGCCAGGTGGCGAGTGTACATGACAAGTGGGGAGAGCACATGGTAAGTGGGAGGAGTACAAGCCAGGTGGCGATTGTACATGGCAACTCGGGAGAGCACGTGGTAAATGGAAGGAGTACATGCCAGGTGGCGAGTGTACATGACAAGTGGGGAGAGCACATGGTAAGTGGGAGGAGTACAAGCCAGGTGGCGAGTGTTCATGGCAAGTGGGGAGAGCACGTGGTAAGTGGTAGGAGTACAAGCCAGGTGGCGAGTGTAGATGACAAGTGGAGAGAGCACGTGGTAAGTGGGAGGAGGACAAGCCAGGTGATGAGTGTACATGGCAAGTGGGGAGAGCACATGGTAAGTGGGAGGAGTACAAGCCAGGTGGCGAGTGTACCTGGCAAGTGGGGAGAGCACATGGTAAGTGGAAGGAGTACATGCCAGGTGGCGAGTGTACATGACAAGTGGGGAGAGCACATGGTAAGTGGGAGGAGTACAAGCCAGGTGGCGAGTGTACATGGCAAGTGGGGAGAGCACATGGTAAATGGAAGGAGTACATGCCAGGTGGCGAGTGTACATGACAAGTGGGGAGAGCACATGGTAAGTGGGAGGAGTACAAGCCAGGTGGCGAGTGTACATGGCAAGTGGGGAGAGCACATGGTAAGTGGGAGGAGTACAAGCCAGGTGGCGAGTGTACATGGCAAGTGGGGGAGAACACGTGGTAAGTGGGAGGAGTACAAGCCAGGAGGCGATTGTAAATGGCAAGTGGGGAGAACACATGGTAAGTGGGAGGAGTACAAGCCAGGTGGCGAGTGTACATGGCAAGTGGGGAGAGCACCTGGTAAGTGGGAGGAGTACAAGTCAGGTGGCGAGTGTACATGGCAAGTGGGGAGAGCACATGGTAAGTGGGAGGTGTACAAGCCACGTGGCGGGTGTACATGGCAAGTGGGGAGAGCACATGGTAAGTGGGAGGAGTACAAGCCACGTGGCGGGTGTACATGGCAAGTGGGGAGAGCACATGGTAAGTGGGAGGAGTACAAGCCACGTGGCGGGTGTACATGGCAAGTGGGAAGAGCACATGGTAAGTGGGAGGAGCACAAGCCAGGTGGCGAGTGTACATGGCAAGTGGAGAAAACACATAGTAAGTGGGAAGGAGTACAAGCCAGGTGGCGAGTGTACATGGCAAGTGGGGAGAGCACATGGTAAGTGAGAGGAGTACAAACCAGGTGGCAAGTGGAGAGAGCACGTGGTAAGTGGGAGGAGGACAACCAGGTGACGAGTGTACATGGCAAGTGGGGAGAGCACATAGTAAGTGGAAGGAGTACATGCCAGGTGGCGAGTGTACATGGCAAGTGGGGAGAGCACATGGTAAGTGGGAGGAGTACAAGCCAGGTGGCGAGTGTACATGGCAAGTGGGGGAGAGCACATGGTAAGTGAGAGGAGTACAAACCAGGTGGCGAGTGTAGATGGCAAGTGGAGAGAGCACATGGTAAGTGGGAGGAGTACAAGCCAGGTGGCGAGTGTAGATGGCAAGTGGAGACAGCACGTGGTAAGTGGGAGGAGGACAAGCCAGGTGACGAGTGTACATGGCAAGTGGGGAGAGCACATGTTATGTGGGAGGAGTACAAGCCAGGTGGCGAGTGTACATGGCAAGTGGGGAGAGCACATAGTAAGTGGAAGGAGTACATGCCAGGTGGCGAGTGTACATGGCAAGTGGGGAGAGCACATGGTAAGTGGGAGGAGTACAAGCCAGGTGGCGAGTGTACATGGCAAGTGGGGGAGAACACGTGGTAAGTGGGAGGAGTACAAGCCAGGTGGCGAGTGTACATGGCAAGTGGCGAGAGGACATGGTAAGTGGGAGGAGTACAAGCCAGGTTGCGAGTGTACATGGCAAGTGGGGAGAGCACATGGTAAGTGGGAGGAGTACAAGCCTGGTGGCGAGTGTACATGGCAAGTGGGGAGAGCACATGGTAAGTGGGAGGAGTACAAGCCAGATGGCGAGTGTACATGGCAGGTGGGGAGAACACATGGTAAGTGGGAGGAGTACAAGCCAGGTGGCGAGTGTACATGGCAAGTGGGGAGAGCACATGGTAAGTGGAAGGAGTACAAGCCAGGTGGCGAATGAACATGGCAAGTGGGGAGAGCACATGGTAAGTGGGAGGAGTACAAGCTTGTTGGTGAGTGTACATGGCAAGTGGGGAGAACACATGGTAAGTGGGAGGAGTACAAGCCAGGTGGCGAATATACATGGCAAGTGGGGAGAGCACATGGTAAGTGGGAGGAGTACAAGCCAGGTGGCGGGTGTACATGGCAAGCGGGGAGACCACATGGTAAGTGGGAGGAGGACAAGCCAGGTGGCGAGTGTACAGGGCAAGTGGGGAGAACACATGGTAAGTGGGAGGAGTACAAGCCAGGTGGCGAGTGTACCTGACAAGTGGTGAGAGCACATGGTTAGTGGGAGGAGTAAAGGCCAGGTGGCGAGTGTATATGGCAAGTTGGGAGAGCACATGGTAAGTGGGAGGAGTGCAAGCCAGGTGGCGAGTGTACCTGACAAGTGGGGAGAGAACATGGTTAGTGGGAGGAGTACAGGCCAGGTGGCGAGTGTACATGGCAAGTTGGGAGAGCACCTGGTAAGTGGGAGGAGTACAAGCCGGGTGGCGAGTGTAGATGGCAACTTGGGAGAGGACATGGTTAGTGGGAGGAGTACAGGCCAGATTGCGAGTGTACATGGCAAGTGGGAGCGCACATGGTAAGTGGGAGGAGTACAAGCCGGGTGGCGAGTGTACATGGCAAGTGGGGAGAGCACATGGTAAGTGGGAGGAGTACAAGCCGGTTGGCGAGTGTACATGGCAAGTGGGGAGAGCACACGGTAAGTGGGAGGAGTACAAGCCAGGTGGCGAGTGTACAAACCAGGTGGCGAGTGTACATGGCAAGTGGAGAGAGCCCATGGTAAATGAGAGGAGTACAAGCCAGGTGGCGAGTGTAGATGGCAAGTGGAGAGAGCACGTGGTAAGTGGGAGGAGGACAAGCCAGGTGACGAGTGTACATGGCAAGTGGGCAGAACACATGGTAAGTGGAAGGAGTACATGCCAGGTGGCGAGTGTACATGACAAGTGGGGAGAGCACATGGTAAGTGGGAGGAGTACAAGCCAGGTGGCGAGTGTACATGGCAAGTGGGGAGAGCACATGGTAAGTGGGAGGAGTACAACCCAGGTGGCGAGTGTACATGGCAAATGGGGAGAGCACATGGTAAGTGGGAGGAGTACAAGCCGGGTGATGAGTGTAAATGACAAGCGGGGAGAGCACATGGTTAGAGTGGGAAGTGTACACGACAAGTAAGAGGTCTAGAAGACAAGTGGGAAATACACATTGCTGCGTGTTGTGTACAAGCCAGGTGTGAAGCATACATGACATTGGGAAGTGTTCATGGTAAGTGGAAGGTGAACTTGCAGAATCATATTTTCCCAGAAAAATCCAATTTTCGTGAAGTGATTGCATTTCCTAGCCGTAATTTCATTACTAAAATAAATGGTAATTCTTTGTCATCCTAAATCCCTCCGAAACATGACCAAATGCTTTGAAATGTTTAATTCCTGGGTACTCGATTTTGCCTTGACAGTCTACCAGTAAGTGATGGAATCGATGTACGCGAATATAGGATACACCCTGCATAAAATCTCCTTTTGTGTGAAATGTGCAACAATTGAGCCAACTGATCGGATGATACATGTGATTGTTTTCATTCTTGGAGAATTGACATATTCTTGCTCAATATTCAAGGACACCCGACCTTTGTTGACAATGTATTCCTCCTAAAATCACAAAACCCTACCCCCAGAGTAATGGAATGCCCCTGGAATCATAATGCTGATTGTGCACTGTGAATCTGGAGTGATCAAAGTCAAATTTCGCAATACTGTCAATATACGTTTTTTTTATAACCCTGTTCAGTAGGGGTCAAGAAAGGCGGGGCTGTCTCGATAATTGCATTGATCGCTGAGTGCAATCACGCTCAAGTCACATCCAAAATGGTGACAATTTAGGTATAAATTAGTATACAGGAATATCAGTATTTCGATGCATGTAACTTGATGTAGAATATTTATGACAGTTATCGGCACGAAACCCTCCATTACACTTTATCCCACTCGACATACATGGCACAGATTCATCACATGACTTCATACTCACGAGAACCGACACACACCGTCCAAGTCATGTAAACAACTCCACAAATGACGTCAGACAGAACACACCACCAATCACGACATTTCCAGACACCTAACCACGCCCACACAGACATTACATCACATTCAGCAAATCACATGAACTCCTGTTCCACGACGCGGGAAAAACCAGACACCGCATGGAAAAATCCCCGCGCTTTTCGGAGTCGAGTTTGAGAGATTTAGAGAATGAATACGTATCTCTTAAATATTGAAATTTTTTTAAAAAAGATATCTGTGATATACTGTTGAACTTGTCGGACTATTATTCGGACTATATAGGGAAGTTGCGTAGGTGGCCGTGATCGAGTCATCGGAATATTCATCCTAATAAACTTGGATGAATTGAATTCGGACTGGTTTGTGATACTTCAAGCACAACACTAACCGAGGCGACTTCTCACATGTTTTGGGCGTCGGGTCTCCCACCAGGCGCCACGATTACAAGGGGTCCTGAGGATTGGCCGGGCGAAAATCGTCTGGGACGGCTCTTGATGCAGCTCAGAGATGACAGACAGGGCTACCGCGAGGGCGATCGATCAGACGCAGGACAAAGTTCCGCACAACAGCCGCTGTCTAGAGACCCCTCCGTCGGCGCCAGACTGGCTGACGAGCTCATCTCACGAGTTCTTTCTGAAGAGCCAGCCTCCTGCAGTTCCCCAGAGCTTCTAGACAGAGCTGACAAGTTCCTCGACACAAGTGAACACCAGAAACGCTCAGAACCCTCAACCGATGATGACAAACCAACCCAGGTGAAAACGAAAACCTATTCGTCCAAGCCCATCAGTGTGAAAAGAAAACCAACCAGCCCTGTGAATATAAACGAAACCCCAGACAGCAGAAAACCTTCCAAGTCGATCAGATCTTTTTTCATGAAGAAGAGCCGTCCGATCCAGAGCGCAACGATCGATGCGCCAACATGATTAGCTGTAAACTCTGAGGCCCTGCACGTTTACGTTTGGACCATCGATGGACTGTTCTCTAATCTTACTGGTTTTTGTGCTACGTCTTATTATTGTTGGATCTTGTTGCAAAGTTATTTACTATCTGTGGTATATATCGAATTTACAAGTGTGCCAAATATGATGGCTGTTTGCTGTGATTTACTTCACCGTGACAGAACAAGTTGTTTGTGTGAAAACAAATACAAATGTATATCAAAAATGTCTCATGGTATCCCTTCATATATGAATATTGTATTGCTCATGTGTGGTGATATTGAGAGCAACCCTGGGCCGACTATGAACGACTGTAAATTACGTGATATATCAGTGTGTCATTTGAATGTGCAGAGCTTGCGAAAAAATCGTGAAAAATTTGAGCATATCAGATTGCAGCTATGTGTGAAGAATACGGTTCACTGGCCCGTATCAGGCCGAATGTCTGTGAGGTTGTGCTACAGACCAACAAGCCGGCAGTTCAATTCAAACTGTTTATTGTGGCGATAATGTCGATGATAACACTCACACCACAAACGGGGCCGCTCACACCTACGTCGGTGATTCCCAGTCGAATATCCTAAATATTATAGTCCTTTATATATATATGACAGTTTATACATCCACGTTATATCAGCTTTTATATTCCTTTTATGCGATTACGGCCGTTCTTCTGGTTACAATATACAATGCGACCGTTCACTTGGACATCTACTTCTCAACTGCGCAGATGACTGGGGCCGAGGGACCATGTGGCTGTGTAATTTCCCGCCAAGTGTAAGCGGTGTTGTGATAGGTTGAATGTGTGGTGCAATGCGCTGATGTCACCGGGAAAGTGGGTTTCCCCGGCTCGTGTCAATACTTGTAATGCCTGTATCTGTGCACGTGATGTGTGGAGTATGTGTGTCAAGTTCTATGTTTAGAAGTCAGTGCATGTGAAGGTCAAGGTCGAGTAAACGGGGCCGAGTGTACTGAGCTAGCGGGGCCGCAGGTGCGTGGTTTGACCTGTGTGTGTAACCATGACTACATGGAGTTTATGCTTGTGATCGTATAGTATGTACCTGTCCTGTATGTAAGTCATGTAGAATGAATGTTTGTTGTGGAAATGTGTAGTGCGCGGGAGGGACGGGAGTAACAGTCACTAAAATTACTACATAACACCCCTTCATTAATCCTACGCCCTCGGGATTACCCTCCCCGGACCCTACCGTCGCCAAAACTAAACAATAAAAAGCTAAGAAGTCCTAAAGGTCAAACCCAAAAACACACACACCCACACGCCGCGCGAAATGCGAAAACACTACATACAATAAAAATTCCTAACTGTCAAAATAAACGTCAGCAGTCAGTCCGTCAGCAGTCTCTACGATGATACATATACAAATACATGCACAACAATGACTGATGAAGAATGGAATGGAATGTATAAAGACAAAACTCCTCGACATTCTCTAGTAGAATGGAAAAAAATCACTCTTTAAAGTTCATTTCTGGAATAAAAATGGTGATTAAACTTAACTAAATTACATGTATAAAAACGAAATGCCATGACTAGGATAGAATATATATACAACTATTTACACAAATAAACCTGTGACCAGGATGGTCGGTCACCACTGGGCCGCATCAAAGGGGCCGAACAGTTCAGGGTCGACATTATTTCTCCTCCCGTTCACGCCTGCTGGCGGGAGGAGGCGGGGCCGCTGGCGATGCTTGTCGCATGAGTTGCAACTGCTCATCCGGGGGTAACCTCGGCAGGATGGACACTATTGTGGCCAAGAGTTCTCCCGGAATGGTCGGTGTGGTCGGGGTCGGCGGAGCTGTTGCTTCCGGAGTAGTTGGGGTCGATGCTGCTTGGAGCCGAGCGTTTTCCTGTTGGAGGTTAGCAACCCGATCCTCCAACTGAGTCACGCGAACTCGGAGCCAAAGGTTCTCCTCGGACAAGGTGTCCGGGAACGTGGGCTGGTGGCGCTCATGCAGAGCCCCCATCCCAAAGCCGACAGACAGGCCGTTATACTCTGCCTGTCTGATGTGGTGGTCCAGGGCCGTCAAGTACTCCCGACGTATCAGCCGTAAGTACTGGTGCGCCAAGTCGTCAGCGCGAGCGAGAGCCAGGGTCGGTAGATGCTCTTCCGGTTCTGACGGGAGAAGCAAGGGGTCGGCATTATGGGCGGCCTGTTCAAGGCGGGCCGACCAAAAGTCTTCATGGAACCCGAGGTAGTTCGGGAGCCGCTGGGCGTCCTCATCCCGTAGGAAGTCCGTGAGGTCGGGGTTCTGGCCGGGTAGCGCCTGCAGGCCGGGAAGCGATCGAGTCGCCAGACGTCTGCCGTGTTGCCGCAGAAATTGAAAGTCGGCCGCAAACTCGCCGGACCCATGAAACGGAAGACGCTCGTCGAGGTCCCTGTGGAGCGACTCAAGCTGCTCCGGGTCGTCCACTTGGAGTCGGGGCCGATCACTATCAGTGCCGCGTGTCGGGACGGAGCACAGAGGTTCCACTTCCTCCGTGAGGTACGGCGGGAGCGGGACGGGTTCCACCATCCGTCGTGAAGGCTCTGGTGAGGATTCCGGGGTCGAGAACTGTGTCGGGGACGCACGTACAGGAGATCCGGGTGCAATCTCCCTGAGTGGAGGCGGCCGATCTTCGGCTGGACTCTTTGGTTCAGGAGTCTCCTTGCCGGTTGATGACGATACCGGTGTGGTATTCAGGGGTCGACTCGGGAGTGGCGGATACTCCTCAGGTGGAGGGACCAATCCCTCACGGACTCGGTAGTCCGTGACGTTAGAGGCCGTGGGTCGCTCCACAACCATCCGCCTGGGTATAATATCCGAAGGTCGAGCTCTAGACGGGGTCGAAGATGTCACTGTGGTGACCGGTCGGGTTGTCGCTGGCGATGCCACTGTCGCGAACGAAGCCGTCGTGACAACTGCCGAGGCCGAAACACCGGTGGTCGTTGTCGGGACCTCCTCCGCCGTGCTCACCGATGTTGTCTGATAATTGATGGGCCGGACGAAGAAAATCGTGCTGGGTCGTCGAATTCGAACCCGCGTGTTCATGGTCTCAATGTCACTGACCCTGCGGGTAAGCCGAATCTCGTCTGCCGGAGTCGAAGCACGATTGTACTCTAGTCGACGGAGTACCTGTTGCACTTCCGGGGCCGAGTTGGGCGGATATTGCTCAAAGAGCTCTGGCGCCATGTGCCAAATGCCGAATGTCAGGACTGTGTTAACATCCCTCCTGAAGATCGGGATGTTAGCCGGAACTCTTGGGGGTCGATAATTCGGGTTCGGCTGCATGTCGACTCTGCAGCGTAGCGCGAACCTGACGAGCATGGGGCCGGATGCCGATAGTCGTCCCTCCTGGTAGAACGGAAACGACGTCACGTGTTGCGGGGTCGCTTGGGACAGGTGCCGGAACATCTCCTCCTGGGCCAATGTCCGGAAGCCGTCGCGGGCCGGGCACACGAAGTAGCGTAAGAACGGAAAGTGGTACGCTAGTACGTGCGCGTCGAGACTCTGGGCCGTCCGGAAAGGTCCGCGTCGTGGCACGGAGGACCACTGTCGCTCTCCTGCTCCTTCCTCTTCGCCGATGCAGAAAGGGCACTCGTAGCGACCGTCTCCACGCTGTAGCGGAGCCAACGTGAGGAGGTTTCCCTCCGACAGGGTCGACTGTTCATCGAAGTTGTGGATATGGCCGTATCCAGCGCTCCGATTCCGTTTGCTGAGTGGAACCTTGTTCCAGTCTATGGGCCGAGTTCCGTAAGGCGTCACGGGAGGTGGCACCAATTCCATCAATTCCGCCACTTGCCGACGGAAAGTCGAGGTCGGGGCCGGAACAGCAGATCCGCCACTAGAGCGCGACGAACTGCTAGAGGTCGATCGGGCTCCCGCTCCATGTTTCTTCTTAAAAGAAGTATAAGTTCTCTTGTTTGGAGAACGGGAGGCCGCAGGTCGTGCTACCGCTGAACTGGAAGCGGGTGAAGTCGGGGCCGGAGCGATCGGGGCGATCACCTGATTTGCTGGGTCGGGTTGGCGGCTCGCTGTGGCGACTCGTTGAGCCTCTTGGGCCGCTTGTCGTGCCTCAATCGCACGCTGGACGATACTTCCGCCCTCCTCGAGTCGGCGGAAGCGTTCGGGGTCGATATTAAAAATGTCGTCCGGAGTCGGGCTCGGTGTATGGCGCTCTCCTCGTTGCGCCAGCTTGTTCCGGGCCGTTTTGGGTCGCGCTCCCTTCTCCGATCCACTTGCCGTGTCACTGAGCGTGACTGGATCGCGCTGCTCAGGCTGCGAGTCGGGGCCGGACGAAGCTTCGTTGTCGGGGACCACTATAGGATGATCCGATTCATCCCCGGTGTCGATTACTTGGACGGTGATGTTATCGCCGTCCAACTTGTCTGTGCGGGGCCGATTATCACCTGGGTTGTTATTTTCCCGGTCGTCTCCGGGTTTGTCAGCCATGCTGACGGGCCGAAATCAAGCCGAAGTACTTCCCAAGTACTGACTAGGCTGGTTGTAACAAAGTCCGGATTTCTTCAAAACCAGCCTAGTTCAAATGCCGATACTCAAAGCCGAATTAACTCCAAAGTCTTGTGACCAGGATTTATACAATGTCACAGTTTATAGGCCGATAATTATTATTTGATTAGCACAGTTTCTGTATCACTAGTCTGTATTCTGGTATCCGAAACTTCAAGACCGTCTTTCTCCTTCAAAGTCTCAGGCACAAGTGACCTGATTGCCGCTAATCTTCAATGCCGTACACAAAGATGCTGACAGCATCTCGATTCTTAGAACTGGGCCGGGGGGCGCTCTCTATCTGTATAGAAAACGTCTTTACGCTATGTATCATTGTTCCAAGCGTACACACAGCAAGGCGGGGCCGTCGTCAAGGAAACGCAGAGCGATCCTTCTCTGACCTCTTGGGTCAGTCCATTACGACAGTAGGGGTGTTCTCACACTGTCCAGATTTCCGTATGTCCATCTGCCGTCCCCTGGATAACTCGTTCCGAATCATTGTCTATTTATACTAGTCGACTGTTCGAGTTACTGGGCTCTTTTTGCCCGACGACTCACTATTGTCTTTAGCAGTGGAGACTTCATGTAGGTGCTGTAAACAGCTAAAATGTTTATTTGCGCTCGTGCGTACCTTGTGAACTAAACAGCTTATCATTCCTTTTCCCACAAGTTAGCGCACAATAAACTACGGGGTCGAATTGCTGTTTCACAGACGACACACAGTTATTAAAGGCTGAGATATGAATATCAATCACTCACAGGGGTGGACATCGTTCCATTCATTTTCAGCCAGTTCGCAAGACGACGGGGCCGCTATATTGTAGGGGGTCGAATTTGCAATGAACTGGGTCGGTCACACCGCGGCGCTTTGAATATTTGGGTGATGAATTTGGTGACAGGCCGCATCTTGGCATGATAGCTATGTAGTGACTGGTTCCCGTACCACTGGGCCGTTCCTCCGAATATTACATGGAGTGAGTAGAGGCTCTGTCGACGCATACTCCGGAACGAATCACACTATCACCTCTTCGACAACTGAGTGGCCTTACTCACGGTGTGACTGGTATTTATCCTCTTCGGCTGGCACATGGATTGAAGCTTTACATGATAATCTTAGTCATTGCGTAACATACGCCTTGATCAATGGTACATGTTATACGGGGTCGAAACATATATCATAATGCAACCAATTTTTCACCAGCATCATAATTATAATATCATATCTAGTGTGTATATATCGAATTTGCCTCACTGACATCTTGTACATGTTAAATGCATATATTGTTATTGTAATATAATATATTATTATTGTGAATGACATGATATCATAGTCCATTAGACATGCATAATTCATCATCAATGATATCAATCAGATAACAAGGCCGGGGTTATCTGTATCGGGCCGGTCTGCGTGCGTTGCGTCTGGGTCGATTTGGTCGTGCAGGCGGGGGCGTAGCCTCGCTTGTCTCAGGGTCGGAAGATACCACAGGCTTTTGCCTGCGCGTCTTGCGTGCCGGTTTTGGAGTGTCGGAACTTGATCTACGTGATCTTTTCCGTTGCCGATGTCGACTTGAGCCGGATGAGGTCGGAGATCGCGATTGACGATCCTGGGTCGTTGGCGAATCAGACTCAGCTGTTTGGTCTGAATCGGTATGTCGATCTTGGACTGTTACCTCCCAAGGGTAATAGAACTCCTTGAGAAGTCCCATGGGGTCGGGTGACTGTTCTGGGTCGGAGTGACTTGACGACGTTGTGGGTCATACAGGGTCGGAGTAGATGTGGGCCGCTTGGTTGTCACCTTCGTATGGCTTGAGCACATCCAGATGAACAACACGAGTGTTCCGAGGGTTGGAAACCAGGGCGATTCGGTAATCCACCTCAGTTACACGGTCGATGATCCTCCAGGGACCAGTCCAGGGCCGAGCGAACTTATTATTCTGCGTGAGTGGCAGATAATAATACCGGACCAGTTCGCCTGGTTGAAACTGGGGTCGTGGTTTCGCGTGGGCGTCATAACCCATCTTTTGCCGAATTGCCGCTTTCTCGAGATGGTCTTGGGCGAAACCGTGGGCCGTCCTGATGGCTTGCCGCAAATACTCCACATACTCCGGACCACACGGAGGTAGAGGCTCAGGGTCGTAGGTCGGAAACATGAGGTCGACTGGCAAGTTACACTCATGTCCATACACCATCAGATGCGGGGTGCATCCCGTGGACGAGTGTACTGAGGTTCGATAGGCCATTAACACATATGGCAGGTGCAAGTCCCAATCGTTTGCACGATCGCTGACGAACGCACTCAGCATGTTGAGCAATGTCCTGTTGAATCGCTCAACTTGGCCATCGCTCTGGGGTCGGTATGGGGTCGTACGAATCTTCTTAGCGCCCAGTAGACGCACAACATGCCGGAACAGGGACGACTCAAACTCAGTACCTTGATCGCTATGGACCGCTTTGGGGACACCGTGGTAGACTATCCACCGATTCACCAGGGTGTCGGCAACATTTTTGGCCGTATGTCGCCGTAGCGGAAAAGCGTCAGTGTACTTCGTAAAGTAGTCCGACACGACTAGTACATACCGATAGCCTCTTCCCGTGACCTTGTGGGTGTCGAGGATGTCCATCGCTATTCTGTCGAACGGCGCTCCTGTCGGTAGCTGTGTCAGGGGCGATCTTTTTGGGGCCGGTTTACCCTTGCGGGTCACACATTGCGGGCAGCGGGCACACCAGCGGGCGACGTCCAGCGCCAAGCCGGGCCAGTAGAATCGGCGCCTGACTCTCTCGATGGTACGCTGTATGCCGAGATGTCCGACAATCTTGAGGTCGTGTAGTTGGTGCAGAACTTGTGTCATGAGTGCTACGGGGAGCACGGTTTGCACCACGGGCCGTCCAGCAGGGTCGGGTTTTATATGTCGAACCAGCACTCCGCCTTGTAACGCCAGGAGGTTCCAGCGAGAAACAAGTGTCTTTACCTCCTCTCCTTGGCGGGCGACTTCTCGTGAGTCAGGCTTGGTGCCGGCTAGTATCCATTGCCGCACTTTTCCGACGCTGGGGTCGGCTTGCTGTGCCGCGACAATGTCCTGGGTCGAATAGTCCGAAAGCCACTTTTGTCCATCAAGTGTGGCGTCCAAAGCACGGACTCGAACAACTTGGCGTGCCGAAACTAGCTGGGGCAAGACCGGTGATGTTATCGAATCACTGTCCAGGAGGTCTGCCCTTGTCTGGGTCGGAACAACAGTTATCCGACGAACTGGAAGTTCTCCGGAACTTGTTTCTGGGTCGGTCGGAGGTGTGACGAGTCGTCCGGGACAGTCTTGGTGTTTGCAACTGTGGCACCGTGACAAGCCGTCGGCGTTACCGTGTAGTTTTCCGGGTCGATGCTCTATCCGAAAGTCATACTGCTGTAGCTTGGCGAGCCACCTGGCGAGCATGCCGTCGGCGTCGCTGTAGTTTTTCAACCACCTCAGCGAGCTATGGTCGGTCCGGAGGAGGAATTTCCTACCCCAGAGGTAGTGCCGATAGTGTTGCACCATCTCAACTACTGCCAGTAGTTCCCGATAGGTGGTGCAATAGTTCCGCTGGGTCCGGGAAAGGGTCTTGCTGGCGAACCCGATGGGGATCTCCTTCCCGTTAACCCTTTGCGAGAGGGCTCCTCCCACAGCAAAGCCGCTTGCATCCGTGTCGAGGATGAAGTAGTCCTCCGGATTCTGGGTCGGATGAGCGAGCTTGGGCGCCTTGATGAGGGCGTCGCGGAGTCGCTGGAAAGCTCGTCGCTGGGCCGGTCCCCAAGTGAAGTGGCATTCACCTCGGGTAAGCGCTACGAGAGGTTCAGCGATCTCAGCGTAGTCCTTGATGAATCGCCTGTGGTAGTTGGCGAAACCGAGGAAAGCCCTGACGTCGGTGATCTCGCACGGGGTCGGCCATTCTCTGATGGCTTTAACTTTGTTGGGGTCGACTCGGATTCCTTGGCCGCTCACTATGAACCCTAAGTACAAGAATTCCCGTTGGAACAACTCACACTTCTTGGGCTGTAGTTTCAGGCCTGCCGATCTGATCCGATCCAGGACCGCTTCCAGGTTTGCGAGTGCCTGATCGAATGTTCTGCCGTAAGCTCACGTCGTCGAGATAGCACATACACCGGGTCCACAAGTAACCACGGAGTATGGTCTCCATAAGCCGTTCGAAGGTTGCCGGGGCGTTGCTAAGGCCGAATGGCATGACCTTAAACTGATAGAGTCCCTTCCTTGTGGCGAAGGCAGTCTTCGGTCTGTCGCTTGGGTCGACTTCGACCTGCCAGTAGCCGGAGGCCAGGTCTAGGGCCGAGAAGTAGTTGGCGCCTGCCAGGGCGTCATGAGTGTCCTGAATGTTGGGCAAGGGATACGAGTCCTTGCGGGTGACGTCATTCAGGAGCCGATAGTCGACACAGAAGCGTACTTGTCCGTTCTTCTTCCGCACGAGCACTACCTGTGCGCTCCAGGGCGAATCTGACGGCTCAATACACCCCAAGCGGAGCATCTTGTCGATCTCCTCGTCGATGATGCTTTGCTGCGCCTGAGGGACGCGTCGCTGTCGTTGTCGAATTGGGGCCGAATTGCCGGTGTCGATTCTATGCTGGACGACTTGGGTCCGTCCCAGTTGGCCGTCTGGGTGCATAAATGTGTCCTGGTATTGGTGAACCAGGTTGGCGCAACGCCGATGTTGTTCCGGCGCTAGTCCGGCGCGATCCACCATTTCTTGTAGATGTGGCGGTAGGTCGCGGTAATGACTGGCGTCTACCGTGGCCGGGTCGGGCTCCTCTCCGGGTCGTGGCAGAGCTCCGACGACACTTTCGACAGGGCTTGCTATGGCGACAGGGTCGGAACGGGTGAGCGTAATGCCGGTATCTGCTGTATTGACTACCGACACCTTCACGCACTGCCGATTCAGGGTCGTAAGTGTTCTCCCCATGATGAGGTCGGTTTCCTCGGGAAAGGTCGTAAGTGGCTGGACTATCCTCGGGTGTTGTCGAACTCGGACTCGGGAAGTCGGGACCAGCTCCACTATTGCTTCGCTGCGTGCGGGGACGGTGACAGCTCGTCGCACGGCCATTCTGACAACATTGGCCTCAATGTCTTTATGTGCGAACAGGATTTCTTTGTGTACCGGTATCGTCCCTTCACCGTAATTCACTACAGTGTGAGCTTGCCGAAAAAAGTTCATGCCGAGAATCATGTCGTCATGTATGTCAGCCACACAAAAGGTTACGACCATATGGTTGGTTCCGACCTGTATTGAAAGGTCGATCAGTCCATCGATCGGGCTCGACTGTCCGGTGACGTCACGAATAATAGCCGAAGTAGACCGCAAATGTCGCTGGTCAGCGGGGACGTGACGTAGCTGATCGCGTCGGAGCAGGGAGATCTGCGCTCCGGAGTCGAGTACAGCCTTTATCGTCTTGTTTCCGACGTGTACCGGCAACTTCCAGCATTTGTGATTGGTGGCGCTGGAGTTGTTGATGACAGCCGGAATTTCGGGGTCGTCTAGCGGTGGCCGGAAGAGTGTGTGAAGAGGCGGCAGTTTGGATTCCGGTCCACTCGGAAAAGGGTAGAATCCTCCGTCGTCGGAGATCCACTCAATCTCGGACATGCTGTCCGTTCCGGTGCCGTTGGCGGTCGGGGGTGACACCCCTTCAGGACGACGGTTTCCACGTGGTGGTCGCTGTGGCCGCGGTGCGGACACCCCTTCATGAAAAGAGGCCGATTTCGGGGTCGGAGCTTGACATTTTGTACACACCCCTTCAAGGAGCTGAGGTGTGGGCTGGGCCGGCTGCGGGGTCGTTATTGGTGTCGTTACCGGTACAGTAGTCGTGACAACCGCAGATGTGGAGCGGGGAACGTTGTCCTGTTGTCTGGAAGGTCCTTGCTCCTCAGCACCTTCCCCTACTGGTTTGACGACGGGGTCGGAGGTGTTGGTGGGGCCGGTTTGGTTTGGTTACCGGTTTGGTTAGGTACTGACAACACTTGAGCTGTCCTTCTGTCAGTACCGGGACCATTAGGCCGAAATGCTAGCGGTTTCATGCCGTTACGTACTAGCACATCCTTAAGCCGAAAGCACCGCATCCAGCGATGGCCGGGCTTCTTGCAAGAGAAGCAAACCATGGGTCGTCCGGGTTGCGGGGGTCGATCACCTTTCATCGGGGCCGTTGTTCGCAGGACAGAAAAGATAGCCGTTTCCTCGCATAGTCCATTCTCGTCACTAAGGACGCACTGGAAAGCTTCAGCCACCCACTCGCGTGAGCTGGTCGGCACTGAGTGTTCGTCGCAACCTTGTAGGCCGGTAGTGTCACTGTCTGCGGGGTCGTAGTAGGCCGCAATTTGCTCTGGGGTTAGTGTTTCCCCCTGAGTAACTTGTCCCATGGCACAGGACAGTTATTCATTGACAGGGTCGTCTTCCGCGTATCCGCTTGCGGAAATGTCAGCACGTCGTGTGCCTCGATGTCGATCTCTGGCTGTCCTCTGCTGACGACTCTCTACCTTGAGAACGGCCGTCAGTGCCTCACTGTAACTGTTAAAAGTGAGGGCACACAGTTTATCGGCAATGGGGTCGGGTTGGCCGTTCACGAATTGTGCAATTACAGTTCGTTGCCGCGACGTTGGCGTAACGTCATCGAACACTTGCTCCGCCAGGGCTTGGAGTCGCTCCATGTAGTGTTCCGCGTCCTCTTTTCGTTCCCGCTTGAGGAACGGGAAATCGTCCCGTTTGGACTGTCGACGGGGCTCGGGTTCCCAGCCCTCTAGGAGCGACGGAACTCTCCCCAGGGAGTCGCGACCGGGATATTTAGAGCTAGCACTTCAGCGCGGCCGCGTAGCGTGCTCCGGAAGGTCGTCGTCTTGTTGAGGTCGGAGTAAGTGAAAGCCGCAGTAAACTGTTCGAAACTCCGAACGTACTGAGTGAGATTGCCCTCCTTGAAGGTCGCACGCCATTGAGCCATTTTAGCCGTAGCCAACGTTTGGGGCTCAGACGTGAGTCTCTGTGGCGTGGGCGTGTCAACACTCACCGCAACTGGTGTAGTCGCTGCAGTGGCCGTCGGAGTCGGAACAGCCGAAGTCGCCGGAGCCGTCGTATCTGGGCCGATCGGGGTCGCGTTAGCGGGGGCGGTCGGTGCTGTCGTCGCGGAGACGGCGAGCGATGCGGCGGGTGGTGCCGTCGTGTGACTGGGGTCGTGTGGTGCTTGTGCAGCGGGGGCCGGGACCATTAGGCCGAAATGCTAGCGGTTTCATGCCGTTACGTACTAGCACATCCTTAAGCCGAAAGCACCGCATCCAGCGATGGCCGGGCTTCTTGCAAAAGAAGCAAACCATGGGTCGTCCGGGTTGCGGGGGTCGATCACCTTTCATCGGGGCCGTTGTTCGCAGGACAGAAAAGATAGCCGTTTCCTCGCATAGTCCATTCTCGTCACTAAGGACGCACTGGAAAGCTTCAGCCACCCACTCGCGTGAGCTGGTCGGCACTGAGTGTTCGTCGCAACCTTGTAGGCCGGTAGTGTCACTGTCTGCGGGGTCGTAGTAGGCCGCAATTTGCTCTGGGGTTAGTGTTTCCCCCTGAGTAACTTGTCCCATGGCACAGGACAGTTATTCATTGACAGGGTCGTCTTCCGCGTATCCGCTTGCGGAAATGTCAGCACGTCGTGTGCCTCGATGTCGATCTCTGGCTGTCCTCTGCTGACGACTCTCTACCTTGAGAACGGCCGTCAGTGCCTCACTGTAACTGTTAAAAGTGAGGGCACACAGTTTATCGGCAATGGGGTCGGGTTGGCCGTTCACGAATTGTGCAATTACAGTTCGTTGCCGCGACGTTGGCGTAACGTCATCGAACACTTGCTCCGCCAGGGCTTGGAGTCGCTCCATGTAGTGTTCCGCGTCCTCTTTTCGTTCCCGCTTGAGGAACGGGAAATCGTCCCGTTTGGACTGTCGACGGGGCTCGGGTTCCCAGCCCTCTAGGAGCGACGGAACTCTCCCCAGGGAGTCGCGACCGGGATATTTAGAGCTAGCACTTCAGCGCGGCCGCGTAGCGTGCTCCGGAAGGTCGTCGTCTTGTTGAGGTCGGAGTAAGTGAAAGCCGCAGTAAACTGTTCGAAACTCCGAACGTACTGAGTGAGATTGCCCTCCTTGAAGGTCGCACGCCATTGAGCCATTTTAGCCGTAGCCAACGTTTGGGGCTCAGACGTGAGTCTCTGTGGCGTGGGCGTGTCAACACTCACCGCAACTGGTGTAGTCGCTGCAGTGGCCGTCGGAGTCGGAACAGCCGAAGTCGCCGGAGCCGTCGTATCTGGGCCGATCGGGGTCGCGTTAGCGGGGTCGGTCGGTGCTGTCGTCGCGGAGACGGCGAGCGATGCGGCGGGTGGTGCCGTCGTGTGACTGGGGTCGTGTGGTGCTTGTGCAGCGGGGGCCGGTTGACTGTATGGAGGCGTCACCCATGGTATCCCGACTGAGGGTGGGAATACAGCCGGTGGTGGATATCGGTATACCGATCCATCTGGGCATACACCATGGTACACTAATCCGGGTTGTGCACCATGATAGCCGGTGTCAGCTATCACGCTGGGAACGCCACCATATCCAGGCGGTGGGTTCGCGTAGCCGACATGCGGTGAATAGTATCCGACAGCTACTCCATTTGGAACACCGCTTGTTGCGCCAGGGTATCCGACTGGCGGTACACCATATCCGTTGATGTTTCCGACTGATTGTGAGATCGGAGGTCCGATCATTGGCACAACACTTTCTGCCGGAGCAGACACAACTTGATCTTGCGACGGATCGAAGCGCGGTTGTTCTCCGGTAGTCGGCGATGGTCGGTGCGCGGTCGGCGCGGGAGCGCGTATGTCGGAAGTCGGCGTGTCGGGGTCGTAGGGTCGGCGACTTGATGTCGAGGGTGCTTGTCGGGGTCGCGCTTGTCGCATGGTGGCGCGAGATTCCGTCATCGTGTCGCTGGGTCGTTGTTGTCGTAGAGGCGTCGCGATCCGGGTAGCGGTCGTCGCCAGGATGTCTTCGGATGTCGCTCCCGTCTGACTGGGTCGTGTGTACTCTACCACCGTAGGCTCGGTCGGTATGCGTGAGTACATTTCTGGCGCGGGGTCGTGTTGTCTCGGCGTCATGGACGGCGCCAGGGGTCGATTGGCCGAATAAGCGTTCGGCGGGGTCGATTCCGGAACATTGTCAGACTGACAAACCCACTGTCGTATCCGAGAGTTACTTGGTGGGTGCGTAACCATTGACGTGTCTATGGTTACCGGCCGAACGTTCACTGCTAATTGTTCTGGGTCGATATCACGATCTATGCTCGCTCTTTGACGTGAGCGCGTATAGTTTCTGTCGGCAAAGTCACTTTTCTGGGTCGCTCTAGCCGGCGTGGCCGAGTACGCTCTAGCGTGTGCACGCAGAATGTCACTTACTGTATGTGACGGCGCGAGCGGGTCTTCGTCTAGGAACTCCTGCACCAGGTCGGTAGGCGGCGAAAACGATCTCAGGGACGAATGGTCGCCGATGGAGTCGAAAAGGCCGGACGGTTGTTGGTCCTGCGACAGTGGAACCGTATCGCTCATGGCAACTGAGCGAGGGCCGGAAGGTCGGAAGGCCGGATTCGGATTGATCGTCACTTCATCATCCGTGGGGTCGAGTGGCTCACCGCGGGAGGCTCCCGGGGCCAATGCCATCAATGCCGGTCAGGTCTGGGTCGAAGATCCGAGACTAGCTCAGATCCTGGTCTACGGCGCCAATGTGAAGAATACGGTTCACTGGCCCGTATCAGGCCGAATGTCTGTGAGGTTGTGCTACAGACCAACAAGCCGGCAGTTCAATTCAAACTGTTTATTGTGGCGATAATGTCGATGATAACACTCACACCACAAACGGGGCCGCTCACACCTACGTCGGTGATTCCCAGTCGAATATCCTAAATATTATAGTCCTTTATATATATATGACAGTTTATACATCCACGTTATATCAGCTTTTATATTCCTTTTATGCGATTACGGCCGTTCTTCTGGTTACAATATACAATGCGACCGTTCACTTGGACATCTACTTCTCAACTGCGCAGATGACTGGGGCCGAGGGACCATGTGGCTGTGTAATTTCCCGCCAAGTGTAAGCGGTGTTGTGATAGGTTGAATGTGTGGTGCAATGCGCTGATGTCACCGGGAAAGTGGGTTTCCCCGGCTCGTGTCAATACTTGTAATGCCTGTATCTGTGCACGTGATGTGTGGAGTATGTGTGTCAAGTTCTATGTTTAGAAGTCAGTGCATGTGAAGGTCAAGGTCGAGTAAACGGGGCCGAGTGTACTGAGCTAGCGGGGCCGCAGGTGCGTGGTTTGACCTGTGTGTGTAACCATGACTACATGGAGTTTATGCTTGTGATCGTATAGTATGTACCTGTCCTGTATGTAAGTCATGTAGAATGAATGTTTGTTGTGGAAATGTGTAGTGCGCGGGAGGGACGGGAGTAACAGTCACTAAAATTACTACATATGTAACAAATTTGAAATTATAACCCTTTCTGAAACATGGTTAGATTCGTCATTAAGCAGTGACGACCTAATCCTGCCCAATTTCCACCCCATATTCCGCCTTGATAGAAACACACGCACGATCGGCGGTGGAGTGGCAGCTTGGGTCTCTTCACGACTTGCGGTGAAACGCCGGACGGACCTAGAATTTGCTGACCTCGAGGCAATGTGGCTCGAAGTGAGGTGTGAAACTAATAAATTTCTCCTATGCACTATATATAGAGCTCCTAACGAGACTGTTGATTTCTGGGGGAAAATGCAATCGGCAGTGGACGCCTCAAGGGCGGTAAATAGTAGTTCAAACATAATTATCTTAGGGGATTTTAATGCCGATAACAAAACCATTCACGGCAAACATTTTGAGTTCTTTGTGGCTGTGAACAACCTAACCTCTCACATAGACGAACCCACACGCATTACCTTCAGGTCCCAAACGAATCTGGACAGAATTATCTCGAGCTGCCCACATTTTGTGAAAAACAGCGAAGTATTGGCACCGCTACTCAATAACGACCATTGTACTTTATCACTCTCGCTAACGTTCCGCTATAAACGTTCCCCTTGTTATTTGCGAAAAATATGGAACTATAGCAAAGCTGATATAGAAGGGATGAAGAATTATCTCTCGCAACTTAATTGGAATTTAGAGTGTGGTAAGTTTGCAGATATCGATTATGCTACCACTAAATGGTCCAGCATTATGCGAATTGCAGCTGAAAAGTTCATACCCAATAAGGAAGTTGTCATACGCCCATCAGATAAATCTTGGTATGCAGGCTACCATAGACGTCACAAACGCCAATGTGAACGCAAACACAAAGCTGCGAAGAAAAGCAACAATCCGTACGACTGGGCGGTCTTCCGTCACGTTCGTAACAGTTATATACAAATTTGTCGAGATTCGAAGGCTAAATATGAAAATGAACGACTGAGAAAGTTGGCTGATATTTCGATTTCAACCAAGGAGTCGTGGAACATGCTCAAATCCGTATTTGGAATGAATAATCAGTTGTCTGGTATTCCAACGTTGTCCACTGGGGATGCGATAATAACCGATGATGAAGTTAAATGTGATATATTCAACGATCTATTCTTAGCGAACTCCAATCTGGATTATTCGAATGCAGTTTTACCGCCAGATTTAGTACATAGCTCCGTGCCTATAGATAGTATCCATGTTACGGAACAAGATGTCTCGGATCAGCTAAGGCTTCTTGACCCGTCTAAAGCCTATGGCCCTGATGGGCTAGGACCTCGATTATTGAAATCTATTTATCCTGTCATAATAACACCGCTGCATAAAATCTTTAATGCCAGCTTACAGCAAGGCATATTTCCAGCAGAATGGAAGCAGGCGAACGTTATACCTGTATATAAAAAAGGGGATAAAAGTAATCCGTCGAATTATCGACCAGTTTCCCTGCTGAACACATCCAGTAAGATTTTCGAGAAAATTGTTTTCAAATACCTATATAACCATTTCAAAGACAATTTTATATTGTCTGTGTGGCAATCCGGATTTATGCCCGGCAGTTCAACCGTAAGCCAATTGATGGAATTATATCATAATTTTTGTTCTGCAGTTAATGACGAAAAAGAAATAAGAGTCGTTTTCCTAGATATTAGCAAAGCGTTTGAAAAAGTATGGCACGCTGGGCTCTTATATAAGCTAAATCGATCTGGTGTGGATGGGTATGTTTTGCAGTGGCTGTCAAGCTATCTGTCTAATAGAACACAACGGGTCTGCATTAATGGAAAAAAATCCGAGTGGGGAATAATAAAAGCGGGAGTACCCCCAAGGATCTGTATTGGGCCCACTATTGTTCTTAATCTATATAAATGATATAACCGAGGCAGTTAATCATACCAAAATACGTTTGTACGCGGATGACACATGCTTATATCTCTCTGTGGACAACAGAGAACGCGCCGCAAATTTAATCAATCGAGATTTGAACTCCATACAAAACTGGGCTCATGTTTGGCTAGTAAATTTTAGTCCATCAAAAACGGATTCTATGATAATTTCTAACAAGCGCGATTTACATCTACACCCGCCATTGTATTTCGATAACGTCACGATATCAGACGTCGCATCTCATAAGCATTTGGGGGTAACATTCTCGGATAACCTTTGGTGGCATACTCACATCAATGACACTTGCGCCAAAGCGATGAAACGGTTAGATGTTTTGAATCGATTAAAATTCAAATTAGATAGAGCGTCTTTGGAGAGATATTACGTGGCTTTTGTCCGACCTATATTAGAATATGGGGATGTTATATGGGCAGGGGCTCATAGTTGTGATCTCACTAAGTTAGACCAAATACAGGTTCGTGCTCTGCGCATAGTAACGGGAGCGACTGAACGAAGTTTAATTGACAATCTATACATAGACACTGGCTGGACGCAATTGTCAGACAGAAGAAATTTTCACAGACTATGCTGGTTATACAAAATCGAAAATGGAATGGCTCCTGCATATTTAATCAATTTATTGCCCTTGTCTGTTCAAGATCGAACAAACTATAATCTTAGATCAAATCTGAATGTATCTCAGATGCGAACCAGATTAGAATCTTTCAAAAAATCGTTCTTTCCTGCAACTATCAAGTTGTGGAATTCATTGCCTGCTGAAATAAGGCTATCTCCTACAATTTCCACTTTCAAAACGAAAGTAAAACATTTCTTAAATTTCCCCCAAAACAGTAAACCTTGGTTTTTAGTTGGAGATCGTTTTTCAAATATACACCACGCAAGAATGCGCATTGGCTGCAGCTACTTGAATGCTCACCTTTTTCATAATTTGCATGTGATCGATAGTCCTTGCTGCCGGTGTGGATCGGTACTTGAAGATGTACAACATTATTTACTAGATTGTCCTTTATTTAACGCCCAAAGGCAAACTTTGTGTGAAGAATTAACTGAATTTGAACCTTTAAATACTGAGTTACTGTTATTTGGAGATGACAACCTGTCTGTACAGAACAATATCACCATTTCTTTAGCTGTGCAGAGATTCATGAAAGCTACTGGTCGATTCCATGTGAAAAGAACATAACATTTATATTGTTGATTTTCTTCTCATTGAATCATTTTGTGTATATAATTCAGAACTGTTAATTTATATTTTGAAAAAAAAATTATATATAAATAATATCCTTATTGATATTGGCGAACATACTCAATCCTCCTAAAATAATCCTTCAATAACATTAAGGTATATTCCTACTATATGTGTGGTGTTCTACACGGTTGGAAAATATTGTATATAATTTCATTGTACATAGTATTATTGCTGTATTTGTTTGATGATGTAATTATGTTTGCTGCACTATAGTTTTTGCATGTTGTTCCTCTCACTGGAGAGATCTTGGTATAGGGTTTTTTCCCTGTTGGTCAATCCAAATAAATACTGTTTATACAAAAAAAAAAAACACTAACAAACACTATACTACGTAAAAGGGCTGATCGGACCCTGAAGAATCCCGATTTCTTAACATTGACATATATACACTAGACATGTAGGAGTCTGACATGTTCAATAACGTTACTTCTGATTTGTATAGTAAAATTCACAAGAATATTCAGATTTATTCAAATTCGAGTTCATCCCACAAGTAGAATTAAACATCATAATGTTTCAAACTAGTATGTCATACACGTAAATTTTCTAACAAATATATGATTCCGCCATTCGTCATTATGTCATCACTAAATGTTCGTAGGCTTTCTTGCGAATTGACATTTTACTACGGTGCCCCTGATAGGACATGATGAAAAACAACTACTTCATTCGCACGAAGTACTAAGTCGTTTGCACTAAGTCGTTTGCACGAAGTACTAAGTCGTTTGCACGAAGTACTAAGACGTTTGCACGAAGTACTAAGTCGTTTGCACGAAGTACTACTACCATATTCTGTTGATCAGCTGCTGCAAGAAAATTGGAACACGCCCCGGGAAGATCAAGATTTCGAAACCAGGAAACATCAGATAGCGACGATACGGTTCGAAGTACATATTTGATACAAAAGAGAATCACTTCTCCGGTTCAACGGCATAATGAGATATACAAGGGACATATTTGAACAAAATAAAAGGAGTGGGGACTGACAACCCACAAATATTGATAAGCCATTTATTGAGACTTCCTTGCGGGCGATTGCGCCTTCTTGGATCTCTCCGCAGAAATATTGGAGAATATAAACTTAAAACAAAATACAGAAAACGGATGCTAAGGTAGGACTTCCGCGAGGATAGAGTTCGAGGCTTCAGCACAACAAGCGCACGAGACACGTTTCTAAAGTAGGGATAATCTAACTGACCATTGTGCATAACATGGATCCCTGCAGCACATGGGACAATCAATCCTGCCACTCACCGGTGTAAAAAAATACAGAAAACGGATGCTACAGTAGGACTTCCGCGAGGATAGAGTTCGAGGCTTCAGCACAACAAGCGCACGAGACACGGTTCTAAAGTAGTAGACTGGAGGCCAAACCTGCAAAAGGTCGTTATTTTGAGAGTTAGTATGCACGGAGACACCCATTGGCGAATGTGGTATCGTTGAAAAGCTTAAGACCTAAGTGTCACATTTTGACATATCCCGCCTTTTGGGACAGGGGCGGTCACCATGGAAACGGGCTCGGAAGGTCAATGACCTCAAATTTAATCAAGTGTCCTGCTCGGCACCCGGAATGGCGTAACATATCACTGAAAGTGCTCCTTCAAAAGAATGGTTCAACCGATTGGGTTTAATTTTGGAACATAGACAGATGCTGGTACTAGGTATGTGTTGCCGGAGTGAACCCAATGAGGTGTCAAGAATGGAGGTCCCGGGGGTCGGGATCACCACCCCCTGGAGTTCGCCCCTTCTCCAAATAATGACAAAAGTGTGATTTGGGGTTCAAAAGTTTGTTTGTTGAAGAGACCAAGCAATATAAAAGTTATTAAATGGCACCATTCAAGGGCAAGACCAGTTAGGATTGCAATGATACCAGCATCACTTGTGGGTGGGACCGGTTGCCATGGCAACAGACGTTACAAATGGTAGGCGTCGGGACCATTTTTCACCCAAAAATGGCAAGAATATCGGGGTTTAGGCTGTATAAATGTGTTAACGATCGAAGACATGGCTATATGAGGCTACCATTATTGTCATAGATGAACATAATATGGGACACGGATATGCTGATAGCACCGTGGCCTCAGGGTGGGGTTCGTTTCCATGACAACAGGTCTACTTTCCCATAAAAAAATGGCAAAAATAATGAAGATTTGGTTGCTTGAAAGTGTTGATATTTAAAGACAGATCAACGATCTTGTCTCATATGGTACACACGTGGTACAGATACGGAATGCTACCTCTGTGGCGCCTGGGTGAGGCTCGTTGCCATGACAACAGACGTTTCTGATGGTAGGCGTCGGGTCTATTTTTCACCCGAAAATGGCAAGAATTACGGGGTTCAGGCTGTTTAAAAGTGTTAATGGTCTAAGACATGGCTATATGAGGTTACCATCTTTGTCATAGATGAACAAATTATGGAACACGGACATGGCAGCGTGGGCTCAGGTGGGGCTTGTTTCCATGGCAACAGGTTTATTTTTCCCATAAAAATGTCAAAAATATTGAAGATTGTGCTGCTTTTAGTGGTTAAAGACAGATCAACGATCTTGTCTTAGATACAACACACGTGGGACAGGGACGGGATGTTACCGCTGTTGGACCTGAGTGAAGCTCGTTGCTATGGCAACAGAGGTTTCTATTGGTAGGCGCCGAGTCTTTTTTTTTCACCCAAAAATGGCAAGAATTACGGGGTTCAAGCTGATTAAATTTATTAAGGGTCGAAGACACGGCTATATGAAGCCATCATCTTTGTCATATATATATATACACAATATGGGATACAGACATGCTGGTAGCACCGTGGCCTTATTGTGGGGCTTGTTTCTATGGCAACAGGTCTATTTTCCCATAAAAATTGGAAAATATTGAAGATTGGGTGTTTAAAGTGCCAATGGTTATAGACAGATCAACGACCTTGTCTCAGATAAAACACCCATGGGACAGGGACGATATGCTACCACTATGGCCCCTGGGTGGGGCCCGTTGCCATGACAACAGTCTTAACCATCCGTCTCAGTTCTATTTTTTTGCACAAAAATGGCCAAGGTGGAAGAATGGCCATGGTGGACGAATGGGTGGCGCCCCTAGTGAGTAAATTGTGCAAATAACCGTTTGTTATGTGGTCTATGTATTGAATATTTCTTCATCATATAGCATGTCATCACTTGTCATGCCGTTTATTAGTGCATTGGAGTTGTATAAGCAAATAACAGAAGCCGTTTTGAAAAAAAAAACTATCAAAACATTGTGCAGCGTGGTGTTGAAACCAATGGTTGGCGAGCGCACAAACTATAGGGGTTGGTTTGTTCAAACGGCATTCTGTCAGAAACTATCCGGTCAACACCAAATACACATTGTTTCCATTTATATGCGATATTCCATGTAATTTGCCAATTTTTGATGGAATTCATCACAAAATATTCGACTGGAAACAGTTTTTATACGGAATATGTGGTGTCAAATACAATAACTAACGCCTAAAAGACTGAAAGTCAGGTTGTTTTCGAGGCTACTACGAATAAACAGATGTTTTAGTAATTATCAAAGTTCTGGGAAGTTCCTTGGAATCGATCATTTTTTTATGCAAAAAAATAAATCATTTTTACAATGATGAGTACATATTACTCGAATCCTGTGGGATGCATTGCGATGACAGGTGGAACTGATATCTTCATAATATATTTGATGAAAGCTAATAACATATTTTATTATTCAAATAGGAAAGAAATACAAGGCATACAAGACTCAACAACATATCCACATTGATTTTCAATACCCAGCAGTCGGTTGAACATGTCGTTGAAAAGGATTTTAGTAAATGTCCAACAATCTGGTTAAAAATTCACCATGTCATTTCAAAATATAATATTCCATGAACCAAATGGTCAATTTTCTTCAAATTTCACATTTTGGTCACTAAGGTCGATAGCAAAAAACTCAAATTTGGAAAATATCTATGGAAGCAAATATTTAGCCCCAAAGGTCATCATTGGCCTTGAAATTGTCAATAGATAAATAGCTAGAATTCGGTAAGGATGAAGTTTATTACATACAGTTGTAAATGATAAGTTTACAAAGAACAATATTTTACATTCAAGTAATTTCACTGCAATTCCTGTTAATTATTTGTTTCTATTGTGAACCAGTTTTCTACAGCTGATAGTCAGATTCAATTCATATGACTTAAGGTAGTCCGCTCCAAACAGTGAGGGAAGGGGGTCAAATGTTTTTTTGAAATAACTACCTGTATCAACATAATCTAGAGCTTCAAAATGATATATTTTATGGAGTAACTGTTCAGCATCCTAATACTGAAAAGAAAATAGGGGGTCACCGTATCCGTTCGCATGGAAAATATGATGTAGGATGTGAATATGGACAAAAAAATGTGCAAAAATGCCAGAATTTATGTCATTTTAGGTAAATATGTGTGATTTTGATCGAATATGTAGAAGAAACGAGCACGGTGACCCCCTATTTTCTTTTCAGTATTAGGATGCTGATCATTTACTCTATAAAATAATGTCCTTTTGAAGGGATAATATTCAAGAAATGACTTTTAAATTTTGACTCTCCGTTACCTCACTGTTTGTAGCGGACTACGTTAATGGATTTTTTAGTACAGGACCGATTTTACATTTCTGAGCGATAAAGTTTATCGAACAAGTAATCATACTTCGGTGCCCCTGATAGGACATGACGACATGACTACGTCGTTTGTACGAAGTACTACTCCGTTTGCAAGATGTAGTAAGTCCTTTGCCCGAAGTAATACTTCGTTTGCACAAATTACCAAGTTATTCGCACGTTTGCACAATTCCTGACACAGATTCGGAGCCTAAGTTGTGTTATCATTTTGGTAACTTCTTCAGCAACAAAATTGCTAAGAATACATCAACGTTTTCTGATGATCTCCCAGACTGCAGAATAGTGACAATCTGATCACATGCAAACTCGAGAACTTCAAAAGGCTAACATCAGACGAAGTCAGTAACATCATCAAATCTTCACTATCGAGATCATCGCGAAGTGATCTATCCCAACTTGGCCGGTGAAAAAAATGTCAGGAGGTTTTGCTGTCCTTGATAACTGCAATTGTGAACTCCTCGCTCTGCGGTGGTGTATTTTCGTCTCCACTCAAGCGAGCCTTGATCGCACCCATTTTGAGAAAAAAAACATGGGTCTGACACCGAAGAACTGTCAAACTATAGACCGGAATCGAACCTTCCATTGCCATCTAAAATCATTGAAAGGCAACCGACCAACAGTTACGACAGTACACAGTGTCTGGTCTCGAGGAAGCACTCTATTCTGCATACCAGTGGCACAACAGCACGGAGACTGCATTGGCCAATGCACACACCGATTTGTTACAGGCAGATGACCAGCGTCAGGTGGGGCTGCTAATATTTATTGACTTATCAGCAGCCTTTGATACTGTTTATCACATCCAGCTCCTGTCAAGGCTTCTTCCGACTACAACATCAGAGGAGCTACCCTTACCTGGTTTGAACCCTATCTTTCCAACCGTACACAAACAGTATGTATGAGCGGCACGATCGGAACCAGCAGCGACTTGGTGATCACCACAGGGATAAGTGTTAGGCCCTCGTCTGTTTACATTGTACAGAGCTTCACTCGGTGCGTTGATCAGAAACGGCGGAATATTCTATCATCTATATAAGGATGACTAGCAATTATACACCACGTGTCATCATGATGATATCCCTTGGATTACTGCGTCGGTCTGATATCTTCTTGGATGTCCTCAAATCCGTTTAAACTGAACCAGTCTAAAACGGACATCGTTCTACTGGCCTCCAGGTAAACCATCGCACGTGTGCCTGATGCACAAACTCTTTGAAATTCGTGTTGGTGACTCTATCATACAGCAATCCCCCGAAGTTATGAACCTTGGTGTGCTAATGGACAGTGAGATGACTATGGTTCCACAGGTCAAATCCACTTGCCGATCGACCATGATCCATCTGCGTCATCTGGGCAAAATCAGACCTAAATTATATCAGGAATCTGCAAGCAGCTTGGCTTTTTCACTAGTTACCTGCAGGCTTGATATCAACAACTCTCTTTATTACGGTATTGGCAAGGGTCACTTGAACCTTTTGCCAAAGGTGCAAAACACTGACCAATAGTCTGACCAATAACCCACATTATCATTATACACATTTACATTTTTAAACATTTCATTTACATCAAGATATATATTGAATAATACATGAGCTGATTATACCCATACCCCTTTCCCGTTCAAGCCATGGCCATATAGATTAACGAACATGCATGGATATAAAGGAAAAGAGTATCAATAATATAGACCATCCAGTCTACACTTCCATCACAGACCTATATCGCAAATTTACAAAGTCCGTAGAGTAGGGTTGCAGCATTGATGTGCAACAGTGTGTGGACAACTAGACCTATTGCCATGGAAATAGGTCGTGCGAACGAAGTAGTTTTTTTCGTCATGTCCTATCAGGGGCACCGGAGTATGATTATTTGGTCTATAAATTTTATCGTTTACAATTGTAAAATAGGTCCTGTACTCAATAATCGATTTAGTCATATGAATTGAATCTGACTATCAGGTTTACACAACTGGTTCACAATAGAAACAAATATTTAAAACTTATTGCAGTGAAATTGCGCTGAATGTACAATATTGTTCTTTGTGAATTTATCGTTTACAACTGTAAGTAATAAATTTTATTCCAACTGATTATACTGGCCATTTAGCCATTTTGTGCCAAAAAAAGATATGGCACGGATGGTTAATACTCCCTGTTGCCTTGGCAACGAGGCCAATACCCAAGGGCCACAGTGGTAGCATCCCGTCCCTGTCCCACGTGTGTTTTATCTGAATCATGTCGTTGATCTGTCTTTGACCATTGGCACTTTGAACACCCCCCTCTTCAATATTTCTCAAGTTTTATTAGAAAATAGACCTATTGCCATGTAGCCCCACCCTTAGGCCACGGTGCTATCAGCACGTCCGTGTCCCATATTATGTTCATCTATGACAAAGTTGAAACCCTAAATAGCCATGTCTTCGACCATCAATAAATTTAATCAGCCTGAACCCCGTAATTCTTGCCATTTTTGGGTGAAAAAAGACCCGACACCCACCAATAGAAACCTCTGTTGCCATGGCAACGAGCTTCACTCAGGTGCAACAGTGGTAGCATCTCGTCCCTGTTTCACGTGTGTTGTATTTGAGACACGTTCGTTGAGCTGTCTTCAATCATTTACACTTTGAAGTAGCCCATTCTTCAATATTTTTGACATTTTTATGTGGGGAAAAATAGACCTGTTGCCATGGAAACAACCCCACCTGAGGCCACAGTGCTATCAGCACGTCCGTGTCCCATAATTCGTTCATCTATGACAAAGATGGTAACCTCATATAGCCATGTCTTCGAGCATTAACACTTCCGAACAGCCTGAACCCCGTAATTCTTGCCATTTTCGGGTGAAAACTAGACCCGACGCCTACCATTAGAAACGTTTGTTGTCATGGCAACGAACCTCATCCAGGGGCCACAGAGGTAGCATTCCGTATCTGTCCCACGTGTGTTTTATCTGAGACAAGATCGTTGATCTGTCTTCAAATATCAACACTTTAAAGCAACCAAATCTTCATTATTTTTGCCATATTTCATGGAAAAATAGACCTGTTGCCATGGAAACGAGCCTCACCCTGAGGCCACGGTGCTATCAGCATGTCCGTGTCCCATATTATGTTCATCTATGACAATGATGGTAGCCTCATATAGCCATGTCTTCAATCGTTAACACTTTTATACAGCCTAAACCCCGATATTCTTGCCATTTTTGGGTGAAAAATGGTCCCGACGCCTACCATTTGTAACGTCTGTTGCCATGGCAACCGGCCCCACCCACAAGTGATGCTGGTATCATTGCAATCCTAACTGGTCTTGCCCTTGAATGGTGCTATTTAATAACTTTTATATTGCTCGGTCTCTTGAACAAACAAACTTTTGAACCCCAAATCACACTTTTGTCATTATTTGGAGAAGGGGCGAACTCCAGGGGGTGGTGATCCCGACCCCAGGGGCCTCCATTCTTGACACCTCATTGGGTTCACTCCTCCAACACATACCTGGTACCAGCATCTGTCTAAGTTCCAAAATTAAACCCAATCGGTTGAACCATTCTTTCGAAGGAGCACTTTCAGTGATATGTTACGCCATTCCGGGTGCCTAGCAGGACGCTTGATTGAATTTAAGGTCATTGACCTTCCGAGCCCGTTTCCATGGTGACCGCCCCTGTCCCAAAAGACGGGATATGTCAAAATGTGACCCTTAGGTTTTAAGCTTTCCAACGATACCACATTCGCCAATGGGTGTCTCCGTGCAAACCAAATTCCCAAAAACCGGATTTGGCCCCCGGTCTATAGGGATAATCTAGCTGACCATTGTGCATAACATGGATCCCTGCAGCACATGGGACAATCAATCCTGCCACTCACCGGTGTGAAAAAAAATACAGAAAACGGATGCTACAGTAGGACTTCCGCGAGGATAGAGTTCGAGGCTTCAGCACAACAAGCGCACGAGACACGGTTCTAAAGTAGGGATAATCTAGCTGACCATTGTGCATAACATGGACCCCTTCAGCACATGGGACAATCAATCCTGCCACTCACCGGTGTAGCTGCCGTTCCCCGATATTGAACTGGACCGATCCCAATAAGACAGTACAAAAATGTGGGACGACATCGTGGTTATACTTGTTCCGGAGCTTTTCACAGAGTTATGGGGTCGACCAGACAATGACGTTGTGAAGTGGATATTGAGCACCACTGGGGATCGGATGCTAAGGAGATGCAAATATCTCTTACTACTTTAGATTTCATGGCGTTTACTTGTTCTTACAATCAGTATTCTTAGTATCTCTGGGATTCCCCTGCTTCGCATTTGCTCCCAACTCACCGACAGTCATGGTCCATGTGGCTAAAATTACTGCAAGACACACATCAATTTCAGTTAACTACGAATTTGTGGGGGTTTGAGTAGTGTCTCGCTGGTGCAGTAGCTTGCATTACCACCACTAATTTTATCCTACTTCAGATTCATCTGCATGTCCTTCTCCAATGTTCTGTCAGCATATGGGCTATATATCTAAGTTGATCGATTACTATATTTATTCAATTTACCGGGATTCAAGTCGAACAATGGACAAAAAAAAACATTTAGACAGTTGGCCCTAGTCTTTTTTCACATTTATGACAAGATAGTGTAGACTTTCTAAATTTATTTGTTTACATCCAGAAGGATAGCACATGGTTAAACAATCACATGTTTGTATACCTACGAATAAGAGTAAAACATTAAAATGGATGAACCTTTCAAAATTATCTGTGTTTCGGTGACTGACGAGATAACTAATGGTGTCAATTAAGCTGTCATTTACTGGAAATTGGGAATGAGGCTACATCAATCATTTATATGTACTTTCTTATCGTGGTATTTATGTTTTTGTCATACTTAGCTATATAATAAAAACATATCGATTGTCTACCAAAGTCCTAAGTTTAAAAAAAAAACCGGATTGTATGTCGAAAGTGTTGACAGATACAAGACAGATTCAATGCTAAAGTTGACAGAAAGTATGACAGATTCAAGGCTGACGGCGATGAAAATGCAGCATGGAAAATTCAGAAAAATATACAAAATATAAAATAAAAATATAAAGTAAATATGGAATATTTATTTCCATCATGCGGCCTGATATTTGTCCTTGATTCCGGCATTTGCCCTTGGCCTTCAGCCTCGGACTAATACTGGGGATCTTGACCAAATATCAGTTTAGATACTGGAAAAAGCAAGTAATATTGTCTGTAGCTATATTATCAGGCCTACATGACGTTTCATTTTGCATATTCTGTGCAGATGGTAATGACAGCTTCTGACAACTTTTCGAGACTTGTGTGACCATTGAATGATCGGCATCCAATGGTACTCCCAGGTTGATGACGCCTTTCTTGGGTTTGATGGTAACTGCTCCAACTGTGAGGGTCAAGTTAAGGACATCTAGCTCTAGCAATGATATTTTAGTGGTGCACAGTGGTGCAATCGGTTTTGGTATCATTGGTTTTCAGCTTGCTTCGTATTAGCGACTCGCGACTGTCTGCTATAGAGCTGGTCATCCTTGCGATATCATATTTAATGTTACTATTTTTTTTCATAGAAAGGCTCATATACAGTTGGTGTCATCTGCGTAGTCGTGTTTGCTCGTTTCGTGTCTGCCCAGGAAGGCTCTGAGTAGCAGAATGTACACGAGAACGCAGCATTCATCGACAGCATCGTTAATTCCGCAGATGTGGATTCCACAATAAGGGAGCAAGGTTTTTTCACCAGTAACATAGTAACAATTGCATAGCACAGGCATATAATTTGATTAATAAAGACCATTTTCATATTGGTACGTGCGTGTGATCACGTGACTTAGATGCATATTACAAACTTACTCTGACTCGATTTTAGTGGAATCTGCGTGAGTCAGAACATTATGATACATGGAACGAAAAATCCTAACAGATATAACACAATGAATACATTATGACTAGAGTATCCGCTGCTGACTCTCTTGCTTGTACAACACAGTTTGATATACCGGAGTATAGCCTTCTGGTTTCAATGTTGTGTTTCTAGGTTGAATATCTTCAATCGTTTTTAATACAGTTACTTCCTAGAATTGGCAGGTGTGAAACTTTTGTAAATACATATTGGAAGAACTCCAATATGCCTGGTCCATGAACAGTATGATAGGAAGCTTGTGGCATAGCCATGACTTTGTGATGTATTCTCAAAACGCAACGAACTCCATTGTTGTACATACATTTTGTCCCATGAACTTGAAAATAAGGTCATACAAAGGCACCGAAGTCTCGTCCCACATGTGTCCAAAAATTACGTATTTATGACGTAATTTTGTACTTCCGGGGATAAGGCTTGCCACGTGGTCACTTTTGCTGATTTAACTTGAATTCAAATGTACCATACGACAAAGTATTCTTAGATATATCCATAACTCCAAGTTATATCCATAACTCCAAGTTATTTACTTACAAAATTTACACAAAATCAGGTGTATTTTTCAAACTGAAAATGCGCCCTGTTCAAGTCGTGTTTGAGAGTGCATTTCTGAGGCATAAATTCGATTATAACACAACTATTTATGTGATGTTAAACATGGAATAGGAAAAAATATGTCTCTCCTATGTAGTTCATCGGAACACAAAAAGGAAGTATAAGTTCGACTCAATTTAAAAGCCTTCTTACATTTTCTGTCGTAGAGATCGCGGCCCAAATGCCCAGAAACATGTGCTATTCAAACTGTTCAATCGGCAGTAAATATTTGAGGAACAATACATTCATGAATCTGATAGCGGTTGTAATGTGTCAATAATGATAATATATAATTCCGATGAATTTCCGTTGATTTACGTTGACATTATTTGGAACCGAGCAATTACAACATTCACAATTTTTCAGAAAATTTGGCGGGAAAGTTGTGTGTCCCAAAATGACGAAATAACGCAAAATAACGTGACGTGTTAAATCTCACTTCTGTGCCCTATTGGTCAATTCAAGGGCACAAGTATGTCCACAATTGATTCCTAAGCTGTAAAGTCGATAATAAGTGAGATATTAGCCGTTTTATGCTCTGATCTTGAAAATGAGGTCAAAGGTCAAGTTCAAAGTCATGACAAGATCCAGTATATATCATTTTCTATATAAGCTGGAGGCGCTATTCGGCAAGCTTCATTATTGACTGTCAGCGAGAAACGATTGAATGGCAAGCATACGAAGCTGATATTACTAATTATCAGTACAAGGGTAAATCTGGCCCAGGGTGAAAACCAAAACCCAATTATCAAATCCAATAAGCAATTGAGTAACACCAGAGCACGTGAGTATATTGTGTCCCGAATGAAGGAAGTGACACCCACGTTGGACCTGGGTCTCCATTCCTTCCGCGCTGGAGGCGCGACGGCTGCAGCCAACTGTGGGGCAGTCAAGGAACGCTGTTGGAAGCGCCACGGCAGGTGGAAGACTGATAAAGCTAAAGATTGACACGTGCTCGGTTCGGTGGTCAATAGACTACAAGTGTCTATGAATTTAGGATTATGAAATAACCATATAAGTGTATCTTTTGTATATAAACGCTCATTGTTACTTTGTGTAAGTAAAGTCTTTCAATTTCCCACGGTTCTGAAAGAGTAGCGGGAAATATTTGTCTGTACGGTGCGTAAACTAGAGAGTAGTGTTACTGAGTGTTGTGTATATTGGGTGCGGCCTGGGGCCGGAGTTGTTGAGGTATATGCAGAGGTAGTTTTAGTCATTGTATAGCCTGCTTTCAAGCGGTCAACACCAAGCTAATTTTGTTTCACAAAAATATATTCTGAATTTTGGAACCATTGAGTAAAGGGTAAGGTTCATTGCCCTATCCAGTGACACCTACTACTTGCCATTGGACACAGGTTTTCTAGAGTTTTTTTTTTTCTTATTTTGTCTTCTACAAGGTTTGTAACTCTAGTTTTTGCCTGGGCCGCGTAGTGTGTATAATCTGGATTGTTTCGTTATTTATTCACTTAAACATGCGTTGTTGTTGGTGGGAATCATAACCAGAAGAGTATCTGCAGATGCATTGATTCCACACAACAGCGACATGGCATACGTGACAAAATTGATGGCAATATGTCTGCACTATTGCAAGCATTATTGTGTGGGTGTTTCGGGCTAGGTCCCGGGTGGAACCATGCAGTTCCATCGATATCAGAGGAGTGCATTCCCGCCTACGTGCTTTTAGCAAGCAGATAACTGTGTTATCAGCTGAGTTTATCTAGTTCAGCAACGGGCCGCATTTCATTCGGACATTAATATTTGATCCGTTCGAAAAACACATAATGAGTTGTCCTAGAGTGGTTGATTTTACAAGGGTAATGGACGACAAAATCGAACCACATTTCTGAACAGATATCTGTTTCAATGCTGATGAATAAAGTGATAAGATACAGCGAGTTCAATGTGTGTTGTTTCCTGTTTGTCCTTCCAATGTTTCACGGGAAGGACACACATGTTTTTACCCATTTTTCTATTATTTAGTGCAGAGTAAACCAGATAAACATATCTCAAATACCAATAATCCAGCTTCAGACTGCCCCCATTATCTGTCTTTCACTGAGAACATGTAATTTATTCTGACTGGCCCTGCTTATTCTAATTATTGATAATAAAAGAACAACAGCATAAATTGCCTGGGCATTGAATGATATATAGTATTCATACTACTTCAATAATTAACCCCTTGAAATCACTAAAAAATGTTGGGCTAAGTGACTCAAATGCTTTGTTAAGAAACAATCATTATCAGGTAGAAAAAGTATTATGTTACTAGTTTTTAGGCTCCCCAAGAAGTGATGTGGCGACGTGATTTTTGTTTATTCCCTAACATTGGCTGCTTATGAATAGATCGGTCAAATATGGCCGATGCGGCCAGCCATTTTCCCCTATAATTAGCTAGTGCTGACTGGCCCGTTCGAGGTTGGCCCATATGGTCACTTTGCGATAGTAAAGATGTAGCATCACTTGGTGGGAGCTTGCCCATGATTCTTGACGAGTCAACTCGGTAAAAATCTTTCCTCACAGGGGCTTTGCTCGGCAAAAATCTTTTGTCGCATGGGCTTTCAGATGCCCCTGTGATTAAAGATTTTTGCCGAGCAATGCCCCTGCGAGGAAAGATTTTTCCTAGAATCTTTCCTAGAATACGTCAAATTTCGGACTTTGACGACCATTTTCTCAAAAACTGTTCAGGTAGTTTTGAGATTTTTGTTTCGAAAGATTCCCCTCATATACTTCTGTGATGTGTATAAGTTTCGTTGGCCTTGAATCGACGGTCTGCGTGTGGCGGCCATTTTGATTTTTTTCGACGGGTCCCAAATGGCACTTTACCATGTTAAATTATCCTATGCTTTATAATGGGACACATTATGCTTAATCTCTTACTCAATATTGAGATTAGAGACTAGGAATCAATTTTGGACATATAGGAAATGATATATGCTGAATATTCTCGTGACCTTGAATTTGACATTTGACCTTTGACCTCATTTTCAAGGTCACAGGACGAATTGGCTAATATCTCTCTTATTATCGACTTTACATCTTAGCAATCAATTGTGAACATATAGGAAATGATATATTCTGAATATTGTCATGACCTTGAACTTGACCTTTGACTTCATTTTCAAGGTCAGAGAACAAAATGGCTAATATCTCGCTTATTATCAACTTTACAGCCTTGCAATCAATTGTAAACATATAGAAAATGATATATTCTGAACATTGATATTAACTGTCCTTGAACTTGACCTTTGACCTAATTTTCAAGGTCACAGGACAAATCGGCTAATATCTCGCTTATTATGGACATACAGCTTAGGAATCAATTATGAACATATAAGAAGTGATATATGCTGAATATTGCTATGACCTTGAATTCGACCTTTGACCTCATTTTCAAGGTCACAGGACAAAATGGGTAATATTTCGCTCATTATCGACTTTACAGCTTAGGAAACAATTACAAACATATAGAAAATGATATATTCTGAACATTGTCATGACCTTGAACTTGACCTTTGACCTAATTTTCAAGGTCACAGGACAAAATGGCTAATATCTCGCTTATGTAACAAAACCATGCAACTGCCGCGCTGAAACGTTCGTTAGGAACGGTCACGTGATCTACAAAGTCCACTTGCGAAGACACCGTTCGCGGAAGAACCGTTCGCGGAAGCACGATTGCGGAAGCATCATCAGCGGAAGCATCGTTCGCGGAAGAACCGTTCGCGGAAGCACGATTGCGGAAGCATCGTCAGCGGAAGCATCAGTCGCGGAAGCACCGTTCGCGGAAGAGGAGCCTTCGCGGAAGAACCGTTCGCGGACGCAGTCTTCACCACGTGGAGAAGAGTGCGGAAGATGCGTTCGCGGACGAAGATGCGCGCGCAGCCACCCTGGCTATATAAGGGAGAGCGGACGGCCGCTCTGAGAGCACTGCAACAGCGACATCGACCGTGGGGAGATCGTCACCGCCACAGCCAAGGGACTCGACGAACTCCGTGCGGACGACTCCTTCTTCAGGGCCTTAGAGTCAACCGGGATTAGACCGACTACCTGGAGAAACCATTCGACTAAACGGGACGGGAAACTTCAACGGGAAGGGACAGAGAGACGCCGCCGGCTAAGAACTCTTTTTAGTTGTGCCCTCGTGCACTATTTATTTTTGAAATGTGATCATACAGTGCTCCATGTCTGAACTTCATATTTGTACGTCACGTGGGTGACCAGCCATACAATTGTAAGTTGATTTGATGTATATAAATCTTCAATTTATTTACATCTGAGTTGCTTCTTGCCTAAGTGAAGCCGGTGAGCTACGGAGTGATGATACACCAGCGTTGGGGGACACCAATTTAGTGACGGCTCTCGAATCACAACGAGCGGGAGTTACATAAAGTCTATACGATCAGAGAAACCAGGTTTTTTGGGCCACACCGAAAACAAGTCATTACCAAACGTCACAACTTGGTGCCGTGACCAGGATCCCCGAGGGTCTACTGCCAGGGAACGAACCTCAGCATCACTCATGTCCGGCGAAAACGACGAAACTGCCCCAGGGAAGACAGGAGGTGAAGAGGAAGACTCTTCGCGGACGGCCTCACTTGCGGACGAGGAAGACAGCGGTTCGCGGAAGCCGACCTTTGCGGAAGAGGGAGACGACCGTTCGCGGAAGACGTTCGCGGAAGACGACCGTTCGCGGAAGACGTTCGCGGACGACAACCGTTCGCGGAAGACGACCTTGGCGGAAGAGGCCGACGACCGTTCGCGGAAGACAACGTTCGCGGAAGACGACCGTTCGCGGAAGAGCAGCTTCACAGCCAGGGGTAGACGGGACGTTTCGACGAGTGAGGAGCAACCAGGGAGGTCGAGACCTTCCATGGGCCAGTCGACTAGTCAACAGAGACCCCGGAGCCAGACACCCGACAACCGTTTTCTTTTCAGACACGACTCTGGGTGGCAGCACGATCGAGACAGGGAGAGGTCAACCTACCTTGAGAGCGTTAGGAGGGGCCCCGAGTTCCGACGAGTGCTGGGACCGGAGTACGTCAATCTGGACGGGGAGGACGGCGAAATCTGGGCGAGGAGGGATCGGCTACAGCTACCGGAGCAGAGTCCAAGTGTGGCACCTCCAGAGAATGCAGCATTGAGACGGCTTTGGGACCAGTCCCAGCAGCAGTCTGGTGCAACAGAGCAGCAGTCTGGTGCAACAGGGCAGCGGTCGGGTGTGACGAGTCGACAAACGGGAGTGACTGGAGGACGGGTTACTTGGGCTCCGACCCAAGAGAGCAGCTCGAGAGGGAGAGGACTTTTCGCGGAAGAGAACATTCGCGGACGAGAGGCATTCTTCGGCGACAGGGACGCTTGCAGCCGGGGATCCTTCGTGGATGAACGGGCTCGTGGGCGAGGGGGAGTCTTTGGTGACGAGGACGCTTGTGACCGGGGAGGGCCCTTCGCGGACGACCACGTTCGCGGACGAGGACGACTCGCGGAAGAGAGTGTTCGCGGAAGAGAGGAGTCTTCACCCAGACGGCGGCTCGACGAAAGGAGTGATCCAGGCGACCAATCTTCCTTTCCAGTTTTTCAGAATAGACGGGGAAGACCATTCGCGGATGAGCCGGTTCGCGGAAGACTCGCGGAAGATGGCGTTCGCGGACGTGCATCTTTTGTGGAGGGACGTCTCCGAGACATCTTGGCGGACGAGCCCGTTCGCGGAAGACTCGCGGAAGACGGCGTTCGCGGAAGAGGCCTGTTCGCGGAAGAACTTCTTCGGGAGCTGTTGGCGGAGGAGTCCGTTCGCGGAAGGTTCGCGGAAGACAGTGTTCGCGGAGGGTTCGCGGAAGACAGCGTTCGCGGAAGAGGGAGGTCTTCACCCAGTCGACAACCGAGACAGCCAGCCTCCTGGAGAAATCCAGCTTCTATTTCAGTCACCCAGGGAGGCCGGAGACAGCACCCTTTCTCATCATCGGGCGATGAGGGGCCTTCATCTGATGGAGGGACCGACAGCAGCCATGGTTACCCAGGACGGGGGAGGAGACCACCGAGGCGGGGACCGCCGCTGCACCGACGAAGCCCTAGGCCGAGACGGAGGCAGGAGGACTCGTCGTCCGAGGACAGCACAGTCTGGAATCAGAACGGCAGAAGGAACCGGAAGATGCTGACCCCTGACAAGTTCGATGGGACTTCCATAGAGTGGCCGGTGTACCGGGCCCACTTTGACGTCATCGCAGAGGTCAACGGATGGAGCAAGCGGGAACAGGGCGTCTACTTAGCCGGGAGCTTGACAGGAGAGGCGCGACGAATGCTGACCAGCCTGAGTCCTGCAGACCGGAGGGACATCGACGTTCTGACCGACAAGCTGACCCTACGATTCGACCCTGACTGTCAGGAGGAGTCCTACAAGGCGACCTTGGGACAGAGAACCCGCAGGAAGGCAGAGACACCCCAGCAGTACGGCTATGAGTTGCAGCGACTGGCCGGCCGTGGTTATCCGGATCTGAACTCCGCAGCTCAGGAGGCTATCGCCTTAGACCACTTCTGGAAGGGCCATCCAGATGGGGACATGAAGGTGATGGCGCTCATGAGGAAGATGAAGACCATGGAGGAGGCCATAGCGTTCGTGACCCAGTACGAATGTGTCAAACCCAAGCCTGGGAAGCCGGTGATGTCCATAGAGTCGGAGGACTCCGAGCCAGCTCTAGGACGGGTCCTACAGCTGTTGAAGAACCAGCAGGGAGGCGAGATTACCACCAGTGGGCAGCAGAGCAACCAGCCGAACGTAGCGGGTCTACCCAGACTTCCCTACTTCAAGGGGCTCTTTGAGAGCCAAGACAGGAAGCTGGATCGACTAATCGAGCTGTGTGAGCAGGTGCTATCCATCAAGCCGAGGGCCGCCACTGCTGAGAACAAGGGACCAAGCGCTAGGCCGGGACCAGATGACTGTTGGTACTGTGGGAAGCCGGGTCATCGGAAGTACCAGTGTCCAGATCGGCCGCCACCTCGGACCAAGGAGGAGCGCTTGAGTCGACTAATCGAGGAGATTGGTGAGCGGAACAGTTTGACAGACGAGGAGTCGGAAAACCAGTAGGGCTCATACCAGCCCCCAACCGTATGGGCCATTGGCAGGTGTGTGCACGGCTTCACAGGCGAGAAGCTCGACGAAGACGTGAAGAACACATTGCCAGGGGGGAATTTTTAGTTTCACAGATTTTTAATAGGTTTTTCCGGTGTGCATCCGAAGTAACTGGATGGGCGCAGGAGGAGCTCGAGGATCGAATTCTCGACTATTTGGAGGGCAAGCCTGTCAACACAGACGGGAGTGCCAATGTACAGCAAACCGATGGAGCCGTGGAGCGTCTAATGCCCCGCGGAGACGTCAAGGAAATGCAGACCGATGGAGCCGTGGAGCGTCTAATGACCCGCGGAGACGTCGACGAAATGCAGACCGATGGAGCCGTGGAGCGTCTGGGGACCCACGGAGACATCAACGAGGTTTCTGCTAGCAGCAAGGAGAACCAACAGGTTACAACCTTGAGGCTGGAGGCTGCGAAACAGCAGGGACCCCCCTATGCAACTGAACCACAAGCGGCCGTGAAAGAGGAGACGGAGGGCCGGTGGAGCGGAATGACCAAGGGGCCAGCGCAGCAGCTATTGCTGGTGGACGACTCATTACTTATCCGGAGCGGCGGTTCCGAGGGGAGTGATTCCCTTAAGACTGACAGAGAGGACCAGGGTGGTGCATCACTGTGGGTGGACGACTCAGTACTTATCCAGGGCGGCGTCCCTGAGGAGAGTGGCAGCTCTCTTAAGATTGACAGAAATGGCCAGGTGGTGTCGCTGTCAGCCGGTGCCCGAGGCACATTGGCGTGGTATGCGGCGTGCCACGTTATGGGGAAGGCGACTCGTATGTTGGTGGACACGGGTGCCTCTTCCACCGTTCTGGACGAGTGTCTCTTCGACCAAATGGATGACGAACATAAAGCAATGATAAGGCAGACGAGAATAAGGTTACGGGCAGCAACCGGAGACTACTTACAGGTTCAAGGAGAGATGACAGTTCAACTTCTACTGGGCACACGACTCGTGTCGGCAGATGTACTGGTAGCCAAACTAGGGATCCCGGGAGTGTTGGGGCTTGATGTACTTCAACAGATTGGGGGACAGCTGGATCTGCGTAAGGGCGAGTGGCAGGTGGGCGACACTACCGTAGTGATGAGCTCGGGCCACGAGGGCGCCGTCTACACACTGGTGACGGAGGAGACGGTCGTCTTGCCACCCTTTTCAGAGATGATGGTGGACCTCAAGCTGACAGGAAGTGAGGGAGGAGTTCCGAAGGCCGGCCTCGTGCAGTCCGCAAGAGAGCCGTTGGAGGACGACCCCCTCGTAGTGGGACGAGCCCTGGTACGACCCCGAGGACGCCTGGTACCGGTGGTACTTCTGAACGCCGGCGCTGGAGCTTGCACTGTGCTGATGGGGACCATCCTAGCCGAGCTTCACGGAATAGAGGCCGTGATCGACCTGGGATTTCGTCCCGATGGAGGGAAAACAACCCAGAATGAACCTAAAAGGGAACAGTGGTACCGGGAGGAGAGCGGGAGGGAGCATGAGCCCCTTACACCAAACTCCACCAAGTGGCGGAACCGGACGCCTGAGCAGCCCGAAACCAGAGTGCACGCCATGCACGCAGAATCGTCGACGAAGACACCAGAGTGCCCGGAGCATTTAGAACCGCTCCTGGAGGGAATGCATCCGAACTTGACGGAAAAGGAGGTGGAGGTCATCAGCGATCTCCTTCGACGCCACCAGCAGGTCTTTATGGGACCAGATGGGAGGTTGGGCCGGACGTCCCTGGCGAAACACGTCATCGACACGGGAGATCACCCCCCGATCAAGCAGCCTCTGAGGAGAGCCCCGTACTACCAACAAGAGCTGATCGAGGACGAGGTCGACAAGATGTTGAAAGCTGACGTTGTGGAGCCAAGTGACAGTCCATGGTCGTCTCCCATCGTGCTAGTGAAAAAGAAGGATGGTGCACTGAGATTTTGCGTCGACTACCGCCGTCTAAATGATGTCACCCGGAAGGATGCGTACCCCCTGCCTCGAGTCGACGAGAGTTTTGATACCTTGTCAGGAGGACGATATTTTTCGACGCTAGACTTGGCTAGTGGTTACTGGCAGGTCGAGATGGACGACAGGGACAAGGAGAAGACGGCGTTCACTACCCGTAGTGGACTCTATCAATTTAAAGTGATGCCGTTTGGATTGGCGACGGCCCCGGCTACTTTTGAACGTCTAATGGAGCTGGCACTGAGGGGACTCCAATGGAAGCGTTGTCTAATTTATTTGGACGATGTCGTCTGTCTTGGAAAGACTTTCCAAGAAGCCGTGGACAACCTCGAGGACGTGTTCCGGAGACTGCAGGCTGCCGGGCTGAAGCTGAAACCCGCCAAGTGTGAGCTGTTTCGACAACAGGTCAACTTCCTGGGCCATGTCGTGTCCGACCGAGGCATCCAGTGCGACCCTGCCAAGGTCGAAGCTGTAACAAAAATGGTTCCTCCGACCACCTTGACAGAACTAAGGAGCTTCCTTGGGTTCGTGGGGTACTACCGCAGATTCATCCCTGACTTTGCCACCCGAGCGGGACCCCTCAACCACCTGTTAAAGAAGGAAGTCAACTACCATTGGAGCGAGGCTCATCAGCAGGCGTTCGAGGCGCTGCGTCAACCCCTGACCGAGCACCCCCTGCTGGTGTACCCTGACATGGACCAAGAATTTATTTTAGATACTGATGCTAGCGGCTACGGAGTGGGAGGCGTCTTATCCCAAGTGCAGGACGGACGAGAGCGGGTGATCGCCTATGCTTCCAGAACCCTGAGGGACACCCAGCGGAATTACTGCACCACCAAGCGGGAGCTCCTGGCCGTCGTCAGTATGATACACCATTTCAGACATTTCTTGTGGGGGAGAGCGTTCTTACTACGAACCGACCACGCCTCTCTCAAGTGGCTACTGAACTTTCGGGATGCGGAAGGAATGATCGCTAGATGGGCAGCTCGCATCGCCAGCTACGCCTTCAGGTGTGAGGTCCGACCGGGAGTACAACACGGGAATGCAGACGGGATGTCCAGATGCCGACAGTGCCGGAGACCGGATTGTCCCGCCCCTCGCCACACCACAAGACCCGAAGGAGAAGAGGAGGCCTGTCCGACTCAGGAGGAGTGTCCCCTACCCCTGGAGGACCTCTCTGACGAGGATCTGCTTCCACCGATCAGCGGAGAAGGATGGAGCCCCGGAGGACCTCAAGTTAACATCTTGCGGGAGGTCCCTGTGGAGCCCTGGACGGAGGACTACTATTGCGGAGATGGAGTCGGGATATTCCAGATCTGGGAGGTGCGCTGCCAGGAGGACCCGAGGACGACTACCCAGCCGACCGAGGAATGCCTGCCTGACCGGAGCCCCCCACAGACGGAGGAAGGAGCCAGGAGCGTCTGCAGAACCCTGCATCAGCTCCGCCCCTCTGCCTGGGTTTGGTTTCTCCTGATGATGCTCCTCGCACTGCATGGTTTGGGACCGGAGGTTGTGGCCGGAGCAGCGATCGGCGCGACGGCCGACGTGTGGATGCGCTGCCGAGAGGAGCCCTTCCTGGACCCATGCCCCAACCCTGTGCTCCGAGATCCAGACAAACAAATGCTAGCTGTCACGCGGGCTATGGCTACGGGAGGACGCCGGAATCCGATGGAGGGAGCCCCGGAGGCCCAGGTCCTGAATGGTTATTCCCAGGAGGACCTAGTGACCCTTCAACGAGCCGACCCTGAAGTTGGAGGCATCCTCGGGTGGAAGAATATTTTCACTGAGAGACCTGCATGGCCCGAAGTCAGAACAAAAAGTCAGCAAATGAAGACTCTGTGGCAACAGTGGGACCAGCTGGAGCTACGTGATGGGCTTCTGTACCGGCGGTACCAAGCGGCTTGCCAGAACGCACCAATCCATCAACTGGTCGTTCCACAGGTCCTGAGACGCGCCGTCATGAAGGAGGTCCACACCGGCAAGCTGATGAGCCACCAGGGAATCACCAAAACAGTCCACCGACTAAAAGCGAGAATGTACTGGCCGGGTATGACGAAGGACGTGGAGCGTTGGTGCCGGGAGTGCCTGAAGTGTAGTGGGAGAAAGCCGCGACCGGGGCCCAAGTACCACCCCATGGGAAATCTACCGGTAGGCGATCGGCTAGAAAGGGTGGCCATGGACATTTTGGAGCCTGGAACGATCACCAATTCTGGGAACCGGTATATACTGGTCGTGGGTGATTATTTCACCAAGTGGACTGAGGCCTACGCTCTACCCAACCATGAGGCTCAGACGGTGGCGGACGTCTTTGTGACTGAGTTCGTGTGCCGCCTGGGAATGCCAGCCAAGATACACACCGACCAGGGACGAGAGTTCGAGAGTAAGCTTTTCCTTGAGATGATCAAGATCCTAGGAGGGGAGAAGACTCGGACGACCCCTTATCACGCCAAATCAGACGGGATGGTCGAGCGATTCAACCGGACCCTGCTGAACCTTCTGGCCGTGGTCGTGGACGAGAACCATGACGACTGGGACGACCATCTGCCCTACGTGATGGCGACTTATAGAACATCAGTACACGAAAGCACCGGGTGTACACCATTTCGAATGATGATGGGACGGGAGGCAACCACCCCATTGGACCTGAGGTACCGGACGAAACCGGACGATTTGGGAGGACCAGTCCCCGAGTGTGCGTCCGAATACGTCGAATGGGTGAAGGAAGCCACCATACAAGCTCACGAGACTGCCCGAGAGTGCCTGAAGACGGCTACGGTGCGACAAAAGCGCCATCATGACATAAAATCAGCCGCTCGACATTTTCCGGTGGGCACCTGGGTGATGTATTGGTACCCTCCAAAGGCTAGACCAAAACTAGGACTAGGGTGGACGGGACCTTATCTCGTTGTGAAGTCTCATCTCGGATGGATGGTGTCCATACAAGATCGACCCGGTGGCAAGATTAAAGATGTCCACATTGACAATATAAAAAGGTGCTGGTTCACCCCTGAAACCGACGCCTGGATACCCAATCCGGACGATGTGACCCCAGTCCGGACCCCCAGTGATGACGAGGGACGAGTGGAAAACAGCGGGAATGCAGTCCAAACGATGTAAACGATGACGGGAGCGTTCGCGGAAGAACCGTTCGCGGAAGCAGCGTTCGCGGAAGCAGCGTTCGCGGAAGTACCGTTCGCGGAAGCACGTTCGCGGAAGCAGCGTTCGCGGAAGAACCGTTCGCGGAAGCAAGCGAAAAACGTTATTTCGTTCCACGACAATGCTTTTTCCCCCAGATCCCTGGTCCGCGCCTTTTCTATATAAGCAGGCCGGCCTACGATTCCGTCATCACTTCAACCATGAACACACCAACTCTGCAGATCATTGAGATACCCGCATTTGCAGACGAAGATTTCGGGGACGTTCCAGATTTCGACTTGGCTGACTTTCTGCCCCTTGAAGTCGACAAGATGAGCGACCCACCTACCAAGATAGACAAGCCTGACCGGAAGCGGGAGCGCTCGAGGAGCCGGGAGCGTCGTGAGGAGCCCCGAGGAGGTCGACGGTCCCCTGCCCGGAAGTTGTCCACCGAGAGAGGGCGACGCTGGTGCAGCCCCTGCCGGATCCACGTGACGGCATCCAACTTTAGCCGACACGTGGCGACCAAACACACGCAGAAGGAGGGGCGGCACCTCTGCAAGATGTGCAGCCAGCGATTCGCCCGCCGAGCTGACAGAGACCGGCATGAGACGTCGCATGCCAGCGGCAACACCCTCAAGCCAGGACGGAGGAGGACGACGACCGACACGCCCGTGTCCGACCCCCGAGATGGTCCGACTACTGTGTCTGCCCCTGAGCTGAAGACTGTCAGCTTTGCGGCCAGCGGGACGACCAGCTCCACGCCGTCAAGCCCCCGGGAGGACGCCCCCAGGTCAGAGGACGCCCCAGACCCCGAGGACGACCCCCCGAATAGCGAAGAGGAACCGGAGTCTCAGCAGGAGCGGAGAGAGGCGGAATCCCCGGAGGCCCCCACCCCCGAGGACGACGGACCCCCCGTTCCCAGAGACTCGGCCCCTACCTACAAGCCCCTAGACCTGAGTTGGTACCTCAAGCCCGTTCCGGAGGAGGAGGACCAACTGCGACCGTATGTGGAGGGCCTGGGCAGAGCGGTCACTGCCGGAGAGAAGGCCCTGGAGGACCTGGCATCCACGATAGCCATGGGACGACGCCACCTCACCCAAGCGGAGGCTCGGCTCCAAGCCAAGGAGGAGCAGAGACAGCTCGAGGCCGAGGTGCTGCAGCTGCGAGGGGAGGCCTCTCAACGAGAGAAGAGCCACCGGAAGGAGCTGCGAGCCCACGTCCGAGAGACCAAGCTGCTCCGGGAACAGCTCCGAGCATATACAGACACTCGAGACAGGCTGGCGGAGACGTCCGAAAGCGAGGTGGATCGCCAGTGAAGTGGAGGGAGAGAGCCCTGTAAACATCAGACAGGCAGGAAAAGACGAAGAAGGAGGAAGAAGAGAAAAGAAGAGAGAGAAAGGATCAACGGGGACGTTGATCTCCAGAAAGGGTGGAGTTGTAACAAAACCATGCAACTGCCGCGCTGAAACGTTCGTTAGGAACGGTCACGTGATCTACAAAGTCCACTTGCGAAGACACCGTTCGCGGAAGAACCGTTCGCGGAAGCACGATTGCGGAAGCATCATCAGCGGAAGCATCGTTCGCGGAAGAACCGTTCGCGGAAGCACGATTGCGGAAGCATCGTCAGCGGAAGCATCAGTCGCGGAAGCACCGTTCGCGGAAGAGGAGCCTTCGCGGAAGAACCGTTCGCGGACGCAGTCTTCACCACGTGGAGAAGAGTGCGGAAGATGCGTTCGCGGACGAAGATGCGCGCGCAGCCACCCTGGCTATATAAGGGAGAGCGGACGGCCGCTCTGAGAGCACTGCAACAGCGACATCGACCGTGGGGAGATCGTCACCGCCACAGCCAAGGGACTCGACGAACTCCGTGCGGACGACTCCTTCTTCAGGGCCTTAGAGTCAACCGGGATTAGACCGACTACCTGGAGAAACCATTCGACTAAACGGGACGGGAAACTTCAACGGGAAGGGACAGAGAGACGCCGCCGGCTAAGAACTCTTTTTAGTTGTGCCCTCGTGCACTATTTATTTTTGAAATGTGATCATACAGTGCTCCATGTCTGAACTTCATATTTGTACGTCACGTGGGTGACCAGCCATACAATTGTAAGTTGATTTGATGTATATAAATCTTCAATTTATTTACATCTGAGTTGCTTCTTGCCTAAGTGAAGCCGGTGAGCAACGGAGTGATGATACACCAGCGTTGGGGGACACCAATTTAGTGACGGCTCTCGAATCACAACGAGCGGGAGTTACATAAAGTCTATACGATCAGAGAAACCAGGTTTTTTGGGCCACACCGAAAACAAGTCATTACCAAACGTCACACTTATTATGGACTTTACAGCTTAGGAATCAATTATGAACATATAAGAAACGATATATGCTGAATATTGCTATGACCTTGAATTCGACCTTTGACCTCATTTTCAAGGTCACGGGACAAAACGGGTAATGTCTCGCTTATTATCGACTTTATAGTTTACGAAACAATTATAAACATATAGAAAATGATATATGTTGAATATTGCTATGACCATGAATTCAACCTTTGACCTCAATTTCAAGGTCAGATAACAAAATGGCTAATATCTCGCTTATTATCGAATTTACAGCTTAGGAATCAAGTGAGAAAGCCGACCATGTCAGGGTTTTTGATTTTCACAGTATTCGGTTTTATCATGCAGCAAAGACACTCGGAACCATTTGACTCGATCATTATCTCACCGAAATCAGTGTTTGGGTCAATTTACTTTTTAAAAAAGGAAATTGGCTCGCAGGAAGTGATGTGCGCATTTTTTTTTTTCGTTTTTTAAAAAACAAGTGATGTGCGGGTTTTAATTCACGCGATCGCCTAACTTAACCAGAACTGTTTTTGCCCGATACTTACTAACAAATATTAAACTACCAAAACTCATAATCGAGAATATTTGGCATCTGCCAGTTCAATTAGTGCATATGAATTTAATGTGCATTAAACAAAATACAACATATGCTGGTCATATGCTGGTCAACATATGCTGTTTTCTACTCATCTAATATTTGCTATGAAAATTAGTTGATGTTATCATCTCATATGTTGAAAATATGGCATGAATAGCGCATGTGCCCATGGTGAAAACTGTCAACAGTGACTAAACAGCACATCTGTAGGGTTGTATTCACCAAAACAAAGCATACGGATGGGAACACACTGGAGCTTTGCCGCACGCATTGATGCACGTTTGTACTGTAGTGGAAAGCTCTGTAAAATGCATGGTCCCAAATCAGATAAGTTAAAACATACACACGTACATAAGTGAATACGAATATACAAACAGTATATAAATTCGTACATCTGCTGCTGGTGAAGATTTTTATGTCAGCAAACAGGTGAAAGTTTCCAAGCAAAATGTGGAGCAGCAAAGCTTTCTTGGTGGCCGTGTGTGGAGTCTGTGTGCTGCAGCTGTCCTCGGGTTAGTTCAGTAGTTGAACTAGACACAATAGCCATCGATATGTCTTCGGAAATATCATTATCCTTATAGTGTTGAGCTAACCAGACAAAGGGCAATGCATTTTCAGTTAGCGGTCTTTTGCCGTAAGGCCCAGGCACACTGACAATACGACTACGATACGATCATGCTGCGACCCAAAATTTCTGTAATCGTGGACAAATCGTGACACGAACGTACGACTGGTCGTAGAGGCCGTGAATCATCGCAAACAAGAAACTAATCACAGCAAGGTCGATGGGCATGTTCAAAACTTCCAACCTACGACCTCTAGTCGCACGTTAGTCTTGCACAATCGTGCCACCAATAGGGAAAGGTGGCACCACCAATTGGACATCGTCGCGCAATATTGACTAAATAAAATGGTCATGCCATAAGCATACAACCTGGCGACTAGCGGTGCATGATTTAGATGACACACCAACATGTTTCAGCATTTTATCTAAACTATAAAACTGCAAAATATGTTTCCTGTTCACATTTTGCGCCCTTATATCTGATCACAATGACAGACGTGAGTTTAGCCGCGATTTATCGTACGACTGGCTATTGATCTCAATGCCCATCGCAACTGTTCGTACAACAGGTCAGTGGTTGCTACGACTGGAGATTCGACAGGTCAGCGGTGGCTGCCAGTGGTCTCCAAACTGCCCACGATCAGCCATTTCCATTCGTTCAGTTATCCAACAACCACGCGTACCACCAATCATATCTCTGGCCCAGTCACACTGAGTCGTACCATTTTATGGTCGCAGGTTCAAATTTGCTGAGATACGACTGATCACTAGTGATCGCCACTGTAATCGCAAGTGGCGATTGTTCATACGATTGGTGGTACGCTTGGTGGCACGATCACTGAAAGAATGGAAAAGATTGATAGCAAGCAGTCGTACGACCACATGTCAGCCACCACCGACCTGTCGTACCTTCAGTTGTAGCGATCACCGACGTAGCGTACAACCAGTTGTTACAATCAATGACAGGTCGTATGATAAATCGCGACCTGACGCACGACCGTCCATCTGATTAGACATAAGGTCACAAAATTTGAATAGGAACCCTATTTTGAAGTTTTATAGTTTAGAAAAAATGCTGAAGAATGTTGGTGTGTCATGTAAAATTGTTTTCACAGCACGTTTCATCCTCCTTTCGGGAACCTTCAAATGGGTGGTACCACCGATCGTAAAGGTCGTACTACCAGTCGGTATAAGTCGTGAATATTCGCACCACTGATCATGAAGTCGTACGACTGGTCGCACCACTAGTCACCAGGTTGTACGACTAGTAGCACGACCATTTTGGCTAGTCGATAACGTGCGACATTGTCCGATTGGTGGGGCCACCTTTACCGACTGGTGGCACGATTGTGCAAGACCAACGTGCGACCAGAGATCGTAGGTTGGAAGTTTTGAACAAGTCCGTCGATGTCAACGTCTTTCCTGCTATTATACTTATACCAATTCATTATAATGTTCACAATGACCAGGCCAATGCAATATATTAACATATTAAACTGTTGCTGTTATTGCACTCACATTATGTTAACGCCCTCGAAGATATACTGAACAAAAATATAAAGGCCTTCTATCTACAATAAAGGGTATTTGACGTGGGGCATTTATATTTTTGTTCAGTATATATTCGATTTTATGCTTTGCTCGTTCGTTTTGCAAGGACCGACCTTGCAGTAGTGCCACAAAACGGAACTATTTTGACAAGATCAATTCTCCAAAATGTAACATTGATTTCTCTGTCTTGTCTGACCTTTCAACAGGTTCTTGTCCTGGGGGCATGCAGAGTTATGGAGGTAACTGCTACGACCTGGTAAAGGAAAAGATGTCTTATGATGACGCACAGAAGGCGTGCAGTTCCTTCTGTGTAAACGGACACATCGTGGAGATAAACAACGCAGATGAGTTTCAGTTTGTTCGTGATATGTTCGACAATGCAAACCTTGGTGAGTATAGATCACTGTATATTTATGCAATGTAACAGATGAGCTATGTATTGAATTCATTCATGTGAATGTTTAATATATTAGCTACGTTGGATGAAAGATTTGGTTACAAGACTAAATCGAATAGAACCTCCCAGGGAATAAAAAGCAGAATCCATTTCCTAATCGCAGCATCCAATTCCTGTGCAGAGTTATGCAAAATCGGGGTTTCGAACAGGGATCTGCCCTAAACTATTATTTCAACCCTCCCACCTAAACAATGTGATCAAATTGCAAAAATAATTTTTCTTGTTGTTATCAAACTATGGTATGTTTTATCTACAAAGTTCAACTTTGTTCCTTAAGTTGAGTAGAAGACGTGGAATCAATACCCAGTATTAAGTATTCCGAGCAAACAAAACAGGGTCCGTTATCCAATCTCATAGTCCGGGGACAGAAAGTCATATCAGGCATACGAAGTGAGAGAAAACAAAAATGACAGGGAAACTCATGAACCCCCCAAAATGGCCATTAGGAGTTGAAATCAGGTGTTCCGGAAAGAGTGAGCATTTCCTGCCCCACTAGTGGCACCCGTCATGAATTCCCCCAAAATTAACATGAAAATAGATCTAGTTGCATGGCAGACATGCAAATACAATACATGCAGAGTATACAGAATTTTATATTTAGGAATACGATTGCGTTCACACACAATTGAACAAAAATTTGAAAGAATGTATATATCGATCTATTACCACCAATACAGCCAAATTTTGATGATTCCAATAACAAACATACAACATTTTGCAATAGAAACAAAGCCCGACCAATTACTTTATCAAGAGACACACTGGCGTCATCAGGGGCAGACAGTGTGGTAAATGTAGTTGTTTCTATTGTACACCGGATGGAATTAGTATCCAACTGCCCAACAACCTATGAAAATAATTTAGAAATCCGAAACAAACCCCATGGAATAGATATATGACAAGTACATGAGCACCTAATAACAAACCAAAAGGCTACTGAGTTGATGGTATCCTCGGGGACAGACTTAACGTCCACCAGCAGTGACACCAGTAGTGACGTATACATTGGTATCCCAATCAGTGCACTTCAGGAATTTTAATTTTTATATCGTGTGTATCGAAGTCATGTTCAATGCAGTTATAATTTATGCATTTACTGCAGGAACAGCACTGTGTCGCCTTGGTGCCGTACGTCCTCCAAATGGAGGAAGCAAGGATTTTCGACTGCCGAGCTCTGGTAAGTCGGCACCTTACACAAATTGGAGATCTTCTCAACCTCACAAAGGCTGTAGCGACTGCAACTGCGCATACATGAACAGGAACCACGGCTATAAGTGGGATGATGACTCGTGTGCAAGTCCAATGGCTTTCATGTGTGAATATGAAATGTCCCCCATTTGATTGTAGAGAACAAAAATGAGTTAAATAAACTATAACGTGATAACAAATATATGTATTTTTTCTGTGTTATATTTACTGCATGACCTATTTCGGCGTCGTTTTCACCTCACTCGCTTGTTTTCTAGCTTGTTGCCATTGAATTGCTCGAAGTGGGGCCATTTTGAGCCCAAACCTCGGCCCAAATGGGACTTGCCCATTTTAAATTCTCCTATGCTTTATAATGGGGCATAATTTTTTAAATATATCACTTAATATTGAATATGGAATCAATTGTGGACATATAAGATAGGAAATGATGTATGCTGAATATTCTTAAGATCTTGAAATTGACCTTTGACCCAATTTTCAAGCTGACATGACAAAATGGCTTATATCTTACTTATCATCGATTTCACATCTTAGGAATCAAATGTGTATATACAAGAAATGATATACTCTGAATATTGTCGTGATCTTGGACATACAGAAAATGATATACACTGAATATTCTGATGACCTTGAGATAAACAACGCATAAACATGTCAACTTTACTGCTTAGAAATCAATTGTGGACATATAGGAAATGATATATGCTGAATATTTTTGTGACCTTGAAGTTCCTGGACCATCGGTCCGATCACCTATTGGCTAGCCGGTGAGCTACATGTCCATTGGGCCTATGTTTAAAGAGTACCACATACATGTCCACTCTCTTATTTGGACTGACAATTGTCAGTCGTAATAGAACAGCAGACTTTATCTCCAGTGTTGCATGCTATTAAGCATTGATGTCGGGAAATGGATTCAGTAGTATGGTGTTATATAGCTAGTAGTAGTCCATTCAGTTGTAATATCCTTGTTTCTTAGACGAGGATCAAATATAATAACCACATAACCACATGTATATCTATTATCTTATGACACCATGTGACTATTTCAATGAAATGAATACGGATTTACCAATACACACCAGTGCTTGCATTTACGAACATATCACGAACGAACTGGAACTCATCTGCGTCGTCTATCTCCACGATGTGTCCCTCAGCACAGAAGGAACCACAGGCTGCCTGGGCGTCATCATAAGACATCTCCTCCTCAACCAGGTCGTAGCAGTCACCTCCATAAATCTGCATGCTCCCAGGACAAGAACCTGGTGAATATTTTGCTACATCATTTTTCTAGTAAATACACTGAGTGAAATACATGTATTCAAGACATGTCAAACATTTATGTATATATTTTATCATGCAGCCAGATATCTTTCATGTTACAGCCAGTAGTCTCTTTAGGGACAAATTCGTCCAGCAGCTGACAGTAACAGTGAATATTATAGCAACAATATGAGGGGATTTTTGATGCGTGAGAAAAACCTGATCTGACATCGAACTTATGCAAACAATTATGTGATGAAAACAACGCTATACTCTAAGTGCATCTAAGTCAACTCGTGTGAAGATTTTATTGGAATTGTCCTCGCCACAATCATACCTGAAAACTGGTCAAGTGAAGGATACGCTTGAATCAATTGGTGTTGATAATTATGTGAAGTTTTCCGCACTTGATAAGAAGAATATTTTGGATTGGGTCCTGACAAACATTTTGGATTGGGACCTCAAAGTTACCAGCTGTCTTCCGGGAATATTCCTCTCCGATCAATGTATTGTCAAATGTGAAGTCCAATAGAAAGACACACGCATATCGGATTGATACTTACATAAAACCTGATAAGCGCCCTTGCATTTCAGAACAGTTGGGATTGCAACGGTTCGAGGTACACTCAATGTGTTTCTAAAGATCAAAGAAACTCAACACTGGAGTGCATATGAACAACAAAGTACATGTACAATCGAATGGTGAAAATTGAAAAATGCAAATATTTGTCAAACTGGCTGAAATGCGAACGAAAGTAGTATTGTAAGCTATATGCAAGAATGCCTGGGTCACATTTGCACAAGTCGCAAATACCCATGTTCCGGCCGCCGGTGATAGTTTGTCAGGCATCTTTCTAATCATGAAACCACCAGGCATTGTCTGCCAGGCATAGTCACTTATGATCACGTGTCTTCACCGTGTCTGTCCAAATTTCAAGAATCTCAAGTAAGACTGACCATTCAACGATGCCCTACCGTAGACCACATGATACCCTACTGATACCTGCTCGGTGACCGTCTGATATGTTCGTCTGGTGAGCTGACCACATTGTTTGGCTGAGAAATTTGGTCGATTCAATCGGCACCTGGTGGGCAGCTGAAGGGGATCTAGTTGATCGTCAGCAAGCATGACAGCGATTTACTACCGATGTCATTTTTTCCACCGGTCGCCGCAAGAAAATAACTCTGTGTTATTTTCTTCCGATGCCTCCACCGACGTGTCTACGATTGTTGCCCGATGGTCACGGGTGATCTGCCCACACTCGCTGTGTGATCAGCCGAAATGGCCAAATTTCAGCCTTTTCGGGCATCATGTTCTCATCGGCGTAGGCATCGGCGCAAATGTTACCTAGGCATTAGAAGCACACTAGGGAATAAAAAAGAACAAATCAATGATTGACGGAGAAGCTTAAATTATTGCCGACAAGTTCGCAGACTTTTTCTTTGATGAAATGACAAGTATCAAGCAATGTATCAAAACTATTTGCCAAGAAACAGAACAACACTGGGAATGTCAATGTTTCGACCTCTGTCAGAGAAGCAAGTATCTAAATTTGTAATACAGCTGAATACAAACTCTTTTGAGCTAGATATCCAATATGGTCCAATATAATACGTAACTAACTCATGTGGTTGACACTTCACTTGAGTCGGGCATGTACTCACGAAAATATGCAATAGTTAGGCAATTGCTCAAGAAAGTTGGATTGAGTCTGAAATTGAAGAACTTTAGATCGGTTAGTAAGCTGATGTTCATCGCGGACGTAGTGGTGGCAGCAGAGTTTGTGTCGTATTGTGAAGACAATGATGTAATTCCGGACTATCAAAGTGCTTACAGGAAGACATGTTCCTGTGAATTTGCTCTCCAAACGACCACAAACGACCTGCTATAGGCAATGGAAAGAGGAGAAGACACCACGGTGATGGCTCTATATCCACCAGCAGCGTTTGACACCGTTGACCATGATTGTCTGGCCCTGGTACTGAACCATTTCACTGTGGGGTCTCGGTCTGGTGTTGCATTGGTTCGAGTCATACTTGCAACCTCATGCTGACAAAAAACTGACGTTCTCATCATCAAAAAGGCTCAATAGGAGGGTCTTCTAAGTGTAGAAGTGCAATGAAAGGCATTTCTAAACTACGTGAACTACGTGACTTCATGTCTATAGATATGAAAGTCGTAGATTCTGTTCTATTATCTCGTATCAATTATGTGACTTCCCTCTAAATGTATAGCGGACTCACAGACTGTGGTATCTCAAAACTAGACAGGAATTTCGCTGCTCAGAATTCTCTTGCATAGAACAGCAGCTCCAGAGACGCTATCAGACTCTCAATGGGTTGCCGATAAAGCTTAAGGTTGACTTTTAGGTGAGGGGCGGTGGAGGAGGATAAATGTACACGGATAACTCAGTGACCTACTTTGTGTGGCTGAACCAGTTCGAAAACTGCGCAGTGTTAGAATATATAAGAATTTGGTTGCTCCTTTCACGAGCAAGCAAACTTTTGCAGCAAGGTCATTCAGCGTTGCAGGACCAATGTTGTGGAATAGATTGCCAGAGAACATCAGGCGAATTGAATCACTGGAACATTTTAAGATTGCTTATTGGTAAACTACCTTGTAGTTTACACGACTGATACCATGTTCCAGTTTTGCTGATATATCTGCCATTTTTCGACACATTTAAATATTTCAATATATCTTATGCATATAGTCAGAATGGTGGGCCAAATATGAATTGACTAAAGCAATGATATTTCAGTATGTATATGCAATCGGATGTCACTTTTACAAATGTAACTTACGTAGCACACACAGCTTTACATGATGTATTATCTAAAGTATGTGTAGTGATCATATCCTTGATCAATGACCTACCGTTTGATTTTCCGATTTCCATCCATATTCACAACAAATTGATGTGCAAATGTGTGTATCTATTATAATTTATGAAAAGTTTCTTGTGCCGCAGTCAGTGAAGCAGTGTATTTTCACTGCAGATGACATATAACATACACATTTGATTATCAAATTACCACAAAGATTTGAGGTCAGAAACACTCAAATGAGGCAGTAGGTTATTGTCCTATGACGAGTAATATTATCATAGTTCAGAAACTACACTCTGACACGCTGTCTATTTCTTATGTAAGTTACATGTGAAAGATGGTGTTTAATTATCGACTCTTTCTTCAATTCGGCAAATGGAGCAGCCTTGCGGCCTTGTTTATAACATACACAGTAATTCTCAACAAAACCAATCACGTAATTGCTGAGCTATAAGATGTACTAATAAGATGTACTAATAAATGGCTGATGAGGCATGGATTCTAGGTGATAAGCAACCTTAAAACTCAATTGAAGACAATATAATCAAGACTATTGTTTTATTTTACCCAAATCTAATCACCGGTGCATTGCTAAAATTTTTTACCACATGTTTGAATCTCTCTTTTTGTCAAGTGCCACAATAAATATTTTAGTTGCGCCTGCGCTATACAAATAAACAAGTCTAAATCACATAGCCAAAACGAAATGCCGAGAATGTGCACCCCCTCGCCTGCCTATTTTTTTTTATTTTATAACATTTTCAAAGTAAACTTAGTAGTAATTTTGTAGGTAATAAACATCTGTCTTCATACAACCTGAGGCGAGCTGCAACACACAGACTCCGCACACGACCAAGAAGAAAACTTTGCCGCTCCACATTTTTCTATCTGTCACCCGTTTGCTGTTAGGTAAATGTCTTACCAGACAACATTTTCAAGTATTTTTATACATATATGGGAATTGTTTGTATGTATTATTATGTATATGAGTTGAAAGTTGTATCTTTTTTTTTTAACCAAAAACGCCTACCATGCAAGGTGCTGCCGTATGAACAAATCAAGTCTGTGGGCCTATTCTTGAAATACAACTTTTCGTCGGCGCCTCTTCGATATCAGGTTTTGCTGTTGTTTTTGTAGATTATCATGTAATCTACATGTAAGAAACAATTTCAACTTGGTGTACCTTCTGAGAAAGTGTCAGATTAGGCTGAAAATCACATTATAGTGGAACACTGGCACATGAAAGCCTACATCTCCAAGTTCCAACATGTTTTCAGCATTTTGAATGTTTTGTTCAGGTGTTTCACACACAATTCGCATTTACCAAGTTTTGTGTGGTGATACGATGAGATCAGAGCTCAGAATTTAGATTTGAAAACGTGAACTTTTTTGAAACGTTAACATTGAAAACGAAAGTTCATAATGTGATCGTAATGGGAGAGTATTCAGACTGATGTACAGCTTGAATTGTCGCAGATACAGATGACAGCTAGATTTATCCCACTAGGTGAGCGGTAGTACCAGCTAAATTTAAACAGTGCCTGCCCTTGATGATACCAGTGTGATGTTGAATTCAATATTTATTCAGGCTTTGTTTCTATTCCAAAAATATTTCATAACTTGGTTCATTTTTGTATTCACCAAAATCATGAAAATCGCGTGGAATTAGTGATTTAGGTTTGACTGGTGGAAACAATACACATAAAAGATAGAGCTCAGTCTTGTATTATGAACACATGGACTAACCTGCTCAATTTCAAGCTCATGTTCATCACGAAATGTGTAAGTTGGCAATGGAGACATGAATTACAGCTCATATATGTATCATGAGCATATGGGAAATTGAACTGATATAACTTTGAGGGCCCAAAGTCAAGATTAGGTCCACCACATAATGCCTGAAGGGGTATTCGGAGGTATGAGTATATGGGGAGTTTTATAATGACGGCGCTTAGTTAGGGGTTCACATCCGAGGTCGTTTGATACTGCTGGTGGTCGGGTATTCCTTCCGGACGAACCGTGCATACGGGCGCAGTACGATCTCCAGACGATGCCCATTCTGTGCTTACGGGTCCCATTCTGTGCTTACATTCTTCTTAAAACATGGTAACTATTATAAAACCTTGGTTTTATGTTCGAACGTTTTGGTGTGACACTCATATAAAATTCATAGCCCTTGGACTATCTTCCAAAATCATTATGATCACATACAGTATTGTCGATGCATTTTGGGCAGTATACAGAGTTTTCAACATAGGCAAACATTTTATTCAACATGCTCTATTCATGACACACAAAAGTACTACCATCAAATTTGCATAGCGCAAATCGGATGAAATGATTACATTATTGGCAACAGCTGTACCACATACAAGTGGATATGCTGCATTTTAGTTTTAGTTTTACATTTCATATAATGAATGTGATTCACTGGATTGATGCCATTTTTAGGTTACCGGACCTTTGGTCCGATAACCTATTGCCGTGGCGTTGCGTCCGGCGTCCGTCGTCCGTCGTCCGTCGTCCGTCCGTCCGTCCGTCCGTTCACATTTTTATCTTTAAAGTTTACGATGGAATATTTCTGAAATTTTGCACAAACATACCTAAAAATATTTCCAGAAAAGGTTTTTTTTAGTTTTTCGATTTTCGCATTTTTTTCAAAATGGCGGCCGTTTTCGTCGAAAAATGGCCAATTTTGGACTTTGATGGTCGTTTTCTCAAAATCTGTTCAGTAACTTTTTTTCTTATTGATGCATAACACTCCTCATATGCACCTCTGTGACATGTATAAATTTCGTTGCCCTTGAATCGCTCGAAGTGGGCCATTTTGGGCCCAAACTCGGCCCAAATGGGACTTTCCCATGTTAAATTCTCCTATGCTTTATAATGGGACACATTAAGCCTAATATCTCACTTAATATTGAGATTAGAGACTAGGAATCAATTGTGGACATATAGGAAATTATATATGCTGAATATTGTCGTGACCTTGAATTTGACCCCTGACCTTGGTTTCAAGGTCAGAGCGGCCGTTTTCGTCGAAAAATGACCAATTTTGGACTTTGACGGTCGTTTTCTCAAAATCTGTTCAGTAACTTTTTAGGTTACCGGACCTATGGTCCGATAACCTATTGGCATGGCGTTGCGTCCGTCGTCCGTCCGTCCGTCCGTCCGTCCGTCCGTCGTCCGTCCGTTCACATTTTTATCTTTAAAGTATACGGTCCGATCTTTCTGAAATTTTGCATAAAAATACCTAAAAATATTCCCAGGAAAGGTTTTTTTTAGTTTTTTGATTTTCGCATTTTTTTCAAAATGGCGGCCATTTTCGACGAAAAATGCCTGATTTTGGGCTTTGGTGGCCATTTTCTCAAAATCTGTTCAGTAACTTTTTTTCTTTTTGATACATAACACTCCTCATATGTACTCCTGTGATGTGTATCAGTTTCGTCACGCTTGAATCGCTCAAAGTGGGCCATTTTGGCCCAAACTCGGCCCAGATAGGACTTTCCCATGTTAAACTCTCCTATGCTTCATAATGGGACACATTACGCCTAATATCTCACTTAATATTGAGATTAGAGACTAGGAATCAATTGTGGACATATAGGAAATGATATATACTGAATATTCTCGTGACCTTGAATTTGACCCCTGACCTCGGTTTCAAGGTCAGAACGACCATTTTCGTCCAAAAATGGCCCATTTTGGACTTTGACGATCGTTTTCTCAAAATCTGTTCAGTAACTTTTCTTCTTATTGATGCATAACACTCCTCATATGTACCCCTGTGACATGTATAAATTTCATTGCCCTTGAATCATTCGAAGTGGGCCATTTTGGGCCCAAACTCGGCCCAGATGTGACTTTCCCATGTTAAATTTTCCTATGCTTTATAATGGGACACATTAAGCCTAATATCTCACTTAATATTGAGATTAGAGACTAGGAATCAATTGTGGACATATAGGAAATGATATATGCTGAATATTCTCGTGACCTTGAATTTGACCTTTGACCTCATTTTCAAGGTCACAGGACAAAATGGCTAATATATCGCTTATTATCGACTTTACAGCTTAGAAATCAATTGTGAACATATAGGAAATGATATATGCTGAATATTCTCGTGACCTTGAATTTGACCTTTGACCTCATTTTCAAGGTCACAGGACAAAATGGCTAATATCTCGCTTATTATCGACTTTACAGCTTAGGAATCCATTGTGAACATATAGGAAATGATATATGCTGAATGTTCTCATGACCTTGAATTTGACCTTTAACCTCATTTCCAAGGTCACAGGACAAAATTGCCAATATCTCGCTTATTCTCGACTTGACGGCTTAGGAATCAATTGTGAACATATAGGAAATGATATATGCTGAATATTCTCGTGACTTTGAATTTGACCTTTGACCTCATTTTCAAGGTCGCAGGACAAAATGGCCAATATCTTGCTTATTAGCGACTTTGCAGCTTAGGAATCAATTGTGAACATATAGGAAATGATATATGCTGAATATTCTAGTGACCTTGAATTTCACCCTTGACCTAAATTTCAAGGTTAGTCTTTTTATTTTCAAGGTCAGAATACAAAATGGCTTATATCTCGCTTATTATCAAATTTACAGCTTAGAGGTCCATAGTGAACATATAGGAAATGATGTATGCTGAATATTTTGGTGATCTAGAATTTGACCTTTGATCTCATTTTCAAGGTCAGAGAACAAAATGGCTAATATGTCGCTTATTATCATCTTAACATCTGCCCCTGATGACGCCAGTGTGTCTTTGGATAAACTATTTGGTCGGGCTTTGTTTCTATTGCAAAATGTTGTATTTTACGTTTCTTATTGGCATCATCAAAATTTGATTGTATTGGTGGTAATAGATTGATACTTACATTTATACCACTGAGTCGGTGTCACTGCTGGCGGACGTTAAATCTGTCCCCGAGGATACCATCAACTCAGTAGCCTTCGGGCTTGTGATTGGGTACTTTTGTACTTGTCATGTATCTATTCCATGGGGTTAGATTCGGATTTCTAAATTATTTTCATAGGTTGTTGGGCAGTTGTATACTAATTCCATCTGGTGTACAGTAGAAACAACTACATTTAACACATTGTCTGCCCCTGAAGACGCCAGTGTGTCTTTGGATAAACTATTTGGTCGGGCTTTGTTTGTTTCTATTGCAAAATGTAGTATTTTACGTTTCTTATTGGCATCATCAAAATCTGATTGTATTGGTGGTAATAGATTGATACTTACATTTACAGCATAGGAATCAATTGCGAATATAGAGGAATGATATATACTGAATATTTTCATGACCTTGAACTTGAACTTTGACCTCATTTTCAAGGTCACATCACAGAATGGCTAATGTCTCACTTATTATCGACTTTACAGCTTAGGAATTTATTGTGGACATACTAGAAGTGATATATTTGTTAAAAATTTCATGGCCTTGAATTTATCAGTGACTTTATTTTCAAGGTCACTGGACAAAAGGCTAATATCTAAAATGTATATTGTCCGGTAACCTTTCTTAGCCCTTGGGCTAATTTTTAGAATGAATGTTTGAATAGAATGCACATTTCGAGAGAATGAACTGACACGATATAATATTTCAAGTGCACAAATCTGTTTCGAGAGAACAAAAATTCAAAATGGTGGACGCTATGAACTTTGTCGCTATGAAGTTTTTAATATGGTATCTCATTCCCGTTCAGGCATCATATTTATTATATGCACAGTGTATTTTTCGAGCGTGGGATAAACCACTGTTCATTTTCGTCTATTGTGAACGGCCCATAATATACGCGCAACAGCTGAAGTTGCGGTTTTTAAAAACAGACATAACAAGACAATCAGAGATTGCATTTTCGACCTGAACAATAATCAGAGAGTTTCGTCGTACGACCATCTCATATCAATTGGTCGGTAATTGAGCGAGGAAAAATGCGAACAAACATGGGAGAAGTAATATTAATAAATGCCAACTTTTTATCTATTTTGACAATATTCTCGACCACGACCTGAATTCTAGACACTGACCTCCCAAATTTCGCAAGCTCTCGCAGATTTCTATTGTATACTCCATGTTCAATAATCTATTGAATATCCTCAGTGGTTTTGGAAATACTACTACTTGAAATATTAGGAATCGGTGATTTCAGCTGATTACCTTTACATTTTCAAGGTCGATAATGGGGAATTTTGATCGTACTGCCATCAGTCATATAGCAAATGATAGGGAATTGATCATAGAAAAATACACAAATAATAGGGAAAATTAATCACGGCTATAGGCGTAGTTATTGCAGCTTCTCAATTTTGACCTATTCTGTGACCTTGACCTTGTCGTTCAATATTGAGATGTATAATTTCATAGTATTGTTTCTATTATTGAGGCACATCTTCTGAAGGAAAATGTTCTGAAGAGATGGAAAACTGGCTTCACAATAAGGTTTTGAATCTCAGAACTCTCCAAAGTCGTGACCCCCAAATTTTCGACTTCAGGCGATAACGGCGAGTTTTGGTCTTACGGCCATCGGTCGTACACCATACGATCGGGAATTGACCAAAGAAAATACAAAATTAGTTGGAAAAAATAAAAATGATGAGAATCGGAGTTATAGCCAATTGTGTGTTTTTCACTTTTTCGGTTGCCATGGCAACCATTTTTATTCGATTTCGACAAAAAACTTGAGAGAACCGAGCCACTGACATACCCCTTAAGTCATGAAATCGGATCATGTGTAGATCGGATCATGTGTTTTTGAGTTATGTTCCAAATCGCATTATGATACATTCGCAGAACTACAAGCAAACACTTTTGTAAATATGGTGAAACATACAGGGCACCCGTATACACTGAGCAAAACTCACCCCTGTTCCGGTAAAAAATCGTTAGTTTATTGCCTTAGCACATCATTCATTCCTAACGGGAGCGTTACGGCAAAGAGTGTTCCCAGTCAGAACCACGGACAAATACAACCAAAAATTGCAGTACCACCCGTGTTGAGAGTGTAGTGAGTGTGTCGCTAGCTGTTTACAATTAATCTGCGCATTAATTGTAGGCATCCACGATATGGAAAGTGGCCAGTTAAAGATCGCCTTTTCTTGTACAGCCAGTCAGCTAGTTCAGTACCGTGTATCGTGCACTTATCGTGCTGGAGCATTGAACACTATCATCGCGAGAGTGCTACAATAGCGAGCTTACAATGGTACAGCTTATGTTTTTTCGTTGTCATCTTCTGAGAAGAGATCCATTCTCTGAAAGTACATGTAGTACACATCTCAATTCAGTGTTTGCGAAATGGGACTTACAGTTCTCAAAATTTCCTTTAAAAATTCTGTTTTGTACAAGTGAGGTACATAACGTTGCTATCTGGCATGTCCGGAGATCGAAATTGTCATCTTCCCAGGGCATTTTCCAATCTTCTCGTTACAGTTGATTATCAGACTGTCAATCGATTAGATGACAAAAGGAAGACTCTGAACATTCACTGATGACATTTTGACGATTGACTGAAACATGTTGCGGATTTTTGTTTTGGAAAATTTACATGTGATATGCCAGTTTGAATCATTATGATATTTCATTCCACTTGTGGAATGGACTCAAATCCAACTAAAATTTGATCATTCTTGTGAATTCACATAAACAACTCAGAGGCAATGTTACTGAACATATCAGAATCATACATATCTAGTGTATACCTGTCTAGTTATATCATAGAAATATGCGTATATTTCTATGGTTATATGCATCAAAATACTAATATACCTGATATACGGATGTATGCCTTAAATTGTATTGCAGTGGAGTAAGCAAGTATTAAATATGTCAATATGTTCAATAAAAATGTAACTGCAATAAATAAATAAAAACACTTTAGTATGATATATAGCTTTTATTCCCACAGTTCCTCATATAACGGGCGATTGAAGAACCTGCCTTAATGTATGAAATAAAAATGTTATTTCAAATTGAACAAGTTAAGAAACAACTACTAACAGAAAGTCTGGAAACATTGTACTATGCAATGATCCATCCACATTTAATATACGGAGTCATGGCATGGGGAAATGCTACTCCTTCTAGCCTTAAAAGAACAACTGTCTTACAGAAACGGGCAATAAGAACTATTCATAATGCGCAATTTAATTGTCACACAGAACCACTCTTGAAATATTCAAATATTTTAAAATTAACAGATCAATATAGATATGAAGTGGTCTTGTTTATGCAATATACGGAGTCATGGCATGGGGAAATGCTACTCCTTCTAGCCTTAAAAGAACAACTGTCTTACAGAAACGGGCAATAAGAACTATTCATAATGCGCAATTTAATTGTCACACAGAACCACTCTTGAAATATTCAAATATTTTAAAATTAACAGATCAATATAGATATGAAGTGGTCTTGTTTATGCATGACTATACGGAAAACTTCCTGTATCTTTTTCTAACCTGTATCAGTACAACTACGAAACTCAACAAACCCACCTAACACGTCAAGCACATGAACTCTATATCAAACGTTGCAGCTCTGAGTTTTGCAAAAAAAAAGTACCATTATATAAGTTTCCAGTTCTATGGAATGAAATAATGCAGAAGACTGAAAACTATTATTCTAAAATAAACTTAAAAATATTATCAAAAGACATATGATATCGTGTTATTCATCGACCATTACTTGCTCGAACTTTTGTTGTAAGAGTTGCTTTTCGTGAATGTATCATATATTTATATATCTTCTCGTAAACTAATATATGCTTGCACTTGGTCGTATTACTTTTACGGTATGACTTTATCGTAAACGATCTCCGCCGGTGTTTTCTACTTGGTCAGGCCGGGCAAGCCTGTGAAGTGATATTCATTTGATTATTTATTCCTAAATGTGTTAGAATTAACTAAACTACATAAATGCTAGTCAAAATTTATTAAATTTAATATGTTATATCTAATGGGTACAAATGGAAGACAACAAATTGCTAATTTGTTATCCATGTTTTCCGTAATGTAATAATTGTATCTTCTGTAAAATCTATAAAATGTATTTGAATTGTTATGTGGAAACGAAAATAAAATTCTCTCTCTCTCTCTCTCTATGCAATATTATCTTAAAAATAAATTTTAGTGCAACACATCTAATACAAGATAATAAAGCATGTGCACATTGACTTCGACGATTACAATCCGTCCGAATTGTCTTTCCATCCGTTTCAACACACAGTTTATGCCAGTTTTGTATATAAACAAACGAAGTGTATCCATCAAACTCGAATGTAAACAAATGTCCATATTGGCCTTGAAATTCCACATTGGGTACGTTTTCCAGTTTGTATATGCATATATGGTGTAGTTATGAGGAAACAATTGATGATATACCGTGGTGTGTGTGGAATTGCTAGTCCAACTTGTCCCCGGACTATGAGATTGGATAACGGACCCTGTTTTGTTTGCTTGGAATACATAATACTGGGTATTGATTCATTCATATTGCAACTTGTATTCACGCGTGAACCACCTGTTCAAATGAGCAAAATTTCCCAATGACTACTTGTAGTCATAAAATTTGATGTGAGTACGCCTCATTCGTCATTTCACATGCTTAATATGAAATATATTTTTTTCAAAAAATATTGCCTGTATTCGAAGGCAGTTGCTTCAATGTGTGTCAGGTTTCATCATTGTGGATGTGATTTGGACGACAAGCATCGACAGACAAGATTATTAAAATATTGTTCAACCTATATATGTTGATAAAAACAAAGTAATTGCTAGGCCATGAAAGCTACCCCATGTACACGAGTTTCGGTATACTTTTTTTAATAACCATGATAACCCTACATTGTAAATGTCTGACAATTATCAGATTCTGATTAGGAAGTTAATATTTGTCTCGTTAAATAGAAGTAAAACAACATTAATGTTCAACTCCAGACTCAGACCTATGAGAACATCCGATACATTAATTTTGGGGGTAATTTTCCTGAAAAAGTCCGCTGATCAAGAAGACATCAAGATTTGAAATAATTTTCCAAATCGGACGATTCTTCATAGAGAATAGGGTCTGACCGTTTCGACAGTTTATGTTCAAGAAAGATACCAATTCAGTCTTGTAATCGTTTATTCATTCACATTAGATAAATCTTGTCGCTCGCTAGTCGTCAACAGCCACCGGGATAGTCTGAGGATTAACGCACACAGCGTCAATTCACCTGTAAAGAGAATAATACGGGAATAGGCCAAGGATCCTGCAGGTTTATACTGTTGTTCGTAATATTTCACATTCCGATTTTTTACGAAACTAAAATAACCATCTCGGGAGTGGTTTCCTCGTTAGTGGAACAGAAAATTACATTTGTATTCTGAGTGATTGACACGTGCCATTTAATTACGTTCATGCTGAATATATACAATATTTCACTGTGGCGAGACTGGATGCATTAACGCTCGTTAGTGCGTCCCGCAATGGCAAACAGCACTCGCGGTTCGTTTGAATTTTCTTCATTTTCCCGATAATTACGATTGTGATCGATACACACATACACCTGCTGATTCTTATACGCACAAAACCGTTCGTTGCAAATACATGGCGATTTATGTTGGTTTGAGCATGAAAAACTCGTCTAAAAAAAGCCGAAAGATTCCCTAACGATTGTTTTTGTAAAATCGAAGATTCCCTAACGAACATGTGAAGATTCCCTAAAGATCTTTTCTTTATTAATTCAAATCTACGTTATTTAAATGTTAAACGTGAAATAAAGTACCAATTGACATGTATTGATGTGTACAGATGATCTTCTAGTACATATTTCCTATTTTTAATGTGACATTCGCTAATTTATGTCGCATAAATCAACGAATTCACAATGGTGTATGATATTGACCTATTACAATATACACGTATTAGGCCTATATCGTTAGGGAATCTCACTTTTGTCGTTGGTGAATCTTATCGCTAATTCTTTTCCTCAACATATCTCAACAAAAAAACGTGATCTGCTTGAAATAACTAGGCATATCTTTTACCAAAACACTAAGCTACCTTCGAAGTATCCATTTATTACAAATAAGCCTGTCATTTGATAAAATACGGTAAAAAACCAAACTGACCGTTTTACTGTCCGCCATTGCGGGATGCACTAAAGATCGTTAGTGCATCCAGTATCGCCACAGTTATATTTGTTACGACTCATTAGTAAATTCTAGGTTAGTGTGTTTTATCGCACTTATAATCGCACTCGTAGTGCGGTGTGGCGTCATGAAAAATGGCGAAAGTTGATTACCAGTAGTTGTTCATTTTGACAAAAAAGTACCGATATAAAAGCATAAACATGTATATTTGAACCAAACTTCAAATGCCGAGCTTGAGAAAGTTGCCTCGATGCTAATTTTACATAACGACTCGACCCGTACTTCATCGTGCCTGGAAATACGTCGATCACACACAGGATAATTCTGCGCAAGACATGCCGAATGTAGCATGACAAACGCGACCTATGAGAAATAGAATATCACCTATGTCGCTTCTTAAACAGTCAAATGTTTATTATCGCCCATGTCGCATTTTTCACACCTGATGTGATTGGTGGATAATATTTATTCCAGTCTGCTTGCAATAGCCACATCATAGATTGATTGATTTCTAAAAACTTTTCAATTTTCTTCTTTCCTTTTTTTTTGAGGTTGTGGGCACCTGTTGAGAGGTATCTCTTGGTTTATTTTGTTAAATATTATTGTGTCAGCAGGTTCACAGTCATAATGACTCCAGCCCATCATCTCGTCACTGTTCTGTATCTTTAGTATTTTGTTTATTTGTATGTATATACACTCGAGACAGTGTGAAATTTCTATTCTATTCTATTGTAATTTAATTATTGTTGCATCAGGAAATGTAAACAGGAAGAGCTATCTGGATTTGTTTGCTAGTTACACGCTGGGTAAGCAAGTCATAACGTTCGAGCACATTTTAGTTGATAAATTGTAGTACATTCTGATTTATTGATTGGAATATGTTTCAGCCGGATCTCCAAAGCACATTCTCACACAGGTTGGACAAAAATTGGTGTGAATATTGACATATCGAAAGATAAAGACAAAAATCTGAACACAGAGGTTTTTCATTTGTTATTATTATTATTATGATTATTATTATGATTATTAATAACAGTGTGGTCCGGATGAACCATGCCTGAATTATATATTTCGATATTTCAGCCAGATAATCCATAAAATATGCCCGAACGTTATGATTCGCTTACCCCCCGTGAGATAAGTAGACCTACATGTGAGCTTGTGATTTCCATAAAGCTGGACATATATATAGGTCATAACGCACCCAATACATCGTTTCAGACTCCCACCCCCATGCGACTTCAGCGCTGTGTCTTGATTCAATGTAGAGGTCGTAGCCTAATAATTAGGGCAGCCAGGCTAGTCGTTGCCCTTTAATCACCCGTGGAAGTCCAAGAATTGGACGATAATATTGTGACATTATGATATGATGAACATTACAATGGTGTACATGTGAATGCATTATGATGTATAGCGCCACCTATCGAATGTATCCGGAAATAAAGTTAGTTCGAGTATCAATATGGCGTCCACCATGAAAACTCACATGGTGTCAGAAAAAAACAAGAAATTGTAGGAAAATACAGTAATGTCGAGCGATTTCAAGCCGCCAGGACATCTAGCATTGTCCGGCAACATCGCGGACAATTGGCGCCAGTGGAAACAACGATTCGAGATATGGCTGACAGCATCCGAGTCGCAAGCCAAGGACGACTCTATCAAGATCGCGATGCTCCTGTCGAGCATCGGGCCAGAGTCGATTCACAGGTACAATCAGTTCACCTATGCAGACACCGAGGACAAAACTAAGTTCGACGTGGTGATGCAGAAATTTGACATACACTTTCAAGGTTTGAAAAGAACTGTGTTCTGTCGCTACCAGTTTTGGTCGCACCGCCGCCCTGAAAATCAGCCCTTTGTTGACTATCTAACAAATTTACAGACATTAGCTGATCAGTGTGAGTTTGCCGAGAAAGACAATATGATCAGAGATAAGATAATATTCTCTGTGGACAATGTGCAAGACAAGCGTCTGAAAGAGCGTTTGTTAGCAGCTGACAATCTCACACTGACAAAGACCAAAGACCTGTGTGTGGCATATGAAGTTACACAGAATGAAGTCAGCTCCATGGCGGCATCAGGTGTGACGGGAGTGGCAAGTGAGAAGTCAATCCAGCCGGTACAAGCCACAAAGAAACGGCGCAAACCACGGTCCCGCCAACCACGCCAACAAGGTAGCACGGAACAACAAGACAAAAACCCAAGTCGCACAAACAAGTTCAGGGTCTGCTACCGCTGTGGTACACAACATGCTCGCCGCTCATGCCCAGCGTACGGCACTGTCTGCTCCAAGTGCAAGAGAAATAATCATTATGCATCTGTGTGCACAGCCAGGTCAGTGCATACAGTTGACATGGAGTCCAGTGACAGTGGCAATGACTTCTTCCTGGATACAATCACAGTGCTGAATGTTGGAACTGTCAGTAATTCAGCCTGGTACGCCAATGTTCGGGTATGTAACTCCAACATCAAGTTCAAGATAGACACAGGAGCCGAGACAAATACAGTGCCAGACAATGTATGGAGACGCATTGTCGGGAAGCCCGAGCTTTTGTGGAACAACGTTACCCTTAGAGCCTTTGGTGGAAGTACAATAGAGCATGAAGGTGCCGCTAAAGTGTCGTTTCAAGTAGGACAGTACAAAACTGTTTCAGAACTGTTTGTGACCAGGGACAAGTCAGTTCCCATCCTAGGACTGAATACCTGTGTAGCCCTAGGCCTCGTCCAGAAGAGCGAGGAGGTTGTGGCAGTAGACGTCATACAGGCCAAAACTCCTATCGACATGCAAACACTTCGTGATGAGTTCGGAGATGTGTTTGATGGACTTGGCACATATCCAGGTGAATATCACATTCAACTCAAGCCAGATGCATGCCCATCTATTGACACACCCAGACGAGTCCCACATGTCATGTACGATCCACTGCGCAAGAAGCTGAGGGACCTCGAGGATAAAGGTGTCATAACACCAGTTGAGGAGCCTACTGACTGGGTCAACAGTCTGGTGATTGCTGAGAAACGTGACGGATCACTTCGCCTGTGCCTAGACCCCAAACAGCTCAACCAACACATTAAACGTGAACATTTTCAGATTCCAACTTTCGCTGATATATGCCCAAGTCTCAGCAGGAAAAAGATCTTCACAATCCCAGATCAAAAAGACTCATATTGGCAGGTTCGCCTAGACAAGGCCAGCTCCATGTTGACGACATTCAACACTCCGTTTGGAAGGTTCAGGTTTCTCAGAATGCCGTTCGGAATAACCAGTGCCAGTGAAGTGCTGCAGAAATGGACATACAAAACTTTTGGTGACATTCCAAATGTCCATGTCATAGCGGATGACATGTTGATTGCAGCCGAGACAGAGGAAGAGCATGATGCAACGCTAAAGACAGTGTTTCAGCGGGCACGACAGCAAGGTGTGAAGTTCAACATGAAAAAAAACACAGTTGAAGAAATCTGAAGTGCTCTACCTCGGAAACGTCATTACAACAGAAGGCGTCAGACCTGACGCTGAGAAGGTGAAGGCAATAGTAAACATGCCGGATCCTGAGGACAAAGAAGGTGTCCGTCGTCTGATAGGAATGATAAACTTCCTGTCAGGTTTCATCCCGAACAAAGCTGCTATCATCAGCCCTCTATGTGACCTTCTCAAGAAAAACACACTGTGGCAGTGGCACGGTGAACACCAACCAGCCGTGGCTAAGATCAAAGCCATACTCAGCAGCCAGCCATTACTTCGGTTATTCGACCCATTACTACCAGTCACTCTGCAAGCTGATGCCTCATCCAGAGGTCTCGGAGCATGCCTCCTACAAAACGGACAACCCGTGGCCTACGCCTCACGGTCACTCACCGACGCAGAGACCAGATATGCTCAAATCGAAAAAGAGCTATTAGCCATCGTGTTTGCCACCGAGAAGTTTCATCACTTCATCTATGGCTGTGATGTAGAAGTGCAAAGTGATCACAAGCCGCTGGAAAGCATCACAAGAAAGCCTCTTCACAAAGCCTCTCCACGCTTACAGAACATGCTTCTCAAGCTGCTACGCTATCGTTTCAACGTGAGATATGTACAGGGATCGAAAATGTACATAGCTGACACACTGTCGAGAGCATACGTGACAGGAGATGAGCAATTAGAAACAACCGGAAAGCTGCATGTGCACAGTGTCACAAAACACTTCCCAGCAACAACACAGAAGCTTCAACAGCTACAGGCAGCTTCCCAGAATGATGAAGTAATCGTTCTGTTGAAAAAGTACATCAAAAACGGATGGCCGAAATACAAGAAAAACATATCACCTCAGATGTATACATTCTGGGAGCACCGTGATGAGATGCACTGTGAGGAAGACCTGGTGTTCATTGCAAACAAGCTTGTGATACCAGAGTCCATGAGACCAGAAATGCTCATGAAGCTTCACAGTGGACACCTCGGTGTAGACAAGTGCTATTCCCGGGCCAAAGACATAATGTTTTGGCCGAACATGGGACGTGACATCAAAGAAAGGTTAGCCAAGTGTGAGACCTGTGCTAAGTATCGCAGGCGCAACTTAGCACAGCCAATGATACCACACTCGATACCGCATCGCCCATGGTCCAAACTAGGAACAGACATATTCTCGTTTGGAAAACACGACTACTTAATTGTTGTGGACTACTTCTCGAAGTACCCAGAGGTATCAAGACTTACCAGCAAGACTGCAGACGGTGTCATCTCTGCTCTCAAACCAATCTTTGCAAGACATGGCATTCCAGACACATTAATCTCTGATAATATGCCATTTAGCAGCCATGTGATGGCGACGTTCGCCAGTGACTGGGGATTTGAAGTAATAACAAGCAGCCCCAGGTACCCTCAGTCAAACGGCCAAAGTGAGAGATTTGTTGGCATTGTCAAGTCACTCATGAGAAAAGCACATGAGGATGGTAGTGACCCATACATTGCCCTGTTGCAGTACAGAAATGCACCAATAGCAGGAACCTCCTACTTGCCGTCCCAGCTGCTCATGAGCAGACGTCTGAAAGACACACTCCCAGCCTTGACCGCAACACTGCTACCTGAAGTCGTACACGATGCCAAGAAAGTTCTGGACCATCGCCAAGGACAACAGAAGCGGTTTTATGACAAACATTCACGCCAGAGAGTGCCTTCGTCGGTTGGAGACAATGTCCGGGTACGCTTAGGATCTACATGGGATAAAGCTGTGGTCACAGAAAAGTGTGACACACCACGGTCTTATGTCGTGACAACGGAGGATGGCCAGAGTTACCGTCGAAACCAGCGTGTGATAAATCCATCGTCACAACCAGTCATTATCATGCCTGAAGCAGTGAATCCAATTGGTGACAGTAACCATGACAACCACAGAGGTAATGGACAGGTACAAGCTGATCGAGTTGTACAGCCAAGAGTACCTTCGGAGCCTGCCTCAATGTCACCAGAGCCAAGGCGTAGTTCAAGGGCCACTAATCCACCAAAGTGGCACAGCATGTACAAAATGAACTCTCTGTATGTCTATCAGTGAATGTATTTGTTTCTGTTGTGGTTGAATTGTGTCTAATCAGTATTTTGCATGTACATGACTTTAAATATTCAAGATGAATATTATGTCTAGTTCATAAGCGGTAGAGATTCACCAATACTCATTTTGAATTGCATTTGTAGTGTTATACATGTTTACCAGTATTGTGCTTTTATAGAAGCTAGGGATATTGTTCAGTATTTAGCCTGAAAGTAGAGTTTGTGGCTATATTTTACAGGTCTGAAAGATATAATACATTCTCAGACAGAATATCAAATAGATATATCAGTTCCATAGTGCACATTTATTGGTTGATAAATGTTGTGTGATGTCATGTAATATAAAAGATGGTAATGTCTTTGATGGTGAATACTACATTTATTTCAGCAAACAATTTGACATTCTGACTCAAGGGGGGATGTGACATTATGATATGATGAACATTACAATGGTGTACATGTGAATGCATTATGTTGTATAGCGCCACCTATCAAATGTATCCGGAAATAAAGTTAGTTCGAGTATCAATATGGCGTCCACCATGAAAACTCACAAATATGGTCATGCATATCATGAATTTCACGAACAAAAGCTTTTGCAATAGCTCAGCAGTTAATGTCGGATATTTCATGGGTATGTCGTTTTCTCACGACGCCAGCACCAACCGTGACAAAAGCGACATGGTCGGATATAAAACCCGGCATGGTCACTTTTATCACATGAGAAAGCCGACCATGTTTGGTTTTATCATGCAGCACCTGATAAGATTCTCGTTCTGTGTGTGATAGGCGTACAAATTTGCTCATTAATATTCAACGTTTACTTGAATTGCATTTCACCTGACGCTTTGCCCTCATGATCACACACGAAAGGCATGGTCAGTGCACAGCGACCGTTATCCCACTTGTAGCCGTAGGTATGTTTTATCTGGCAAAAGTTCCGTAAATTCAGTACAATTTTATATTTGGGAATACAATTGAGTTCAACCACGCAGTTGAACACAAATTTGAAAGAACGTATAAATTGGTATACAGTGCACTTCAGGAACTTTGATATTCTGTGTTTCGAAGTCATGTCAAATGCAGTTATAATTCATGCATTTACTGCAGGAACAGCATTGTGTCGCCTTGGTGCCGTACGTCCTCCAAAAGGTGGAGGCAAGGAGTTCCCACTGCTGAGCACTGGTAAGTTGGTACTATACACCAATCGGAGATCTTCCCAATCTCACAATCAATTCTGGGCATAAAACTTCTGAATAATTTCAATTCTCACCATGAATAGGGATGTATTGGGTTTTTTTTCACGTGTCCGTGGAGGATTAAATTCCGTTCAATATGTGTATTTTGAAGGAAAAAAAAGTGAGTGAGGTGAAAACGACGCCGAAATTGCTCAGGCAGTAAACATAACACAGAAACAAACAAAAAATACATATATTTTGTTATCATGTTGTTGTTTATTTCAACTCATTTTTGTTCTCTACACTCAATTTGCGGACACTTCATATTCACACCTGAAGGCCATTGGACTTGCACACGAGTCATCATCCCACTTATAGCCGTGGTTCCTGTTAATGTAGGCGCAGTTAGAGTCACCACAGCTTTTGTGAGGTTGGGAAGATCTCCAATTTTGGTCAGAAGAAGAATAAAAGAAGTTGAAGTTTGAAGGATTCTTGCAAAGTAGAAATAATGTTCAGTCATGAAAAACAACAAGAAAAACATACATAGATTCGTTCGATTTTTTATTTTCATGTTTTGCTCATTCCTCGGACCCTTCATATTCACATATGAAAGCCATTTTGGATGCACAGGAGTCATCGTCCCACTTATAGCCGAAGTTCCTGTTCATGTATGCGCAGTTACAGTCGCCGCAGCCTTTGTAAGGTTGGGATGGTCTCCAGTTTGTGTATGGTGCCGACTTACCGGTGCTCGGCAGTCGGAAGTCATACCGTCCTCCTTTAGATGGACGTACGGCACCGAGTCGACAGGTCGATGTTCCTGCAGTCGTTGCATGTAAGGAAGAACCGACGACAACATGACAATGAATGAGCGTAACAATTTTTTTTTTGAAGTTACAAATCATAGCATTTACTTGAAAAATTACTGAAATAATTTTATTCACAAATTGAATTCATACATGATCAAAATCATAGACGCGATCAATATAATTCTGTTGTGAATTTAATCACTCACAATGTATGAAGTCAGATAGATAACTTCAAGACTAATTATATCGGTTGTCTATGAGTCGCTGGTCTGCACATGGCGGCAATTCTGATTTTCTAACATATTGGCAGAAAGACTTGTTTCTATCTGTTTCGAGCCATTGCTACTCATGGACATTTTCTTTCAAGACAGCAATCCATGTGAAAAAAGACAGTTGTCGCTTAACACTATACATTTCTCTGTTACCCTTTCTTGGCCTAATTGTTTGCGAGGGCGGGGGTGCATTGTAGAGGGGGGGGGGGGGTGAGCGAGGGATTTTAAACAGTGCCACATATATGTCTAATCTCTAGTAATGTCTAGTCTCTAATTTGAAACTGACAATAACAATCTGCATAGAGCAGCAGACTTCATATCTAGTTTTGCATGATATCAAAACATCGAGGTCGGGGAAAGGATTCCATTGTCTGGTGTTATGTAGTACTAGTCCATCCAGTTGTAAAGTCAAGTTCATACATCAGTGAAACACGCTTTTTGGCCGTAGTTTCATTTTGAATAATCGGATCATCTTGAACTTTTGTGTGTCTCAATTGAGTATAATGCCGTAATTTTCCACCGAAATTCAGAATTCTATCTTAAATATTGGAAAAAGTTGGCAGTCTAACCCAATGTTAAATTTCCGTCCCAACATGGAATTTCCGAGTCTGCACAAAGAACAACCACTTTTATATGATGAACGTGTTGTATATTGCTTTCGAATAAACATATTTATTTAATATACACCGACTATGCCTTCTGATTCCAAATCAACACAATAGGTTCATTCTGTATGGCCATAAACACGATAAAAGCCCTAATTTGTTGAAATTTACTCGATCCCATTTCGGACTGAAATTTAACATTCCGTTAGAGTGCCAATTTTTTTAATTTTTGAGATAGAATTCTGAAATACGGTGGAAAATTACGGCATGATACCCAATTGAGACACACACAATTTCAAGTTGATCAGATTATCCAAAACAAAATTATGGCCAAAAAGCGTATTTCACTGATGGATGAACTTAACTATAGTTCCCTTGCTTCTTAGTCGCGGATACAAATATAGTAACCACAAGTATATACTATCTATTTTCCTATGGCACCGTGTAACTTTTTCAATGAAATGGATACGGATTTACCCATACACACCAGTGTTTGCATTTGCGAACATATCACGAACGAACTGGAACTCATCTGCGTCGTCTATCTCCACGATGTGTCCGTCGGCACAGAAGGAACTACAGGCTTCCTGGGCGTCGGCATAAGACATTCTCTCCTGGACCAGGTCGTAGCAGTTACCTCCATAACTCTGCATGCTCCCAGGACAAGAACCTGTTGAATTTTAGTACATCATGTCTTATTTAGGGTTTCCCTATCTGTTTACTTTATTTTTCCGGTCGGGAAAGTCTCTGACCACGCTGGTCAGTCATAGCGCTTCCGAATATGATTGACCTGTTCATATGAATGGAGATTTTCAACTTATTTTTTTTACTGCTCTTTTTTTTTTAGTTTGACCTCGGCGAGGTACATGTATTCAAGACATGTCAAACAAATATATGTATATATGGTATCATGCAACCAGATCATGTTAAGCCAATAGTCTGGCTAGGGACAAATTCGCCCAGCAGCTGACAGTAACAGTGAATATCATAGCAACAACGTGAGGAGATTTATGATGAGTGAAAACGTAAGTTAAACACCTTATCTGACACTAAACCTACGCAAAAAAGTATATTATTGAAACAACACTATACACTGAGTGCATCCGAGTCATCACTTGTGAAGATCTTCTTGGAATCGTTCTCGCCACATTCATGAAAGCAAGTCATGTGAAGGATACGTTTGAATCAATTGGTATTGATGATTATGTCAACTTTTCCACACATAATAAGACTAACATTTTAGATTGGGTCCCGATAGTCACTTCAAAGTTACTAGTTGTCTTCCTACTAGGAACTTTCATCTCCGATCACTGTCTTGTCAAATGTTAATCCAACATACAAGCGACTAAAAAAAACAGATAAATAATCAAATGCAGGATCTATAAAAATGTGGACTGGGAGAAATTTTCGTCATAACTTCGGGATAATGTCCAGTCTTGTCCAGTTTTGTCACTGACATGGATGTTGCGTTCCATGACTTTGAGTCATTGGTTGCAACAGTCAGGGATTTGCATACACCAGAAAGATCCAATTGTCCATGAAACGATGTAAGCGCCCCTGGTTATCGAAGCAGCTGGGAATTCAATGGTTGAAAAATCAAAGAAACACTGGAGTTCATATATATATATATAAAAAAACAAGTATAACGAATGGTGAAAATCGAAAAGCACAAATGCTCGTCAAACTGGCTGAACTGCCAGGGAAAATAGTGTTTTACGTCATATAAGTGCTATAGCAATCTTCTTAGAAGCACTAGAGATTAAAAAGAACACGTCAATGATTGACAGAGAAGCCAAAGTTATTGCTGACAATTTCGCAGACTTTTTCTTCGATGAAGTGACAAGTATCAAACAAATTATCAGAATGTTTTATCAAGGGATAGGACAACGCAGGGAATATCAGTGTATCGACATCTGTCAGAGCAGCAAGTATCTGAACTTATTAAACGGCTGAAAACAAAATCTGTGAGCTGGATAACTTACTATGCTTCATTTGAAGCAAGTACTGTCCGGCATAAAAAAGGAACTAACTCGTCTAGTTAACATCTCGTTTTGATCGGTCATGTACGGAAATCCGCAACAGTTAGGCCGCTGCGCAAGAAATTTGGATTGAGTCTGGCCTTGTAGAACTTTAGACCGGTTAGTAATTTAAAACGTAGTGGAGGTAGCAGATATGGAACAATTCATGTCAGATTGTGAAGGCTAATTCCGGACTATCAAAGTGCTTATAGGAATAACTATTTTTGTGAAGCACCTCCCATGCTGAAATTCACAAACGACCTGCCCTGGGCCATGGCGAGAGAAGATGCCACGATGATGGCTCTGGATCGATCAGCAGTGTTTGACACGGTTGATCATGATACCCTGGTACTGAACCAATAACTACGGGGTATCTGGTCCGGCGTACTTGCAACCTCGCTCGATTAGTGTGTATGTAAATGAGTGCTACTCTGCTGACAAAAAGTGACGTTATCTGTACCAAAACTAGATAGGGTTCAGAGTTTCGCCCCTAAGAATAGTCTCGGCAATGGCCAAACAAAACAACAGGAGCACCAGAGACGCTATCAGACGTCTCCATTGGTTGTCGTCTTATCGATAAAGCTTAGGATTCACTTTGAACTCTTCAAGTATTTGGAGGGAAATTCCCCGGATAACTCAATGACCTACTCTGTGTGGTTAAGCCAGTCCGAAACGTGCACAGTGCCAATATATATAGGAACTTGGTTGTTCCTTTCACGAGCAAGCAAACTTTTGCAGCAACGTCGTTCAGTGTTAGAGGTGAAATGCTATGGACCAGGAATAGATTGCCAGAGAACAGTGAAGCACTCGAACATTTTGAAGCTCAATTAAAGACTAATTTGAAGACTATTATAATAGTTTACTCGAATCTAGTTACTAGTGCTTTGTTAATATTTTACTACATGTGTGAATCTCTTGTGACGTTTTTGTCAAGTGTCACAATAACAATTGTCAAGTGTCATTATTGAGGTATACAAATAAACACCAAATCATATACCTGAAATGAAATGCCGAGAATATGTTTTCCCTCGCCTGCTTATTTTATTCTACTAGTATATCATAACATTTCAAAGAATACTTAGCAGTAAATTTACAGATATTAATCATCTGTTTTCATACAACCTGAGGCGAGCTGCAACACACAGACTCCGCACACGACCAAGAAGAAGGCTTTGCTGCTCGACATTTCGCTTGGAATCGTTCGCCCGTTTGCTGTTTGGCTAGTGTCTTCATAGACAACAGTTAAAAGTATATATAATCGTATGCATGTATGTATAAAGTATGGATGTATGCTGAAAGCGGTATCTGATTTGGACTAAACACGCATCCTACCATACACACCGCTGCCATATGATCAAATTTAGTCTGTGAGCCATTTCCTGAAATACGACTTTTCGTCGGCGCCTCTTCAATATCATGTTTCCCTGTTGTGTTTGTAGATTATCATGTAAGAAACAATTAGGTATGTTCTGAGAAAATGTCCGATAAACCTGAAAATCACATTTTAGTGGGACAATGTTTTTTTTCTGAAATCCCAAAGGTTCATAATGAACGTACTCATGTACTTCATAATACACTAATTAAATGAAAAGACATTAAAAGCCGAGTACGCAATGCCGTCGTGCCAAAAATCGTCGGTTTCTCATATATTGCCATGCAGAGAAGCTGTTATGTATATGTTGTGCATTGTCTTTGTATGTTATTTTATATATTCTCTGAATACTTATTTGGTATAAAATGCAAAAAAGAAACCAATCATATGATCAGAAATATACCACTTCAGTTCGGATCGAAGTTAGAGCCTTTCATGATATCGCTCGTCAGTATAAACTGACGAGCGATTTTACTCTACATCACTGTCGTTGCCACCATTGTTAACCTTTGCCAAAATTTGTTCCGTTCATACAGTGACACTTGAAAAATCAATAAAGAAGGGATATATTTTTCAGTTTTTTATTGGTGGCTATTTAGATATTTCAACGAGTAGAAGATTTTCCACTATAAGCCAAAATAATTCCTCTAGGTTGAAAAATTTCATTCACTTTTTTCTTCATCATGGGATCTAATTGGCATAAACTTATGGGAGTTATACGGCATAAACTCTTAGCATATTTCAAGATAGAACTCCAATATTAGCACAATTCAAAAAGAGAAATCGTGTATCCGGGGTTTCAGTGAACTTGAATTTGGCCTTCAACGATGTTGACAGATCGAGCAGCCATTTCTTTTTCAGAAAAAAAACATGATTTTTGGTTGTTGGCGGCGATATTTTCAAATTGGCGATATTTTTAATTGATGCATTGGATTATTATATGTACCCATGTGAAGTCTTTTGTTTTGTTGCCCTTGAATGCCCCTGCCCCTGCACAAATGGCATTCATTTCGATTTTTTTTTCATTGACAAACACTTCCAGCCAAAACAGTGAATATAATCGAATTTGACTTTCAACGAGCTTGAAAAGTCAAAACAGCAAATTTTGTGAACAAAGGTAGTAATAATTTTTAATTATTCTATCTGACAAAAGTCTTCTAATTATAATTGGGAATATTCCTAACATCTTCTCATCTGTGTGATCTAGGATGTCGAGTACTCAAATCAGAATTTTGAACTTGCCCATATTTTGCTGATTAATTTTTGTGCCTTTGAGCATTTGCCAATATAATGGATTTTTGAAGTTTTTTCTTTAAGATTTTGAATGTTTTGATAAAATGTTTTAGGAGAAAAGTCACATTAACCAAACTTTGTATGGTGATTCGATGGGATTGTTTCCTCACACAGAATTTGAATTTGAAAACACAGAGTTTGCAATCTTAGAATTTACTCGTAGTGGAAGGGTACTCGGACCGATGTGCATCCTGAATTGTTGCAGGTACAGATACAGCTATTTTCATCAACCGGGTGTGCAGTAGTAACAACTACATTTTACAAAAAGCCTGCCCTTGGTGACACCAAACTGGTTTCGAATTGACATTTAGTCAGGCTTCGTTTCTATTTCAAAAATATGTCATTACAGGTTCATTATTGGAATCACCAAAATCTCGTGGAATTAGTGTTTTATGAGGAGGCAGCGGTGGAAAATTACATAAACTTTTCGTTTGTGATATCGAGATCAGGTCAATGTTGAAATAAATCAATTGGCTTCTGGGGGACAAAACACATGAAGATAGAGCTTAATCTTGTATAATGAAAATATGGATCCGATGCTAAAATTCAAGCATGTGTCCATGCCGAAATGTGTAAGTTGGCCTTGGAGACATGAAGTACAGCTTAGATATATGTATCATGAGCATATAGGAAATTGAACTGAGATGACATTGAGGATATTAACTCAAGATTATGATCACCATATAATGCTTGAAGAGCTCTTCACCGAGAGGAGTGTATGGGGAGTCTTATAGCGATGGCACTTAGCTAGGAGTTTGGATTAGAAGTCAATTTTCCAATACAAACCGTGCATACGGGCGCTGTACGATCTCCAGAATGCTTGTTGGACTCAAAATGGAGTCCCATTCTTTGCTGGCATACCTCTAATAACATGGTAACAGCTAGAAAACCACGGTCTTATGTTCTGACTTTTTAGCGTGACACTCCGATAACGGTCCTAGCCCTTGGACTATTTTTCAGTCATTCTCAGCACGTACAACACTACCGAGTGGCAAGTTAGGCAGTAAACAGAATTTTCAACATAGGCAACTATTTTTTTTTCACAATGCTCTATTCATGACACACAAAAGTACTACCAACAAAATTGCATGGCACAAATCGGATGAAATGGTTACAGTATTGACAACAGCTGTACCACATACAAGTGGTATGCTGCATTTCGGTTGTACATGCACATTGCATATAATGAATTTGATTGACTGAAATGATGCCATTTTTCGCAGAACGGTTTTGAATGGTATGAACATTTTGTGAGAATGAAATAACAAGATATAATAGTTCAAGTGCACAAATCTTTTTATTGTGAATAAATTAAACATATTTTGAGTGTGAGGAATCTACGGAGCCCCTGAGGTGACATACCGAAAATATTTATTTACCAATCCGTGCGCACGATTTACCAAACCGTGCGCACAATTTAACAAGTCGTGGCCACGAATTAACAATCCGTGGGCACGATTTACTAATTCGTGCCCACGGAATACTAATTCGTGCCCACGGAATACTAATTCGTGCCCACGAATTGGTAAATCGTGCCCACGGATTAGTTATACCAATCCGTGGCCACGAAATGCCGATTCGTGCTCACGAATTGTTAAATCGTGCGCACGAATTGTTAAATCGTGCCCACGAAATATTAAATCGTGCTCACGGGTTGTTAAATCATGTCCACAGATTAGTTAAGGTAATCCGTGCGCACAGTTTACCCATTCGGGGCCACGGTTTACTAATTCGTGCGCACAGTTTACTAATTCGTGCGCACGGTTTACTAATTCGTGCGCACGGTTTACTAATTCGTGGCCACGGTTTACTAATTCGTGGCCACGGTTTACCAATTCGTGGCCACGGTATACCAATTCGTGGCCACGGTTTACTAATTCGTGCACACGGATTAATAAATATATCTGGTATGTCACCTCAGGGGCTCCGTAGGAATCTTAGTTCGAATGTGCGGAATAATATAATGAAACCTCACAAATCCCACAAACTAGGAATCGGAGGTCCGTGGATTCGAGGATTTCGAGCAAAAATATGTTCATATTTACATAAGAGTTTGATAGACGATAATATTTCTTCATATGCGATGCTAATAAAACCTCACTCTATTTGTTTGAAACATTGTAATAACTTCGAAATATTATTGATGGTTTGCTAAACAGGCATGCATATTATGGTTGATAGTTTAGGTGCATTCAAAGCATTCAGTCATGCGATGATTAGTATGTGGCCACTGAAAGCGATTTAGAGGTGTGCAGGAAAAAACAACTGATTCTGATCAACGGGAGGCTGAACTCTATAAACTCTACGAAGTAAGTTTTTCTTGTTTTCAAATGTGGTATCCTATTTGAGCTCAGGCATCATATTTGTGATACATGATAACAATACACATAATAGTAACGCACTTTTATTGTATTTCCATGCGTTAATATCTATGTATTTGAATAAACCATACATCACCAGCTTGTATTCGTACTATAGTCGACTCGTTTATGCACAACATCACAAATTCGAAAGCACAGAATCGTACCATATTGGTGGGACGACATCCAGTGCAGCATGTATTCTGAACAGTCGAATAGAACTACAGATGTAGCTTGCCAATCTCTTCACTCATGAAAGTAGAGGTCTGAAATTTGGCGAAAATTGCCGTTTATTCCGCAAGTGGAATGTTACATGTCGCATTATGATGCATTTTATCATTACAGAACTACAAGCAATCACGTTTGTAAACATGGTGGAACAAACAGAGCACCCGTATACACTGAGCAACACTCATCCCTCTTCCGGTAAATAGAACATTCCGTTAGTTGTATTGCCTCAGAACATCATTAATTCCTAACAGAGCGTTTCTGCATGATAAAACCGAGTATTGTGAAAATCCCGACATGGTCGGGTTTCTCATGTGATAAAAGTGACCATGTCGCATTTTTCACGTGGAGTATCCGAACATGTCGCTTTTTTCATGGTTGGTGTTCCCGCCGTAAAAAAGCGACATGCCCGTGAAATACCCGACATTAACTGCGGAGCTATTGAAATAAATGTTGTTCGTGAAATTAGTGACTTGCATGACCGTATTATCGTCCAATTCAATGAGTTCATGGACTTCCATTCAATATTGAATCAGGACTCAGCGCTGAAATCGATTAGGGGTGGCGTATCTGGCACAACTGGGAGTTTTATGGTGATGTTTTGGGTGCGTTATGTGCTGCGTTCCATTCAAGTCGTGCAAATGGTTATCACGACTGGAGAGTCACTGTGGTGCAGACCTTGCAGTACGAGTTCGATGCATTACATTGGCAAAACACACAAATCGCCATCAAGTTTCTGTCTGTTTACATTTCCTAATGCAGAATTAATTTAATTGAAACGTATTTAGAAGTCAAATAATCTACGATGTGGATATTGCATGCAGACTGGAATAAAATATTATCCACCAATGACATCCTCGTGAAAAATGCGACATGGGCGATAATGAGCATTTGATCGTGAGAAAAGCAACATACACGATTTTCGGTTTTTCCCACATGTCGCGTTTGTCATGCTACAGCGTTACGACAAACAGCTTTCCGACAGTTTCGAAATAGTTTGCTGGGAACCACGGCATTGTCCGCCCTAGTCAGTACCATGGATAAACGGACAAATATGGACGAAAATTGCAGTACCTCGTGTGTTCAGAATATAGTGAGCGTGTCGCTAGTCGTTTACTACCTATCAGGGCATATAGGCATCCACGATATGGAAAGTGGCCAGTTAAAGATCCCCTTTTCTTGTACAGCCAGTCAGCTAGGTCAGTACCGTATCTTGTGACCTAATCGTGCTGAAGCCTAGAACGCTATCATCGCGAGAGTCCTAAGAGAGTACCTATTATGTTCTTTGTTGTCATCTTCTGAGATCCAGAAATCGCCATCGATCCCCAGGATCTCTCTGTGAAATAATTATCAATGTTTGTGGAATGGGACTTGCAGCTCTCATAATTTCCTAAAAAAGTTATGTTTTGTACAAGTGAGGTACTCCGAACCATATCGATGCCACCTGGCATATCCTGAGATCGAAATTGTTATCTTCCCGGGGCATTTGTCAATCTTCATGTTATAGTCGATCACCAGAACTTCAATCGCGTAGATGACAAAAAGAAGACTATGAACATTTACTGACGACATTATAATGATTAACGAAAACATAAAGGTGAATGTTTGTTGGAAAATTTTCGTGTGATAATCCAGTTTGAAACATTATGATACTTCAATCCACTTGCAGCATGAACTCGATTTGAATATATTTTTTAGTATTCTTGTAAATTAAACATTCAACTCAGAGGTAATGTTATTAAGCATTTCAGAATCCTCTATGTCTAGTGTAAACCTGTCTGGTTATATGCATCAGAATACTGATATACCTGATATACTGATTTATGCCTTAAATTGTATTGCAATACTATATAAGTAAGCGTCGAGAAATGTTAGTAAAAGACATGTGTCCCCTCTTAGCAGCGCATAGCTTGATTCCAACGTGGGGAATGGGGAGTTTATTTGAGTCTGCATTCCTGTAGTTATGACATTTTGCAATTATAGTCACAGAGTGTTCACTATTGTGTGGATAACAAGATCAAGGACTTTCCAGACTCAAAATGGAACAATTTCCAGACCTACCCCTATGCACGATAGCTCGTTAATACAAATTTAACATGCTACATAAACTTTACTTGTACGCTCAGGTTCCATTATTCACATCTACATATAATATTCAACTTGAAAAACAACATGTTTTGGGTGAAACATTTTGTCAAACCGCATCGAACGGGAAAGAAATCGCTATAAAGCATGTTACCATGTCACCAGTACCGAGTAGAAAATCGATACAGAGACAGCGGTGTTTTGACCACCCGTCCCCTTTCGCCTGCTTCTAACTGACTGTCATACCTATATAATTCCATAAAGATTGTGTAGATTTGATGAGATTCATATAAATACAAATGCCTTTATGTCCATTCCATCATGTTAAAAACTTCATTATCGCAAGTATATTGGGTAGAATGGTTGATAAGAAGGGATCCAACCATTATCTTAATTTGAATGGTCGGCAATACGTTCTCATTCAAGTATAACATCTTTCGGAACAGTGCTCAAGCCATGATGATATGAACACGACATCCCCACGGAGTCAGGGAATTCCAGGATAGCTGCTGTCTAATCGGTCAAATCTTTCGAAGTACTCGCAATATTTTGCGGTTGTCAGGCATTAAGAAAATTTGAGAACAATTCACAATCTAACTGGAATATTTTTTTTAGTGTTTGTCTCCATCTGATTGTTGAAACTAATTTGAAACTGATTGTTGGTACCAATTGTGCACCACTATTAGCGGACTTGTTCCTATACTCATATGAAGCCGAGTTCATTCAAAATCTTATGAAACGAGGAGATAAACGATTGGCCAGTTCGTTCAATTTTACCTACAGGTATATTGATGATGTCATATCCTTGAATAACCCTAGATTTGGTGAATACCTACATCAGATATATCCAGACGAACTGGAAATCAAAGAAACAACTGATTCTCCAGTGTCAGCTTCTTATCTTGACATTAATCTCGAAATTGACCATGAAGGCAAATTGTGTACAAGGTTATATGACAAACGTGACGATTTTGATTTTCCCATTGTCAACTTTCCTGTCTTGAGCAGTAATATTCTAGCATCACCAGCCTATGGCGTCTACGTGTCCCAGTTAATTCGTTATGCTAGAGCATGTTTATCATACCAGGAATTCATAGTTAGAGCACAGGTTCTGACTACCAAATTGCTCAAACAAGGATACCAAATGCCTAGGCTGAGGTCGACATTCAAGAAGTTTTATGGTCGTCACTATGATCTGGTTGAAGGTTACGCCAAGCCTGTCACACATATGAAGGAAGATATCATCCCATCCTTATAGTTTTGTGCATATATTTCCGTCTCGATATGCCAGTGTGGATATCACAGCGGGTGTCGCATGCGGGGCAGGAGATTCTCACTCTTCCGGAGCACCTGATCTCACACTCAGCTGGCTGGGTGTCTGTGATTTTCACATGGCTTTGACTTTGATACCTTAGTATCTCTCGGATTTGACTACTCACACTGATCTTGTAAAATTCGTCCATGGATTCGGTCTTGGAATATGAATTTGTCTGTTTGTCTGTATACATTTCTACTTTTTTAAAAACAAATGCTGTGGTAATATTGCAGTACCGGACCAACGCGTCCACCCATGGGCCGTTTTAATCGTATTTGAATGTCGCCTCCGACAATGAAATATGTCAATATGTTCAATAAACAAATAACTGCAACAATAAACACATTAGTATGATATATACTATATACAAATATTCCCACAGGACGATCAATGTGTGTCTGGTTTCACCATATTGGATGTGATCTGGATGCCAAGCATCGACACAGCCCTGCATCCCCGACTCGAATGAACAGGATTATTACAAAATTAGCCCAAAGGCTAAGGAATGTTACCGTACAATATTTGTTTTATTTTTCACATATTAGATGACCTTGAAAATAAAGTCACTGCTCTAATTCAAGGCCACGAGAATATCCAGCATATGTTATTTCTTATATGTCCATCATTGATTGCTAAATTATATATTCAACAACAAGAAAGATATAATTTTGTCCTGTGATTTTGAAAATAAATTCGAATGTCAAGTTCAAGATTATACGAATATTCAACATTTATCATTTCCTATATGTGCACTATTGATGCCTAAACTGTAAAGTCGATAATAAGCGAGATTATAGCCATTTTGTGATCTGAGCTTGAAAAGGAGTTCAAAGCTCAAATTAAAGGCCATTAAAATATTCAGTATACATCATTTCCTATATGTCCTCAATTAATTCCAAAGCTATAAAGTCGATAATAAGCGAGATGTTAGCCACTTTGTACTCTAACCCCGAAAATAATGTCAAAGGTCAAGTTCAAGGCCATGAGAAAATTCAGCATATATAATTTCCTATGTGTGCACAATTGATTCCTGAGCTGTAAAGTCGATAATGAGATAGGTCAAATGTCAAATTCAAGGTCATCAGAATATCCAGTATATAGCATGTCCTATATGTCATCAATTGATTCCTAATCTCTAGTCTCAATATTAAGTGAGACGTTAGCGATAACGTGTCCAATTATAAAGCATAGGAGATTTTAACATGGGAAAGTCCCGTCGAAACTATCAAAATGGCCGCCACACGCAGATAGTCGATTCAATTGCAACGAAATTTATACACACATAGGTACATGAGGAGAATATTTTGAAACAAAAACCTCAAAACTGGTCAGACAGTTTTTGAGAAAATGCCCGCCAAAGTCCCGAATTGGCCGTTCTTCGACAAAAATGGCCGCCATTCTAGAAATAATGTAGAATCGAAAAACTAAAAATACCTCCCTCTTGGAATATTTTCAGGCATTTTTGTGCTATATTTCAGAAAGATTCGACTGACAATGTATACAGACGACGACGACTGTGAGAGACGACTGACGCAACGCCACGGTAACCTGAAAAGTATACCGAAACTATTGCAAAATATGTTTTTTATAATTTCATCAGTCCAATGTGGAACGCAATATATTTATTACATCCTCCCGTGACAATAATATATGTCATGTCCGTATCAATAACGACCGCAATTGTGTTCATTTCAACATATGCTGATGAAGACAAGAGTAATCGCTAGTACATGAACCTAACCCATGAAACTATCCCATACACATGATGTCTGATTATTATCAGATTCTGTAATTCTTTAATTCATGACCTTGAATTTGTCTCTATTCTTTGAATAGAAGTCTTAGAACAAAAATATTCAATTTCGGACTCACTAATGAGAACATCCGAAACACAGACTTTGGGTTTATTTCCCCAAAAATATCAGCTGATCAAGAAGACATCAAGACCTGGAATAATTTTGCAAGTCGCACAATTCTCCATTGAGATACATATCTTCCTACAGTTCTGACAGGTAACGATCAATAAAGACACCAATTCAGTTTTGCAAATATTTATTCACATACATTAGTCCAATCTTGTCGCTCGCTTGTCGTCAACAGCCACAGGGATAGTCTGAGGATCGCACGCTGCGTCACACACCTGTAGAGAGAATAATACGGGAATAGGCTAAGGATCCTGCAGGTCCAACTATTAGTCCGACTATTTCACAATTCCATTATTTGCGGAATACACAAAATGTGCATCTCGGGAGTGGTTTCTTTGTGTTGTCGAAACAGAAAATTACATTAACAGTCCTGTTGCTAGTTTGAGAAGTCCAATCTGATTACGTTTTATGCTGAATATATAAAATAGTTATTTCAAGTCTTTAGTGATTTCTAGGTCGGTATTTATAGGTTCCAATTGATCGCATAACAACGGTGCCTATGAGGGGACATGGAAGAAATATTTTTAGCACATTGTTATTGCGTTTCCTTGCAATATTACTGCATTCCCTCGGGATCTCATTGCGTTCCTTCGCATTCTTATACGTTCCCTCGCACTCCGGATCGCGTTCCTTCGCAATATTGCGTTGCATCACAATCCGGATCTCGTTCCCTGGCATTCTGGATTGCGTTCCTTTGCGATCCTGTGAAAAAACCTTCTTAGAAGTCATGGACATTGAAGGTTATCGCGGGGGAACGCGATCCAGATTGCTAGGGAACGCAATAATATCGTGAGGGACTATGATCCAGAATGCGAGGGAATGCAATAGTATCGCGAGGGAACACGATCCGGAATGCCAGGGAACGCAATCAGCGTTCGCTTGAGATGCAACTCACCTGATACTTTGCCCTCATATTCACACACGAAAGGCATGGTCAGTGCACAGCGACCATCATCCCACTTGTATTCATACGCTCTAGTCATATAGACACAGTCACAGTCCAGACAACCTTCGTGGGGTTGTGAAGGCCTCCAGTTTGTGAATGGTATAGGCTCATTGTTGCTGGGCAGCAGGAAATCAAAGCGACCCCCATTGAGCGGACGACGGGCGCCAATCCAAGACGTTGACGCTGATGATTATAAATGTTTATATCTTGAAAATGAGGTTTGTTCAAATTCATCTCACGGGACCACACTAGGCACTACACTTCTCAAAAATTTGACTATTGTATTTACCAAATTTTCTACCATCCCAACATGGCTGAACTTCGCACTCAAAAACAATATACTTACCAGAACTACCAAACACGTCACGTACGAATTCAAATTCCTCCTGGTCGTTTATCTCGGCAATGTGACCCTCGGGGCAGAAGGAAGAACATCTCGCTTGGGCTTCATCGAAAGACATCTCCTCTGTGACCAGGTCATAACAGTTGTCTTTGTAGCTCTTCATAGCCCCAGGGCAGGCACCTGTTGGGGGCAGATGTGTACTAGACAGGACTCACATAGCTGCAGCCTGTATCACAATGTATTCGTCACCGTTCTCCAGTATGACAATCACTTCTAATGAGCTATTATTTTCCTAGCATTTGACTTTGCTAGGTGAAATTCTCGCTGCAGCTTAAATGTATTGGTCGCGGCAACAATAGATTTTGCTGCAGCGAGAATGTTTTGGTCGCGGCAACAATGGTTTTCGTTGCGACCAAACTGTTTCAGTTGCGACAACAACTATTTTCGCTGCGACGAGGATGTTTTGGTCACGGTGAGAATAATTCCGCTGCAGCGAAAACGTTTCGGTCGTGATTTTAATCGTTTCCGTCGTCAGAATTAAAGTCGCGACGAAAACTCTTCAGAAAAAACACATTATGGCATGAATCAGCCACTGTAATTTTAGGTTTGTCACTGCTATCCGCTAAATTGTGTTATGTAAGTGATAAGGATAGATACCTTCACGAGTCTGGACTGCAACAACTACGTACGTGTTCGATATTCAATTAATCTTTTATGACCATTAAACTAACCTGAGGTAAGCTGCAGCACACAGACTCCACATACGATCATAAAGAAATCTTTGCCGTTCCACATCTCGCTTGGTTACCTGGTACACCACTGGATGGTATGGTATATCAGTACTACTCTAGTGACGTGGTAAACCCTAGCGGTATCTTATAGATGCCAGGTGATGAAACTGCGCACTCGAATCACAGTTCAATTTCATTTCGACCTGCTGTAAGTTCACAATTCAGTTCGAGTAATTTATTTGCTGTCAACGATTACTCTTCACAATGAATTGTGGATAAATTCCAAGAAAACACTTCATTTAAGTGGCTATAAATCTACCATGTGAGAGAACAAAAATCCATTTGCACAGGTATTTGCATAATTTTAAACTCTGTCACAGAAAAATCAATCGCAGTTCATGAAATTCATTTGATTGGTTCGAGAGTTGAAAAGTACAATTTATTTCTAGTCTTTTAATTCTCTTGAGAGCGTAAAACCTTTGAATCAAATTACTTATGCATATATAGATAACATAGATAACGCATAGATAATTAGAGCCTTAAAATACTCCGCCCTCCCCCCACACACACAAGATGAATAATGAATATATTGTGTGTCATGTTTACCTATGCATCCGCATTTGTCTTTAAATGTGAAACAATGTTGGGAATCTCAATAAATAAGCCTTTGACTATTTGAGAAATCTCAAATATTATACGTTTAATAATATTAATATATCATTTTTAGCGAAAATTATTTTATCATGTGCCAATGCTATGAAATATAGGAACCCCGAAGAACAGGGCACAACGGTTATTCAACATGGTCCGGGGCGGCATTTTACCAACTTACAGCATTGATTAGAACCCTTCGATTATAATTTAATGATCACGGATACAAATGTATGTACAATACTTGTAGATTAGAAATTCTTATGTGAAGCTGTATTTACGCTACGTAAGTTCCATTTGTACAAATACTATACTACTGCATATAGACACTGCAACATTGTAGTTGTCGTCAATTTCACATTCGGCCAACCATGCTCAATATACGTATACATAATATTTACAGTTTTCCTGAAATGCGTTGGAAAACAGTAGAGATATAAGCGAAAATTGTATGAAATAAATTTGTCCGACAGTTGTTCATTGTCCAACAAATGTTCATTGAGATATGATCCTACAGCACTGACAGTTTATGAGCCAAAGTATTACAAATTCAGTCTTGCAAACATTTATTCACACATAATTTTCAATCTTATCCCTCGCAAGTTGTCTGCCGTCAGATAGTCTGATGAGTAGCGCACGCATCACACACCTGTTGAGAGAAAAACACGAGAATCCTGCAGGTTCAACTGTTATTCGTAACATTTCCTATGTTCGAAATTTTTGACGCAAAAAGTATTATATTCCTCGGGAGTGTTTTCTCTCTTTTTTTTCCTACCCGACGAAAAGTTTCATGTGCACCCTGGTGATCAAGCACCATGAATGAAGTTTTCATGTCTAGGCACCTAGTAACCTAGTTATAACTGGAACTTCTCTCAACACCTATTTGCAAACGAGTGACGGGTTGATATTGTACGTACAATTTTGAATCGCGAAAATGCGTACTTTAAATTATAGGGTTCATTTGTTTCTATGATCGCCATTCAATTATAGTTTCCATGCAATTTGAATTGGTAGTGTTTGAAGGACACCATATGGGCATTTTTGGATACAATTTGGTGGCTTTATTCATAGGATAGGATAGGATAGGATAGATTTTATTCAGTTTTTAACTTTCCATACAGCTGTGGGGTAAACAATGGCAAAAGTATATAAATATTAAATGAATGGAAGAAAGAAACAAAAACTGAGGGACCAAATTAGCTGAAAGCTGTCTTCCATTTGGCCCCACAAGTACAAGTAATATTATGAAAATAGCTATTTATAATTATTTACATACGACGATACAAAACATTAACATCAGAAACTATTAAATAAAATATGGATTATACACCTGATATATACCTAACAATGATGATGTTACTATGACTGAATATATATATATATAGCGAATACTGTGTATGTACATGAAAAAAAATATCTATTTATGTATAAACCATAATGGGCAGAGTGAGACAAAAGGTAATGGGTACTGGTGAAGCTAAAGGGGGGCGCACACGGACATCGAGGAGGGGCAGAGGAGGGAGCGGGGAGGGGTATCGATATTTGGTAAAGACCAAGAATAAACAGGAATATATTATAAATGATTTTATTTATTACAATTTTGACACCATTTGTTTGAACATTTTAAAGATTCAGAGTATGATGATAGTAATTGTTTTTTAAAGCTTTTTTTCAAGGTATACCTACATTGATCAGATGCTAATTTCGGGAGCCATTTATTCCATAATATGGGATAATTATATAGGGGTAATCTTCTAGCTGCAGATGAGTCACATCGCTCAATATAGAGATGACCTGATTGCCTGGTTTCATAATTCACTTGTACATTTCTTGTGAGTTTGAACATATTTTCGAAAGATGAAGGTAATTTCCCTAGATGATAATCATACATAAATAGGATTGTCTCATATATATATTGGTCAGAAATTTTGAGAATATTTGACCGTTTGAATAAGGGTTCGGTGTGACTCCTATAGTTGGACTTATTAATAATTCTTATAGCTCGTTTTTGTATGTTTACTAGTTTATTAACATGACTAGGTGCTGTGTTACCCCATGCCAGTATACCATAGAGTATATGAGGATGTATCATTGAATAATAAAGGGTTTGCAATGAGTGGATTGGTAGAATATGTTTTACTTGCTTGATTTGAAATAATGCCTTAGCAATTTTTTTTTGGATATGTGATATATGGTACTTCCATGATAGGGTTTCATCCAAATGAAGTCCTAGAAATTTGGTACATGTTTCTCTGAAATTCGTTCCTATTTGTTCTAAGGCTATATTATCAATGAAAATTTGAAGATGATTCCTAATTTGTTTTTCATATTGGTTGTTGAATATAATGAATTTTGTTTTGGTGGCATTCAATTGAAGTTTGTTGGAACAAAACCATTCATATAAATTGTTAACCTCAATATTTGCATCTTGAAATAATTGTATTATGTCACAATTGGATAAAAATAGTGTTGTGTCATCTGCGAATGACAGAATGTTGGCTGAGGTACAGTTTGGAATATCATTTACATATATTAAGTACAAAAGTGGCCCCAAAATTGATCCCTGTGGAACTCCACATTTTATGTTTTTGATACTTGATCTATTAGAAATGTCAATTTCAACAAATTGTTCTCTGTTTGTCAAGTAGTCTCGAATCCAGTCATTTGCCCTACCTCGAATTCCATAGATATCTAATTTTTTGAGTAAAATATCATGATTTATAACATCAAAGGCTTTAGATAAATCACAGAGTACTGACAGAGTTGATTGTTTAGGCGTGCTATTTAGGGATTCGGCGCATTGATTCAGTAAGTGGATTATGGGATGCACAGTACTGTGTTTTTTTCGGAAACCGTATTGATGTCTGTAGAAAAGATTTTGGCTGTCAAAAAAACTGGTTATTTTATGGTACATTACTTTTTCAAAAATTTTCGAGAATGCAGGCAGCAAGCTGACTGGTCTGTAATTTGTTATTATATCATGATCTGAAGTTTTGTATATTGGAATAACTTTGGCTCTTTTTAATTGTTGTGGAAAAATTCCCGTACTTAGTGAGATATTAATTATGTGAGTGAGAGGAGTTAGAACGCTGTTTATTGTACCTTTAATGACTTTGGCTGAAATTTCATCCTGACCCGAGCTGGTCTTAGGTTTTAGCTTGTTTACAATGTTTAAGACTTCTGTGGATTCTATTGGTTCAATGAAAATACTGTTTTTATTCGGGGCATTCAAATATTCAGTGAATTGTTTATCTGTTTTTCTTACATTCTCACTTGTTTTTTTGCCAATATATGAGAAGTAATTATTAAACGATTCAGCTATTTCTTGTTTGTCCGTTACAGTTGCTCGTTCAATTTGGAAGGATTGTGGAATATTATGTTTGTTCGGTTGTTTGCCAATAATTTTTTTCAATGTGTCCCAAGTTTTTTTGATGTCATTCTTGTTCAGCTCTATTATGTCAGAATAATAATTTATTTTCATGAGACGTTTTAATTTGTTGTACCAATTTACATAGGATTTATACTGATTGATTGTGACCTCAGTAGGATTATTTAGTTTTTTTTTCAGTAGTTTAGTTTTATGTCGCATTGATGTCATAATCCCTTCAGTCATCCAAGGTTCTCGTTTAAAGTACTTTTTATTCTTCTTAATAGAAACTAGAGGACATGCTTTATTAAATTCATTCTTATACATTGTGGAAAAAGTGTCATATGCTTCATTTGCAGAGTTACATTGCAGAATAGAGCTGTAATCTAGACTATTTAGTTGACGTTCGAGATTGTGTATATTTTCCTGTGAAATTATTCTTTGGATGGATGGATCATTATTAGATTTTGTGGGTCTGTTCATTACTTCCAGTAAAAATACACCAAAGTGATCAGACATGTCGGTGACTATTATTCCTGATGTTAACTTTTGATGACATTGATTGGTATAAATATGATCAATTAAGGTGGCGCAAGAATGAGTAATTCGTGTAGGTTTTGTAATTGTGGGAATAAAACCTCGCGAAAATAATTCATCAATATATTCATTTGTTTTAATATGAGTATTGTATTTCAATAAATCAATATTCATGTCACCCATAATTGTGCAAGCCTTATTTTCTAAATTAATTTTGTCTATTGTATCTTGTAAAGTGGTCGAGAATATTTCTAGATCTGCTTGAGGTTGAGTATTAGGTCTGTATATTACTCCCACAATTTTATTTGAATGTTTACTGTTGGAAATGATTTCTATAAATAGAGACTCATATGTATGCGGTATGAAGACACTTAGATCATCTCGTTGTTTGTAATTGATTTCTGATTTAATAAATAAACCAACACCCCCTCTGTTGCTGTCAGGTCGATTTCGAGTCAATAATTTGTGATAGCCTGGCAAATGGATACGAGAGTCTTTATCACAATCAAATATTTCACTCATTCCTATCATATCAAACGTAAATTTGTTATTTTCGTACATCATACCTAGTAACTCATTGAAGTTTTCCCATTTAGATGATAACCCACAGCAATTTATATGAAAGAAAGACATACTTTTTTGAAGGTTTTCAGTTAGGCTGGAAAAATCAGTTGGGTCAATGTATTTACAATCACTCAAATTAGAAAAATTGTTTGGTGATTCTTGGTACTCCTCAGCTTCAACATCATTGTTATCATATAGTTTAGAAAAGTCAAAATTTCTATCATTCCTGACTTGGTCCAAATTTACAGTTGCCATCATGTAATGATCCCCACTCCATACCCCCAGAGTCTACACCCATCCCAGAAGTCCATGTGCACAAGTATCCCCTCAGAGTTACCGTACTGATACATTTGTCTATTCATCGTTCCCATACAACGTATATACAAATTACCCGATGCTGGTGTTGATATGTACAATGTGTATTTAAATTGATGTGGTTAGAACACAAAGTTCCTGTAGCTCATCAACATTATCTGATATTGTTTATCAAGTTGGCATTGATTGCTTCCGATCATGCTTCTATGACTTGATGTTAAAAAAGAATTTTGTGTAGTGGGGGATATTTCTGTGATGTACATGTATGTCTTTACCAAAGTGTGAGGGTACCAGCAGGTGGTTTTGTCAGAGTCAGGCTAGTAGTCCGTGACATCAAGACAGATATTCCCTCAGGATTATATTACTGGCATTCCAATGGCTATAGTACATATAGTATTATACAAATTTTAATATACAAACAGTGACTTGATGGTAAGTCAGGCCCATAGAATAAGCACAAAGAATTTTTAGAAAATTGATATCCATATCAGTATGACACCAATACTGATATTTCCTCATTTTTTCTTATCGCTGGTGATTCAAGACTGATAGTACTTGATATACAAATTATTTAATATGAAATCAGTAGCTTGATTGGAAATCAAGTCTATAAATTATGCCCAAAGACAATTGTTGAAAATTGTTACCCAGAAAATATGCAAAAAGACATTTGTTGAAAATTGTATCCGATAAAGTATGCACTAGTAAAGACTTTTTGAAACTTTAATCGAAAAAATGTGCACCTTTTGTAAGTCATCAAGCAAATACTTTCGATATTGATATCTGATGAGGGTCATCATAAATACGCAAAAAGACATTTGTTGAAAATTGTATCCGATAAAGTATGCACTAGTAAAGACTTTTTGAAACTTTAATCGAAAAAAATGTGCACCCTTTGTAAGTCATCAAGTGAATACTTGCGATATTGATATCTGATGAGGGTCATCAGAATGTAATAAGATTCCAATATATTGCATACATGTATAGCATATGCATGTTTGTAACAGGCTTCGCCAGCCACACAGAACGTGTACCGCCCCTCTCGGGGCCTAAAGCAGTGGGGAGGGGGGGGGGGTATCCTGCACCTGACATGTTTGTTATTAACTAGTACTGACACAGAACATCCACCATCTGGTGATTTTTTTTTTACATTCAATATACTTGCATGACATGTTGTTTGAGTGATCGGCCTTACAGATATATAAATGTAAACTATATTATAGATACACGAATATACTTGATGGTGAAATAATCACATGTAGGACACAAGATTATAAGAAATCTATGAGATTTATGTGACAATAAAACACTCCATAATGTCATGGGTAAGTGTTATCAGTTATGTATATGATCAGGAGTTTCAGAGCACATTTATTAGGTGACAGTACAGTGATTCCTGCAGTACATTGTATTGCGTGAATCACTGACTCAGTATGACGTGCGCTGAATCAGTGAGTGGATAGATATACATAACACGCTCGATCTGCACGTATACCGTACGGGATACTATTGGGTCTAGATCCAGGTCAAAATACACAGCTGACAACATCATACCATTTACGCAGTACGAGAGTAGCTCCCTCTCACTTTCATGTCAATCAACTTATGATTACTTCCGCCAATTATAGAATTATAGAACAAGAACCAGGTAGACCTATTCCGACATGATTCGATGCATTTTTACACTTTGGACGTCCTTGACCTTGTTAATATCAATAATAGTATATATGGAAGTCCCTTTACGCATTTTTTCAGAGGGCAATGGTAAAACGGGTTCAAACAATTTTTCATCTCTCACTAAGGCCTATGTTCACTTGTGTAATTGGAAATGGACGCACAATTGATTTGAGCGTCTTTGGGTTTCGCGAGCACATATATAGACGTGTGTACAACATTTATTGAGAAAGTTCGTTTCGGATTTCTTCTAGCAGCTCCCCCATCTTGTTTTTCCCTTCCCATGCTGTTTGGTCTAGAATGTCACTGTGATTAAGTCGTTTGCCGCACCCCCAGAATTTGTCATTGCTCGCTTCAGCAATGCGTTTGTCCCCGGTGTTTATCAAGGCCTCCTCTGCTCGTTTGATTTGTCTGAATTTTTCCTGCAGCGCTTTTTTCATGCAGTGATCGGCTTGCCAGGATTTCGGGGGTTGAACTTGATCGCCCACTGTTTTCATATCAACTGGGTTATTGCAGATCATGATTTTGCTGGCACGAGCTTGGTCCATCGCCGCAAGGGCTTTTTGTTCCTGAAAATATTGTTCCACACACGTGTAGTTTTTACCATCTATTAGAATGTTGCATTGATAAAAGTTGCTTAGTGGTGACAAACGTCCCAGAAAGGCGATGGAGGAGTCATCTGATTTGGAGTTGAGTTCAGTTGTGTCAAATGGGATGTTGGTGAGGTCATGACAGGTGAACTTTGAACCGTTAATGTAGAGCATGTCTTCTTTCAGAGTTGCTTTCATTTGCAGTTCTCTGGCTTTTCTGAAAATTGGAAGTAGGACTTTTCTGCTGTCTTGAACCTTTTGAGGGTACTGTGCGGTGATGAAGGTTGGTGGACTGTAATTTTTCAAGTGTTTGCAGGCAGACAACACCGTTGATACCTCGTTGTGATCGGCTAGGCACACGATGACATTTCTTGGTCGTTCTTGGCCATCTCCTCGCTTGGGCTGAGGTCTGAGTCTGTGAAGCCTCTCTATTGTGAAGTCTTTTTGGGTGAGTTTGAGGGTGTTTTTGAAAAGTTTGGACACTGTTGTTTTGAGAGTTTGTGTAGTTTCCTGTTCGTTTTCCCCAATCCCACTGATTATCAAGTTGTTCCTCATGGATCTGCATTCCAGATGTGTTATACGTCTGTCGAGTTCAGTTTGATTGGCACGAATTTGTGCAAGTTCTAGATCTTGTTTTTGTAGTTGGGTTTTCAGCTGATTCATACTGGCTTTAAATTCGTTGGTAATGGACTTTATTTCATCACTGATGGTATTTTTCAGCAGGGTTTCAATCTCCTTTTTCAATTGAAGAGCCCAGGCAGGAATATCCGTGGTTTTCTGAGTGTTTTTTGACATGATGAAAGTCGTCACAGGCTTTCCATACACTTGTAGCTTTCACAGTCACGGTTGGGTGATTTTCAGTGTCAATATTTCAATGTTCGAAATGTCAGGGTAAAATTGACGATCAGATCATACAACAACGCCTCCACTGAAAGCTACACATCATCTTCCAAATAATAGTTGGTTTCACCTTACCACACCAGTCTTTTTATTCGTTTAATTGTAAAAACCAGCAACGGGTATTTAAATGTTTTTACGTCGTCATGTAAAACCGGAAGTCCTGTACTTAGATTATGGGGAGGCTCCATTCAAACTTTGACCCATTTTCGAAATTCAAAGATTTTTATGCTCAAAATAACAAAAAAAAATTCTGAGCATGATTCGTATTTAAATTCAACGGTTAGCCATCAATAGGCGTTCGTGACAACAATTCATCAGTCTAAGCTTGGATTATCATGATTATTCCAAGAAATTAGAGTACCGCTGTTTTCATCTGAAATGGCTCTGTAGAGAAAATGTATTTGATACCCGAATGCATTTTTCTGACAGTCTTGGTATGTGGAACAATAAAATCAATTTATTTGCCGTGAAAACAGTAATGGACACGATTGAACCATCAGAGCCTATACTATATGGGATTGGGCTTCACCTCCTGGTGGTTGGCATTAGAAAATCGGTATCTATTTCCCTTTATAGAGATGGATTAGGCCGTTTGAATTTATCATACCGATCCATTCAAAAGTTCTAAAAGCATACTCATATGAATGCATTCTGTGTAATTGCATGCCAGTTTGGACTAGGACACGCACAAAAAACTCGACGTCCAGCTCACCCGATGCTCTGCCTTCATATTCACAAACGACAGCCATGATATATGCACAAAAACCGTCATCCCACTTGTAGTCAAAGTCCCTGCTCATGTGGACACAGTCACAGTCCGGACAGCCTTCGTGGGGTTGTGAAGGCCTCCAGTTCGTGAATGACACCGGTTCATTGTTGCTGGGCAGTAGGAAGTCAAAGGGACCCCCATTGGGTGGGCGTCGGGCACCAATCCATAACCGTGACGTAGCTGGAATATACATATTCTTATATCCGAAACGAGTTGTACAAATTGATCTCACAGTAGACGAGGATTTCATATGGTATCAAACTTTCGAATTGGTTATCCCCAAACGTAAATCTCTTTCCTTATATAAACTTGGGAAAGATATTGCTGGGCATACATGGAAAAGCGAGAATCACTGAAAACAGTATAATTATAATGAAATGAAACGTTATTTTTATATGGCGAAATGGGCGAAAAAAAGTAGACGAGGACGGAGATATCGATATGAAAAGAATTGTACATGTTAAAAATGAAAATGAAAATAATTGTACATGTTATTACAAATGATAACAATGGAAAGATGATGTTTTTGCACACTGTTCTTGCTAAGGGACGATGCATGCATACATGCAGAATGAAAAGTTTCTGTTCTTGGCATTCCACAACGAACTTTACAGATCGTGGACATTGAAGTCTTCTAGGTATGCGACATAAGTATATAATAAAACAAATAATGTCCTTTGTTGTCGGTGAATACGTTGTTATCTTTCCCTTCCTCGAAAGATGTGTTCACATCGCAGGTCATCTTCGGTCGGGAAATTTAGCAATGTATCCCCCTCCACGGATATTTGCTTGGTTTTAAAGTGTTATAACGTTGTACAAAACTGTATTCTTCCACCTGGCGAGTATGAGCCACCGTATTTTCCCCATCAAATATGCAATATTAATGGCTGTGACGTTAGACAACACATAAATGTTGGACGGGCTCTGATTTCATCACACTCATCGATAATGCAATACACTTCTCGAATTTGAATATTTAGCGATTTATTTCCCATCCGAACAATGCTGAACTTCATACTAAAAAATCAAATTGTGGAGGAACGATATACATACCAGGGTTCGCACTATCAAACACGTCACGTACGAATTCAAACTCCTCCTGGTCGTTTATCTCGGCAATGTGACCCTCGGAACAGAAGGAAGAACATCTCGCTTGGGCTTCATCGAAAGACATCTCCTCTGTGACCAGGTCATAACAGTTGTCTTTGTAGCTCTTCATAGCCCCAGGGCAGGAACCTGTTGGGGCAGATGTGTATTAGACAGGACTCACATAGCTGCAGCCTGTAGCACAATGTACTCGTCACCGTTCTCCAGTATGACAATCACTTCTAATGAGCTATTATTTTCCTAGCATTTGACTTTGCTAGGTCAAATTCTCGCTGCAGCTTAAATGTATTGGTCGCGGCAACAGTAGATTTTGCTGCAGCGAGAATGTTTTGGTCGCGGCAACAATGGTTTTCGTTGCGACCAAACTGTTTCAGTTGCGACAACAACTATTTTCGCTGCGACGAGGATGTTTTGGTCGCGGTGAGAATAATTCCGCTGCAGCGAAAACGTTTCGGTCGCGATTTTAATCGTTTCCGTCGTCAGAATTAAAGTCACGACGAAAACTCTTCAGAATAAACACATTATGGCATGAATCAGCCACTGTAATTTTAGGTTTGTCACAGCTATCCGCTAAATTGTGTTATGTTAGTGATAAGGATAGATATCTCACGAGTCTGGACTGCAACAACTACGCACTTGTTCGATATTCAATTAATTTATATACAAAAATGTATGACCATTAAACTAACCTGAGGTAAGCTGCAGCACACAGACTCCACACACGATCATAAAGAAATCTTTGCCGTTCCACATCTCGCTTGGTTACCTGGTCCACCACTGGATGGTATGGTATATGTATACTACTCTAGTGACATGGGAAACCCTAGCGGTATCTTATAGATGCAAGGTGATGAAACTTTGCATTCGAATCACAATTCAATTTCATTTCGACCTGCTGTAAGTTCACAATTCAATTCGAGTAATTTATTTGCTGTCAACGATTACTCTTCACAATGAAGTGTGGATGAATTCCAAGAAAACATTTCATTTAAGTGGCTGTAAATCTACCATGTGAGAGAACGAAAATCTATTTCTACAGGTATTTGCATAATTTCAAACTCTGTCACAGAAAAATCAATCGCAGTTCATGAAATTCATTTGACTGTTTCGAGAGTTGAAAAGTGAAATTTATTTCTAGTCTTTGAATTCTCTTGAGAGCGTAAAAGCTTTGAATCAAATTACTAATGCATATATAGATAACATAGATAACGCATAGATAATTAGAGCCTTATGATCACGGATATGTACAATACTTGTAGCTTAGAAATTCTTATATAAAGCTGTATGTACGCAACGTAAGTTCCATTTGTACAAATACTATACTACTGCATATAGACACTGCAACATTGTAGTTGTCGTCAATTTCACATTCGGCTCACCATGCTCAATATATACATAATATTTACTTCAATTTTTTACTTCAATTTTTGGAAAACAGTAGAGATATAAGCGAAAATGGTATGAAATAAATTTGTCCGACAGTTGTTCATGTCCGACAACTGTTCATTGAGACATGATCCTACAGATCTGACAGTTTATGAGCCAGAGTAATACAAAATCAGTCTTGCAAACATTTATTCACACATAATTTTCAATCTTATCGCTCGGAAGTTGTCTGCCGTCCGATAGTCTGATGATCGAGTAGCGCACGCATCACACACCTGTGGAGAGAATAACACGAGAATAGACTGAGGATCCTGCAGGTTTAACTGCTATTCGTAACATTTCCTATGTTCAAAATTTTTGACGCAAAAAGTATTATATTCCTCGGGAGTGTTTTCTCTCTTTCTTTCCCTACCAGACGAAAAGTTTCATGTGCACCCTGGTGATCAAACACCATGAATGAAGTTTTCATGTCTAGGCACCTAGTAACCTAGTTCTAGCGATAACTTCTCTCAACACCTATTTGCAAACGAGCGACGGGTTGATATTGTACGTACAATTTTAAATCGCGAAAATGCGTACTTCAAATTATAAGGTTCATTTGTATCTATGAATCGCCATTCAATTATAGTTACCATGCAACTTGAATTGGTAGTGTTCGAAGGACACCATATGGGCATTTTTGGATACAATTTGGTGGCTTCATTCATAGTACTTAGATGATGGGAAGGCTCCATTCAAACCTAGACCCATTTTCGAAACTCAAAGATTTTTATGCTCAAAATAACAAAAACAATTCTGAACATGATTCGTATTTAAATTTAACGGTTAGCCATCAATAGGCGTTCGTGACACCAATTCAATGGAAAAATAACGCACGGAAGGAGACCCATCGGTCTAAGCTTGCATTATTGCAATAATTCAGAGTACCGCTGTTTTCAGATTTCAGCGCATTACAATAATATCTGAAATGGCTCTGTAGAGAAAATGTATTTAATACCCGAATTCATTTTTCTGACAGTCTTGGTATGTGGAACAATAAAATCAATTTATTTGCCATGAAAAAGTAATGGGCACGATTGACCCATGAGAGTCTATACTATATGGGATATGGCATAAGAAAATCGATATCTATTTCCCTTCCTAGAGATGGATTAGGCCATTGAATATATCATACCGATCCATTCCAAAGTTCTAAAAGCATACTCATATGAATGCATTCTGTGTAATTGCATGCCAGTTTGGACTAGGACACGCACAAAAAACTCGACGTCCAGCTCACCTGATGCTTTGCCTTCATATTCACAAACAACAGCCAAGGTATATGCACAAAAACCGTCATCCCACTTGTAGTCAAAGTCCCTGCTCATGTGGACACAGTCACAGTCCGGACAGCCTTCGTGGGGTTGTGAAGGCCTCCAGTTCGTGAATGGCACCGGTTCATTGTTGCTGGGCAGTAGGAAGTCAAAGGGACCCCCATTGGGTGGGCGTCGGGCACCAATCCATAACCGTGACGTAGCTGGAATATACATATTCTTATATCCGAAACGAGTTGTACAAATTGATCTCACAGTAGACGAAGATTTCATATGGTATCAACTTTCGAATTGGTTATCCCGAAACGTGAATCTCTTTCCTTATATAAACTCGGGAAAGATATTGCTGGGCATACATGGGAAAGCGAGAATCACTGAAAACAATATAATTATAATGAAATGAAACATTATTTTTAGATGGCGAAATGGGCGAAAAAAGTAGACGAGGACGGAGAAATCGATATGAAAAGAATTGTACATGTTAAAAATGAAAATGAAAATAATTGTACATGTTATTACAAATGATAACGATGGGAAGATGATGGAAGGATCAATAACACACTGTTTTTGCACACTACTCTTGCTAAGGGACGATGCATGCATACCTGCAGAATGAAAAATTTCTGTTCTTGGCATTCCACAACGAACTTTACAGATGCGTGGACATTGAAGTCTTCTAGGTATGTGACATAAGTATATAATAAAACAAATATTGTCCTTTGTTGTCGGTGAATACGTTGTCATCTTTCCCTTCCTCGAAAGATGTGTTCACATCGCAGGTCATCTTCGGTCGGGAAATTTAGCAATGTATCCCCCTCCACGGATATTTGCTTGGTTTTAAAGTGTTATAACGTTGTAAAAAAAAATGTATTCCTCCACCTGGCGAGTATGAGCCACCGTATTTTTCCCATCAGATATGCAATATTAATGACTGTGACGTTAGACAACACATAAATGTTGGGCGGGCTTTGATTTCATTACACTCATCGATAATGCAATACACTTCTCGAATTTGAATATTTAGCGATTTATTTCCCATCCGAACAATGCTGAACTTCATACTAAAAAAATCAAATTGTGGAGGAACGATGTACATACCAGGGTTCGCACTATCAAACACGTCACGTACGAATTCAAACTCCTCCTGGTCGTTTATCTCGGCAATGTGACCCTCGGAACAGAAGAAAGAACATCTCGCTTGGGCGTCATCGAAAGACATCTCCTCTGTGACCAGGTCATAACAGTTGTCTTTGTAGCTCTTCATAGCCCCAGGGCAGGCACCTGTTGGGACAGATGTGTACTAGACAGGACTCACAGGGATGTGGCAAAATGTATCCGTCTCTCTCTTCCTCCAATGTATATTTGATGTAGTTTATGTGGCAAAGGCAGACGCCTGTTTCTCTCATCCCAGCAGCCAATATACCTGCTGGGATGTCTTTCAATTTCACATCCAGATACTTTCTACTAGAAAATAATTTAATTTGTTTTGGTACGTTTTTGTAATTGATTAAATTGCATCCGATTTCACCAAATCGAACCACACCAGATGCCCTCCTTTATTGACCTGACAAGATATGATACTGTTAACCTCATGTATTTTGCGTTCACTTGAGTTCTCGTTTTCACGATATGGACATGTTCTCAGTCATTTACATGTAATTTCGCGTGTGCATTCACAAAATGCATTCGCGTCCATAAATTTCGCGACTCAAATACAAACGCGAAAGTTTTTTTTACAATATTCAAATGACATATACATAGCTTTGGCTGGTCTAAATTATTTTCAGTTGAGGTGCGGAATCGCCTAGAATTTTTCATTGTCACACACACCATACCGTTTACGTTTTTGTCCAAACCTTCGCGAATTCTAAACATATCTATTTTAAATTTGGTCTGTGGTTGCTAGGTGTCAGTTTAATACATTATACTATGTTATGACGATGATTTATTGTGATAGTCTACGAATATAGATAACTGAATGTATGCAAAAGTTAACAAGGTAGAACTGTCTCATGACGGTGTTGTTTGCGATGATACTGGCACAACAATAATATACGTATCAGTCTATTACCACCAATAGTCAGATTGGTAAGTTTATCAGATTGGTAAGTTCAACATAACGAATAAGTTATGTTCGTGATCACGAACCGAGACGTTTCTGAATTTTTTTCTGAAATTCACTGCAAATAATGTGAAAAATGATATACAAGTTCATCCAGATGGTTTTTTTTTGTAGTAGGCCTATGCACGTCGAAAAATGTTTGGCTTATTTCAAAATTGTAAGCCGCATATTTTATTGCATTAAGTGTGTGAAATGATTGAGTGTGAGAAATGTAAGAAGTGTAAGAATTCAACACCTGAAGAAGGTCATATCACTAATTCGCTTGAGTAGAGTCGTGGTCGCTGTATACGCATACAGCGTAATTTTTTAATTGAGACACTTGAGACATTATGAATACCGCGTGCTTTTACCGACAAATTTACTAAATCTGCTAAATTTGCTTGTAAACATCCGATAAATACTACATATAATAATATAATAATAATGTCATATTATATAGCGCAAAATTCAGCATAATGCAGCTCTAAGCGCATAACATAAAAACAAAAATACATAAACACGGTATATAAAATGAAGCAGATAGAACACTGTATGTATAAATTGTTGTAAACAATTGTAAAGATATGAACCAAAGGCCAGTTTAAAACAATGTGTTTTCAGAGCAAATTTAAAAGAAACAACAGAGTGACAGTCCCGTATACTATTCGGCAAATTGTTCCACAGCTTAGGAGCACACACGGAATATGCTCCATCCCCCGCCTTTTTACAACGAGCCCTCTGTCTGTTTGTCAGTCTGTTTCGGGTAGTCGAACGAAGTGTTCTGCAAGGTTGGTACGGAATCAGGATTTTGCACAGGTAAGGTGGGGCGAGGCCATGGAGTGATTTGTGGGTAAGCAGGTTGATTTCAAACTTGATTCTGAAGTCCATCGGAAGTCAGTGTAGCGATTTTAGCAGAGGAGTAACATGGTCTTGTTCCCGTTTCATACAAACTAGCCGAGCTGCATTTTTTTTGTATTAGCTAGAGCTTTGGATCAGGTACCTGGGCATATCCATGAATATCATCAAAAACGTAAGTCTCGGTTAGTGATCTATATCATGTTGACCCACTATCCTGAAAGTTTCCCCACGAGGCATGTAAAGGAATTAAAGTTATACCTCGTTATCTCTCAGTGATGTTCAACTGTCTGTATTCATTGCGTAATCGAACAAATTATAACTTTTTTGATAAAATATTCGTTGACCAGGGTTACAGCAGCTATGGTCAAATTTTGGGACAATTTGGTGTCCATACGGCGAAGTTATGAAGACAAATATGGATCAGTACAAATATAAATATAGTCCCAAATGCTAGGCGATTCCAACCTTTAATATGTTATGACCGTTGAACTGACCTGATGTAAGCTGCAACACACCGATTCCACACACGGCAAACAGGAAAGCTTTCGTGTACAACATTTCGCTTGAGTACCTGTTACAGATACCTGATGGTTCGATTCTGATCCTTATATATCATATACTACTCGAGTGGCACGGTAAACCAAAGGATTGCTTTTGGATGCGACTCGGATGGTGACAAGTCTTTCCATTCGATTAACAATTTAATTTCATTTCCAATCGTTCAAAATTTAATTTAATTGATGTTAACGATTGCTTTTCACAGTGATTTGTGGGTAACTTCCAAGAAGACGTTTGATTTCAACTAATGTCATTTACATAAGCATGGGCATTAATGACGGAGCGTAAATATCATCAATTAATTGTTGACAGTGATGTAGATGGCTATGATTCTAACATGTACAGAAGCATAATAATAGAATAATAAAAAACTAATTGCACAGGTGTTCGCATAATTTTAAACTCAGACACAAAAATCACTTGCAGTTAATGAAATTTATTTGACCGGTCCAGGAGTCGTCAGAGACAAATATCGATCATCGTGACTCTAAATTATCCAGGAAAGCATGGAAAGCATTGATTCAAACTTATTATCCAGTCGCACTCACACAACAATACATTGACAGTATGCATATTTTATGCATAGATAATCAAAGGTGAAAATACTACAGTTATAAAAAGATGTATCCCACAAATTTTAACTTTGTTACCTTGATTTTCGACCCTGAAATTTCCGACAGTACTGGAATATGAGGTTCAACACTAAGCTATTGAATTGAAACTTCACCAAGCGGCTATGTTCGAAGGAAACCGAGGTTGTTTTAGAATGGCACAATGTTTTCCTCATGGGAACTACGGAGCCGCTGAAAGGACATGGAAGAAATATTTTTTGACATATGGTTATTGTGTTCCCTCGCAATATTATCTCGTTCCCTCGCATTCCGGATCGCGTTCCCTGCAAACGAAGTAGTATTTTTTTTCATCATGTCCTATCAGGGGCACCGTACTTTTTTTTCCTACCAGACGAAAAGTTTCATGTGCACCCAGGTGATCAAGCGCCATGAATAAAGTTTCCATTTCTTAGACACCTAGTAACCTAGTTCTAGCGAGAACTTCTCTCAACACCTACTTGCAAACGAGTGACGGGTTGATATTGTACGTACAACTTTAAATCGCGAAAATGCGTACTTTAAATCATAAGGTTCATTTGTATCTATGATCGCCATTCAAATAAAGTTACCATGCAATTTGAATTGGTAGTGTTTGAAGGACACCATATGGGCATTTTTGGATACAATTTGGTGGCTTATTCATAGTACTTAGATTATGGGAAGGCTCCATTCAAACTTAGACCCATTTTCGAAATTCAAAGATTTTTGTGCTCAAAATAACAAAAATAATTATGAGCATGATTCGTATTCAAATTTAACGGTTAGCCATCAATAGGCGATTGTGACACCAATTCAATGGAAATATAACGCACGGAAGGAGGCTCATCAGTCTGAGCTTGGATTATTGCAATAATTCAGAGTACCGCTGTTTTCAGATTTCAGCGCATTACAATAATATCTGAAATGGCTCTGTAGAGAAAATGTATTTAATACCCGAATGCATTTTTCTGACAGTCTTGATATGTGGAACAATAAAATCAATTTATTTGCCGTGACAAAGTAATGGACACGAATGACCCATCAGAGCCTATACTATATGGGACTTGGGCTTCACCTACTGGTGGCTGGCATAAGAAAATCGATATCTATTTCCCTTCATAGAGATGAATTAGGCCGTTTGAATTTATCATACCGATCCATTCCAAAGTTCTAAAAGCATACTCATATGAATGCATTCTGTGTAATTGCATGCCAGTTTGGACTAGGACACGCACAAAAAACTCGACGTCCAGCTCACCTGATGCTTTGCCTTCATATTCACAAAGGACAGCCATGATATATGCACAAAAACCGTCATCCCACTTGTAGTCAAAGTCCCTGCTCATGTGGACACAGTCACAGTCCGGACAGCCTTCGTGGGGTTGTGAAGGCCTCCAGTTCGTGAATGGCACCGGTTCATTGTTGCTGGGCAGTAGGAAGTCAAAGGGACCCCCATTGGGTGGGCGTCGGGCACCAATCCATAACCGTGACGTAGCTGGAATATACATATTCTTATATCCGAAACGAGTTGTACAAATTGATCTCACAGTAGACGAGGATTTCATATGGTATCAACTTTCGAATTGGTTATCCCGAAACGTGAATCTCTTTCCTTATATAAACTCGGGAAAGATATTGCTGAGCATACATGGAAAAGCGAGAATCACTGGAAACAATATGCTTATAATGAAATGAAACGTTATTTTTACATGGCGAAATGGGCGAAAAAAAGTAGACGAGGACGGAGATATCGATATGAAAAGAATTGACATGTTAAAAATGAAAATGAAAATAATTGTACATGTTATTACAAATGATAACAATGGAAAGATGATGGAAGGATCAATAACACACTGTTTTTGCACACTGCTCTTGCTAAGGGACGATCCATGCATACATGCAGAATGAAAAGTTTCTGTTCTTGGCATTCCACAACGAACTTTACAGATGCGTGGACATTGAAGTCTTCTAGGTATGTGACATAAGTATATAATAAAACAAATAATGTCCTTTGTTGTCGATGAATACGTTGTTATCTTTCCCTTCCTCGAAAGATGTGTTCACATCGCAGGTCATCTTCGGCCGGGAAATTTAGCAATGTATCCCCCTCCACGGATATTTGCTTGGTTTTAAAGTGTTATAACGTTGTACAAAACTGTATTCTTCCACCTGGCGAGTATGAGCCACCGTATTTTTCCCATCAGATATGCAATATTAATGACTGTGAAGTTAGACAACACATAAATGTTGGACGGGCTTTGAATTCATCACACTTAATGATAATGCAATACACTTCTCGAATTTGAATATTTAGCGATTTATTTCCCATCCGAACAATGCTGAACTTCACACTAAAAAAATCAAATTGTGGAGGAACGATGTACATACCAGGGTTCGCACTATCAAACACGTCACGTACGAATTCAAACTCCTCCTGGTCGTGTATCTCGGCAATGTGACCCTCGGAACAGAAGGAAGAACATCTCGCTTGGGCGTCATGGAAAGACATCTCCTCTGTGACCAGGTCATAACAGTTGTCTTTGTAGCTCTTCATAGCCCCAGGGCAGGCACCTGTTGGGGGCAGATGTGTACTAGACAGGACTCACATAGCTGTAGCCTGTAGCACAATGTATCCGTCACCGTTCTCACGTACGATAATCAAAGACAATATGAAAACTTAGCCCACGCTCTGGAGGATTACCGGAGTTGTGAGTCCCCAAGACTGAATATTATCGTTTTTCTCCACTGGAGTTGCCGGGAATAGACGGAAAAAAATCAGACGGAACTGAAGTCAATCAAGTCTGATCCACCGAGAAATCGATATTAAGAGATGACACTGAATGCTTTTGAGACCTGTTTGCTATCACATAAAACTACAGTCAGGAGCATACCTTCACGTATATACCAAAAAGTAACTGGTTTACTGTTGCGTTTCTTTTATGATTCGAAGTACTGTTCAAAATGTGCAGACGGAGCGAGCTTGTTTACTGGTCACGTGAAAGTGCCCGAAAGAACTAAGGAGCTACGTGACACTGCATTCATCAATGTTTACACACAAATATATCACTTTGTGTTCAGAGTGATAAACCTAGTAAAATTTACTGTTTAGTAAACTGTACTAGGTTAATTTTACAGCTTGGTGTTTCCGTTTGTCCACATTCTATTCATCAAGTCAGATGTTTCATGTTTTTTTCTCCGGGCTTCATTCCATAATTGTCGTTATTTCAGAAGTGAGTACCCAAACCGAGCAGCAGCGGACCGCTGCCATATCAGCGGTAACCGCTGCAGAAGGAGCCGTACCCGCTGATTGACCACTGATTCACTGCTGTCCCTGCAGCGGTTACTGCTTCAGTGCAGCGGTATAGATACCGCTGCATCAGCAGTGGTTACTGCTGATATACCGCTGATAGGCTGCTGCTTTTGCAGCGGTGACCGCTGCATAGGCAGCGGTATACTGTACCGCTTCTAGACAGCGGTACCGCTGCAGAAACAGCGGTTACCACTGAAATACCGCTGTTCTACTACTTCCTGTGCAGCGGTGACCGCTGCTTGGAAGCGGTGTTTGCTGCTGCTACCTGTGCAGCTTGTACCACATGTACTACTGCCATGTAGTGGGCCGCTGATTCACCACTGATTCGACTTGCTCCTTCTGCACATGTAACCGCTGAAACACCGCTGCTAAACGTCTGTACAAAAATGACAGTTAAAGATACCGCTGCCAATTAAGCTGCTGCTTGCACTCTGAAAATTATATGTAGTTTATTTCACCGCTGCAGCACCGCTGAAATCACTTTCTAATTTCTAAACATTCAAGACAGCTATGATACCAAAGATAATATGAACTTGGATAGTTTTAACATAGATGTGGGTGTTTGCTCCAATATTCAGTCAAGGTTAAACCAAAAACCGCCAGCCTGGCGGTCTTGACTTGGAAAAAATCTGTATCTCGCCCATGTTAACACTTCAAAGAAATCAGTCCCACAGTTCTGCATGGATCGCTTTGAAATTGTGGTGATATCATGTTCTATGTGCATACTCCAGACAAGGGACCTTCAAGTCCAGACCGCCAGGCTCACGGTTTTGGTTTAACATTAGAAGAGCCAAGTTATTCTCTTTTATATCCCTTAAAAGTTCTTTTGTCCATGATCATCATATGATGAACATCAGTGTAATTTTATTAGAACAAAGAAAATTGAACAAGAAGATAATGCAATATTTTCAATCCATAGTTTTATTACATAGAAAATATCATTATCGACTATACAGTTCTAGCTAGTACTATTTTACAGAGTATATGGCAGCAGATACATTGGCGATCTCATGATACGTGTACATGTATATGGAGTCTAATCTGGAATTTTTATTTCTGATGCATTAACCGTGTTAACCAAAGATATTAGTGGCTTACAGTAATTATAACAGAATTATTGTTCTCTGCTCAAATTTCAGTCTATGAAATAACTAGATATAGTCGGGCGCCAGAGGTCCGACTCGTGTATCTCCCCCAAATGGCCAAATCTTGAACGCTTTCATTGACGAATTAAATGCTTGTTTTTTCGGACAAAATGGCTACCGGCGGCCATCTTGGATGACGGAAACCACGAAAATCTATTATTGGGGGTTTAACATGTTAAAAGTAAAAAAAAAAAAAAAAAAAAAAATTCGGAAAAAAAAAAAAAATCAAAAAAAAAAATTATGTTTATATTCACAATAAATACTAACTCTCTAACTTTGATAATAAGTGAGATACAGCCCATTTATCATTGGGGGGTATGATTTGTGCACGAAACGGCTGTCTAGTCGGTCAATATTGGAGATATGACCCCGATTTTCAATAGGCTCTTATTTATAGTTCAACCTATTATCCATATCTCAGAGAAATATTAGGGCGATTGGTGCTCTATTGCAAATTCTAGAGCCCGGACGTCGAAATCTCTGCGGCGGATGCGGCGGTTGCGGCGGATGCGGCGGCGGAACGGTAACTAAACCAGTGTATCTCCCGAACTCGTTCGGGGAGATACAATTATGTGGTATCTTTATGTTGCCCCCTGTCTATACCATGTCTACCTACCCTTATTTTTCACCATGCAATAGGAAGATGTTAGCACACGTATTTATTTATTTGGCCGAGTAAAACATTTGCCACAAGTGTCACACTTGTGTATATTTTCCCGGCAGTGAATCTTGAAATAACAATACTGACTTTCAGCAGAATAAAAACATTTGCTGCATAAAAAGTAACATACGAGTGGTTACTCTCTTTGTCCGTTGAATAATGGGTGTGATTCAAGAATGGAAGTGATTCAGAAAGAGTTCGGAAATGTGACGAATTGCATGTTGTTCGAAACAATACGCAGAGATATTCAATGTCAATTAGGGGACCCCTAATTGACATGGAATATCTCTGCATATTTGTACATGTGAGAGACAAAAATATGCGATCGTGTCCTTCAAACCTACCACCCCAGGAAAGAAATTAATTAATTAATTCCATAACAACCTGGAGGTGGTATTAATACACGCATATTATTGTCTCTTACATGTACAAATACGCAGAGATATTCAATGTCAATTAGGGGACATATATCCACCAGGTCTGTGTTTCGAACAACATGGAATTCGTCACATTTCCCAACTGGATGTGATGACAAGTCTTTCTGAATCACTTCCATTCTTTTGACAACTGCAAAGTAGAGCATTTGGTCCTCGTCGTTTCTACATCGTACGAAGTACTGTACATCTCCAAACTTTTCCTTCTGATAGCAAATGGTCTTACTGTTCCTCACAGTGCTGGTGTTGGTGTTTCTGTACATGGCTGAATGTATTGTATGTTGCTTGCATCGGGCTCTCAAGAACATCTGAAACTCCTTCATTCCTCGAAGATGTATCAACACTTCAGGTTTTGCATTGAATATCTTGAAGGGACCAATGGCAAACACACCATCAGCAGCTTGTTCCAGAAACCTCTCACTTATAGTACGTGACGTCATGAAGCTATTGTACAGCAAATAAACCTTTGAATTTGGTTCTAGCTCTTGAACACTTTCAGTAAGCTTTTGTTGGGCACAAACGGCAGCTGCAATCTGGCCTTGGGAATTTTGTGTGCCATGAAATAATTTCCTGAGGTCTCCATTGAGGTCTTCGTAAAAAAAGCAGGACTGACTCCATAATGGGCCCAGTTCTTTCACTTTATCTGGAAGATGCAGCAAACAATGTACATTAAATGTACATTTACGAACACTGTACAAAACATCCATCATTGCACAAAATTGGCGTAGTAACAGTGCTGATTTTTTGCATCCGTCACAGACGTGGAGGTCAAAAGATACACTGCCTGAACGAGGAGAACGTAGTGTTCGAAGTAATCTTTGGGAAGGATATCCATCAAAATTGGAACAGAATAGAAGAGCAGGAAGGAACGAAACTCTGATGCTTTCCATCGTGGGAGATCTTCCAAACTTCGAGGTAATCTAGAAACAAAGTTTGGTGGCGACATTTCTGCAAGCCGTTTGGATACATTCTGTAGTTGATTTCTGATTGACCATGGTGAAGTTTTGTGCTCAGCATCAAACCACAAGGAGCATAGCATTTTCATAATGCCCAGGTACACGCAATGCATAGGATCGATTGCACAGCCTTTGATCAAGTCATATTGTGGAATATCGCTAAGTAGGGAGATGCCTTTTACACCACATTCTGGCTTACATGTTTTGCGGTCACTTTGCAAATATTCGTTTTCCACTTTTGCTGCAATATCTCTTGTTTCTGCGTCAGTCCTGATCTCTGGGTGTCCTGCAAGTTTATTATTGTCTGAAACATCATATGGGTATACGTGAGCTTGTTTTCTTGGTCCAAACTGGAAAGTTTCTCCCTCTGCATAACAGACAGGACATCCAAATTTCCCGTTGAATTGTATCATGTGATTAATCATGCACCTGGCTGGTGCATCAGCCACCGTTGATAGTAGAATGCCCCTCACTGTAGTAATATTGTCATCAATGGACATCGTGAACCCTGAAAAGACAGTAATGATAGGCGAGTTTGATTAATTTATTCAGTCAAAAGTGTTTCAAGTCTTCAAAAGCTATTCAAAGTCGATCTATTTGAATTTGCAGATCTATGCTACATGTTAGTCATCAATGTCTCGACCATTAAAACTACTAAAAGTCTACGATCAAGACTTGAGGGAGGACAGAACTTTTTTAATTTGGTGATTTTAATCTGTCTTAGGCAATGAAAACAGGGGTGGGACATTTTATTTTTAGCTGCGACTAGCAGCTCTATGAACGCCTCAGCGTCACCCTCGCTCGGTCGGTCGCTACAAGCAACCGTAGATATTGAGGATGATGGAAAATGATGATGCAATATGGCCACAGGCACGTTTGAAGTTGAAGAAAGGGTCAAAATGGCCAATTTTGACAAATCGCCAAAAATGGCTTTATGACAAATTTGAAAAAAAAAACAACCTTAGTTGTATTACGGCCATAGTACACTTGTACCCGCTGGCAGAAAAATCCGCCCAAGGAACTCCTGAGATTCAGCTGCTATGGAATGGACGACAGACGACGGACGGACAGACGAGTGATGGAAAAACATGACAAGGTTATCGGAGCTCCCGATAAAGCTCCAGTAACCTAAAAAGTTTGAGGCAGTCTCTTCGTAGTATAGGCGGGCCAGGACAAAAAACACTATGAATTTTGAATAGCTATCTTATGAGACCTGGGCTTTATAATACATCAAAAATACCCTTTTATTAAGGCATTTTTTTATTTTAGCAGAATTTTTTTAATCAGATTTTCGTCCCCCTGGTGGCGAAAAAACGAACTAAATAGGAAGTTGGGTTTTTCTCGGTAACCGTTGGTCGTAGAGCAAAACGGAGCTCAATTTCGACCCATGGGACTAGATTTAAAAGTCTAATACCAAAATCAGATTTGTGTACCCCTGGTGGTGAACTAAACAGGAAGTTGAGTTTTTCTCGGTAACCGTTGGTCGTAAACGAAACGGAGCTCAATATCAATCCCAGGGAGCCTAGCCTTGAAGCCTAATATCAAAATAGGATTTTTGTACCCCTGGTGGCACAAAAGCAAACTACGCAAGAATTTGTGATTATCTGTTATCGTATATCTGTAGCTCTATTAAAAAAAATGCCTCCAAGGCCTTTAGGCCTTGACGTCTAGTTACCTTCATGATACCACGTCTTCAAATCCTGCACCAACGGCTTCAGAAGGATATCTGGTAGAGGTTTCTGCTGTCCAAACCACATGGCAAGAAAGATGCGATGCTCCCTTTTGAATCTGAAAAGTAGTGAATGTAATTTCCATTTTATAATAGGTTCTTTATGATGTAGCACACTAGCACATTGCACTGTTTGAAAAAGAACAGTGGCCATTAATCTTCTTCAACCAATGGCTACCAAATGGCAAAAATAAGAAAAATTCTAGCCATTCGGTCATAGGACACTTCACGACAAATAAGCTTTGCTCTTATTTATGTCTACATCGCACCTTATATTTGGCTGTATCTCGTTGATTGTTGCATATACTGGCCAAAGACTGAACTTGGTTGAGTTGAAAAGGGCGACTCCATCCGTATTTAGTTGAATGGAGAGGTGAATTTGTTGCTTTTCTTCCTCAGAAGAATGTTGAAAGAACCCATGAGAATCAAACTTTTCCTTATAAAGTGCCCCACTGATAATATCGGTGATCGCTTCGCTGTTCATCCTGGATGATCTTGACTTCAAGGATTCTTGTACTTTTGGTTCTGAAAAATAGGAACATAGAAAAGATTAAAAAAACAACTGGTAAATTGTGGCAATACATGATAAAAACTATAGGACCAAGGGGTCCTGTAGGTTACCGGCGGAGAAATGCAGGCATTCCAGATAATGATAATGATTGTAACTTCATTTTTGTGGACACAAATTTATATGCATTCTGGTCTACAGGCCACCATTTCTGAGATACGGTGGTAAATGGAAAATCCAAGATGGATGCTGGCTAGGCTTGGCACGATACACCCTAGTCACGATACGTATCGTATTTTACAGTTAGGCTGACGAGTCCGAAAATAACGTCCGTTTCGCTCTACGACGCACCGTTTCTGAGATACGGCCAGAAACCATCAGATCCGGAACGAATCCGGACACTAACCGGAATCCGGATCTGGCTGAAAAACAATAGGGTGCCTGCCATTAGGATGTTTGAGCACTGGTAAAAATTTCACGTCAAGGCGTTCTGGGGTTATCGTCCGGAAACCATCTGATCCGGAACGGATCTGGATCTCAGACCAACCGGAGTCCGGATCCGACTGCAAAACAATAGGGTTCTTGCCCTCAACATGTTTGATCACTGGTGAAAATTTCACGTCGATCCGTCAAGGCGTTCTGGAGTTATCGTCCGGAAACCACCACAAGAGGCCCTTCGGCCTAGTGAGCTCCGCTGGGGTTTGCAAACTATTGACATAATTTGAAGTTCTTTAACATTTAAAATAGGACCAAGGGACCTGAAACTGACCGGATTCTAAATTAACAAATTTTCAGAGGGAGACCTGGTTCTGAATACTGAGCATACGATAGTGTGCTCAATAGTGAGCAGCGAAGTCAAAATTTTACATGTAGAAATGGCAATGTCAAAATTTAATTTATTTTTAAAAATTGAAAAATCTAAATTTTGATAAAGCTCTCCGCTAGTTTGAAAGCACTCTCCTATAGGATATCTGTACCGATTTCTATGAAATTCTGAAGAAAACTGTGGGAGGAAATTGTACATATAGATTTGAAATTGTACATAGAGAAATGGCAAAATTTTGAATAAAGCTCTCTATTAATTTGAAGGCATGGCCTTATAGAATATATGTACCAATTCTGATGGAGACTGTAGGAGGAGATAGCATTTGAAATTGTACATGTGGAAATGGCAAAGTTCAAAATTCTAAATTTTTTTAAAAATTGAAAAATCAAAATTTCGAAAAAAGCTCTCTATTAGTTTGAAGGCATGGCCTTGTAGTATATATGTACCAATTTGTATGCAATTCTGATGGAAACTGTAGGAGGAGATAGCATTTGAAATTGTACATGTGGAAATGGCAAAGTTCAAAATTCTAATTTTTTTAAGAAATTGAAAAATCAAAATTTCGAAAAAAGCTCTCTATTAGTTTGAAGGCATTGCCTTATAGAATATATGTACCAATTTGTATGCAATTCTGATGGATACTGTAGGAGGAGAAAGGATTTGAATTTGTACATGTGGAAATGGCAAAGTTCAAAATTCAAAATTTTTTTAAAAATTGAAAAATCAAAATTTTGAAAAAAGCTCTCTACTAGTTTGAAGGCATTGTGCTGTAGAACATCTGTACCAAATTTCATGAAATTCCGCTAAAATCTCTAGGAGGAGATAGCATTTGAAATTTTATACGTAGAAATGGCAAAGTCAAAATTCAAATTTTTTTTAAAAATTGAAAAATCAAAATTTCGAAAAAAAGAGCTCTATTAGTTTGAAGGCATGGCCTTGTAGAATATATGTACCAATTTGTATGCAATTCTGATGGAAACTGTAGGAGGAGATAGCATTTGAAATTGTACATGTGGAAATGACAAAGTAAAAATTCAAAATTTTAAAAAAAAATGAAAAACTCAAAATTTCGAAAAAAGCTCTCTATTAGTTTGAAGGCATTGTCCTGTAGAACATCTGAACCAAATTTCATGAAATTCCGATAAAAACTCTAGGAGGAGATAGCATTTGAAATTCATATGTAGAAATGGCAAAGTTCAAAATTAAAAATTTTTTTAAAAATTGAAAAATCAAAATTTTGAAAAAAGCTCTCTATTAGTTTGAAGACATTGTGCTGTAGAACATCTGTACCAAATTTCATGAAATTCCGATAAAAACTCTAGGAGGAGATAGCATTTGAAGGAAAAGTTGACGGACGCCGGACAACGACGACGACGACGGACAAATCGGTATCGGATAAGCTCCGCTGCCATTCGGCACAGCGGAGCTAGAAAAGTGAAAAAAAAAAATAAATAAAAAAATAAAAATTGACAAAACCATAAGGACATTATTTTGCAAAAAAAGCCCTAATAAGACCCCCCCAAAAAAAAAGTATTACTAGTAGTTTCTCAGGGACTTTTTTTTTTAAAAAATGGGTGCGGGCGGGCGGATTTTATTATTATTGTGAAGCCCATGGAAAATGACCATTTTACTCCCTGGCAGAGATTTATTGGTCATGAATGGCCAAAATACCTTAAATTTGTTCCGGATTTTTACACTATCACAGCGCAAGTTCGGGCAAATTTGATAAGTGATGCAGAAATAATAGTAAATAATGCGTGGTTAGTCCTTTTTCATTCCGTTTGCAGTCATTATCTATACCAATCCGCGACAATAATGCTGTTTTTAGAAAAAAGAAAAAAAAAATTTAAATTGTTTTTTCTTCAATATACATGATATATATAATAAAAGGCAATGCGTGTGCACGTGAAAAAAAAGCATGCGGCTTTCCCTGAGAAACTAATATCTTTTTTTCTTGGCCTAAGATGCTCACTTTAGTACATTTGTATTTCGCTTGGCCTTAGGTACTTACTTGACAGTATTGACTTGAGTTGTTCGAATAAGGGCATGACAATGAAGTATTTCCAGTTGTTCGCGTCGCAAACTTGGCATGGACCATCATGTTTTGCCAAACCCACATAATTCGTGCAATTTACGCAGTAATAATGATACTGTATAGGGTTTTTTAGGTTTGAGAAGAATTTATTGAAGTAACGCAATGTTTTTCGACAAAAGTTCAAGGGAAGGCAGTGTATCTCAATCAGCTGTAGCAAGTCAATAAGGGCTGCTTTGGTGAGGTTGTGTCGAAGAAAGAAGGACAAAATGAGAATGATACTGTCTCCCAAAGATATCTGTGCCCCTTCGTAAAGAGGAATGTCTTCGTCCGAACTTTTATTTGTTTCTTCTTGATCTTCCTCCATGTCGACGTCATCTATAAAATCATTAACATTTTCAGACATTTCAGCATGGTTGCTTTCAGTGTCATCAAGGCTATTGTCAGTGTGTAATTCATCCTCGTTCTCTGCGTCATTATCACGATTTTTTCTTTTTTCAGCTCTCCATCTTGTACATCTGGACTGGCTTGAGACAGCAGAACTAGAAGTGTTGTATGGACCACGATATGACATACCGTCCTTGATCTGTAAATTAATGAAAAGTACATTATTAATACATCAGAATACATTTTTAGCATGTTTAGTGACTTTACTTAGAAAAGTGACATGTTCCGATGATCGAATTTTTTTCGAAAGTCGATTGGTTGAGTCAACAAACAGGTATGAAAGCACTTCATTAGGCCTAGCAGAAAAAGTTCCCTGTTTCCTATTTCATGCTCTAAACATTAGGATACCTAGGTAGGCAAATGTTTTTATTTTATTTTAACTTTTTATCTTGCTGAAAATATGGTAGGTAGGCATGATTAACTTTTTTGTAACTTTTTTTCAGAGATCGAAATACCCCAAATTTCTTCATTCATGGCTAGTATTCTTCAATGAAACAATATTATCTGTGTTGTTTCTTTTCAAGTATGACTTAGGCCTACTTTATATTTATTTATTTATAATGTCATTTATACAGCGCAACATAACAGAGGTTTCTATGCGCTTTACAAACATACATGGCAACAATGATGTTATTTACTATATATCTGGAAATGACTAGATGTGCGACTAGAAATTATAACACTCAATAAAAAGTCGTGTTTTAAGAGCTTTTTTAAAAGCATAAAAAAGAGTCCATATGCTTCATGTCGACAGGCAAGAGATTCCAGAGTCTGGCGGCATTAGTGGTGAAATTTCGGTCCCCATAGCTATTGTGTGATCGCTGAGTGACTAACTGAGTTTCAGATGAAGCCGATCTCAGTGTTCAGATTCGATAGGGAGGGAAAGCGGAAGTGATAATCACTGGCTGGATTATGAATTTATTCGTTCTCCGGAGACAAGCATACTGCGCCTCCCTATCTTCTACAATGGGGCTGGGTTTTCAAGGGTGGTTTCAATACTTAAACAGAGGTTGCTTATTTTGCAGGAGGACCTAATGAAATACTGTCCAAAAATGTATAGTTTGTCACAATCTACAGCCGAGTCGAGTTTTGAAGGGGCATCGGAAAAAGATGGTTTTGGACAAAACCTAGTTTCAACGATATTGTCGCCATATTGTTTGTCACGAAGGCATATTTTGTCGCACATAACATAACTTTATATTTTGGTTACAGTAGTAGGTCGCAAACCAGACGATAATTTAGGCCGCAATAAAGCAGGCGCCCTGGGCCCGACCAGCGGGGCCCTCCCAGGGCGCCAGCTTTATTGCGGGCTACGGAAAATTATGATGTGAAAAAGTGGGCGATAATAGGGTTGTCACCAGTCTTGACGCCTTTGATAGTTTTTCATCCGATTTTTTTTTTCGATCACACTTCCGCTTTCCCTCTTGAAGCAGTTCTCTACACTAGCAAACTTCTTGGGCGCTTAAAGTCTTGCATAAATTAGGCGCGCATAGTATGCTGGGATAGATTTGATCAACTGCCGATGTTCAACGAACATGTGCTATTGTTGTTATTTTGGTTGTATTTCAGTACTTTCATTCGCCAGATGGTTCCACTGGACAAATAAATGGCTGTTCCTGTTATTTTTTAGTCAATAGTGCATTTTTTCCGACGATTTCCATCGGGAAAGGCCAGTTATATCACTCAAATACAGAGCATCCAGAGTCATATTATTAGTGTACATTCGGAAGGTCATAAAATATTTTCCGATGGTTTGCGACGTTAGCAGTTAACACGAGGTGAAAGTTCAGCATTTTAAGAAGCGAACACACCCCTTCATGATTGGTTGCATGTGGTTGCAAATACGAAAACAGAACGAAAGTGAAGGTCCTGTCCAGCCGAAATTTCATCCGAAGAGCGACATGAGCTGTCACGACCTGCGCTAACATTGGCAGGGTTCTTGGCGAAATTTCAACGATACAGGAATAATGCAGTGAATATTGAAGTGAATCAACAGTTATTGTCTGTTTATTTATGATATATTGTGCCAATAAATGCGCGGCCCGGAGGTAAACAAACGCACATGTATGTTTTCGCGCACGCGCAGAAACTCATTCACCTCCAGACTTTAGGCGCCCAGCGAGCACTGCAAACTTTTGTTTGTGCTCTACTTCTCAAATTGCGGCTCACGTGAAGTCAAGACACCGTTTGTTGCAATAATTATACGATAAGGGTTACTTTTCTAACCTTGTTCCTCCATGTTTGGCCCTTTTATGAAGTTTTATCTTCTGTGTTCGTGGGTTCTGTTGATTTTTTCAAAACTTGACACTGCGTCCGCTGCAAAAAAAATATCGAAACTGCGCATGTTTATTTCAACACACACGAGAACAAAAAATAAAAATAATTACTTCTTGACAGATACTGTACAAAACATACAAATGATTTATGAGTTGTATTTTTCAACGCACTTCTCTTGTACGTACTGTTAAACGGTTAAAACATCGATGCAAAATACTGTTCGAAAAAAATTTACCTTAAAAGTGGTAAAGCCATTTCTCGTTGGATGCAACGTGTAACCCTATTGGTCAATAATTCGCGCTAATTTGATGCAACGTGTAGGCCTATTGGTCAATAATTTTGCGGGAAAATTACGTCACAGATCGTCTGCAGTTCAGCGCGTCTTTCCAGGACTGCAGGAGCTCAGCCTCAGCTGCTCAGGGAACTACAACTCGGAAGATGTATTTTATACTAGACTGGGCTGGGGAAAATACATCTAGTGTCCGGGCAGTCAGCGCAATCATAAGCCCCAGGAGAGAGCTATACAATATTGGAGATGCGGTCGAAGCAAGATTCAACGGGAAGCAGTATCAAGCGACTATTCGCACCATGTCAGGTAACATGCACAGCCTAAATCATTTGAAACTCATAAAAGATCCAAGGTTACATACTGTGAACTTGCTTTCACTTGTCAAACACATCCTAGCTCTTATTATATATTGCCTCTTAATTTATCAAAAGTTAACCCCAAATAGATCTGCTGACCTGTCAAACCAGCATGACAACAACAAACCACGTGACAGGAATCAGCCAATCACGGAACGTAAACGCTAAATTAGGTCAGGAGTAAATATGGCGGCTCATGGATATCCGTGAAATATCAACGATTTTTTGCAGCAATGTACCTACAAGCTATAGTACAATTTGACGATAGATTGTTCGTAAAGTTTACAAGGTATGAAATAGATCGCTAATGAACAGCCATGTTCGTTCTTTCGTTCGTTGGATGAATCGTCCCTCCAAGTTAATGATGGCTGCTTACACTTCAGTCAATTAGACATATTATCATTATCATACTAGATCTATTAGTACTTGACAGCTGTCAAACCATGTGTCAAACTCAGAGTGGCGATCTAGTACTCCCCCGCCCCCACCCCCCCCCACCCCGTGGGGTGTCGAAACAGGTGTCATATCTGTATGTATGGATATGAATAATTTAATTTGAAGACACCCCAGGTGACTTTGAACATTAATAACTGTAATCATTTCAGCTTTTTGCCTAAAGTTTACGGTCGAATCTTTCTGAAATTTTGCACAAAAATACTAAGAAATATTTCAAGAGGGAGGTATTTTTTTGTTTTTCAATTTTTGCATTTTTTTCAAAATGGCGGCCGTTTTTGACGAAAAATGGCCGATTTTGAACTTTGTCGGCCATTTTCTCAAAAACTGTTCAGTAACTTTTTTTCTAATTTGGTATGTAGACTGCTCATGATGATATGTTCATGGGCTATTCTGGCCGATTTGCTTGAATCGCTCGAAGTGGCTCAAAATGGCTCAAAATGGCTCAAATTTGCCATTTTCGGCATTTGTCGGCCATTTTCTCCAAAACTGTTCAGTAACTTTTTTTCTAATTCAGCATGTGAATTGCTCATGACAATATGTTCATTGTGTATCCTGGCCGATTGGCTTGAATCGCTGAAAGTGGCCCAAAATGGCTCATAAAATGGCTCAAATTTGCCATTTTCGGCATTTGTTGGCCATTTTCTCAAAAACTGTTCAGTAAATTTTTTTCTAAATCATGCAATGGACTCCCCATGAGTAGCTTAATAACCTGTATAAATTTGGTTGTCCTTGAATCGCTCGAAGTTGGTGCCGTCACTTATGGTCGAAGGCTGGACATAATAACATAATAACACACACACGCTTGAAGGTACAGCATTGGTTTGCATTGGGAGCACATAGGAAATCATGTATGGCCTTTCTTTTGGTGATGTTGGATCTGACCTTGGATTATCTTTGAAGGTCAAGGGTGACATATCAAACATTGAAATGAATAATAACACACAAAACACTTCAAGATACAGTCTGGCTTTACATTGATTGCATATAGGAAAACATATGTGGCATTTCTTTTGGATACATTTGATTTGATCTTGAACTTGACCTTTATGTAGAGATCAAATTGTCCATTTTAGTCAGAAAAAAGTTCTTTTTTGGACTATGTCGGTTTCACCCTGTTTACAGGCACGTTTTCTCCGGTAACCTATCTAGCCCTTGGGCTAATTTTTTTTTTACTCCTAAATTTTTTTTTTACTCCTAATATGTCCAGGTTTATGTGTGCACAATCATAATGAAAGGATTGAAATTAAATTTCTTGTGCCATACATGTACCTACTAGATCTATCAGTTAGTTTACCCAACATTGAAAATCACCCAACAAAAAAATTTTACTCCTTCATTTCAATAATGCAGATAATCGTAAGGAACTTGACGCTATCCTAGCGCACAAGCGGATAGGAACGGATGACCTTGGTTAGAATTACTAAGAAATTACTTTTTTATAGCCTAACAAATCGGAAAGATATTATTATTCTTTTTGTTTAGGCTTGCTCATGTTGCTTGCTCCAACAGTGGCACAAGATAAATTTATTATTCTCAAATGCATTTTCAGTGCCACAACAGGAGAGCAAAAGACAGAAGAAGAAGGCTGATCATGGTAAATCATTTAGTTCATTTTACCACAGGCATATGACTCAACACCTAGAAGTGTGAATAATCCTTCACACATTGGTCCATTGCCCCTTATAAAATAAGGAGAATGGACCAATGCGTGAAGGATTATTCACACTTCTAGGTGTTGAGTCATATGCCTGTGCATTTTACGGCCAATCCAATCCAAAATTACCACAATTATAAATCGTTGCTTGGTCAACTTCTGGAAGATTGTTCATGGTCATAGGTCCCCTGGGCTCACCCCAAATTGTAACATTGCTCTAAATGTTATTTTCTAAAGGAGTTTATACGGATGAAAACTTCTTTTCCTTTAAACAATATTGTTTGCTCCAATGGTATTGTGACGGAATTTTTTTTTCTCTACAATGTATTTTTATTCATTTGTTTTTTCTATATTGTATTTTCAGTGTCAAACAAAGGAAAAGAAAACCATAAAAAGAAGTCAAAAAAAGGAAGGCTGATGCTGATAACGGTAATACTACCTTTTGTCAAATCATGTAATTCATTTACCACCAATGCCAAAATAAGCACACTCAGCGCATGCATAATTGATTTATTCTGGTCAACTTTTGGATTTCATTTTTCATATTCATTTAGTAAGTATTTAAGTATTATTACATTAGTATGTTTGTCTTGAGTCTTGAGCACTTTTTCTGAGCCCTAAAAAAATGTTTGCTCTGATGGTATTGTGTCACTGTGAGAGAAATTAATTTTTGATTAAATGTAATTTCAGGGTCGAAACTGGGAAAAAAGAAACCGAAAAAGAATGCTGACACCACGGACACAGGCAGTCGTACAAGTGCGTTGAAGCTCACTCAAAACAAAACCTGTGCGCACAGGCTATTAATATAAATTGATTTGGTCCATTTTCAAGATATTGGCAACTTACTCTAATATATATTAGGAACTAACTGTAAACTATTGCTATTTATTACAATAAAAGTTGTATCGCGATTAAACATGGTAAAGTAATACATGTACCAGTTTCCAGTACACTGGATAAAACTGTCGGAATTTGGTAATGAAAGGTTATACTAAAAACTTCCTTTAATTGTATACCTTCTATGTGTTCAGTTGGATGTAAAATCTAAAGTAAAGATGTGTTTACTTTGTTCATATTTTATAGTCACAGCTGTTAAAAGTGCTTTTATGATCAAGAAGGCCCGGGAGAAAGTACTGTCAGAATTGACCCAAGAGTACAGGAAATGTATGCATTACAAACAATAAAATTCCACGTTTATGCAGGTTCAACTTGTAATTTCTGAGCCACTTGAACAAACTTTTTACAGTTAACATGTTAAAAGAAAAAGCTTCACTCTGCTCAAATTTCAGTATTAAATAATTACAGTATTCCTAATTATTTCAAATATTTGTAGGAATTACAAAATCGATTGGAAACAAGCACACTTTCTCGTGGATGTAGACCATGTTCACATTTTTGTTAATCCTTTTTGTTCTCCCTAGGTGCCATTTTGTATGCTTACTTATAAAGATAATTTGTTCCTTTTACTAGCATCATGTAATGGCGATAATTTGGATGACGAGGACGAACATGATGAACACGCCATGGAAACCTTGATTTATGGAAACCATGACCATGATGATGACGTTGATGTGCATTCCTTCACCAATATTGAATCCAGTGAATCATTTGGTAAGTGACAAGTAGCTACATACAGCATATCACAAATATAGTAAATATCTTGTAACTTGATTTCACATCCCCAGGACTATACATTACATGCAGGTACCTAAGAAACATATTTTCATTACATGTAGTTTGATATTATTTGATCCCCTTTTTCAAAACAAACAGTGCTGTGAGGCCATGTGATAGTTAGTAGTCATTAGAAAAGTTGTTTCCAAGGAATTGCATGATGTACTTTTTTGTAACTTTGCAGGATCGCTCCATCATCTTCATGACCGACCAGCGACGAGATCGAGGACATCAGCGAGGACATGAGCAGCGAAATCAGCGAAATCATTTGCACAGGTACTAATTGTCAAGTGATAGGTTACACTAATGAAGGAATAATTACATTTGTTTTCATGCTTTTGTCATTGATCTAAAGTCAAACCATTTGTAGCGATGACAGATGGTGGTGTGAGTTTTTTTGTTTAAGTCAATGGAACGGACTTCAATTGATTTCAGTTAATTTCACTTGTGTGAGTGACATTAGTTGAACAAATTCATCACTATGTGACATTACTGCATGTAATTTATCAATTCTTGAAATGTCCACAGGCTCAGGGGTTCAAGATGGTCAAGATGGTCAAGTGAATTCTAAAGGCCACCCGCTGCAGGCATACAAAGTTCCACGCAAGGCTCCAATCATGCCGTGCCAATCATGCCGTGTGTTGAGAAAAGGTAGGTTTTTTGCCAAAAATGGAATTGGTTGCGCGCCTGTGTCTATTGCCTTTCAGTCATTTTGCGACAGCTTCATTTAAGGGATAAACACTGGTTCCTCTCTGGAATCTGTCACAGATCTGAAACCTCGAGTCCCTTCTCGGTTTCAGATCTCTGACAGATTCTCTCTAATTTTTAGTATCGTAACAGAGACCACGCAGAATCAATGTTTATTCAGACGACATGACATCTTTTTGGTGTCTTTTTGTCTTTCATTCCGCATTTGTTCATTCAAATCAACTAAAAAATGACGCTGAAATCTTATCTTTGAACACAGAGCAGCTAAAACTCTTATTTGCATATTTGCATAGCAGCCGATCTGTTGGTCTGTCTGAGACCCAGAGTTTTTCACGCTGATTAGAAAAGGGGTTTTCTCTGTTGTCCAATCGAATGGCGAGGAAAACAATGTCATGTTATAATAGACAATAATTTTGTTAAAACCCTTCTACGCATGTCTTATTAATACTGATGTAAATTACGTTGACAATGAAATTTTTTTGCGCTTGGTGTTTTTTTTTTTATGCATTGGATCAATCGTTCGTACGATATCTAGCGTCGCCCCCACAAAAAAAAAACACACAAAAAAAAAAACACAAAAAAACCCCACCCATTTTCCTTGGTATTTTGGTCTTCAACATGGTCATGGTTTTGCTTATATATGTGTCACTTTCTTTTTTTCAGAACTTGCCGAGAAAAATGTTAGGATAGAGGAATTAAAGGATCAACGTGAGTACACTGCAATATACTGGGCGGATCGGGGGGAAACCCTTGTTTGGAACCCCTTCCCCCCACCCCCTTCTTCTACGACCTGCTGTCCTTGTCATCTTTACGGAAGTTAAATACTTTCCAAACAGTTGACTTAAACGCTGCTGGTGGCTTCACGATTAGCTGTTGCGCCATTTTTTTAAAATTTTTCGAATGTTGTCACTCATGATTTCCGGCCCTGTTTCCCCGGATGTAAACAAACGCACGTGCTTCGGAGCGTTCATTTTCTATCCGGCCGGGCGGGCGGGCGATATCATAACGTATCGATACTTGCAAAACAGCATCGATTCAAATATCACGAAATTAAATATCACGATGCATCGGTGATATCGCCCAGAACTACCAACTGTAGCAAATATATTGCATTGTTCATGTCATGTTTACAAACAAATTATTCACTTTTTCAGGATTTGTCCAATCCAGCAGCAACTGGGGTCGGGCGAAGATTCGGGATGCCATTTTCTCGGCTCTGTCTTCTGCAGCTACAAAAGGAAAAATCCACTATGAATCAGTACAGCCATTATCAGGTCGTTCAGAGGTTTGAAAACGTCGCCTCACAGAGTGGACAGACCTCACAGAAGGTCGTCGTTGTCGATTGCGGGCGGTGTTAAGAAATGATCAACCTGAATGCACAATATGATACTGATATTGTTTGTCAATTGTAACATTGTTTTATACTTCTGTAAACTTGTGGTTCTACAATCAAATTAAATTATTAAACGAAAAAAAAACAAGAAAATGCAGCTAACTGCGGGAGACGACATTAGAGCTCGAGCACATCATCAGCACCACGACAGCTGAATGTATCTTACACAACGTTACCTCCCCCCCCCCCTTCTGCAAAAAAAGAAAGAAAATTGAACCACATCATGCCCCCATATGATTCCAATTCATTCCCTATATTATGATGAAACACATAGGCGTACTTAAATCATATTCCTAATGAGTAAACATTTATTTTGAACTCAATGAAACAGATACGCCTGATAAAATGATATTGAACCTCAATAGAATATCCTTAAAATATTGGATACTATGATGAACATCTGCATCTGATATCATGATACAAATAACACATACATACTGAGCAAACTAAAAGACCAGTTTAAAATAAAAAGGTTTCGCAACCCAGCATGGAACACGTCTCAAGTGATAAAATATGTCAGATTACGGTAAATGTAGTCGTGGTATCGCAGACGAATCGTTGTGTTTACTTCATAACGCCAAAGAAGGCCACAAGCAAAGTTACATGTACATGCATACACAAAATGCTGCACAGAAAATTGTGTGTTCCAAAGTACGCGTCATTGCGGTAAAATTTGCTTTGCATTCTGGGAACGTGAATTTCCATCGGCTCCGCCATTTTGACGTTTTTCAGACGAGCTGACCGTTTTGCGTAATTTTCTCAAACCTAACACATCGATTTATGTATTATGTATCTGTGGAATATTCAAAGGACGAAGAAAGTCCTCATTTGAAGTAGGTGAATAAGGGTTATATGCCAAAACGGGCGTCGATAGGTTGGCATGAAACCTCCATAAAAAAGTCAGCACATAGACATGTAGAGGGTTGGGGGCTTCGCCCCCAACGCTCTAATGTCAAAAAAAAATTGTCAGGATTTTTATGTGTATGAACATGATAAGTAAATTTCAAAATGTTCATGATGTTAAGCGGTTAGCTTTTATCGTGATGTTGTATCATGTATTTGAAAAGGGTTCTCACTGTTAGCTAAAAAAGAAGCTGGACAAATTTGTCAAGATTTTTGTCCTGTGTGTTTATATACTGAATAAACATGATTATAAAGTCAATTTCAACATGTTCATTTCTTAAATATGATTGTGATAGGCTAGCTGATAGCCATAGGTCTTTTTATCTGATTTGTGTCACAATGTGTGTAAATTGCATGAGCTGATGTCTTGGTTCGTCTCAAACATATAATTCATCGGCTTAGCACAACACCCAGCTAACTGACATTTTTTAAAACAAAATTTAAATAAAATTTTTGTTATTTTAAATGACACTACCATGCAGCTTCAAAAGTCATTTTCTGACGATTGAATTTCGAAAAATGTCGGTTAGCTGGGTGTTGCGGCGAGCCGACGATCTGATACGTAGCACCGCTGAATGTGCAGTAGTAAATCTGCAGTCCATATTTACCACTGATTTACCGCTGCTGAACAGCGGTAAAGCAGCGGTATATCAGTGGTAACCACTGCCAAATCAGCGGTGTTACAGCGGTATATCAGCGTTTCAATTATGCTAATGAGCACCACTGATTCCCTACTGTATAACCGCTGAATGGGCAGCGGACCGCTGCCATGATATTAACTACCACTGCCAAGCAGCGGTATATCAGTAGGAAATCAGCGGTCCTAATTTCAGTGCCTGAATCAGTGTACCGCTGATTTACCGCTGCTCAGTACCGCTGATTCACCGCTGCTGAGCAGCGGTAAATCAGCAGTACAAATTGCAGTCCATATTCACTACTGATTTACCGCTGCCAAACAGCGGTAAAGCAGCGGTATATCAGCGTTATGTAATACCGCTGCCAAATCAGCAGTATTGCAGCGGTGTTTCAGCGTTTCAATTATGTTAATTAGCACCGCTGATACACAACTGTATACCCGCTGAATGCGGAGCGGTTAACCGCTGAATAGGCAGCGGACCACTGCCGGCTATACTGCCTATAGTAATACCGCTGATGTTCAGCGGTCCATCTCTGATATTCGACAGTGTACCGCTGACTGAGGAGCGGTATACCGCTGCCAAAGAAGCGGTTACCGCTGCTGCGTACTACTGTATACCTACTGAAAAATACTGCTGAAACACCGCTGCTTTTCGTCCTGGGTAACTTGATTTCAGACGGTGACATCTATGACGTTTATTCACTCTTCGATTGATTTCTTGCACTGAGCGAAAATACGGGAATTTCGCAAGCTTTTTATATGCAGGTACTAGGGAAAGTTTTTATTTTGTTTATTTGCAGCATCAAAAGTTTCACCAAGAACTAGCTCCTAACTGAATATAACATGCGCGAAATTTAAAGTGATTCCGCCTCGTCCTTCAAAAATGAGAGAAAAAACGGGGAGTCAGACTATAGACGGAAATAACCATTTTTGTTTAAAGCTTCGAAAATAATCGACTGCAATCTTAGATACACGATACAGATTTAGAAGGCAGGTGAATACACCACAAGAGCCAAGCAATGCCTTAAGGCTACTGTATATTAATTATATTGGCCATTCAACTCAATGTTAAATGATCTTACTTTGACGGTCCATAACACCTTCCTAAAAAAAAATCCCAGCCTAACCAGTATGCTAGTTTTATCCCTCAACGTATTGGGCATCGCGTGGTAAGCATGAATATATTTGACGACACATGGGATTTTTCGCTATTCTGCCTTGAATGGACCCGGGGTGAAAATACCCAAAATTATGGGTACTGATGCCCATGCAAAACCCCTTTGATTCCCCAGCTCCTGAGAAGAACGCCAACAAGATACTGCCTTGAAAACCGGGTCATTATATCCCAGCACTGCGTTCTTTCAGGTGAATATACACTCGTTCGGAAGTCTGGCCTAAAAAATATATGAGGCGATGTTTAACAACAGTTTCCCTTTAAATTGCCTAAGTGAGGTGAACGCTCGCTGATTGGCTGAGCGAATTACTGTACACTGCCCTTAATATATAGGCGTTTCTGAGATATATGAATTATATTTTGTCAGTAGGTAGTCTTATATGTATGTAATTGTGAAACGAAATATAAACCTGATATCCCGATTCAATTCTCTGTTTCAGTCCATTTAATACATATGCTACATGTGCTGGGATTTGCCAGTCTGCCAAATTCTTAGAATTGAAATTGTTGAAAACTCATTGAGTTTTCATGCAAAAGCCTTGAAAATTTCAGGATGAGTATAGAATATAAGTGCAATTAGCATCAAGACCCAATCGTTGGTATAATTCAATGGCAGTTTGGATTATTTAGTAAAGTAAGATTAAAGAAAACCGTGAATTTATCACACTAAAAACGGAAAATTATCTATAGAACCCATGTGAAACGTAACAAACCACTAATAATTTATTTAGAAAGTCAAGAATATCAAGGGGTTATTATTTGCATGCAACCTTGTGTCTCTAGAATGATGTCAGGGTCAGGGGGCTGCTTATGATAAGCGTGAGCTCGGCATAGGGCTGACCTCAATTCTTGTGATCTGGTCCGGTGGTCAAAATTTCCTAGTCCCTGACACCTGTAGAAGGCTGAGCTATTGAAATGCATCAGTATCATTAATATTGTGCAAACAAATTGTAATTCAAGTCATAATTTAGCCGCTGAGGATAGTTAGAACATTTTTGTATGCCGACCGACCATGTGATTTATGTGTATTCCACAATTTTCTCCTTAACCACACAAAACACGGCAAATGAACATTGAATTAGGTCGGGAACCTTCAACTGTTACCTAGTCAAACAAATTATGACATTTTTTGCGCTCCCAGGCCACGCAGAGTGAAAATTGTGTAATCAGTTAAGGCTACTGTATATTAATTATATTGGCCATTCAACTCAATGTTAAATGATCTTACTTTGACGGTCCATAACACCTTCCTAAAAAAAAATCCCAGCCTAACCAGTATGCTAGTTTTATCCCTCAACGTATTGGGCATCGCGTGGTAAGCATGAATATATTTGACGACACATGGGATTTTTCGCTATTCTGCCTTGAATGGACCCGGGGTGAAAATACCCAAAATTATGGGTACTGATGCCCATGCAAAACCCCTTTGATTCCCCAGCTCCTGAGAAGAACGCCAACAAGATACTGCCTTGAAAACCGGGTCATTATATCCCAGCACTGCGTTCTTTCAGGTGAATATACACTCGTTCGGAAGTCTGGCCTAAAAAATATATGAGGCGATGTTTAACAACAGTTTCCCTTTAAATTGCCTAAGTGAGGTGAACGCTCGCTGATTGGCTGAGCGAATTACTGTACACTGCCCATAATAAGCGCAGGTGTAGGCAGTATTTAGCTTCATTATAATGTATAATGTGCAGTCAGAGAGACCGATTTGAGTTGGTGATCCTAGACTATAAAATGCTCATTATTATTATTATTATTATCATTATTATTATTGGTCATTTCAAATGATCGGAAATTGGCCATAAAAAATACAAAAATTATGGGAGAAATATTCCTTTTATAAAAGTAGAGTTCTTGCGATTTTTCTATCTTGAACATATTCTCTATCTGTCGACCACGACCTGAATTCTTGATACTGACAACCCAAACTTCGCTAGCTCTCACAAATTCAACATTCTACTGAATATCGTCAGTGGTTTGGGAATTACCACTACTTGAAATACTACAAATCCGTGATTTCAGCTGATGACCCATACACTTGTTACCTTGGGCGATAATGGGGGATATTTATCACAGGACCATCGGTCATACAGCAAATGACGGGAATTGAGACACAAAAATATATTATTAGTAGGGGAAATTAATCATTGATATAAGCAGATGTATTGTTAATTTTCGATTTTGATCTTTACTGTGACCTTGACCTCGTCGCTCAATATTGAAATGTGAAAATACTGTGAAATTTCACAGTATTGTTTCTGTCATCGAGACACATCTCCTGGACGAAAATGGGTTAAAACGATTGAAATCTAGCTTCACAATATGGCCTTGAATCTCAGAATACTCAGAAGTGTTAAAACCGTGACCCCTAATTTTCGACATCTGGCGATAATAGAGAATTTTCGTACACCATACGATCTGGAATTGGCCAAAGAAAATTCAGAATAGTTGGAAAAATTGATATCAAGTAGAACCAGAGTTACAGCCGATTATGTGATTTTCACTGTTTCCGTTGCCATGGCAACTGTTTTCAACCGTACATAGCTCTTCAGTCCTATAAATTTCACATCAAGTGGAAGTTTGCAAAACCACAACACATCTTCTGGAATACGTCAAAGATAAAGCTGTCCATCCGGTATCTATGGAAAAAATATCAGACAATTGCCAAGAATTATCCATTTTTCAAGCGTTTTGGGGTAAAATTACCCATAATTCCATGTTTAATAGAATATTTGATCCCAAATTGTTTCCGAATCCCTGTTTCCGAATACACAATATCATATCGATGATTGTTCAAAAGTTGACCGACATTAAATGGCTTTTCAATGTTTAGCCCCTCTGAAGGGGTCTGAGTGGATCTTAATTGCAAATTTTGAACAACAATGAGTATTCTCACTGCCGGTTTTGTAAACCAGACTATATTGAAATATCAAGTGCAATTCATGTTATACATGTAGTCTATATAATGCTGAATTGAATTTTGCGACCGTTTCTATTGTATATGTATGTTCTTTATGTATATGGCTTGCAAATGTTGATTGTTCGAATTTTTGAGTGCATGTAAGGGGATGATTGGTGAAATATTTTTTATGTTTTCAATATTTGTCAGGAAAGGTGGGCACCGGACCTCCTGCAAATCTACAACAGTAATGTTTCGGTGTCCATCTCTCCACTATTATGAATTTTGAGTTATTAATTAATTATACTGTATAAACTGTGCACGTTTTATTACGAAAGGGAATTAATTGAATTGAAGTGTGTAGTCCCAACCAGCTCGGTTCAATGGCCAACAAAAGCGAATTATCCCACACCCTCCAGTGGGGAATCAAGGTTATCCTTCAAGTTAAAATATATAATCCTCTGACTAGCGACAGGACGTAACATATTTGGTATTGTCATGTAACCGCTCAGGACCATGTTATGTCTTTCAATATAAAAGTATTCGAAACCGCAAATGTTAACCGATGCGTTTTCAATGACGTTGAGTACTAGTATATAGTGCTTCACTGGCGGATTTAGAGGGGGGTGCACCCGGCGCACACTCCTCCCCCCCCCCCCCCCCCTATTGGGCCGTGAAAAAAAAGAGAGAAAATTAGCCCAAGGGCTAAGACAGGTTACCGGACAAAATATGTTTTATATTCCTGTGACCTTGAAAATAAGGTCACTGGTCAAATGCAACGTCATGAGAATATCCAGTAAACATGTATATCATTCCCGATATGTCCATTATTTGCTAAGCTGTAAATTCAATAACAAGTAAAACATAATAGCAATTTTGTTCTATGACCTTGAAAATAAGGTCAAAGGTCGAATTAATGTTCATCAAAATATTTGGCATACATCATTCCCTATACGTGCACAATTGATTCCTAAACTGTAAAGTCGATAATAAGTGAGATATTAGCCGTTTTTTCCTGTCACCTTGAAAATGAGGTCAAAGGTCAAATTCAAGGTCATCACAATATTAGGCGTTGTAACGGGTTCTTCACCCTTCTGTGACGTCTTGATGAACCGGTTTTCTAGGGAGGTGGGTGAGTTGTTATTTAACCGGAGCTGAAACGGTAAAACTCTGGGAAACTGCTACTGCTGTACGGTTGAACTCCGGCTAGAAGTCTCTGAAGGTTGGTAGCGTGGTCTGGAATGGACCTCTTAACCGTTGTCCGACTGCCAATCTGCAGCTGCTCTTGTAAAGTAAGAATCCGGAGGCGTTTCCGTCTCCGGGTACTGCAACTGCTCCGTCGGGATACCGCTTTACTGCAACAGCTCCGTCGTTTTCCGCCTTACTGCAACTGCGACTGCACCTGGAATAGAGAATCCGGGAACGTTGCCGTTTCCGAATACTGCAACCGCTCTGCCAGGTTCCGCCTCACTGCAAACTGCTCCGGTTGGCTCCGCCTCACCGCAACCTGCGACTGCACCTGAAATGGAGAATCTCGGGAGTGTTCTCACTTCCGGTTACCGCAACCGCTCCGTCAGGTACTGCTTCTGCTACTCCATCGTCCGGTACCGCCTCTGCAACTGCTTCGTCGTTCCCGTCTCTGCAACTGCTCCGTCCGGTACCGCCTCCGTAGCTGCTTCGTTGAAATCCACCTCCGTCTCCGTCTCCTTCCTTGGTGATCTGGGTTCTTGGATCACCCTAAGACGTCGTTACAACTTGGTCTTAACCGACTGTGGACTTATCTCCCTTTTCTCCGTATTACTTTCTTTTCCGGTGAACTAACTTTATCATAAATTCCAGTTCCCTAACCAACACGGAAAAACAACTCGGTTGAAGTTTTCATGTTTATTTTCCAAGTGCACAGTCAGAAGACTTAACTGCTATCATCCGGTATGACACAAGCCGGAGCAAGGGAGTACTCTGCTATGGGAGAAGGGGTCTGCACAGGTCGACGTCAGGACACCAACTCCGCCGTCCGCTGTGAAGCGGGGGCTTTTATAGACCTGAGACCCACGTCACGTGACCAACCTATTGTGACGTCATAGTCCGCCAAAACACTGATTTTTCCGTAATTTCTAAAAACACTCTAGAACCAATCAGTGGCTGACACGTCACCTTTTAAACCGAAAACGAGGCTTAAACCGGAAATAACGTCATTACGTTTTTGTACTCCATTGTTCCGACTCCGTCTCCGGTTCCGTCTCCGTCTCCGGCTCCGTCTCCGGCTTTACCAACATCACAAATATACCAAGTTCGGAGACGGAAAACCTTTTAAATATTACCAATACGGAACCGAATGAACCTTTAAACACATTTTAATAAACGGTTATTTAACCATAATATCACAAAACACTAATAGAATTACCTAGGGGAAACTTTTGGGTACGCCCCAAAACCGTTACAGGCGTTTACCATTTCCTATATGTCCACAACTGATTCCTAAGCTGTAAAGTCGATAATAAGTGAGATAGTAGCCATTTTGTGTTCTTGACCTTGAAAATGAGGTCAAAGGTCAAATTCAAGGTCATGACAATAATCTGCATATATCAGTTCCTATATGTTGTTAATTGATTCCTAAGCTGTAAAGTCGATAAGAAGCGAGTTATTAGCCATTTTGCCCTGTGACCTTGAAATGAGGTCAAAGGTCAAATTCAAGGTCATCAGAATATTCGGCTGATATCATTTCCTATATGTCCACAATTGATTCCTAAGCTGTAAAGTCGATAATAAGTGAGATATTAGCCATTTTGTTCTCTGCCCTTGAAACTGAGGTCACAGGTCAAATTCAAGGTCACGAGAATATTCAGCATATATCATTTTCTATATGTCCACAATTGATTCCTAGTCTCTAATCGCAATATTAAATGAGATATTAGGCTTAATGTGTCCTATTATAAAGCATAGGAGAATTTAACATGAAAAAGTCCCATTTGGGCCGAGTTTGGGCCCAAAATGGCTCACTTTGAGCGATTCAAGGGCAACGAAATTTATACATGTCACAGGGGTACATATGAGGAGTGTTGTGCATTTATAAAAAAAAAATTACTGAACAGATTTTGAGAAAACAACCGTAAAAGTCCAAAATTGGCCATTTTTCGACGAAAACGGCCGCTCTGACCTTGAAACCGAGGTCAGAGGTCAAATTCAAGGTCATGAGAATATTCAGCATATATCATTTCCTATATGTCCACAATTGATTCCTAGTCTCTAATCTCAATATTAAGTGAGATATTAGTCTTAATGTGTCCCATTATAAAGCATAGAAGAATTTAACATGGGAAAGTCCCATTTGGGCCAAGTTTGGGCCCAAAATGGCCCACTTCGAGCGATTCAAGCGCAACGAAATTTATAGACATCATAGGAGTACATATGAGGAGTGATATGTATCAAAAAGAAAAAAAGTTACTGAACAGATTTTGAGAGAATGGCCGCCAAAGTCCAAAATCAGGCATTTTTCGTCGAAAATGGCCGCCATTTTGAAAAAAATGCGGAAATCAGAAAACTAAAAAAAATCTTTCCTGGAAATATTTTTAGGCATTTTTGTGCAAAATTTCAGAAAGATCGGACCATATATTTTAAAGATAAAAATGTGAACGGACGGACGACGGACGGACGGACGGACGGCTGTGACTCGGAAATATGTTAAGGTGCATGCCAGTGATACATAGGCCTAACATTCGTTGGTCAATAATTATGCAATTGAGTGTCATTAATAATGAGTTCTTTAAGTTATATGACATATAATATGTGAAGTGACAATGAGTAGTTTTGGGATAAATAAATTTGAATATATGTACCAGCAATATTTACATCCATGTGTGGAATGAAAAATACTCAATCAGAACCAGTAAGAGCTCATAATCAACCACATAACATGAAAAATTAGCCCAAGGGCTAAGAAAGGTTACCGGACAATATATATTTTAGATGTAAGTATCAATCTATTACCACCAACAGTCAGACCTTGATGATACCAAAAACAAACGCAAAATAGAACATTTTGGAACAAAAACAAAGCCCGACCAAACAGTTCATACAAAGACACACCGGCGTCATCAGGGGCAGACAGTGCGTCAAACGCAGCTGCCTCCACTGTACACCTGATGGAACCAGTATACAACTGCCCAACAACCTATGAAAACAATTTAGAAATCTGAAGCAAACCCCATGGAATAGATATATGAAAAGTACATAAGTACCTAATCACAAGCCCGAAGGCTACTGAGTTGATGGTATCCTCGGGGACAGATTTAACGTCCGCCAGCAGTGACACCGACTCAGTGGTATGAATGTAAGTATCAATCTATTACCACCAACAGTCAGACCTTGATGATACCAAAAACAAACGCAAAATAGAACATTTTGGAACAAAAACAAAGCCCGACCAAACAGTTCATACAAAGACACACCGGCGTCATCAGGGGCAGACAGTGCGTCAAACGCAGCTGCCTCCACTGTACACCTGATGGAACCAGTATACAACTGCCCAACAACCTATGAAAACAATTTAGAAATCTGAAGCAAACCCCATGGAATAGATATATGAAAAGTACATAAGTACCTAATCACAAGCCCGAAGGCTACTGAGTTGATGGTATCCTCGGGGACAGATTTAACGTCCGCCAGCAGTGACACCGACTCAGTGGTATGAATGTAAGTATCAATCTATTACCACCAACAGTCAGACCTTGATGATACCAAAAACAAACGCAAAATAGAACATTTTGGAACAAAAACAAAGCCCGACCAAACAGTTCATACAAAGACACACCGGCGTCATCAGGGGCAGACAGTGCGTCAAACGCAGCTGCCTCCACTGTACACCTGATGGAACCAGTATACAACTGCCCAACAACCTATGAAAACAATTTAGAAATCTGAAGCAAACCCCATGGAATAGATATATGAAAAGTACATAAGTACCTAATCACAAGCTAATTGATATTAGTATTTTGTCCCGTGACCTTTAAAAAACGTCATTGGTCAATTCAAGGACACGATAATATTCGGCATATGTCATTTCTAGTATGTCCACAATTAATTCCTAAGCTGTGAAGTCAATAATAAGCGAGATATTAGCCATTATGTCCTGTGACCTTGAAAATGAGGTCAAAGGTCGAATTCAAGGTCATAGCAATATTCAGCATATATCATTTCCTATATGTTCATAATTGATTCCTAAGCTGTAAAGTCCATAATGAGCAAGCCATTAGCCATTTTGTCCTGTGACCTTGGAAATTAGGTCAAAGGTGAAGTTCAAGGTCATGACAATGTTCAGAATATATCATTTTCTATATGTCCCCAATTGATTGCTAACCTGTAAAGTCGATAAAAAGCGAGATATTACCCATTTCGTTCTCTGACCTTGAAAATGAGGTCAAAGGTCAAATTCAAGGTCATAGCAATATTCAGCATATATTATTTCCTATATGTTCATAATTGATTCCTAAGCTGTGAAATCGATAATAAGCGAGATATTAGCTATTTTGTCCTGCGACCTTGAAAAGGAGGTCAAGGTCAAATTAAAGGTCATAGCAATATTCAGCATATATCATTTCCTATATGTTCACAATTGATTGCTAAGCTGTAAAGTGGATAAAAAGCGAGATATCAGCGATTTTGTCCTGTGATCCTGAAAATGAGGTCAAAAGTCAAATTGATAGTCTCGATATTAATCGGCATATATCATTTCCTATATGTCCACAATTGCTCCCTAAGCTGTAGAATCGATAATAAATGAGATATTAGCCATTTTGTCCTGTGACTTTGAAAATGAGGTCAAAGGTCAAATTCAAGGTCATGACAATAATCTGCATATATCATTTCCTATAAGTTCATAATTGATTCCTACACTGTAAAGTCAATAATAAGCGAGATATTAGCCATTTTGTGCTCTGACCTTGAAAATGAGGTCAGAAGTCAAATTCAAGGTCACGAGAATATTCAGCATATATCATTTCCTATATGTCCACAATTGATCCCTAAGCTGTAAAATCGATAATAAGGGAGATATTAGCCATTCTGTGGTGTGACCTTGAAAATGAGGTCAAAGGTCAAATTCAAGGTCATCAGAATATTCGGCATATATCATTTCCTATATGTCCACAATTGGTTCCTAAGCTGTAAAGTCGTTAATAAGCAAGATATTAGACATTTTGTGCTCTGACCTTGAAACCGAGGTCATAGGTCAAATTCAAGACCCTGAGAATATTCAATATATATCATTTTCTATATGTCCACAATTGATTCCTAGTCTCTAATCTCAATATTAGGTGAGATATTAGGCTTAATGTGTCCCATTGTAAAGCATAGGAGAATTTAACATGGGAAAGTCCCATTTAGGCCGAGTTTGGGCCCAAAATGGCCCACTTCGAGCGAAGTTTATACGTGTCACAGGGGTACATATGAGGAGTGTAATGCATTGATAAGAAAAATAGTTACTGAACTGATTCTGAGAAAACGACCGTCAAAGTCCAAAATTGGCCATTTTTCGACGAAAATGGCCCTCTGACCTTGAAACCGAGGTCAGAGGTCAAATTCAAGGTCACCAGAATATTCAGGATATATCATTTCCTATATGTGCACAATTGATTCCTAGTCTCTAATCTCAATATTAAGTGAGATATTAGGCTTAATTGTGTCCCATTATAAAGCATAGGAGAATTTAACATGGGAGAGTCCCATTTGGGCCGAGTTTGGGCCCAAAATGGCCCACTTCGAGCGATTCAAGGGCAACGAAATTTATACATGTCACAGGGGCACATAGGAGGAGTGTTATGCATCAATAAGAAAAAAAGTTACTGATAAGATTTTGAGAAAATGACTGTCAAAGTCCAAAATTGGCCATTTTTCGACGAAAACGGCCACCATTTTGAAAAAAATTGGAAAATCAGAAAACTAAAAAAAACCTTTCCTGGAAATATTTTTAGGTATTTTTGTGCAAAATTTCAGAAATATTCCATCATAAACTTGTGAAAAAAAATGTGAACGGACGGACGGACGGACGGACGGACGACGGACGCCGGACGCAACGCCATGGCAATAGGTTATCGGACCAAAGGTCCGGTAACCTAAAAAGCTCTGGCTTCTTTGGCCCTTGAGCGGGCCCCAGACCCCACGCCGTGTAAGCTACCACCTATCCACCTCACTTCGCTCGGTCGCTTGACTCCTCTAACCAACTTGCCCCCCCCCCCCCCCCCCTCCCCCCCGCCGCCCTCCTCCAATAATAAATCTAATCCGACACAATTGACTTCATACTGAAACAGTCATTGAATGTACACAGGGGATATTTTTATTTTATTTATTTGTTTGTTTAAGACAGAGCTATGTATAACTCTGGATATAACTCTGGATGTCGGCATAACTTTGAAGATAATTATATCTCATCTTTATTATGAAACGAATAACATTCACCATGTCTGGTGCATAAGAACCTTAGAACAGCCTTAGAATGGTAGGACTATTAGACCTTCCTTCCTTTTGGGAGTTTGGGGTTACGCGCCCCCAAACTCCCAAACCGCATAAGGCTTCGCTCGCTACGCTCACTCACACTAACCCAAGATTATGTACATTTAAGAAGAGCACCCCCCCCCCCTATTCAAAAGTCCCGGATCCGCCCCTGTGCTTGTTGCTAGAGGAGTGGACACTGAATTTTCTCGCTCTCGGAGATAAAAGCCCACATCGTACACAGCTAAATAGTAATATGGCAACCGACCGAGATTGCGTCGAGCTCCATGAGCCATTGATCAAGGACAATGATCGTTTTTTAAACGGGGTTCGCCGATAATAAATGATAATTTGGTGGGAATGAACATAATGAACTGAATAGATTATGATAATCTTGGTCATGAATCCTGGTTAATATCCTGGTTAACAACAAAACCTGAGGTACGTCCAATCACGTATGCACCTTTATTTTCCTACTCATTTATCAATCCTGAACATGCACTTGTCTTTTCTAATCACGTACTTATCTATGCTAATCATTCTGAAGATTAACGATTATAATTCATTCTTTCTTCTGTTTACCTGACATACTAACTTTATATTGCTGTCAAGTGGTAACCAGATTAACATGCAATGTCTTGTTGTAAAGAAAATTCGGGGTTTCTTTGTAATACGCCACTATACTTTGCTTTTTCTAGCTCGTTTACACTATTTTTCGCTGATATTTTTGCGATGCTAAACGGTATCGTTCTATAACTTGGTATACTTCACCTGGGAGTCAAACGGCAATATTCTACCGAATTACAGACTTCTATCGCGAAAATTGAAAAAAAGTTGGCAATCTACCCCAATGTTACATTCAGCCCTATCATTCAGTTTCTTGGTCCACATACAATTTTGTCCATTTTCTCGGTTTTGCAGCAGCGCAACCTTTCCATATCAACATGTTTGTGTAGAATACACCCATTGTGTATTGTGGTCCAAAATTACAATAATATTTTAAAATCCTGATGGATGTAGACAGGAGCAAAACCTCGAATATGCTCAGATTTTCGAGATCCAGTTTAGTGCTGAAATTTTACATTGGGATATGAAGTTATTGCGTTCAATATAAAATATGTTCAAAGCTATATCATTCGTTTTGAATTAAACCTTTCATGCATTGTTCTCGAAAGGTGTTTAATCAATGCTGTATGTTGATTAAAGACCTGCCAGTCACGGCTGAGTAGTTTTCCGTATAGAGAATAGAGAAAATATCGAGAAATCCCTTGAGTAACAGGGACTTATGCAAAAAAGTCTCGGGCTGCCGCCCTCGATCATGTTGAATGTTCATTTATTCCTCGTATATTTTCTCATCGAGTATTTTTAGGTTCAGAACATGAACTGATGCCTCTTCATATTGACTTTGTCCGCTCGTTAAATATACAGAAAACTATGAAGCCGTGACCAGCTGTGGTTTAACCAGCAAACAGCAATGATTAAATCCCTGCGGGAACAATTCAAGTATGATTTAGTGATTTAAGGGGCCGGTCATTATTTATCAGGTGGGGGGGTTGGGTAAAAACTGGGGGGGGGGGGGGGTCACACTTTCATTTTCAACATTATTGGGGGGGGGGGGGGGTCATACTTTTATTTTCGATGGGACTGGGGGGGTCGGAGTTTGAAATTGAGTTAATTTGAGAAAATCTGAATAGTACAATAGTTAGATAATTAGGTGAAAACAATTCACTCAATATCAGTACATGGACTGTTTGGAGAACGCGATGGAATTTCAGAACATTTTCAGTAAAACCATAATCTCACTGAAACCGGATCCCGCAGAGGACCATCCAGGAACATCAACATCGAGAGACGCCGCAATCCGTGTCCATCAGGGCTCAAAATTTATAATTTTATCCAGGAGCCAAAGGCTCTATTTCGCTCCTATTCAACAATTTTTAGGAGCCATTTGGCTCCTAGAAGCATATTTCAATATTACCTTAAACCGATTTTCATCAGCCAATTGGCTCGAGAGCTCTATTGCCTGGGAGCAAATCTGAAAGCCTATGGCTACCCATAAGTGGCAATTCTGAGCCCTGATGTGCATTGATCAACGCTCATCACTCAGATTGAAACATTGTCACCAAGAATCAACTTTGGACCTAACGGAGCAGCACTATGTAGCTGAACACGGTGCCAGCAAGGATGAACCCAGATCAGCAGGGTCCTGTCACAAACCAACCACGGATCAGCCAGTCCATACCACCTTGAGCAACATATTATCCCTTACGATGAACCCGAACCAGCATGCCAGAACCACAGACTGGTTTTCCACTAAAAATTTTGTCAACACATGACCCCACTGAGGATATTTTCACACAGAATGGCAAAATAGTCCTGGATTGCCCACGGATGACCCGGGTAGTGATACTGACTCACATGATTTGGATGGTGGTAGAACATTATGAGCCCATCATAGAGCCAACACAGACCCTTTAAGACTAGAAAAAAAACCAGTTCTGAATGGCCTGATCCACCAATTCTTCCCTGCTCATCAATGATATGTGGAAGAGCCCTGTATTTTTCGCGAGTTCGCTATGGTGTCCAGTCAGTCCGTGAGGGTTTTCATACATTTTTTCCATTCCATCAAAATTTCGGAGTCAAGGAATCAACTGAATCATCTTTGACCTAGGTCTCGAGTGTTTCAAGTGGGCTCCGAAACGATGGCTTGTGTAGTGGAAAAGAATATGCTAGTATCATACAAGTAATAATTGTTGTAATGGCATTCACACTTGAAGCGAAGGAATGGTGGATACACGGAGAGTACAAATCATAATATTCACTGACCTTATAGTATCATAAATTTGCGACAAAAGTCACAATTGTTTCAATAGCAATGTAAATAAAGTGTAAAAAGCATTCAAGTATCGTATATATTATGATACTGGTGCATTGTAATTGTCATCAATTGTGAAGCATAGCCTTATATTCATACATGGGGATTGGGGGGGTCATACTTTTATTTTGGATCTTGGTGGGGGGGTCATAGATTGGTTTTCAATATCGGTGGGGGGGTCAAACTTTCAAAACTCATTTCTCGGAAAAACCATCCAACCCCCCCACCCAGTAAATAATGACCGGCCCCTAAGTTTGTGGAGATTTATCGGACATGCGGAGAAAAAAAGGACCGCCGACCAGCGACCTCCTAAAAACAATACCACTGAATAGCAATACTTACCATTGAATAGCAAATTAGGTATACTCACAGAAAAATGCAATAAGTTTTAACCTTCCAAACTCGGTTACCACCAAAATACCCGCTCTTGTTTGTTGTAGTTATGAATCAATCCTTTCGATCAGTATTTAATACATCAAGCAACATGACCGACCTGATTTCTTTATTCTTCTCCGCGATAGGGTAAAATATGCGTTTGACCAGACAAACAATCGCCCATGCACTAGGAGAAAAATAAAAACTCAAGATATATCCACCAGTCAAAATAATATTATGCAAATATTCCCGGATCAATTAGTTTTCACATATCTTTTGGGGTTGAGTTTGACTCATGCAAATAGCAATATGCTGCTGTAATAATTCATTCACATGCTTATATTAAACACGGTAGATTTACGGTCGTGATAATCATTTCGTTATTGCACATATTTTATGTTCATTATGAATATTATTGTTATGTTGTAGATATGAATGTGATTATTATTCTCAATTTGGGTATTAATTTCAGCAATAGAACTGGAATTTAGTGTGATAGAGATTATTACCCACACTTCAAAATGAAGTGAAGTAGTCATTAGTAGAGAACTAAATTAGATATTGTGAATTAAATTCAGAGATTTATCACCGTCCGCGGCGCACTATATTCTCAATCCAATGGGTGCACCGTTGGAACAGTATATATATACATCGTACACATATGTGTGTCACAACCAAACCGAAGCAAAAAGATGGACATGAAAGCCTTCTTGTTTTTCGTGTGTGGAGTCAGTGTTCTGCAGCTCGCCTCAGGTTGGTTCCAACAGATAATATTAGATATAGCTCTAGCAACCCTGGCTGCCAGATTCAGCAAATTCATCGCCAAATTCATCCATTATAAGCAGTTAGTGCACATGAGTGGAGTACATACATTTCTTTTGATAATTGCGAATATACTCCAGCGAATGAACTTAGTTTTTTATTTGGAGAAATCTTCGATTTTCGCCAAGTATGTCGGTCACTTGCGGATGTCTGTTCGTAATACCTCTATAGCGGCCACAGTTTTCGCGCTAGCATCCTGAAACTTTTATTGGTGGATATGTTCGCCCTAGGACGGACGTTTTTGAAAAAGAATCGGTTCGTTGATCACCAAATATTCTTGAAAAATCGAAAAATCTCTCATCATGGGCGAATTTTAAAAAAAATCGCACAGCAGTCAAATTTAGACCGATAATTCTGAAATTTGGAACACTGATACATGAACAATGTATATGTTTTTATTACACATCAAACTGCAAACGTGTACGTGGATCGGTTGAGCGTCAATCACTTCATGACGTATGATGTCAATTTTGCAAAATGGGGCTATATATCGAAAAATATTTGTCGTAGAGAAAGCGGTTTGCACCATTGGGAAGCTCGTCGAATTCTGGTTTGGGAGTGTACTGTCCGATGTACTGTCCGATATTATTACCCAGCCATATACCGAGTTTCAACACGGTACGTACAATGTAGAACGTCAATGACGCCATAACGTCAATTTTCGTATTACGACTCTATCTTAGTAGGTTTTTATCCTAGAATTGAACGGATTACACCATTGGAAAGCTCGTTCAATTCTGATCAAGAGAGGTCATGTGGGATTGTCTTGATTAACTTTCCGTATGACGTCATAAACGTAGTTCTGCAATACTCAAATTCGGTGTTGACGAATAGTCAGTAGCTCCCCCCCCCCCCCCCCCCCCGATTTCGACAGGTTTGGGCCTCTAGGCCAATGACGTCTCGTTGTTAATTCACTAGAAAACATATCATATACTCTACTAAATATTAACAAGCAATTTTTTTGTTGCCGTGCCTGTAGTTTCAATTCAATGTTATGACAACGGCGGTTCACAATGGCCAGACATATGTTGCTAAAGTTGCTAGTTGAAGAAATGTTCAATGTTTATTTTCAAAGCATAGTTCTCGTTGATGACTTTGAACATATAGTGACGGCAGGAGACACACGAGGGCCAACAGTTATTGTCTGAGAGACATCTACTTTTGGGGTTTGCGATGCCCCGTGTTTAATACTTCAATTTGTGTGCTCGTGGAGCCAACGGTACATCATTCGGTGATGTGAAGTAATTTGTATTTCATCGGACAACTGTGAATCTGCCGTGGAGTGCCCTCCGTGAGTACTGTCAGTGGGGTCTGGTAGTTTTAGCGTAGTTTTTAGCTGTGTGTATAGACAATGTGTAGACGTGTGTAGGTTTACGGGTATTTCTAATTTAGTTCCTAGGGTGGACCCGGATCGTATTCAAGGCTGGGGGTGTCACCTAACAGGTCGATACAAGGGGGGTTACGTCATTCAGGTGATGCGCTGGGAGTCTGGTGGCGTCGGCGTCCCCGCGAGGCGTCGTAGGACCTCATAGTTACAAGCGTCGTGGGGCTGCGACGTGGTGTCGTTCACTGGACGTCTGCTCAGGCGTCATACCACGTGGGAAACGTCTTCGACTTCGTGTGACTTACTTATTGCAGTGGTTATCCTTTTCATTGTGAAACTTGGGACAATGTAAATCCAAGCTGTCATATTGGATTGTCATATTTTGAGCGAATAAGTCCAGTTGTGGACACTACCAGTATATTGCAGTAATCCATACCAATTTGTCTTGTTTAGTGCCGTCCTGTGTTAGTGTTCTACGTATCAGAAATTACCTGTGTAATTTATGTGTTGAATTTATTAAAACATATTGAAATATTAGTACGGAGTTTTTTGTTTTGTTGAGTATTGTCTGTATCGATCACCAAACCACTCAACCACCTCAAGGCCGCTGTACAGAACCTCAGAATTTAGAATTTTGTGACAGTATGCTGTGTCGGCAATTGCGATCTGAAAACGAGCTAAATTGACAGGGGCCTGTTCAACGTCATTTTATGAAAAAATGGTACTAGCCCAGAAACTGTGGAGCCCCCCCCCCCCCCCCCCGGCAATGATTGAGAAATTGTCTTCCACACTTATTGGAAGAGATATGTAACTATGTGTACAAATTATCATTATACAGGATTCCCTCGAGGCCGACTGAGAGCCCACAGACTGTAGACCTTTCACCCCCCCCCCCCCCCTCATCACCCCGTCCCGAGGTTGCAATTGACCAAAAATGGGTCGGCTTGGCGGCGCATCCGAGACTCATAAATAGCATGCCTCGTCACGTGGATATAGCACTGGACTTTACAGTGTGCATCTACATCATAAAAATCGGTTGCTTAAAACCTAAGAAGCTAGTTTTTTGCAAGTTTTTGTTGTTTTTGCTTTGTTATACAAACAATATATTGAGTTTCGTTTTGAATTAATATATTTTTTTGTTAAAATTTGTTGAAAATAATGTTACTCAGCTAGGGAATATTTCACCAAATTGTATACAGTGCCAATTGCAATCACATCATGTATCAGTCCTGAAATTTTAAAACATTTCTTAAGAAAACTCCATTGGCTATTGAAGAATGAATGTTTGATAAAGTGTTCCATTGGTGATTTTCAGCCCTAGGGGGTCCAGGTATGAAGTGTGCTGCTACATGAGAACATGCTGAGATATGACGTTGATATTTTATGCCGTGACTACTCATATATATCACTCTACCTTATAATAAAGCATCCAGTCTCTATTCAAAATATCATACGTATTAAGGGTAGAAGACAGGAATAGTCCTGGGGATGCCTCACTCATTGAGGATTCCGTTTTAAGTGACGTCATTTCGCCAGATGTATGGTTGCCTAGGGAGACAACGCGAAGCGATATTGATCACATGCTGGTTTATTTTGCGCGTGTGGAAGTCTGGTTTTGGGAAAAGCAAAAATCCCCATGGTATTTCCCGGGATTTGGAGTAGATAAAGGTTTTGCTGAATGTATGCTATGTCGGCAATTGCGATCTGAAAACGAGCTAAATCGACAGGGGCCTGTTCAACGTCATTTTATGAAAAATTGGTACTATCATGCTCTATAGTGACCTAGATTTTATTGAAGTACTATGATTATACTATCACACCCTCACGGTGGTCCTACGATTTGACGTTTAGTCGGGAAATCACGGCACTGGTCGGTAACCACGCCATTTAGTCGGGATAATATGTCAACAAAATTGATAAGCGAGTTCATATTTTCCTATTTTCCATCGAACTAAGAACTTGACACATAACTATTGTTGCGGATTGAGCGTCTGATACATCCATAGACCAAACAAACCTGAAATTGCGCCGATATATGCATAATTTGCTGAAATATCGTAAACACGGTTTTGTGTTCCGAACTCTCACCTGGCAAACTGACACAAAAGAAAGTGATAAATACAATTATAACATGGACTGGAAGTGCATATAGTCAGGTTTATAGCTTCAAATTTATGTAGTTGTTATTGAGGAATAGATCGTATTATGTTTATCAATAGTTTAGAATAAACATTTGTGTAAAAGGAATTTTTGCAAACTAAATTTATTGTACCGTACCTAGTGGGATATGACTACGGCGTCTAGCGGGGTTTGTCCATTTGTGATAATGCTGGTCCTTGGCAGTTACAATCGGGAATTTTCGCGTTTAGCCTAGAGAAATTTCAATAATAGTTCGTAATCACTCGTTATATGTGTGCAGTACTGTTCTAAAGTCCATTCATTATTAATGCCGAAACGAATAATAATCTGGAACAAACTCGTGAGATTTTCAATGGATAATAGGTTAGCATTCTGGCGTTTTGACAAAAATAATGTACATCATATTCGATATGAAATTGTTCGGGTGAACAGAAACGATCATTACAAGAATTTCAAGCGGGATTTTAATGTATATCGCCAGGCATGCCTGATTACCACCACAGGGAGCTCGATGCAATATTTGGAATAGCTGTCGGTCACACAATGCAAAAATCTATACTATTCTTTTAGGCTATGAGTCCCATTAGCCAATCAACTTCATTCGAAAATATCATGTTCAAAATTTATTTCGGAACTAGACTAGTCCGTTCATCATAGTAGCAAGGATACGATCCTTGATAGTAGGAATACAACCCTAGAGCGAATGGCAGAAGGTGGCCATGATGACCGACTAAACGCCGAGGTTGGATATCCTGCACCAAAACAGATCCCGACTAGGAACGTAGTAATTCGTATTCCTCCAAAAACAACTGTTATCAAGTAATGACACACAAAATCACAGAAAAAACCATCCCAAACCACTTATTAAACTGAGCAAATGTATTCCATAAAATCCAGAGAATTATAAATCATATGTGTGTCATTATGTTTTGAAAGTCCATTTAGTCTCATCATTGGCGTATTCATGAGCGACAACCTAATCGGCGTTAATGATATTGATTAGCATGCGGCATATTCACTCAGAACACCTATTTCTTTTGACACCTAAATGGTTCCGATACTCAATGCAATAGCTATTTATTTTCGTTTCCTCGATTAATTGTCACTACCTGCGTTTCTGTCGTGATCCATTGCATCGATCGGGCCTATTTGCCCGACTAAACGTCGGTATCGCCCGACCACTGGCGTAATTTCCCGACTAAACGCCAAATCGTAGGACCACCGTGACCCTGTCAACCGTTAAGCCCTAATTTTTTTTTTGGAAAGGTGAAGCGCACATCCGAAGTTGCCCGATTTAACATTGATTTAAATGCAGCCGATAATTGGTCATATTAACCCTGCATCATGATAGTCAATCATTAATCTGACGTTATTACGTTTTCTGGCCAGCGGTCCGGCTCTGGGCGGTCATGCTGATCGTAGCGGAGAAGTAAACGATTTTTTCGTTATTCTATGGTTATTTCTGTCCGAAATTTTTCTCTGTTTTATCAGGCATCAGACAGCCCGGCGGGCAGAAGTTTGTTATTGGAAGAATAGGCAGAGCAATTGAAAAACGAAATACATAGAAAAGGGGTATGCTTAGGTCTAAGTTTGATGACGGTTATCTAAATTACTGTATAATAAACCTAGTTACGTTATTTGCCTTGACTGTAATTCTGGCATTTGATAAAACAAATTTATTGCAGGAAGCCATGACAGGGAAGTCATGATAGAGTGAGGTCACATTGAACAAGCCCTGTTTATATAAATTTTTCCCTGGCTACATCATAAATTTGTAGATTTGTTAATAAGGTTTATTTATTCGGATGCAGTCTATTGTTGCGCTGATGAGTTCATTATCAATGTGACAGTTATTTCATCAAGATTATACTTCTCTGTTCCATGATTAGTAATTCGAAAAGTTTCGTGATCGTGATAATTAAACACGTGTATGTGTGTTTTATTTCAACTCGCGTGTTACATTTTTCTATCGCAATCTGGAGCCTGAGGAATTTAACAGACTGGATGTCATGGTACCCAACATCATACACCAACACCCACCATGACCAGCCAATACCCACCATGACACACCAACACCCCCCATCCTTGAGGCATCCTGCATATCTCGCAAACGGTACGTCGTAGAGCGAAACGGACGTTATTTTCGGACTCGTCGCAATAGAAAAACATGTCTAAGGGGTATTATGGATGAACTTTGACCTTGACCCGAAATTTTTTGGCCAAGTCGGCATTTTTGGTTTTCTTCGATATCGCGGAAACGGTGTGTCGTAGAGCGAAACAGACGTTATTTTCGGATTCGTCGGCCTAGACAAACATTTCTCAGGGGTATTATGGATGAACTTTGACCTTGACCCGAAATTTTTTGGCCGAGTCGGAATTTTTCGTTTTTTTCGATATCTCGGGAACGGTGTGTCATAGAGCGAAACAGACGTTATTTTCGGACTCGTCCACCTAGACAAAAATGTCTTAGGGGTATTATGGATGAACTTTGACCTTGACCGGAAATTTTTCCACCGAGTCTGTATTTTTTGTTTTCTTCGATATCTCCGAAACGGTTTGTCGTAGAGTGAAACGGACATTATTTTCAGATTCGTCGTCCTGAACAAACATGTCTTTGGGGTATTATGGATGAAATTGACCAGAAAATTTTTCCCGAGTCGGCATTTTTTGTTTTCTTAGATATCTCGAAAAAAATTCGTCGTAGAGCGGAACGGACGTTATTTTCGGACTCGTCGCGCTAGACAAACATGTATATGGGGTATTATGGATAAACTTTGACCTTGACCCGAAATTTCTTTGCCGAGTCAGCTTTTTTCGTATTCATCGATATTTCGAAAACGGTGCGTCGTAGAGCGAAACGGACGTCATTTTTGGACTCGTCGACCGAAACAAACATGTCTCAGGGGTATTATAGATGAACTTTGACCTTGACTCGAAACTTTTTTGCCGAGTCGGCATTTTTCGTTCTCGTCGATATCTCAGAAATGGTGCATTGTAGAGCGAAACACACGTTATTTTCGGACTCGTGGCTCTGGACAAACATGTCTAAGGGGTATTACAGATGAACTTTGACCTTGACCTGAAATTTATTTTGCTGAGTTGACATTTTTCATTTTCGTCGATATCTAGGAAGCGGTGTGTCGTAGAGTCCGTGACAAACGTGTTTTACATATATTACGAATTAGTCCTAACACCAAAATGCCTCCAAGGCATCTTTAGGCCTTGACGTTTGGTTTTTAATGTAGAAAACTCCTGGGTGTCGTGTTCGGAGGAAGCACAAGGAGCGCCCCCCCCCCCCTCCTGTAAATTCACAATAATAATTAAATACGAAGATATTAAAATAGCGGGGATTCTAGGACGTTGTAACTCCTAAGATAACTACCCCCTCCCCCCCCCCCCTTCCTGTGCACGCCTATACGTGGCGTGAACATATATATCTGCGCACATGTGGAAGTCCTCATTCCAACAAAACTCAACATGGAGATGACAACAGTTTACGAGACCATACCCGAGCAGGGACCGAGCAGCGTCAGGGTTGAGGAGCCGTACAGCAGTGTGGACCCAGCCGACTACCTGGAGCCTGTTACCAGCAGACGCCTTGCAGCTCAGGCTCCGAGAAGTCAGGAATCGAGCAATCCAAATCCTGACATCTACTTGACTCCTGTAGTCGCTGAGTCAAAGAAAACCAACCAAAGAATATACGAGAAGTTGTCTCTGTTCTTCATGCTGACAGCGGTGGTGCTGATGTTTGGGCTCGCTGCATTGATAGGCGCGAACTATTGGTACACGTCCCAACTGAGCAGCACCAAACCTGACAGAGCGGAAGAAAATAATATGTTGGCGGCCATCAAAGAGAAAATCGCCAACTTGGCCGCCAATCAAGAAACAGCGCTGGAGACGATGAAGGAAGACATCATCAACTCTGCCGCCGCCGTCGAGAAGAAAATATCCAACTTGGCCACCAATCAAGAAACAGCGCTGGAGACGATGAAGGAAGACATCATCAACTCTGCCGCCGCCGTCGGAAAGAAAATATCCAGTTTGGTGCTCTCGTCAACTTACGGTAACACCCCGCTTTTTAGAATTTATTTTCATGTCAGTAAATATACCCATATGATTAAATAGTTCAAAAGTAAACTATATGTGGATATATGTTTTACATGGGGATTAAAATTTGAATAAAAAACACAACTTGAAAAAGACTGTCTGGAAACATCCATAGCATGCAAGACTACCAACATTTCGAAAATGCTCTTAAGACTCATTACTTTTCAAAAGTTTTTTATAGAAACAATCCCAAGCGTTGGGGGAAAGGTGCTGGTATGGCTTGCGTCTTATCTCGTCTACCATTTCATCTCATTAAATTGTATATACCACTATTGTGAGGCGCGTATGAAAACATTTCACCCTGATACACTTCGGCGTCATGGGATACGTATTCCGTATTCTGTGAACAGATATGGGGTAACAAACTTATCACTGACTGCAATTCTAGTCAACGCCTTTGAGTCTAGATCTAGTCATCAATTCTTCACCAATAACCTTGTAAGCTTTTACTGTTCACTACAAATTTTTAATTGTAGAACTTGCGGTTTTATCATTCTTGATACTACTTTTATATCCTTGTTTGGCACTGAAATGGCCTTCTTGAGCCCAAAGTGCCGTCAAGCTTTATTTCTTCTTCTTCTTATCACTGACTGCAAGTTAGATATTGACCAATCACAGTCTCGGATTTGTTTTCAGTCAGTGACTATCATCGCTAAGTTCTCCTAGGAGTATATGTCTCAGCCCGGCTCAGATAGGGGTAACTGAGCAGGCAATAACCTACAAATGTTTCATTATTAGTTTATCAGTTTTAAATAATGTGCAAATTATGTGTAAAGTGTTGCAACTTTTGAAGGAATCAGAACACATACACGCTGCCTTTATTATCCTTCATTTCCCCTTAGTCTTTACTCGCTTTTTTTCTCTCTCTTCCAACTTTCGCTTATTATATAGACCAAAAGTGACCCCCACCCAGTAGAGCTACGGCCCTGTAATATCTAAATCAGCATGGGCGGTCCCATTCCTAACCCGCGCTCCCTACGTGAATCACACGAATAGACTCTCCCATCACGCACATCAAAATAAACAATGTCTGTTGACAGCAGACGAAGAGATTCGAGTGGAAATTTATCCACAGGCACTATATCTCAATCCCCTGTGCAGTGTGTCATCCAAGCTGGCAGTCTAGGATTATAGTCCCATTGTTGTGTGTGTTATAAATATCACAAGTATCACAATTTGGAAGTAATATTGAGTAATAACGAGTATGTGTACTCGTTATAATCGATTTGATGAATACCTATCAATCACACACACATTGAAACTGATCTGATCAAAAATTACGATGTTATTGACAAAAAGCATAACCGTATGATATGTGTACATCAGAATCCAGTTTTTTTCATGAAATGAATAAAATCAGCAGAACGATTATTCGCTTCAGACAAGACTATACTAGTTCGAATTGTTCCCATTGCACATATATATTATTATCATTTTTGCGGGCGCTGCTGTCCGTTAACGAAACAATACACGCATGTTATTCACGCAACCGAGGACATCGAATAACGTTTTCGGCTACCCAACACAAGACGCGGGCCTCGAATGAAACTGCTCTTCATTCGACGCCAGCGTCTTTCATTCGACGCCCGCGTCTTGCGAAACTAGTTCAAACGACTGTTTTTTTTTTATTTGCAACTGATACTGAGAATCAGAGCAATCGGAACAGTCAAACACAAAATGCAAAATTGAGTCGTCCGTCGAATGCTACACAGGTTTACTGTTCTTATCAAATGTTTCAATTCTAGTCAGACTATGAAAATGATAATAATAGTAATAACGATGGTTTGCCAGGCGGTGTGGCGGTTTGAAGGCCCTCCTTGGGTCATTGGACGCCTTTCAGACATTGTCCGCCCTCGCCAAGGCTCGGGCAGACAATGACTGTCAGGCGTCCAATGGACCAAGTCGGGCCTTCAAACCGCCACACCGCCTGGCAAACCATCGTTATTGTTATATTAAATTTATATTTATTAATACCTTTCCCACCTCATTTTACATCATCATCTCATCATGTTCCTTTATAAAGACCTAATAGACTTTTTTCGTGTCGGGGTTATTTCGAGGGTGTTTCGGGGGTACTTCGGGGTGAAGTACCGCGGTCAAGTGAGTAGGGGTTTTTGCGCATTGAAGCGTGGCGAATATAACTCAGATTCATTAATCAGCGCCTGTTAGGCCACACAAAATAGAACCGAACTCTAGCAGAGGTATGCTATACTGAATTTTCTTTTATCTCTAATCAGGATTAAAAGGGTGTCAGACGGATTAAATGAGATGTTTCCCGTTGTCGCGCAGTGTTCATGGGAAGCATACTAAAGTCGGCCCAAATACCGTACATTATTCCTTAATACTACTCGTCCAATGAAAACATACCATTTAATCCGTCTCGCACCTTTTCAATCCTTATTGAATATATAGGAAGGCGCAGGATTTGATACTTGAGCGCATATAGCGCAGCTTACTTTTTCTTCTAAATTCAATGAAGATTAAAAATGTGCCAGATTGATTAAATATGGTATACATCAAATGGGTGAGTAGTATTAACAGATTGGGCCCTACAGGCTTAGACAACCCTGAACATATCACCTTTTGTAAATTTTATTGCTAAAATATGATATATTTCACCTAAGGTATCTGTTATTTGCTCTTTCATCTTTGTATGCACAAATAACATCAGACTCTCATCTTTGTATGCACAAATAACATCAGACATTCAGAAATCGTGCAACATCAGAATACTTTATTAATATTGGGCGAAACACGCTAAATTAATTTGCAGGGGAAAAATAATGGAGTGCGAAAATTAACATGACAATGGTGAAATATGGTTGATGATTGTATATTGGTCAACATCAGTTCCATTGCAACCAGTTACTTTCATGTGTTTCACCAATGTAACACGAGTTGGTGACATACGTATTCAAGTTTGTTGGTATAATTTGTCGATTTCACCAGAATAAACCTTCTGGTGTGATTTTGAGATACTTGTCTATAAAGTAAAGACAGGGGATTCACTATTATCGATGTCTTCTAAACGCTGGTACACTGGTATGCTGGTACAAGCATTGCAAGGTGCATGAACTCAACAATACTGCTCATTTCGTGTATGCCTCAATAAACCTCACAATGTTTGTACCAGTATACCAGCGTACCAGCGTTTAGAAGACATCGCACTATTATAGACCGCCCGTAATAAACACATTTCTTACGACATTTCTATTTTCATGCTTGTACGACTCTCGTGTTTCTCAGTCTTAGACTTTCGGATCCATTGTATAGCTGGGTTCTGTTATAATGGGTGAATTGTAAAAAAAAATAAATAAAATGCCACAGGCATCCTCCTTAGGTAATATCGTCAGTGTTTGGCTAGTAAGCAATCGGCCAGTTTCATGATTTGTGTGTGAAAAGTGTAACCTGGAGCAAAATCAATGACACTGCGGTCATTAAAGTTATGTGTCTCCCCAAAAGTCAGTGATCCCCAAAAGTCCCCCCCCCCCCCCTAAAAAAGGATCAAAAACACGTTGACCGGCGCTTTTTAATTCGAATGACATTTACTGCTCTGATATACAACATTTATCGTAGGAATAGCATATAGCTGTCTGTACTTCCAATGAAACATTATGTGAATATAAAACAGATTACTCCTCCCGACGTGTATAGAACATGATTCGTTTCATATATAAATATAAACATGCTTTCGCATATCAAATTCTTCTAATTTGAATCCGAATTATAACAAACGACTCAAATCTCGACGGGGACACACTACACGTTCTTGCCAAAAATATGTGTGAGGTGAACACTGGACCATTGAGCTACTGAGACCCGATGAAACAAAAATCCTTGCATAAGTCACACACGGAGATTGTAATACAATGAACAGTAATAGTGGTAAATTAGTTAGACGCTATAAACTGGTTTATAATTTTGTTTGGCCTCAATCTCTGTGGAGTGTCGACTGGAAATCGCTCTTGTGGGATTAGTTTGCTTTAAGCTGCACGCATCACTGAATAAACCCCTGGGTGACGAGAAGAGGGGATTATTGCGGTACTTCACCCCGAAACACCCTCGAAATAACCCCGACACGAAAAAAGTCTAATAAGTTTTACTTGGCATTTTCACAAATGATGCATTGAAAATATCTGAAAAGCGCACAAAAATGTGAAAATTAACTTGTTTGACAACTGGCTTGGATATTTATCGTAGGCAATATTTTTTTTTACCCGAACCATCGAAATTCTATCCTGAATAGTTTACAGAAGGGATACAACAACATCCCACTGATATTTAAGCAATTACCTATGTACTTCGGAAACGACACACTTTTTGCCTCCATTTTATCCCAAAGTCTCGCACGCATCGCATGTGCAACTAATTTTCATCATGTAGTGACCCTTCTAGGATTGGCCCACTATGCGGACCCTTTGGTCGTGAATAACAATAAACATGGAAACAATTCCCAAGTATATAGTATCTGAGCAAACAAAAACAGAGTCCATTATCCAATCTGAGATATCTTGTGAGCATCAGTGTTCTGACAATCTCAATCACACTATACTTAAGGTTACCGGATAAACATTTAGCGTTGAGCCACAATTACTAGAAACAAATAAACATATAGCGAACTGAAATATATATTTTCTTTAATCTGGCGAATTCGTTTATAACAAGAAGTTACTGAACGTGTTCCAAGAAAATGGCCACCAACGTCCGAAAATCATTGGTTGGCAACAAAAATGTTTGTTTTGATATTGCAAAGTCATTAGAGCTGAAAGTCATGGTCATCACTGAAAACGATACACATGATTTTCCATCTGCATGTGTCAATATTCAAGTGTTATAGGAGATTATTCCGTACAGCTCCCATTTTGCATGAAAAGGTGAATGAAATCTCCCAAACAGCAAAAAATTGCAGTGGTGAAAATTTTGCGATTAATAAATCTACATAGACAGCTAATAACCTGTCATTTTTCTTCGTTTGCCTAATTATTACATGGGAAAGAAATGACTGACGAGTAGTTTGTTCAGCGTTTACCTCATACGGCCCTGTGAATCTTGCCTATTACACACCCCAACAGGAGCATGCCCAAGGGGTATGGAGAGCTACGAAGACAACTGCTACAAAGTGGTCACACAACGTCTGAGCTTCGATGCCGCACAGGCGAAATGTTCGTCAATCTGTCCTGGCGGCCATATTGCCGAGGCAAACAGCAAGGAGGAATTCGATTTCGTGCTTGATGTGTTGGATAGGGCGAAAGAACAACGTACGTACATTGTTTCATATACTGTGTTCATATACTGTGTTCTTCAGCTTTCTCAGTCGTATCACAAAATATTGTGGAATATTCCAAAGCTATTAGTTTCATTACATGTAAGTGCATACACATGAATCGACCACATGCGAAACGAATGTACCTACATACTTAAGGCCCGGTCACACAGCCGAAAACGCATGAATCACGTAAAAAATTCGGGTTAAGATTTGGTTGTGCGTGATTGTTAGTTGAGATCTACGTCATGGAAAATCACCGATGAAATGCGCAAGAACTACGAAAATGTCACGTACAAATCAAAGCAGAGCACGCACTTCAGCGCAAATAAGATTTTTGAAAGTGATTGTAAAGTTCAGCGGGCGCCCGCTACAGGGCGTCCGGCACTACTCTACGGAATACTTCAACCAGGTACAGTCAGCCCGGAACGAGTCCGGCCGTCATACACTACGACATAACACATGCATCTCACCAACTCCTTAACTACAACATGCATATTACATAGTTATGGTAATGTAGCCATGTGTAGAGCCCGAGATGCCATGGGAGCGGCACCACGGAACCCGTACACGTGGGCATGTTGCTGGCCGGCCTCGCCGAAGGCACTGTCACAGAGATGGAACTCTGAGCCAGCCCAGTTCGGCGGGCGCCCGCTACAGGGCGTCCGGCACTACTCTACGAAATACTTCAACCAGGTACAGTCAGCCCGGAACGAGTCCGGCCGTCATACACTACAACATAATACATGCATCTCACCAACTCCTTAACTACAACATGCATATTACATAGTTATGGTAATGTAGCCGTGTGTAGAGCCCGAGATGCCATGGGAGCGGCACCACGGAACCCGTACACGTGGGCATGTTGCTGGCCGGCCTCGCCGAAGGCACTGTCACAGAGATGGAACTCTGAGCCAGCCCGACGGTCTGCCAGAGCCTGTGTCACACCACCCTGGGTGGAGAAGAGAACTGGCGATCCACAGGGCTTGCGCCCCCGAGTCAGCAACTGTCTCTACTCCAGCCCGGGCCCCCAATGGAAATCGTCCCCAGGGCCCGCGAGGGCCTTACCCAAGACACAGGGACGTAAAGCTCATGGCGAGCCTCTCGTCCTGCCTCTCGGCTTGCTCTGGGACAATCTCACAGACCAAGCCAAATGCTCACGTATATATCGAACCGAGAGGCGGGAGGAGAAACTAGGTCACCACTTGTTATAGTTTACTGGGCGCGATTAGGTACAGTGCGTTGCTAGGCAGCGCACGCTCCAAGCTCGAGCGATCTGAAAAACAGGCCACAATACTTGCTAATGTTTTGCAAAGACTCCTGCCGCGATCTTTGGGCAAAATTACCACATTACCCCCTTCTTACAATGTTGGTCCCCAACATGTTCCGCCCGCGCCAAAAACTGCCAGAACCCGACGAAGCTTTCGCATGGCGGGGTCCGGAAGAAGGCAAAATGGCAACACCCGGAAGTCACGGCGTAAAAGACTAGGACCTTAAGGGTCCCTTCTGGAAGAATGGGGAACGACCCCTGGACTTACGGAGTAAACTATAATGCGCTTTAAAATTTTGAATAAACCCTAATAAACAAGCTAAAATTTTGACCGAGGCAGTCCAAAAGGGTGTGATGACCTTGGAAGGTCATCCGTTAGAAAAGGACGGTGTGTCGAGTCTTTGGAATATCTTTAAGGTTAACCTTTAAATTTGGAAATTTGGTAAAATGACACACCGAGTGATCAAAAGTGATAGTACCTCTAAAAAGGGTTGCCGGCCGCCCCGCCGGCCGGCGCCTCAAGTCCGCAGGACGGACCTGAGGCAGGGCAGAGCCACCGAAGTGACTCCGGCACGCCGCCGTGTTGCCACAGCGACGAGGCTAGAACCTAGCCTTCCTCCTCCTCCTGCATTGACTCCTCGTCCGTGCCGCCTGTCTTGGGGGCCGAGGTGAGCCACGGCGCCGAACATGTCTACCATATCGCGGGTGCGATTCCAGCAAGTCCGGGTAGTCCTCCTGCGTCAAGGCCCCGGAGACTGCAGGGGCGGCCTCCGGACCGGATCGGTTCTGGCGGACGAGCCTTTCCCCTGAGTCTTTGACTGGGGCCGACGCTTGGGGGACGCCATGCGTGTCTTCGCCGCAATCTGCAGCATCTCCGACACAATCATGGTAAACCGGTGCTGTTCTTCCATTACTTGAGCAGCGGCGGTTGACAAACAGCCTCTGCTGCTGTCCGGGCAGCTTCCGCCGCCTGGTACTCCGCCGGGGTCTTGTTCATCGATGCCGTCAGGCGAGCTGTGTAGCTTGAGCCCGCGGACACGATGCCAGACTCTATCCATGCATCGTCCATGACGCGTTGTGCGAAGCGCCACGGACCGTAATGGAAGATACGGTGTCTCGCCATCCCTGACGCAGTCATGGACGTCGCCACCCGAGGTGGAATGTATCCAAAATTGAATACAGTCCCAACTTCCTCCTCGCCGGTGTGCAGTCCCTCACCGTAGTGAGCACCAGCGCGGTGGCTGTTCAAGTCCTCTAAACTGGGGAAGTATCTCCTCAGGGCTACGGGAGTAGCACCGTCGACAGACAAACAACTTCACCCAGGGGTAATGGTACCCCGCAATGTGCCGGCTCAAATGGTCCTTATACCCATCCAGGGACTCCGGGCAGAGATGGCAAAACACGTCTCTCTCCGTCACGGGTGGTAGCCCGACGCGCTCCTCGTCCGTCAGTGGACGAGGCCTTGTGAAAGGCGCGTCAGCCGCCATACCCGCCTCCGACGAACGTCGGTTGTAGGCGTCCCTGCCATACCTCGCAAGGAAAGTGTGCCCTTGACGCACACCAGGGAGCTCGGGGCCCATACCAGCCCACAGCCTCTGGATAGGAGACTGCTCCGAGGACGACCGCTTCTGTTTGGACGTCCCCAAACGACCGCTCGACCTGGGTTGTCGAGGCTCACTCTCCGCGCGCTGCTGAGCGGCGGCTCGCTGCCGTTCGTCGCAGTAAGCCCACCACCCCGCGTCCAGTGCGGCGTCGGACAGGTCCATAGCCCCGTCCTTTACCGCTTGCCGGCGAAGGAGTTCAACCGGAGATCTCCGTTCTGTCTCCGCCGCTCCGGACGGCTTAGATTGTCCAGAGGTTTTGTCGGAGGAGGTTCCTTTTGGTGCCCCGGAGGGCGCCTTCTTACGGGAACCTCCCGGACCCTGGTCGGACTTTGCGGAGGTACCGTCCGTGCCGCTTCCCGAAGGATTCGGCACATTTGCACCTCCGGACTTGGCGTCCGGCTTAGGCGCCAGCGACTGGGGCGGGGCACTACCGGACTTGCGTTTCTGGTGGTTCCGCTTTCTCTTCTTCCTCGGCGGAGGATCGACCGGGTCCTTTCCCTCGGGATCGGACTCGGGTTGCCCACGGCTAGAGGCCTCCAATTTCTGTTGGGCCTCCCAAACCCATCATCCTTCTTCGCGGTGTCTTCCGAGCCGGCTCCCTGCTCCGAGGCCGGAACTTAGGACACAGCTTGCTCAGTCGCATCAACCTGTTCGGCCCATGTCGCAGGTGTGCCCTGATCCTACGGACCAGGCTCCGGAGGTGCGGACACCGAGGAGTTCCCGCCGGAACCGGTGTCCGGACGGCCGCGGCCATCCGGACGGGTATCCGGACGAGTACTCTCATCCGGCGCAAGAGAATCAATCATCTCCGCGGGCGGATGCAACTCGATATCCAAACCACCGGGCCCCACATCGCTGTAGTCCATCTCCGACTCCTCACGTAGGAGCGGGGACGGATCAACGAGCTTCTCGGCTTCAATAGCAGCCGAGTTGCTCTCTACAACGCGGTCCACAGTGACCACACTCTCGGCCTCAGTGCCGGAGTGCCGAGTGCTCGAATGACCAGTGTACACAAAGTTCACAGATTAAGTAGGCATCAAGTGGTAGCAGCTATTCTACACGCGCGGCAGTGCAGCGCGTCGCCGTGGAAACGTCTATTTATAGCATCAATCAATACGGACTGACAAACGAATAACGTTTTGTAACAATAGGCTTACACATATACACGCATCTCCCCCCGGTGTCTCCTATCACCCCATGTATACGGGTGGCAAAAAGTACTGGCCATCCCGGGGGATCCCGCAATTAAAACAAAGTAATTAAAATCACTCATAAGCTTATGCTACCGCACTGGCGGTGAATGACGTGAAGTTAATCACAACAGCAGGATAGGGATTGTATACAATGTATCAGAAGTCGATCTACTTGTGGTTGGAACGAGTATGTCCAACTTACAAAAATGTAAATAAATCTACACTGTTCGAACCAGCGATGAAAGCAAATCCATCACCGTTCGCCTGCTTTTTCATAGATCACGGCACAACAAGCTTCCGATACACAAACACAATCTCTTAAACCCCTCTTAAGCACCAGGAAAAAGATATATCACTAAACTTATCTCAATGCACGATTGAATAAATAAGAATAGCGTTTCCACGGCATGCACGCATACTTGTGGCTTATATAATCCACTCAAGAAATTATAACATGAGTTGGAAAATAAACAAAATCACTCCCCATAGCCGTAAACGGGCTTATCCACGGCTTAGCAAACTTGTTGCCTTGCTTCAGCGGTGGATAATAATAACGCACCTTGTCTCCTACCGCAAACGCGGGCCTAGCCTTGGCGTGGGCATCATAGGCACGCTTCTGCCGAATAGCAAACTTGTCCAGGTGCACTCGTTACCATGAAGCCCAAGTACAATATCTCCTGTGCGAACAGTTCGCACTTACTTGGCTTCAATTTAAGGCCTGCTTCGCGCACGCGATGGAGCACCATCTGGAGGTTGGTGAGGGTTTCCTCGAACGACCGGCCATACACGACGACATCGTCAATGTAGACCATACATCGCTTCCAGAGGAACCCTTTTAGGACCATCTCCATGAGGCGCTCGAACGTCGCTGGCGCGTTACAAAGCCCGAACGGCATTACCTTAAACTGGTAAAGCCCGTTCTTGGTAACGAAGGCAGTCTTCGCCCTATCACTCTCCTCCATCTCAACCTGCCAATACCCGAAGGCCAGATCCAAAGCACAAAAGTAGTGCGATCCGGCCAGGGAATCGAAGGTATCCTCGATGTGCGGGAGAGGATATGAGTCCTTTCACGTGGCATCGTTTAGCTTCCGATAATCCACCCAGAACCTCCACGAGCCGTCCTTCTTCTTCACCATAACCACAGGACTCGCCCAAGGGCTATCACTGGGTTCGATGATGTCTAGCTCGAGCATCTTCTGCATCTCCCGGTCTATGACCTCTTGGTGCACGATCGCTGCTCGCCGTAGAAGCTGTTTGATAGGACGCTCGTCTAGGAGGTCGATGCGGTGTTCGGCAACGTCCGTCTTGCCTACCGCACCGTCCGGACTCATGAACACATCCGCATACTGCCGGAGCAGCTAGATTCCAGATGGTCCGGCAGGGTGGATGGATCATCTCCGGCGGCCGCTGTCGCGCACGCAGCGTGGCAGACAGGATCGTCGGGGATGACACGACTCGATGACGCGGGTGCTGCGGTAGTCAAGGCCGAGGTACAACGGTAGCATCCGTGGGATTTACCACAAGGAAGGGCATCGTGTGGGCATTGGACTTGACCAGAGCCCCACCCAGCACGAGTCCGGCGGAGAAGGTGAGCGGTCCCTTTGGTCAGGTCATCCCTGGTGGGGCGACCGGGCGCGGTCGTAGCACCCTAGCGGAGCCAACTCACCCAAGGTGTTAGTGAGTTGGTCCACGGCACCCGGTGCCGACCGTCCGGAATCCGGGCGAGGGACTCTGGCGGGAGTCCACCTGGCCGGAGTAGGCATTCCGTACTGTCGGTCCACGCGTCCAGAGGTACTCGTGCCGGCGTTCACTCGATCCCGGACATCCGGAGATGCCCCCTGAAAGAGTGTCGCCAGCCACGACCCGCGTCCAGACGTAGGTGCGCACGGCGTAGGGCCGTTCCCGGCTCCACCAACTGCGCCTACATCACCAGAGCCAAGCTCCGGCAACAACCTCTGTTGCGGCCCCGCAGGGCTCGACTCAACGTCCTGAGACGGAGTCAAGGGTGCCGGAGTCAACTCTGCCGGTGGGACTGTGTCCGAAGACGGGGTCCGGTTCGCGGAGGGCTCCGCGCTCCCTTCTCTATCGCCGGAGCCGCCCGAAGGCCGCTCACGGTCGTCACGCGACCGGGTGTGGTCCGCGACACTGCCTCCCTTTCCCTTCCCTTTTTGCTTACTCGCCATTTTCTTTCTCTTAAGATAGTCCCGGAGGAACGGACGGTCCCCAGGGACGAAGGGGCAAAGGAACTGTGACGGTAGGCTGCTATGGAACACCGTCCGGCTGATCCTGGTCACTCAGCACCACTGTTAAGTTCGGCGGGCGTCCGCTACAGGGCGTCCGGCACTACTCTACGGAATACTTCAACCAGGTACAGTCAGTCCGGAACGAGTCCGACCGTCATCCACTATGACATAACACATGCATCTCACCAACTCCTTAACTACAACATGCATATTACATAGTTTTGGTAATGTAGCCGTGTGTAGAGCCCGAGATGCCATGGGAGCGGCACCACGGAACCCACACACGTGGGCATGTTGCTGGCCGGCCTCGCCGAAGGCACTGTCACAGAGATGGAACTCTGAGCCAGCCAGACGGTCTGCCAGAGCTTGTGTCACACCACCCCGGGTGGAGAAGAGAACTGGCGATCCACAGGGCTTGCGCCCCCGAGTCAGCAACTGTCTCTACCCCAGCCCGGGCCCCCAATGGAAATCGTCCCCAGGGCCTGCGAGGGCCTTACCCAAGACACAGGGACGTAAAGCTCATGGCGAGCCTCTCGTCTTGCCTCTCGGCTTGCTCTGGGACAATCTCACAGACCAAGCCAAATGCTCGCGTATATATCGAACCGAGAGGCGGGAGGAGAAACTAGGTCACCACTTGTTATAGTTTACTGGGCGCGATTAGGTACAGTGCGTTGCTAGGCAGCGCACGCTCCAAGCTCGAGCGATCTAAAAAACAGGCCACAATACTAGCTAGTGTTTTGCAAAGACTCCGGCCGCGATCTATGGCCAAATCACCACATGATTTTAAGTGATTGTCAGTGATTTTAAGTGGAATATCCGTGTTACTAGTGCGGAACATGCATGACATGTCTTTTATTCTTCAGTGAAAAGTCATCGAAGAACGCGATAGCGGCAACATTTTCACGAACAGTCACTACTATTCTACGCATATTTCGCGCACTGTCCACGTAAGAACTACGCAACCTTCGCAGAAATAACGTAAAAACAGCTTAAAACTGCGTAAAGTCTTACGCGAACCGATTTTTGAGCTGCTCAAAACCCGGAATCGCGTAAATCGATGATCGGGCTTACATCCACATACAACCACTGAGGTTCCACTTCAGAAAAAATGATGAAATACGCAAATGACAGATGTATCGCGTAAGACTAAAATTTTGTACGAAATTCATACCTAATTCGTGCGTTTGGGCAGTGTGACTAGGCCTTTATGAACAGATCGTAATCCATATATTTTCCTAGAGGCAGATATTTGTCTCGGTAAAATCCTTCTCAGAGCACTTCAGAAACCAGCTGAGCACTCCTCATATGAAGATGTGGCTACTTTAAGTCAATTACATATATGCCTGTGGTCTCAGGAAAATAGGTTACAAAACAAACTATGCTTGATCAGATGGATAAGTCAAGCATATTACAGTACCAGCCGCCTTTTCTGTGTGCCACTCACCTCTTACTCAACCTAGTTCACGCTCGATTGGTTCGAACACATACGAGTAAGCTGGAATCGTATTGCATCAAGAGATACAAAGCACCCAGAATCACCCCTCTGTTCGCGGCACAGCAGTAAATACATTCTTGACGTTATCGGTTCCTAATTCTTGGCGTTATGTTGGAAATTTTTGACGATATGGACTTGGTTCTTGATGGTATCGCTTTGTAAAGCCGGGGAAAGGATTGGTAAATGCATTAAATAATGACATAGAGCTGATATGGGAAATTTATTTGTAAATGAGGGAATCTACATGCGTATATAACGTAAAGCATGACGAACTATACCGAACTCTTCATTGTTGATGAAAAGTATGTCTAGTTTATAAATCTGAGCATTGACCTTTCCAATGCTTACTCATAATTTGGCTGTCATTATATTAAGCTCAAATTGAGTTTATATACTTAATCATTACATGGGAATGAACTGTATGAAAGGAATATTCTTCATCTTTTTTTTGACATTTCGATGGTATCGCTTTGTAAAGCCGGAGAAAGGATTGGTAAATGCATTAAATAATGACATACCGATGATATGGGAAATTTATTGTAAATGAGGGAATCTACATGCATGCATTTCCATTTCTGCATGGCGCTAAATTATTGGCGTTATCAATAACGTAAAGCATGACGAATTATACCGAACTCTTCATTGTTGATGAAAAGTATGTCTAATTTATAAATCTGAGCATTGACCTTTCCAATGCTTTCTCATAAATTGGCTGTCATTATATTTAGCTCAAATTGAGTTTATATACTCAATCATTACATGGGAATGAACTGTATGAAAGGAATAATCTTCATCTTTTTCTGACATTTCGTTGAGTTATTGGGATGTCATAATGCTTCCTCTAACACATAACTCGAAAATATATTCACCCTTTTACCAAGAACCTGAACGAAATGAGATAATTCATGCCGAGATCGCGATAGAACAAAACATAAACAAAGATAACGTCAATAATTTCCCACATAACGTTAAGAATTCAGAACCGATAACGTCAAAAATTGATTTACCGCTGTGCCGTGAACAGGGGGTGAGAATGGCGGTAATGCAAACAACCTCAAACTATCTCCACCAAAAAGTTGCAACGAAATCAATTAGAAATGGTCATCCGTTTGGGCATACAACATACAAGTGCAGATATATAACTAACATGTTTTCTTCGTTCGGTTAGAATGTATGACAAAATCCATAACGCTTGTTATAATCAAAACTAGGGGCAGTCAGCAGTCATTTGCTTCACGAGTGAGATAAGTAAGCGTCAGAAAATATCGCCTCTTAGCAGTGCGTAGCTCGATTCTGGTGTGGGGAATGGGAAGTTTCTGAGTCTGCATGTCTGTAGTCATGATATATAGTCATAGGGTCCCCACAATTATATGGGTAACAAAACCATGGACTTCCCATACTCAATATGGAACAATTCCCAGACCTTCTCCAGACTTGTTATATGAATTCGAAACCCCTATGCACGATATCTCGTCAATAAAAATTCACCATGCTACAATTTTTTTGGGTGAAATGTTTCGTGAACCTCATCGAACGGGAAAAATCCGCTATAAAACATATTTCCGCACAGCATTGTGCACCTTTCACCCGTGCCGAGTAGAAAGTCATTACGAACATTGTGGTTTTGACCAATAGAATTCCATAGAGGTTGTGTAAATTTGAAGATATTCCTATGAATACAAATGCCATGTTTCGAAGCTTCCATTAAATTGTTGCAAAATAAAGTACCCATTTCATCATGTTCAAAATTTCATGCCCGCAAGTATAGGCCTAGGCCCCACTATCTGGTGAACATTGTTACGTGCGAAATGTTTTTCAATAAAAGTTTTCACCCCCTACCATTATCACGGTTTGAACGGTCGGCAATACGTTCTCATTCAAGAACGACATCTTTCGGAATTGTGCTCATTCAATGATGATCTCAACAAACCATCACCACGGAGTCAGGGATTTCCAGGAGAGCCGCTGTCTGATCGTCTCCCTGAACAGACATGTTTTAGGGGTACAAGGGATGAACTTATACCTTGACCTCATTTTTTTTTTGCTGAATGGGCATTGTTCATCTCTGTCGATATCTATTGTTCTTTTGTCGATAAACAGTGCGTCGTATAACGAAACTACGGAAGCCCAGATAGGACATTTGCCCCATAAGTTAAGTTCGCCTCGGCGAACTACTAACTCGCCTCGGCGAACTGCTAACTCGCCTCGGCGAACTACTAACTCGCCTCGGCGAACTGCTAACTCGCCTCGGCGAACTACTAACTCGCCTCGGCGAACTGCTAACTCGCCTCGGCGAAATACTAACTGGTCTCTTATCAACCAACTGTTAACTCGCCTCGGCCAATTGTTATCTCGCCTCGGCCAATTGTTATCTCGCCTCGGCGAACTGCTAACTCGCCTCGGCGAACTGCTAACTCGCCTCGGCGAATTGTTATCTCGCCTCGGCGAACTGCTAACTCGCCTCGGCGAACTGCTAACTCGCCTCGGCGAACTGCTAACTCGCCTCGGCGAACTGCTAACTCGCCTCGGCGAAATACTAACTGGTCTCTTATCAACCAACTGTTAACTCGCCTCGGCCAATTGTTATCTCGCCTCGGCCAATTGTTATCTCGCCTCGGCGAACTGCTAACTCGCCTCGGCGAACTGCTAACTCGCCTCGGCGAATTGTTATCTCGCCTCGGCGAACTGTTATCTCGCCTCGGCCAATTGTTATCTCGCCTCGGCGAACTGCTAACTCGCCTCGGCGAACTGCTAACTCGCCTCGGCCAACTGTTATCTCGCCTCGGCGAACTGTTATCTCGCCTCGGCGAACTGTTATCTCGCCTCGGCGAACTGTTATCTCGCCTCGGCCATTTGTTATCTCGCCTCGGCGAACTGTTAACTCGCCTCGGCGAACTGCTAACTCGCCTCGGCCAACTACTAAAATGCCAGTTGTGTAACACACCTAAATGGCAACCACAGTTCGCCGAGGCGAGTTAGCAGTTCGCCGAGGCGAATTAACAGTTCGCCGAGGCGAGTTAACAGTTCGCCGAGGCCAACTACTAAGTTGCCAGTTATGTAATCCTTACAAACGGCGAGTTAGCAGTTCGCCGAGGCGAGATAACAGTTCGCCGAGGCGAGATAACAGTTCGCCGAGGCGAGATAACAGTTCGCCGAGGCGAGTTAGCAGTTCGCCGAGGCGAGTTAGCAGTTCGCCGAGGCGAGTTAGCAGTTCGCCGAGGCGAGATAACAGTTCGCCGAGGCGAGATAAACTATCGGGGCAAATGTCCTATCTGGGCTTCCGTACGAAACGGACGTTATTTCAGACTCGTCGCCATAGACGCACATGTTTTATGGTTATTTGGGCTGAGTTTTTATCTCGACCTCAAATTTTTTGCTGAGTCAGCATTTTTGCTTTCTCATCAATATCTCGGAAACGATGCGTCGTGGGGCGAAGCGGATGTAATTTTCAGACTGGCCACCTTAGACAAACGTGTGTTAGGGGTATCAGGGATGTACTTCGATCATGAACTAAATTTGTTTTGCTGAGTCGGCATTTTTCATCTTCGTGATATCTCGGAGAGCGAGCGTTGTAGAGCGAAACGGACGTTGCTTTCAGACTTGTCGTCCTGGACAAACATGTCTTATATTAGGGGTACATGTCTTAGGAGGAGGGTTTTTTTTGTTTGTATCTAACATACCGCTTGTTTCAAATAATTTGTCTTACACCGAAAAGCCATACAGTGATTTACAAATGTATTTTAAAAAACTCTTTGACCCCTCCTTTTTCCTCTATTTTGGAACAGACTACCGTAATGTCATAACGTCTAGTTACCCTCGCCCCGTAGGGGGGCGAGGGTATTGCAATTGGGTATGTCCGTTTGTATGTCTGTTTGTTTGTCTGTCTGTCTGTCCGCGCGCATATCTCAAAGGAGAATGGTCTGATCAACATGAAACTAATAGGGATGAAGCGGTATTTCAGTGGCTCGGTTCTCCTCGAATCTGGTCAAAATCGGACAAAAACTGTTGCCATGGCAACGGAAAATGTAAAAATCAATAATTGACCATAACTTCAGTTCTAATCAAGATAATTTTTTCTAACTAATTTTGTATTTTTCTATTGCCAATTCCTGATCATCTGATATATGGCCCGTGGTCGTATGACCAAAACTCTCCATTATCGCCCGATGTCGAAAAATTGGGGGTCACGGTTTCGAATATTTTTGGCCAGCGACGTTTCAGTTGCAAATGTCCGCGCTCATAACTCAAAGGCAAACAATCCGATCGATTTAAAACTTATAGGGCAAGAGTGCTATGGTGGTGGCTCAGTCCCTTTAGAATTTTACCAAAATCGGATGGAAACGGTTGCCATGGCAACGGAAAAAAGAAAATCACATCATTGGCTCTAACTCCGGTTCTACTTGATATTAATTTTTCCAACTATTTTTGTAATTTTTTTTGGCCAATTCCCGATCGTTTGGTGTACAACCGATGGTCGTACGCCGAAAACTCTCTATTATCGCCCGATGTCGAAAAATTGGGGGTCACGATTTCGGTTATTTTTGGCCAGCGACGTTTCAGTGCAAATGTCCGCGCTCATAACTCAAGGGCAAACGGTCCGATCGATTTGAAACTTATAGGGCAAGAGTGCTATGGTGGTGGCTCAGTCCCTTAAAAATTTTACCAAAATCGGATGGAAACGGTTGCCATGGCAACGGAAAAAAGAAATTCACATCATTGGCTCTAACTCCGGTTTTACTTGATATTAATTTTTCCAACTATTTTTGTATTTTCTTTGGCCAATTCCCGATCGTTGGGTGTACGACCGATGGTCGTACGACAAAAACTCTCTATTATCGCCCGATGTCGAAAAATTGGGAGTCACGATTTCGGTTATTTTTGGCCAGCGACGTTTCAGTGCAAATGTCTGCGCTCATAACTCAAAGGCAAACGGTCCGATCGATTTGAAATTTATAGGGCTGGAGTGCTATGGTAGTGGCTCAGAAAACGGTTGCCATAGCAACGGAAAAAAAGAAAATCACATAATTGGCTATAACTCCGGTTCTAATCAATATTAAATCCTCAACCTATTTTTGAATTTTTCTTTGGCCAATTCCCAATCGTATGGCGTACAACCGATGGTCTATTGGTCTCGAGACCAAAACTCTCAATTATCGCCTAATTTTAGTGACTAAATCTGAAGGGCGAGGGTCTGCAATCTCTGATTCTATATGTAATAGATATACACTGAGTGCGCGGTGAATTAGAATATTATGGACCGAGCGGCGAAGCCGCGAGGTTTCATAATATCATAGAGCATGATTCTATTGTTGTGGTGAAGTACTTATCTTACGGAGGAACCTGTTGTGAGGTCTCTAAGATAGTAACCTCCCAGAGAGGTCTCTATCCTAGATAGGGACCTCTAGATAGGTTTCTATCTTAGATAGGGACCTATGAAAGAAATTCAAACAACCGATACAGTATAGTAGTTTATTACATGTTAAACGTCAAATTTCCAGCATACACATTCATCACTACATGTGTACAATGTATCATGATTATATTACTCGATGTACATAAACTAATCGTGGACAGCTAATCGTTGCGTTTATGGTGCGTGAGTTTAATCCGTTGGTCTCAAACAGTTTTTTGTTAACATTTTGATATTTGCTTCATGAAATCATCCGCCTTCAAGAAATCCAGTAAAAACGTATATATCCACAATATCCTTGGAATTCCGGAGGTTTTGATAATAATCCTGCGATATTCCACATACATATATATCCGCAGCTGTACCGGAATCCTAGAATAGCCTCCAGAGATCACGCGTAGCGTAATTTTCCTGCAAAAATGAATAGAGTACATGTATATAAAGACACGAATGTTTCATTTTTTTCCTTTCAAATAGTAGTTTATAGGTATTCAGCATATGTATTATGGCAACAATTTGAACAAAACTTTCACATGGCCATACAATGCAATAGCACAAAAGTTGAAAAAATTTTTACTTACGAGTCGTACGTTGAGTCATGGGAGTCCTGGATCGAACTTTAGAATCGGTCGCAGTGATTTTACGAGGAATTCTGTCTGTAAATACATGTAGATAAATCGTTTTCATTTCCTTACAAATATTGAAATAACGGGAGGTTGAGCATAATTGTTTGTGCAAAAAGTATGATTCAATTCTTTGTACACGGGTACAGCCCGTCAGATAATGCAGGAAGAGAAAATGCTAGTTTGGTTTTGAATTCAAAGAAATTAGGTCCCATGTAGCGCAGGTTACTCTGTCTTGTAAATTCAATGAAGATCAAAAATGTGCCAGACTGATTAAATATGGTAGGGCTATACTTTCAGTGGGTGACTAGTATTAGTAAGTAGAGTAAAGTGCGCTACATGGGCCGAAATAAGTCTGGCATATTACTCACCGGTTTAGTAATTTGGTCATTCCCAGGAATAAGGTTCTGAAACTGTATCCAACAAACACGCGCGTCATAACACGCGTTTATATCCGCATGCGCCGTTATCCAGGTGTTGCATTTTTTCATCACGAAAAACTGATGTCACGTAGCTTGCTGTTTCAAAGTGAGCGCTCCTCTTGCCGCCTTTGTTTTATATGGTTCCATTTGAGCAATACTCACAATCACGTTATTAGGGGGAGAAAACAACTCAAAGGCACAGTGCGAGTCCACCAGAAACATAGCCTAGTCAATTGGAACCATGTATACTGTAGCCCTAACAACAGAATAAGAAAACGCGGGATATACCACTACAGATGGGGGGGGGGGGGTATGCCGTGCCTACAGTTTCAAAACTTTCGGAGCGCGCAGTGACACTCCCACTGCGCGCCCCTAGAGTATCAGAGCGCGCAGTGAAATCTCGGAGCGTGCTGGGACATTTGGGAGCGTGCAGTGAGATCTGGAAACACTCTCACTGCGCGCTCCGAGAGTCTCAGAGCGCGCAGTGAAATCTCATAGCGTGCTGGGACATTTGGGAGCGCGCAGTGAGAACTCTCAGACCGTGCTGGTGAATCTTGGATTTCACTGCGCGCTCCCAGACTTCCTGACACGCTCCGAGATTTCACTGCGCGCTCCCAGATAATTTCACACGCTCTCACATGTCGCTGCGCGCTCCCAGACTTACCAACACGCTCTGAGATTTCACTGCGCGCTCCCAGATTCACCAGCACACTCTGACAGTTCTCACTGCGCGCTCCCAAATGTCCCAGCACGCTCCGAGATTTCACTGCGCGCTCTGAGACTCTCGGAGCGCGCAGTGGGAGGTTATGGACCTGTATTGATTTCCTTATATGGTCAAAATGAGGCATCAAAGTACTATATTATTTAAAAACTCCCAGTTTCTCCTCCAAATGCACATGTATCACTTAAAAATGTCTCTGTTTTGGTTTGTATAGTGGTATTATGGGTATTCCTCTATGTACATGTGAATTTTCATGTTGATTGGAGCTGTTACTGTGCGCATGAATACATATAAACAAACCGGCCCTTTCTGGGAGTTTGCTTTCTGAGGAATTCGCCAGGTGTCAGCAGCTAACAGTCAAATGCTTGTAGCGTTTGATCTATTCCAACAACATGTGCTGATTTTTTAATATTTTGTAAGTTATATATATTGCTTCAACATACTGAAATTTTATGAAAATTGAAACATTTTGAAAGTGATTTCTCTCATAAAACGTTATAATGGAGTTAAATGGCAATCCTATATGTGTTCGTATACCTTAAACCGAGGACATGGAATTTTGTGTATTATAGATTTTTAGCAGGTTTCGTGGCATTTCTGTAATTTGTGTGTGGATAGTGTGCAGTATTCATGAATTTTTCACCATTGCAACCATAATTTTCGTTCACGTGGATTTTTATTACATATGTAGGATTATATCTACATGCTAATAGCGGCGGTGTTTATCCCCCCCCCCCCCCCGAATGCTAAAGACATGGAGTTAGTGCCTTTTTATTTTTTTTATTTTCATATAGTAATCAATATTTCAAATCACTGTAAAATATTATACACTTTCACTGAGGACTACTGGACTCAGACACAGCCTAACCGAAAAAGGTGTCGAAATGGCCACCAAAAATTGAACGGTGGATAATACTAGGTGTCTCTGAAACTCGTCACCATAACCTATATAGTCGATCATAAATAAGCTAGGTTAGGCATTGCAGAATGCATTTGGTATATTATTTGCAATTTTGGCACCATATCTGGTCAAGTACGCACTTTTCCGATTTTTTTACCATATTTTTTTTTCGATATTGCCATAGAACCACATTTTTGACCCCATATGTGTCGCTTGCCATTTGATCGATTGCAGTCCATCATATAAATGTGTTTTATAAATAAATTTCATACAGCACATAAATGAGTCCCCTGTACAAGGCACCTATATGACCTAATGTCGGTGATCTCTGGCTTACAGAAACCATATTTTCAACAAATTGTCTACGTTTTTGTGTTTTATCAAGATAAAAACCTTGGAATTTTTGCTTAATTTAGAAATATACTATATTGAGAGTGTGGTGGTAGCATTTTGTGACATTTGAATACTATTGGTGTAGACAGCAGTATGGTAGAAAGTGTTGGGTGCTAAGCAGCGGGGTAGGACTACCAACTCTTTTAAAATTTTGACATATTTAGTCCAAGGGGAATCAAACTGATGGTAATATATGGGTGAATAATACATTTATCTGAAACAAACCCCAAATTGTCCTTGAGCATGTTTGATCGGGCGTCAAATCAAAATTTCCAAAGAAAATCTCACTTTTTTGTTCAAAATATTTCCTTTCTTAAGTGCAAAAATCACTGTTTTATTTCTTCTCTACACGTCTTCCCTTTTCACATAAGAGCTCAATAATTGGGGATTATCACCTCTGTATGTGGGGTGTTATAATTGTAAAATGTGAAGAAAATTGCCATTATTAAGGTTATGGACCTGTATTGATTTCCTTATATGGTCAAAATGAGGCATCAAAGTACTATATTATTTAAAAACTCCCAGTTTCTCCTCCAAATGCACATGTATCACTTAAAAATGTCTCTGTTTTGGTTTGTATAGTGGTATTATGGGTATTCCTCTATGTACATGTGAATTTTCATGTTGATTGGAGCTGTTACTGTGCGCATGAATACATATAAACAAACCGGCCCTTTCTGGGAGTTTGCTTTCTGAGGAATTCGCCAGGTGTCAGCAGCTAACAGTCAAATGCTTGTAGCGTTTGATCTATTCCAACAACATGTGCTGATTTTTTAATATTTTGTAAGTTATATATATTGCTTCAACATACTGAAATTTTATGAAAATTGAAACATTTTGAAAGTGATTTCTCTCATAAAACGTTATAATGGAGTTAAATGGCAATCCTATATGTGTTCGTATACCGGGAGTGTCACTGCGCGCTCCGAAAGATTTGAAACTGTCGGCACGGCATACGGGGGGATGGGAGCCACAATTGGATATCCCGAGTTCTTACAGTATAATAGACACGCTCGAATAATTCTGTGCATGTTGCATCGTATGATCGAGATCGAAAGCCCGATCGAGGGGGTGGGTGCATGCTCTATGTAGGATATGGCCCGCGGTTTCGGCTTTCGGTCAGATAGACCCCTCGCGCTTCGCGCTCGGGCTCTATCTGACCGAAAGCCTCAACCTGGGGCCCTATCCTTTACACCCTGCAACATATCTTAAAGCGGTGACTGACCTAGTTCCTTTGTCTTGGGGTCAGGTCATGTTATTGTCACCGACTTGTGCTCAGATTTTTTGGAAGGAAGATAAACACAAGGTAAGAAAAATGCAATTTCTGCAACATAACGCATATATATAATAACTGAGGTAGATGATACGATGTCCGAGGTACTACTACAAATTTATTTACTTCACAGATATTTGTAGGGGCTGAAATTCCCCAGAAATAAGGTTTCTTCCATCAATGTTTACCCCAATTTTGAAACGGTGATCACATTCATGGTCATTTTCAATAGATTCTGCACATTGTATTTAGATAATCTGCACACGGGAGTTAAGATAATCATCTCATGTTTCATACACCCTGCCCATATGCACTAATATCTTGTAATTTCTCAGTTATTCCTAAATTATTCCACATGCTTGTCGTGTCACCGATTTGAGTCAAGCGTCACCGACTTAGGTTTACATTTTGGGTATAACATACCCACTGGTTGAATGAGTTTAACTGTACAATGAGCAACTAACATCTTAAGTCGGTGACGCTTGACTCAGATCGGTGACACGACAAGCGTGTGTAGTAATTTAGGAATAAGTGCAAAATTACAATATATTGGAGCATATGCGCAGGATATATGAAACATGAGATGATTATCTTAACTCCCGTGTACAGATTATCGAAAAACAATGTGCAGAATTTATTGAAAATGACCATGAACGTAATCACCGTGTCAAAATTGGGGTAAATATTGATGGAAGAAACCTTATTTCTGGGGAATTTCAGCTCATACAAATATTTGTGAAATACATAAATTTGTAGTAGTATCTCGGACATCGTATCACCCCCCTCAGTTATAATATATATGCGTTATGTTGCAGAAATTGCATTTTTCTTACCGTGTGTTGATCTTTCTTCCAAAAGATCTGAGCACAAGTCGGTGACAATAACATGACCTGACCCCTAGACAAAAGAACTAGGTCAGTCACCGCCTTAAGTTATGTTGCAGGGTGTTTACCTAATTCACCGGAGCGCGAAGTGTATATCTGACTTAGCTACTGGCTCTATTGTTGTTAGTTATATACCTGCTAGCGGGTGTATAAGTTAGTTATCGACCTCTGGAGAACAATGGGACCAGTAGCTAAGACAAGCAAGAACTTCGCCAGCGAGGGAGAGTTATTTTAGGCACCTTGATTTTTCTCAAGTGAGAAGTGCTCAGTCACGCATTCTGTGGGAGTGCTACCTTCCATTGATATTACACTTTTTGTTTCTACCATATTGAAAAACAGAATGATGGGTTGTTGCATGGTCCCAGAGGAGCCAGACACTGAGGAACAACTATCAAGGTCATAGGACAAAATGGCTAATATCACGCTTATTATCGATTTTACAGCCTAGGAATCAATTATGAACATATAGAAAATGATATATGCTGAATATTGGCATGATTTTGAAATCGACCTTTGATCTCATTTTCGAGGTCAAAGGACAAAATGCCTGATATTGCTTCTCTATTGACTTTATAGCTTGGGAACCAATTGTGGACATATAGAAAATGATATACATGATGACCTTGAATTTGACCTTGACCTTATTTTCAAGGTCAGAGCACATCATGGCTAATATCTCACTTATTATCAATTTTGCAGCTTAGAAATCCATAGTGAACATATAGGAAATGATATATGCTGAATATTTTGGTGACCTTGAGCTCGACCTTTGACCTCATTTTTAAGGTCAGAGAAGAAAATGGCTAATATCCCGCTTATTATCGACTTTACAGCTTAGGAATCAACTGCGAACAGGAAATGATATGTGCTGATTATTCTCATGACATTGATTTTTGACCTCATTTTCATGATCAGATCACAACATTGTTAACTTTACAGCTCAGGAATCAATTGTAGTCAAACTCCAAATGATATATGCTGAATACTCTTGTGACATCGACTTGACCAATGATCTTATTTTCAAGTTTCCTTTGACCTGATTTTCAAGGTGACAGGACAAAATGGCTAATATCTCTTATTGACTTCATAGTGTGGGAATCAGTGATGGACATATAGGAAATGTCACACGCCAAATATTCTGATGACCTTGAATTTGACCTTTGCCTTCATTTTCAAGGCCACAGGACAAAATTGCTAATATTTCTCTGATTATTGAATTTATAGCTTAGCAATCAACTGTGGACATGATATATGCTGAATATTCTCTTGATCTTGAATTTAACCAGTAACCTGGCTAGCATCTAAAATATTAAACATATATTGTCTGGTAACCTATCTTTGGTAGGGAAGCTTGTTAGGGACTTTTTTTTTCTCCCTGATGATTTACTCCCTGGGAAAAAGCAGAGAAACTGGGAAATAAATATTTAAAACCCGGAATTAAACATTAAAACCGGGAGTTAAGTATTTAAACCTGGAATTAAATGTTCAAACCGGGAAATAATTATTTAAACCTGGAAATAAATGTCCAAACCCGGAATTAAATATTAAAACCCGGAATTGAGTGTTAAAACCGGGAATTAAATGCTAAAACCGGGAAATAAATGTTCAAACCCGGAATTAAGTGTTAAAACCGGGAATTAAATTTTCAAACCAGGAAATAAATATTTAAACCTGGAAATAAATGTTCAAACCGGGAAATAAATATTCAAACACGGAAATAAATATTAAAACCCGGAATTAAACATTTAAACCCGGGAAATAAATATTAAAACCGGGAATTAAATATTAGAACCTGGAAATAAATGTTTCTGGGCTTTAATAATTATTTCCCAGTTTTAATACTTAATTCCGGGTTTAAATATTTATTTCCCGGTTTAAATACTTAATTCCGGGTTTGATCATTTAATTCCAGGTTTGAATATTTATTTCCCGGTTTGAGTAATTAATTCCGGGTTTTAATACTTAATTCCAGGTTTGAATATTTAATTCCAGGTTTTAATACTTAATTCCGGGTTTTAATACTTAATTCCGGGTTTGAATATTTAATTCCGGGTTTGAACATTTATTTCCCGGTTTGAATATTTATTTCCCGGTTTGAACACTTAATTCCGAGTTTTAATACTTAATTCCGGGTTTGAATATTTATTTCCAGGTTTTAATACTTAATTCCAGGTTTGAATATTTAATTCCGGGTTTGGACATTTATTTCCAGGTTTAAATATTTATTTCCCGGTTTGAACATTTAATTCCAGGTTTAAATACTTAATTCCCGGTTTTAATATTTATATCCGGGTTTTAAATATTTATTTCCCAGTTTCTCTGGTTTTTCCCATTGAGTAAATTATTCTTCAGAAAAAAAGTTAAATCATAAATTAAAAAAAATTGAATGTCCCTAATAAGCTTCCCTACTTTGGCCCTTGGCCTAACTTTTTTTTATTGTTGTAGCATATCGGGTATTCTGGGGGTGAAAAAATTACACATTGCACGTAAACTGGCGAGAGTAGAGAAGCTTATAAGGGACATTCATCTTTTTATTTAATTCAGAATCAAATTTTTTTTCTGTAGAATTAATAACTCATCTTTTGCAACTGGGAAATAAATATTTCAAACTGGGAGTTTTTAAACCTGAAAATAAATGTTTAAACCCGGAATTAAATATTCAAACCTGGAAACAAATGTTCAAACCTGAAATTGAATATTCGAACCCGGAAATAAATATTCAAACTCGGAATTTAGTATTAAAACTGGAAATTAAACTTCAAGCCCGGAAATAAATATTCAAACCTGGAAATAAATGTTCAACCCGTGAATTAAATATTCAAACCCGGAATTAAATATTAAAACCAGTAAATAAATACTAAAACCTGGAATTGAACATTCAAAACCGGGAAATAAGTATTGAAACCGGGAATTAAATATGAGCGTCTGAAACTAAATGTGTCTGGGCTTCAGTAATTATTTCCCGGTTTCAATACTCCCGGGTTTCAATATTTAATTCCCGGTTTAAATACTTAATTCCGGGTTTGAGCATTTAATTCCAGTTTTGAATATTCATTTCCCGGTTTGAATACTTAATACCGGGTTTTCACACTTAATTCCAGGTATGAATATTTATTTCGTGCTTTGGACATTTATTTCAAGGTTTAAATATTAAATTCCCCGGTTTGAATACTTATTTCCCGGTTTGAACATTTACTTCCAGGTTTTAATATTTAATTCCGGGGTTTACATATTTATTTCCCAGTTTCTCTGGTTTTTTTCCAGGGAAATGTAGTATTACTTAGACACGATGTCGTATATTTATGGGTGGTAATTATCATAAGAAAACCATGAAATATGCAGAAATATTGCTTGCGTTTCCGAACTACGCTAACTCCCCTTTGTCTTCGTTGAAAACGTACGGAACCCGGTCAGCCGGCCACGCTCTAGTGATTTCGGATTACGTCATTTTGGGTGAAGCCCTGCTCTAACGGCCGCGTTCATGGAGAACGTAACACATCGAAAGGTCTACTATTCGCCCACCAAGTGGACGGAGGAACCGGTGCGTGACCTAGCTTGGTTCCCGCCTTTGTCAGAGGTCGCGGAACATGCATGACTTTTTATTCAGAATTGTTCCATACTTTTCATTCAGAATTGGTCCATTCGGTAGATGCAGTGCTGACAAACAATCGCTGACTGATTGGTGTTTCACTCAAGGGTGCACGATCATTGTACAATGTTTATATGCGAGGACTCGCTGAGAATCTTTTTCCTAGATGTCTAATTATTTAAAGAATACCGAGTGATTCTAAGTGCAAGACGGGGATTATAAGTGTTCAACTTCGTTGTACCAAAGAGTGTGATAAAAGAAGAGGCAGAACTCCCTATATTTCTATGTGGCGAGCAAGCGAGAGAGTGGTATTCTAGCATTTTAATCACATTGACTTGCTCGAGTTAGAAGTGCTCAGTCAGTGCTGCCTTCCATTGATATTACACTCTTTGTTTTCTACCATATTGAAAACAGAATGATGGGTTGTTGCATGGTCCCAGAGGAGCCAGACACTGAGGAACACCTGTTAATTGAGACGTCTGCCAAGCCCAGCTATAGTCAGACCACTAACGACACCAGTGATTCCACGAAAAAATCTGATGTTGCAAATGAAGGGGAGCCACAATTACGACGACAGATCCTCGGATACATAGCCAGTGTTTTGAGCATCCCAGGAGTATGCTTCGGAATGACATTCTCTCAGCTGCTGAACCGCTCCATCCCACACTCTGAGCTGAACGGATTGCGGTACTCTGTACAACTTCTCGTGGCAAGTGTCGCTGTAGCCATCAACAGAAAGTGTGACCTCCGCGTCAAAACAAATCAGATACCTTGGCTGATTTTAGCATCCATCGCGATTGTCGTAAACAGTTACTGTGCGTATGGTTACACGTTCTATTTGCCATTGGGAATAGCAACTGGTGTGAGCAGGTCCTTGGAGTTGATATTTCTATATACAGTGAGCTGTTTAATAACAAGGCATATGCAATGGCATTATACTGTGTCCGGCTTCGTCTGCCTCACAGGTGTCTTGTTAGCTTTCCAACCCCCACTTATTTTCCACAACACGATGGAGACCCTCATAAAAACTAATGGAACTCGACATTCACCTTGTTACCCCCACATCGCCTCACCTGGGAATGTCAACCACTCTGACAATCGAGATTTCAACACAATAAACCATTCCAAAGACAATTTAATAGGATATGTGTTGGTATTCGTCGATGCCCTAGCTGATAGTTCATTCGTCCTCATCCTTCAGTACAAACTCGCTGATCTGGATACAATGGTACTCATGTTTTGGTCGTCACTCTTTGGCACCGTCTCATCGTACGTCATCATGGCTGTGATGGAGACCCCAACGCTTCCGCACCTACAAGTCTGCATCTGGTTCCTTGCTGGGCACATGTTTTTCTCGGGTACACACACCTTTCTCTTCGCCTATGGCTGTAAAATCCTCCCTGAAAAACTGACGGCGCTGATTGTAACTACAGATATCCCAGCCAATTTCCTGATGCAGTACACTTTGCTGGCTGGAATGTATCCTGGACGAGCCAATACCATCGAAATTCTGGGAGCAATTATTGTTATTGTTGCCAATGCCACTGTGCCGGCGTATGAGGCGGTGCAGTACTGGAGAATCACGAGGTCAAAGAAACAGTTTACGGAGTCTTCTTGATATAAACTTGTGTGTGACAATTGGGTCAGCATGACTTTGCTTATATTATATAGGTGTGACTATTATATCCCAGTGTGGCCTCGCTATATAAATGTGACAGCCATATATAAGTATGGCCTGACTACATATAATTTCTGGACACATATATATGTGGCCTCGCTATATAACTGTGGACCTCGTTATATAAGTGTGACCTTGCTATGTAACTGTGGCCTTGCTATATAAATGTGACCTTGCAACATCACTGTAACTTTTGTTATGTGTGACCTTACTATATAAGTGTGACCTGGCTAACACTATGAACCTGGAGATATAATTGTAAACCTCGCTATATAAGTTATCTTCTTGAGGTCAAGTCTACATGAAAATCGCTTATGCCTCCAAAGCCTTGAAACTAGAGCTCAAGTTTATATTATGAGTATATTGATTATTCTTTGGCTCTGTTAGAGTTACTTGGAAATGTATCGTTGAAATTTGAGGGCATTAATCACATTTGGTGTAATCATAGATGTGTAAGACGTATTTAATTCGATGTGAAAATGTGTTTATGTGCATGACGCTTAATAATTATAACGATGTTGGTGGGTGAAGTGCAACCATGTTCATATATTCGCAACAAGTCTTTTTACAGAAAAGTGTTTCTGCTTGGAATGAAAGTTGCAAAAATCATCAATTCAAGATAGTAAAATAACTTAAATTAGTGGATATAATTTAATGGATCTGAGCAAACTCTCTCTCTGAGCAAATTATCTGGCAAGTTACTTGGAAACTTGCTCCAGAATAATTTTCAGAAATGTCATAAGAGTGATGTTGTACAAAACGTAGAACCCCATATTTGATTTATGTTGCGACATAGTCGAATCATGTTCTTCAAATCTTGCCCATACGAAAAGAATTTTCAACTGTTGATACAAAACCCGATGTTATGTTTCTGAAGTATTTGAAACAAATATAACAACAAATGTAGCAGCATACCCGTGGAATGTTATGTTGGGCTGCTCCATGTCCATAGTCATAGCTGAGTAATAAAATAACAGATATATTGGTGAACAGTATGTGGGGGAACTATATTATATATTTCGCCTTTCATACCATTTTTAACAAAATAATGCAGATATATGAAATAAAAAAAGTGTATACATATAGATGTCGCATCACTTATTGTTTCACGGATTGGTAACTGTCCTGAATCATGGATGAAAAAGTTTTAGGAGCGAATTAAGCCGGACACAGAAAGACTGGTTGTAACATAGTTGTTATATTGCGCCAACACAAACAGATTTTAATGATGACGATAACAAACCAAAACTTCATCATTTTCAAAATAAAAACCAAATATTCACAGCCAAAGCAACACTGGCGTTATAACTGGGGCAGAGAGTGCATGGAATATAGGTACTTCTACTGTACACTTTTTGAAAAGCTGCCTGATAACCTACAAAACAATTAAGAAATTCGAAACAGATCCGATGTAACATGCGTATGGCAAGTATTAGTACATGTCATACTGTGTGTCTTTTACTGCAAATATTTGGTAGTGTTTTATTTTATTCCGAGAAATGTTGTAGTTTTGGTTTTGACAGAAAAGTTATTGTCGTGCTCCCTTCCCCAATGTTCGTCGTCAGTGTGCCATCCGTCTGGATCTGATATATTGTTTGAAGTGATGAAATGATTTATGAATTAGACAAAACTCGCATCAAAAATGGCCATCTTGACAAAATATTAGACTTCAATAAGATTTTTTTCTTACACCTGCAGGATTTTTTTTGGCCAATTCTGTACAATCATGATGTGTTGGGCCTTCATCAACGTGTATGACGATGATGCACCTTGTATCACTTGAGAGGTCCTGAAGCCAGGCCCAATTGCTCAGAATCAGGCCGAAATGCCAATTTTCTTGGTGGCCAACACATGCGAAAAGAGCTTAGGGTAGTATTATGGATATATATGGTGAATCTCGTAGTGACCTTGAATTTGACCTCAGGCGACCCGAAACGAATTCGCTTCAGGCTACAGCACAATCTGTGCTGTGATTTTAGTTTCAATTATTTAGTTTGAAATATTTTGGATATTGTGTGGCCATTTATTATCTGAATATGACCGAAATTGCGCATTTCAAACACCATTTCAGTATATTACCTCTCCCTAAATTTAGGATGGTACGTCATTCCAAATGGTGTATCTAGAAATAGTTTGAACGACAGAAAAGGCCAGGCTTGCCAGATTGAATTCTGGATCCAAGACACTTTTTACACTCTTCTTGATATCAGAATATGTTTTAAATCAAATTTACCTTTACTGACGTTAATATTACAGTATTATATAACATTATTTTTACATCATGATTGTGTAGAAACTATATTGCCGAGCTTCACGATAACCCATTGAAACTAGCGGGATATTTGATATTGTCCAGTCAAGCACGATCTACCGGGCATCAAATCGCACCATCTCGGTGGCAGCACTACGGGTGTTATAGATAAAACTTACGATAAATGTCAATAAATAATAAACGTGGTTAGCCTTTACCCGTGCGTCTTAGTCACGGAATAACACTCGTGGGCAAATTCATTTTGAGATGAGTTCCAACTATACCAACTACATTTACCACACTGTCTGCCCCTGATGACGCCAGTGTGTCTTTTGATAAAGTTTTGGTCGGGCTTTGTTTCTATTGCAAAATGATGTATTTTACGTTTTTTATTGGAATCATCAAAATTCGGCTGTATTGGTGGTATAAGATTGATACTTACATTCCACCTCAGTTGTTGTTTTAGGGGAATCATTTTGGAATACAAAAGCCATAACTTCACACCCATTCGACATGGCTCTCTCACGAGTATATTCATTCATTTTATTTTATTTCGAACTCATGGTTCATATAGTAGAGTAAAATGGTATCACAGACAGGGAAAAAAAACCCCAAAAAACCAAAAAAAAAAATAACAAAAAGTAAAAGACAGATACAAAGACATACTTCTTGGAAAATCTTCTAAGAAGCGTATTAGCTTGTGCATAGAATTCAAACCAAACACCTAAATATTTAGCCTTGTCCACGTAAGCGAGTTCATTGCCTGACAGAGTCAGCACTGGATTTTTGGTTTTTATACCTTTGGGCTTAAAAGCCATACACATGGATTTTTTTACGTTAAATACAATGTCATTTTTAACCCATATTCATCACATGTTTTCAGCAACTGTTGCATAGCAGCTGTAGATAAACTTATCAGACACAGATCATCAGCATAGTAAATATGATTCATAAATACGCTACCAATATGACCACCCAAATTTGAGCTGTTCAACAGACAGGACAAATCATCAACGTAAACATTGAATAATCTAGGAGACAAAATACCACCTTGTTTAACACCATTACCAACTTTGAAGTGGTCAGATGTACAATCGCCCCATCTAACCTTCATGGTCTGATTTCTGTACCAATAACAAATAATAGCAAGCATGTACATTGGAATATGACGGTCCATCAACTTCCGAAATAATGTCCAGTGATTGACCTTATCAAACGCCTTACTGGCATCCACAAAAGATACATAGACACATGTTGACTGTTTCTTAAAATGATCAATAAATTCATGTAGAGCATACACGGCTCCGTTTGAAACCAAACTGGTTGTGACTTGTACACAAATACATTTCTAACCGAACCAATAAAATGCTTTCAAATATCTTAGAAGCACAAGTAGCAATAGCAATAGGCCGGTAATTGTTCATATCCGCTAAGTTACCACACTTGTTTTTCACTAAAGGAATAATGAGTGAGTCCAACATAGTATTTGGTGAGTAACTATGTACAATCATTGCACTAAAAGGTCCTATGGCTTTACCTACAATACCTATGTTACAGACATATTTTCATTCCGAAAAGATTGAGGACGAGTTCATGGCGAGCTCTAATGTGTTACCGATTTCAATGGAGAGTGTACAATTTCAACGGTTTGATATGGTAAGTTGTACGATTTTTTTTGTATATCCAATCGGAAATTGATCAGGGAACTAACTGTCGTACGATGGCCCGTGTATCGCAGGTTACTCTTTCTTCAAGGAGTAAAATAATTCATCTATTCTAATGCCTCTGCTATTCCTCTATGGAGTGAGCTGTATTACCACACGGCGAATGCAGTGGTATAACATTGTGGCTGGTCTCATCTGCATCACTGGTGTACTTCTAGTTGTTCAACCTTCATTCATATTCCATAACACAGGAAATGTCCTTGTAATGAACAACGACAGTTATAATTCACCATGCCACTCGCATATTGCATCAAATCAATTAGCTTCTTCTAACGAACCTATAGTCAATTTCATCCATCAGCGAAACACGCTTTTTGGCTGTAGTTTTGTTTTGGATAATCAGACCAACTTTGAATTTTGTATGTCTCGATTGGGTATCGTGCCGTAATTTTCCACCAAATTTCAGAATTCTATCTCAAAAATTGAAAAACTTGACTTTAGTAGATTCTTGGGTTATACCCTTGTGTTAATTGCTGCATTTTTCGAGTGTTTTTGTTCTCATTCTCAACTACAGACTTTCTGATAAGGACGGGATGGTGCTTTTTGGGGTATCTCTGCTTGGTGTTATGGCATCTTTCGCTATCATGGGTGTGATGGAGACCTCAACGCTTCCGCCCTTACAAGTCAACATCTGATTTCTCGTTGGTCACATGTTCTTCCCTAGAACACACGACTTCTTTTACGCTTAGAGTGCCAGAACCATCCCTGACAAGTTACTAGCACTCATAGCAACAAAAAATATTCCTGTACAATTTTTGTTGCAATACACTGTGCTGGCAGGATTGTATTTGGGCCAGGCTAATGCCATTGAGTTCCTTGGTGCAGTGCTCGTTTTTTTTCTGACAACATCATCGTGCCATTGAATGAGACTGTGCAGTACTGGAGACAAACCAAGTCAACTCATTGATTTTGGACAGGTAATAACACATTATTAATAAAACATTATTCATATAGTCTAATGAAATACCTCATGCGAATTAATTTACAGCACATTTGACACACTCAAGATTCAATATTTCTTACCTACATATATCATAAGTGTCAAGATTTAATTTGCAGGATGCTGTTCTGAAATAAATTTTCACAAGGTTTTCGGACTTTAGTCACTCGAATAATGATTAGGGGAAAGCTTGTGTTCGTATCATCACATATCCACAGGTACTTTTAGTGACTGCCCCCCCCCCTCCCCCCTCCCCCAGCAGGAGCTACAGTTTCTCAACTATCCGAATATACTTTCACAACATACTTCAGTGAATGGACCCCACTGCTTTTCACACTATTTTTACTCCAGTTGCTATTCCAGGGCGCCGATAGCTAGTATTATACATTGTAATGAACAACATGTCGTATGTTCATTTCTTACGTCCAGGAAGGAAATTCAAGTTAGTTCGTTGAATCCAATATGAAAAATTATCAATGTCGAATATCAAGATGAATCCTGTGACGAATTGCATAGAAAACCATGTGTATTATCAAAGATATAAAGACCTATATTTCCGTGGTACCATAGGACTGGCATTTCCTTGGATTTTGTTGCAACAAATAATGAGACAAATTTGATGGCAGCAACATATAAATTGTTGCTTCGAAATGGTGAAAGAAGGAACTCATGATTACTCCTTGAAACATCAATAGCGTTTCTTGGCCGAAGGGCTGCATTTTCCCCAACCTATCCTCTAATACTATGGTTATATAACAACTGGGTCGAGGGAAATATAAATTTTACTATAATGGGCCTCTCCGGAACGCCGATAATAGCTTTATTAGAAAGAATAATGTTCCCAGGTTTCAGACGTTCCAGTTCGAGAGTACGATCTCTCGACCTACTCGAATCACACGCATCCCCTTCTGTGAGAACGACAACATATATAAAATGGATTGGAATTATATTCGGGGTTTCGTTTTCACTACAACGTACAAACCATCTCTGCACACGATATATAAACATCCTGCATCTAGCTGCTGAACGTTAATTGGCCTACTTATATCGCATTGCTGTCAAGTCATATTGATGTCAACGTTCTAATGTCAAAAAATCATGATATATGGTGTTTACTGGTGAAAAAAAAAACACCTCCAATTAAGTACATGTCTATGATTTATCAATATCATGTCATTTTTATGTATGAGAATGTTTCAATATAAAGATGTACATTCAGTTTGCCCCAAGAATTGTTACCCTTCGCCAGCTGTTGTCAGTGATGCGCACTGACTAATTTAATACATATTTCTCTGGAAGAAGTGCACATAAATATTACATTATTCTGCTCATGATAATTTTATTGTATTTTTTTTTATTAAAATTATTGATCATTCAATGTCTGATGATGTATTTTGCATTGTGTTGCATCCAACATCCGCTGTCTACTGTCTGTCGTTTTTATCTTCAATGCTTACAGTCGAATCTAGTTGAAATTTTAAATACCTAAAGATTTTTTTTTGTTTCGCGTCTCTTATTCAAAATGTCAGGCGTTTTTGTCTCAATGGCAAAAGTTGCCTCAAATTTGTAATTTGAAATATTCAAACTCTTCTCCTCTGCGGGCATTTGATAAAAGCTTCTATGTGATAGACCCAACAAACGTATCTTTTAGAAATTCCAATATTTTGGTTAATTTCTTCAACTTTGTAAAGATGACATTCATTTATAGTGGATGAAATTACAAATGTGTCTTCCTTTGGGAGTATTCTATTGAAATTTTGTATCACAATATTATTGGATAATCCCCACACAGAAAAATCTTTTACAATTACTTATCGAATTTAATTATCGAATTTAAACAAAAGATTGTTTTTAAATGTCATTTAATTATATTGGTAGAATTTTCAAACGTCTTCTTCTCCAAGACCACTTGTTAGAATCTTTTGAAACTCGCGGTCTATTCTAAAACATAAACGACGAACAGCCGTATGGTATGACGAATACACGTGTATGCTTTGAGTTGTTTGTCCGAGGGGAATACTATTGTTAGGCAATATTCGTCCGAGGTGTACTCTTCACAGAAAAGGTGTTCAACCATGACCGTCGTAACGTCAATTGAACCTCTGCCTGCTATGCAGTCACCAGTGCACGACCACTTGTCGACAGGCGTGAGTTTTGTGCGTTGAGTGCCATGCTTGGCCGTTTTGAGAGAACGGTCAAATCTGAAATGTAGACCAGAGAATAAAAAAAACGGCCAAGTGTTCTGAGATTTTGGTCTGACAGCAGGATGGTGTCGAGTTTGTACAGTGATTGTGCGGCAATCACTTATAATTCATGCTAGATGACATATATTATCAGTAAATTCATGCAATATGTACCATAACATATGGTTTTCAAAGGGGCTCTTTCACTTCCTTACACTTCCCACAATATTTTTTGGGCCTATGCATATTTTGAGTCCTATCAACTGATAGACATGTCAGTTGCAAAATAGTGACAATAGAACAGCACACACGGGTCTTGTAAGCTAAAATATCGAGGGATTTCCTCGGTCACACGATGGCCTAGCATGCGGCCATGCGTGATATTTGCATATTCATGAGCGCGCATTCCGCGCATTTTCAGCAATGTCATGAAAAAATCAATATTCTGAGAAACTGGTGTTGTACACCAATATTCTATGTATGAATTATCGCATTTTACCAGGACCATGTTGGAACGTAGGCGCATCCAGTGTGTTTATAATGACGCGGACCCAAACCATACTAAAATTGATATCTTACCAGCAACGATGCGGAACGGATGACCACCGTGGTTGAATGTGTGACGTGTCAGGGATTCCTCTCTCAAAGACCTGATTCCAATGTAAACATAAACATAAACTTGCGCGCCTGTCAATCTTGATGTAAACAACACTTTCAGCCTTCTGTTTTGGGTGAAATAGCGCATAAATAGCCATGTGTATGCGATTTTGGGGGTCATAATTAATTGTTTTGATATAATGTTGTCGACTGAGCTGGTTTTTCAGTTCGAACAAATATTAGTAACTAAGTGCAAATACCGCTTTAATATTCATATTTTGGCCTTATTATTAATACATCTCCATATATTCTGATGTTTCCAATGTTCTGAATTTTCGCGATATAAGTCTGAAAATCGGTGGTAAATCGCCGTTTGACTCCCAGGTGAAGTATGTCAAGTTCAAGCACAATACAATTCAACAGCGTCAAAATATCAGCGAAAAAACAGTGTAAAGAATTAGATCAATCAGAATATAAACAACATCATAAAAGTGCTCTACACGGCATAAAAAATAGTGAAGGAATATCCATACATATTAACCGAGCGGATTCTCAGACTTCAGACTGAAAATTCTAAGCATAGACGTCAACCGACAGGGCAACAGTCTCAACACTTGTATTGACCCTTAACGGTCGGCGGCTAGCGGAAATGTCTGAGGCACTTCCTTTGGTCATGAGCAGTGAACTGAAGACGCCTTTGTCTTGTTCGTCACGAGCAATGTTCGTTCACTTAAAAACACTGAGGCGACATATTTTTGAGATCGTGTTCCACCCCAGTTGTTCCCCTCGGTTGACAAAAAATACCTTCGCATACACTGGACATCTGAGGAATACTAGTCGCCAAGGTAGAAACAACGAGCCAGTTCTCAAAGTATTTTATATCAAGACAGGATGACGGGTATATTGTGAGTTCAAATGTGATGCAGACTTCTGTGGATAGCCTTTCAAGTCATCGTTACTGAAGTCATCGTTACTAAAGGTAAATACCCATAAACAGACTTCAGACCTACTTGACTCCGCTTTTGCTAATGGACTAATCCCAACCATAAGTAAACCTACCCGTATTACTCATACCTCCGCCACTCTTATTGACAATATTTATGTTAAACATAACAAACAGTGCAAAGTCAACTCCGCAATTTTAGTCAGTGATATGTCAGACCATTTGCCTGTATTTTGTTTTATTAATTCTACAGCCCAAAAACAACTGCCCAAGTCGACCATACAGTTCCAGTGTCGGAAATTGAATAATGCTCAAATTGTAAACATTAAACGGTCTCTTGATACTATCAATTGGAACGAGGAATTGGATGATAAATCAACTGACGAAGCTTGTGACTACTTTATAAATTCTCTCAACACAATAATTAACACTCATGCTCCACTCAAAACGATTAATATTCCTAAACGTAAGATTATACGAGAGCCATGGATGACTCCCGCCTTAACTAAATCATCTAATAAGTGTTTAACTCTGTACAAACAGTGCATTGGTAAATCTAGAACAGACCCTGTCTATAAAGAATACATTTTATACAGGAACGCTTACAATAGACTTAAATCAGAAACGCGTAAACAATATTATGCTGAACTAATGAACGATTATAAAGGGGATATGAAAAAAACATGGGGGGTCATAAACAGCGCACTTGGTAGGAATAATAACAAAAATTCGGCAGCTCAGGTATTCACGAATAAAGGTATTGAAATTTCTGATGATAATATTATAGCAGAGGAATTTTGTAAATACTTCACAGAAATTGGACCCAAGTTTGCAAGCGCTATAGATACCGCGACATTTGATGCTGCACATTACCTCCATAAGGATAAACAACGTAACAAAGATTCTCTCTTTCTTTCGCCCACTGACCCAAATGAAATACTTCTCATCCTGAACAAATGTAAGCCCAAATGTAGTAAAGGTCATGATAATATATCAACAAAACTACTAAAATGTTTAGGAAATTCTGTATGTTTACCCCTTAGTATTATAATAAACAAATCTCTCGCTAGTGGTAAAGTACCAGACTCTCTGAAACTTGCAAAAGTAGTAGCCATCCACAAATCTAAAGCCAAGGACGAGTTTACTAATTACAGACCGATATCTCTGTTACCATCAGTATCTAAGTTGCTCGAAAAGATTGTTCACAAACGACTCATGTTTTTCTTTGAAAGTTATGGCCTTTTGTACGATAATCAATATGGGTTCCGTCCAAATAGAAGCACCGTTGATGCCGTTACCAAATTTGTAACCGATATCAACTCTTCTTCGAATAGTAACAATATGTCATTATCAGTATTTCTCGACTTGTCAAAAGCCTTTGACACAATCGATCATAACATACTACTCTATAAACTCAATTTTTATGGGATAAGAGGCATAGCCTATGACTGGTTCAGAGATTATTTTACCAACCGACGCCAATATGTGGAATATAGGGGGGCACGATCAACGACTCAAAACATCACGTGCGGAGTCCCGCAAGGATCAGTCCTTGGGCCGCTGTTATTCATAATATATACGAATGATTTACCAGACACCCTAACTCACGCAAAATCCATATTATTCGCTGATGATACGACACTATATACCTCAGGTAACAACTTGGATCGACTTTATACGGAAATGAATAAGGAACTCCATGTCTTAACTGATTGGTTCAAGGCAAACAAACTGTCACTGAATATTTCAAAAACAAAATATATGCTATTTACGAATATTTCGCACCAGAAGGAACCCACTACACTCCGCTTATCCGGTGTTATTATTCAGTCATGTCAATGCATGAAATTTCTCGGAATATTTATCGATAATAAATTGAAGTGGGACTCACATATTCAATATGTTTCAAAAAAAGTATCGAACGGCCTATTCGCCATTAACAAAGCTAAACAGTTCTTACCCAAACAGAGCTTAGTCACCATTTACTACACCTTAATATATCCACATCTCTCCTATGGCATAACGATGTGGGGGGCAGCACACAGTATCTATACTAATAAACTTATAGTCCAACAAAAGAAAATAATTCGATCAATATCGGGAGTCCCTTTTAATGCTCATACTGAGCCGTTGTTCAAAAACTTGAAGCTGTTCAAGTTGATGGATATTTACAACATACAAGTATCTAAATACGTGCATGCGTTTCTCTTGGGGAAATTACCTCCCGCATTGAATGGTATATTTGTTGTTTCCAATGAAATTCATCAGCATGGAACTCGACACAGTATGAAAATGAAATTACTTCATTATAAGTATAAAAATGTTGTAACGGGACAGAGTCTTTTGAGACAAGGCCCTGAAATATGGAATAATCTTTCGAGTGAATTATACTTGAACTCTGACCAGACATTGCGTAGCAAAAACAGTTTCTCTTCGCGCGTCGGGCGTCGTGTCTTGCAGGGGTATAGCGATCTCTGATTCGGAGTGGCTTGGTCCAATGGGCTGTCGTTGGGGGGCTTTGCATCGGGAACACTGGTCATCTCCAAACATCTACACCTTCCTCGTCGGCAATATCCTCATCATTGGGTATTACATCACATTCTTAGCATCGTGTACCATCAATCTTTAGCTTCGGGTATCATCAATTTCTTATGCATCGGGTATCATCTAATTTCTTTAGCATCGGGTATCAACAATCTCTTTAGCAGCGGGTATCATCTAATTCTTTAGCATCGGGTATCATCATTTTCTTTTGCGTCGTTATCTCATTCTTTAGCAGCGGGCATCATCTCATTCTTCAGTTTCGGGTATCATCTCATTCTTTAGCTTTTGGGTATCATCTCATTCTTTAGCTTTGGGTATCATCTCATTCTTTAGTTTCGGGTATCATCTCATTCTTTAGCTTTGGGTATCATCTCATTCTTTAGTTTCGGGTATCATCTCATTCTTTAGCTTTGGGTATCATCTCATTCTTTAGCAGCGGGCATCATCTCATTCTTTAGTTTCGGGTATCATCTCATTCTTTAGCTATGGGTATCATCTCATTCTTTAGCTTCGGCTATGATAACGTTCTTAAGCATCAAACTTAATTACGTTTTCTTCCTTACTGCGTCCCTTTTTTCACTTCATGTCCATCATCATCTCCCCATTAACCCCTCACCATCGTCATCCATTCATCGCATTTATGTTTTTTTTTTTCTCGTTCTATTATTCCCTCACTGGTTTTAAAAGTAAAGTTGAGATGTGCCTAATTTCTGTATGTTGAACTACTATTATAATAATGTTTTTGTCATTGCACTGAATTTAGGTCTACAGTCTTCGGACTCACACGTCACAACTTGTGCCTCAAAATATGCTGTTCAATATTATGTCATTTTGTTATATTTCCTATGAGAGCACGAATAAACTACTACTACTACTACTACTACTGAACTGGTAAGTTGGACTGCTCTTTGATCTCTTTCATTTTTATTCAATTCAGGGGTTTATCACAACTGCCCGTATAGCCCGAAATAGCGTCGGTTCTCGTTTACCCGCCGGTCTCGTTTCAGCGCAGGGGGTATGTGTCTAAAAAATTAATGAGCGCCGGTCTCGAATTACCGCCGGTTCGAATAACCGTTGGGTGTGAGTTTAAATTCCAGTGCAGTGCCAGTGGCGCGCGAATTGTCATGTTGATTGCAATTGATTACGCAATTGATATAAGTGTGAAACAACACAACTGGGTCTTGTATTGTATATAGGATGGCGTTTTCTCACCGATATGAGATTTAGATTATTACAGTAGAATACCTGCAAACCAATTAAGTGCTACAATTGAGCGGATATAGATGATTGTTTCGACTTAACTTTCTACTTGGTTAAGATGGTAAAGAGATCACAGCGATATCCATATCACAACATTCAAACAATACGTCAACATAATATAAACAAACACGCAACTTCCATATCTTTATCGGTTGCATGCCATGCCATGCAACAATTCACTTCGCACATGCTGTATACCGGTACTACATGTACATTATATCAGTCACTAAATACCGTATAGAAAATCGCAAGTTTATTTCGCGTTAGCTTACCAAATACATCGTTTTTCCACATTGTATTATTAAGCGCCGGGCTCGTTTTATCGCCGGCTTCGTCTTAGTGCCGGGGTAAACATGTAAAGCACTTAAAGCCGGGGCGCTTTTTCGGGCCATTACGGAATTTTGCATCGTGAGTATATTTATGAGATCGACACTTTGTACTTTTTTTATTCAGGATATACCGCAAAATATTCTTATCATTGTAACGTGGGTGTGGGTGTTGGTCAAAACGCCAAACCGGTCAAATCTTCAAAGGTGTTTATTTACATGAATGGTGCAGGTGCAGGACCGTTGTACAGACACTGAGGGTAAATAAATAAATAAATCCAAATGAACAAATGTCCTCCTCAGTGACATAAGAGTATTTGACACTGAGAAAGGCGGGAAACTGTTTAAATACCCCCTCAGGAACAAAGAACATTATGAATATTCATGACTAAAAATTTCCTATCATACCCTATGTTCATTCAGGCGATAAACCAGTAAACATTCACACAAATAAACAAACACACATGCACGTAAACAACCAAGCTCCACATGAACGAGTATGAAAGTGACATGAGAAATATGAAATGAGTTATTAATACAGGTCAGACATATATACATATGACTCAACACTGTTACATGCTTCCCCAGCATGAGAAATGTTGTCCTCAACATTTATAGAACGACCGCATCTGAAACAGATAAAAAGGTAAGTATTATTTGATATGTATGTGTACTATGTACTGAAATAATTTGTACTGTTGGTGTAACAGTAATTGTAACAATTCTGTAGTTTTAGAACCAGATTTATTCACATATTTACAATTTTGTGCAAAAGTATAGTGATCTCGAAGCCAATCAGGAGGTTTCCTATTGCGCGTTGAACGGCGTAGTGGTTCTTCAACTTCTGGATCACTCTCTTGAGATTCAGTCTCATGACCATCATCGGCAAGTGGATCGCCAGCTTCCGAGTCGGGTAGCTCCACTTCCTCAGCGAGATCGGAGTCCTGCCGATCATCGGAATCAACCAAAGACCGAGGAACATCACCAGGTTCTACCTCATCCACAGTTCCATCTTGTGGATCTTGGTGGATCTCAATGATGGCTGTGTTAAAGTCTTCCACTGATGAGGTGTCTGAGCTGTCCTGCGATGTGCCTTGCCCTCGAAGTGGCTCCTTTTCAACAGTTGTAGTGTTCTTCTGTGTTTTGTTTGTACCAACTGGTAATGCCAATGGAAAGAGCATATTGCGGTGAATCGTCTTCACTCTACCTCTTCCACTCTCTGTTTGGACCTTGTAAACTGGGATGCCATCATATGGCTGTTCAAGAATGATATAGGCATCTTCCTCCCATTTGTTCCCCAGTTTGTGTTTTCCAGTGAAGCCAACTCTCTTCAGAAGTACCCTGTCTCCTACTTGTGGAACAGCCCCTCGTATCTTCTTATCGTACCCCTTCTTCTGGTGTTCTCCTGCTTTCTTGATGTTGTTTTCCGCTATGGAGTAGGCTTTTTTCAACCTTGTCTGTAGAGACTTAGCAAAGTCACTGTATGATTCGGAATCCAGTTCTTGTGTTTTTGGATACTTGAGGTCAAGTAGTATGTCCACAGGAAGTCGTGGTTGTCTCCCGTACATCAAAAAGTATGGAGAGAAGCCGGTACTTTCATGCTTCATGGCGTTGTATGCATGGAGGAGATATGGTAGATGGGTCTTCCAGTCCTTCTTTTGGTCTTCAGTGAGGGTTCCCAACATAGATAGCAGGGTGCGGTTCATCCTTTCGGTCACACCGTTGCCCATGGGGTGATATGGTGTCGTCCTGGACTTATATATGCCAGTGATCATGCAAAGTTCTTGAATCACTATACTTTCGAAGTTCCGGCCCTGGTCGCTGTGTAGGCGCTTGGGTATCCCATATGGCACGATGAACTTCTCCAGTAGTGCTTTTGCAGTTGTTGAAGCTGACTGGTTGCGGGTTGGAACGGCTATGGAGTACTTGGTAAAGTGGTCGGTAACTACGAGTATGTTGCCATACCCTCCTTTACTTTCCTCCAGGCAAAGGAAATCCATGCACACCAGTTCAAGTGGCTGTGTTGTGTGGATACTATGGAGTGCAGCACGTTCCGGAAGATGAGGAGCCTTATAACGGAGACACCGATGGCACTGCTGGATGAAGGTTTCAACATCTTTGTTCATTGTCGGCCAATAGAACCTCTCCTTCACCAGTGACAACGTCTTGTTCTTCCCAAGATGTCCCATATCCTCATGAAGACATTCAAGCACCAGTCTGCGCTTAGCTTCTGGTAACACCAGCTGATACTGCTCGTCCCCTGCGACTGTGATTCTCCTGTAAAGGACTTCATCTTGGAATGTCATTCTCTCCCAGTTTAGAACCAACAGCTTCATCTGACTCGATAGGCCTTTCCAAGCTGGTTTCTCTTCTTTCTTCTTCATAGTGATGAATTCTGCCAGTAATGGATCCGCCTGCTGCTCTGCACACCAGTCAACAGATTGAGACACTTCACTGAAGTTCGTGCTGGGTTGTACTGTGACTTGTGCACTCATGGAGATGGCGTATCCAGTCCACTGCTGCATCGAGCCCACAGTCTGGTACAGTTCTGTTATGGTGTCTTTACTCAGCTTGACTGTATCATCCCTTGGGAGTCTTGATAGGACATCTGCATCCGTGTTGTGCTTCCCTGGTTTGTACACGATGTCAAAGCTGAATGTGGCTAGTTCCGCGATCCACCTGTGTCCTGTAGCGTCGAGCTTGGCTGACGATAACACATATGTCAGAGGATTATTGTCCGTTGTTACTGTGAAGTCTTGGCAGTAGAGGTAATCCCTGATGTTCTTCGTCACGGCCCACTTCAGTGCAAGAAATTCCAACTTATGGGCTGGATACGAATACTCCGACTTCCGCAGTGCACGACTGGCATATGCGATGACATGAGTAAGTCCGTCTTCTTGTTCTTGACACAGAATGGCCCCCAAGCCTTCCAGACTGGCATCTGTTCTCAAGATGAACTTTCGGGAAAAATCTGGGAAAGCCAATACTGGTGGGCTGGACAATCTGCGACGAAGTTCATCAAAGGCCTGTTGCTGGGCGTCTGTCCATTCCCATTTGGGTGTGACCTGCTTCTGCTTCTTCTTACGGCCTTTCCCGCCACCCAGCAATGATGATAATGGGTGTGCCACACGAGCATAATCCTGGATGAATCGTCTGTAGAAGCCCGTAAAACCAAGGAACTTCCTCAACTCCTTCACACTAGTAGGAGGCTTCCAGTTATCAAGGACTTCTGTCTTCGACGGATCACACTCAATGCCAGAACTTGAGACAACATGCCCGAGGTAATTTATCTTCTTCTGGACAAAGTGGCACTTTGATGGCTTCAACTTCAGGTTGGCGTTCTTTAAACGCACCAGAACTTCCTGGATCCGATCCAAATGTTCTTCAAAAGTCGAAGCGAACACCACTATGTCGTCCAAGTAGACAAGACAAGTCTTTAGATGGAGGTCACCCAGTACCTTCCCCATAAGCGACTGAAATGTTCCCGGAGCTCCGGTCAAACCAAACGGCATTCGGTTGCATTCATACAACCCCAGTGGTCCAACTGTAAAGGCAGTTCTGGCTCGTTGGTCTTCTGCAAGCTCCACTTGCCAATATCCACTCTTCAAGTCAAGTGAAGTGAACCATTGTGCCCCGTGTAGAGACTCCAGTGTTTCCTCTATTCTTGGGATGGGAAATGCGTTCTTGATGGTTTTCTGGTTAAGTCGCCGGAAATCGATACAAAACCGTAGTGATCCATCCTTCTTCCTGACGAGAACGACATTTGATGCCCATGGACTACAAGATTCACTGATCACACCAGCATCTAGCATCTCCTTCAAATGGTTGCGCACTTCAGCATACAAAGCTGGAGGGATCCTTCTGGCTCTTTCCTTGAAGGGAGTGTCATCCACCAGTTCAATGTGATGTTTCACAGCATCAGTGCAACCAAGATCAAGATCGTTCTGAGCGAAGACCTCCTTATTCCGCATCAGCATACTTTGCAACTGTGTGCGTTGATCAGGTGACAGATGTTGTAGATCAGACGATTTCCACAACTCGGAATCACTCATGGCTGATGGCGTCTCCTGTTGGTTGGGGACAGATGCTTGATGGATTTCTGCCAGCACAATGCCTTCGTCTAACATTATGTCTTCTTCCCCGCAGTTGAAAACTTCCAGTGGAATCGTGTGCACACCCTGATTGACTGTAACTAGACCCGGGGTAACTGTGAGCTCCGCCAGTGGCGAGACCTTGGGTCCTTGCACAAGGCCAAAGTTGTTCTCTGTTGGTATTGCTACCTGAGCCATGGCAGATATGATCCTGGATTCACCAGATTTCAGCTTGATCTGTTGGGCATTCTTCACCATACCATAGACACCATCAGACTTCTGCAAATGCCTTTCAGTCATGCACATGGCTTGAATAGCCAGTTGGAATGATGTATGCAGATCCTTGGTGGACAGGTTGGAGCGCCAATGATCTACACCAGTTACAAGCTTGTGAAGGACGTTGGTGCCCATCAGAAGTGGAACGTTCTTATTATATTTGGTGTCTGGAGAGACGAGAAGTGGAAATGATCCAAGACGGATGACGTCACCTTCCGATGTCAAGCGAGGAACATCAACTTCCATTTCCACGAAGCCACAATAAGGAATATGTTCCCCACCAGCTCCACGAACTTCCAGTAGGTCATTGAGAGGAAAAATCCTACAAGATGGATGAAACTGATCCAGATGAGCCTTGGAAATGGTACTGACCATGGAACCGGTATCGACCAGACATTCACACAAAACACCATTGACTAGAACGCCCGCCTCATTGGCGTGTCCCACAATTTTGGATGGTAGACATGTACTGGGATCTGATGAGGCAACATCCAGCGATCCCACTATGGATGTTGTTTGGTGTTTAAATCCCTCTGTTGACATGACTCCAGCAACCGTCTCTGCACCAGTTCTGGGTTGGCTTCCTTGCGGCAAGTTTCCACCTTGTGACCTTCTGTCCCACACTTGTAGCAAATCATGGGTCTTCTTCTCTTGGGACCTCTGACTCCTTGGAATTTAGGTTTACTCGGAAAACTTTGTTGTGCCGATTCTCTACCTGCCTTCAATTTATTCAGTTCACTTGAGAGCTGTTGCACTTGGGCCTCCAGGTCCATGGCCTTCTTCTTGTCGGTGCTGACCTCATCATCTCTGGGTTCAGTGATCTGAGATTTGACGGTTGCAGGGGCTGGATGCTTCAGTCTCAGACGCCTCTCGGTTTGTCGGCACTCTTCCTTCCTGATGTCCAGTAGTAGGTCGCCAAATGTAGGTGCATTGTCCAGCTTGTCTTGCAGATGCAACTTCTCCACGAAAGACTCGTCCAAGCATCCTCTGATGAACTGACGCAGCAGGTAAGTGGGTATCTCTGTGACTCGCAGTGCATCTCGCTCAGCTACTTGTACTAATTGCAAGTACAGTCTGTTCAGGTATGTGGAGGCTGTCTCCTTCTTATCCTGGTACATGGTGTAGAACTCGACAAGCATGTCGTGTCCATCACGAACTTGACCATACACACGATCCAGAAGACCAAGACATCCTGAGGCTGAAGTTGTAGACAAGACACTACTGATGATGTCGAATGCTGGTCGCATCAAAGATTGTATCAGAGTCAGCTTCTTCACATCTTCAGACAAAGTTGTGTCATCTAGCATCTGGACAGCAGCCAATCTCCATGTGCTGAAATCCACTTCTCCAGAAGATGGAGAGCTGCGACCTGAAAACAAACGGAGCTTCCTCGTTGGAGGTCGTGAAGGCATCTGGACAACCACCGGTGGTGATGCTACCTGTGATGTGCTATTTGAAGCACTATCATTGGTGCGATCTTCCACAGAGGAACTAAGAAAATCTAGAGTACGTCTCCTTTGCGCTGGATCCAGCTGCTCCAGGCGTTGAAGGATTTCATCCATATCAGAAGACATTGTGATGACACACGATGACAAAATTCACAAACACACTTGTGACGAACAACAGGGCAATGTTATTCAAAACCAAACAAACACAAAAACATGAAAGTCACGTTCTGAATATGGAGACGTTCACCAACTGTGACATTGGTATCCAATGTAAGTTGCAGTTATCAGTATTGCACAAATTGTGCAATCACTGATCCGATAAACGGTGTTGTAATCATCCACTAGTATAGGAGTGTATCATGCAAAGTGCACAATAACACACAACCAAAAAAAAATACAAGAAGGAAAACTGAAAACAGGTATTTCAGCTTCCGAACCAATAAAGTAAAATAACTCCAAAATTACGCAATGTTTAAAGCAAAGTGTGTGGTATCACCCAAAACACGTGATATAATCCACAATGTGTATTGAAGACTCAACTGATATTACATAGGCACAAACACCAATGTGCGAATGAATGTGTACCAGAAACACGCAATGTTTATATTGTACCAAAGTGTATGTTATCACACACACAAGTAAGTATTATGTATGTACATAGAATGAACACTGTATGTATGTGATGTGAAATCGGGTACCAGTATTATTCATGTATACATATGAGCAATCACAAAATTCAACCAATATTGAGCTGTAAAACAAAAGTTAAACAGGAATATATTTTTATGATAATGCTGAAAAGAAATGTAGCAATTAATTGGTTACGTTAGTATGCTAGTGATGAATATGATTGATGGATGAATGAATGAACAATGATATGGTATCCAACCTGGACGTGAAAACCTGTGAAACAAATCAACAACACACACACAATAACTGTGAAATATCCTACCTAATCTAATATGGATATGCCTACCTAGCCTATTGTCTAACCTAGTAGTGACCTATGATAAACACTGTATATATATACACCAGGATAGATCACATTGAGTCACACACGACACAGTGATAATACCAGAAAAATGCACCACTCAATATCAATATATTTGACACAAATAATAAATTCAATCAATATATGAAACAAACGTGAGTACAATACACAATAAATGACAGGAAAATAGTGATTAATAATTTCCCCAATGTCCTTTCCCCAGAGCGCTCAAATTTTAGCACAAAGTTCAAGTTGCAGGTACCTGTTTTCTGCTGTTTCCTAGCGCATGGTTATGATCCCTCGAAGCCCATGGTTATACATGTAGCGGCGCGATGACGTTTGACACGATCGATCGTTGAGGGGTCCGGCCTTGCCCGACGTAACCACGGCGGTCATCGAAGCGCGAACGAAGCGGAACGACTGACAGCTACTACACGAGTGTCGACACAAAACCAAACTCACCCAAGCGTGAGGGGTCCGGCCTTGCCCGACGTAACCACGGCGGTCATCGAAGCGCGAACGAAGCGGAACGACTGACAGCTACTACACGAGTGTCGACACAAAACCACACTCACCCAAGCGTGAAAACCCTTCGTAGCCGGGTGTTGCTGATCTACCGCGAGCGTTTGCTCTAGTTGATATTATCTGGACCCAGTGGTGTGTTTTGAAACACAGACATCAGGCTGACGGGGCGATCGCCACGGCGTAGTGGACGGCTCGTGATCATACCTCCGTCAGGCATAGGACTGCTGATCGATGTCTGGATCTCCCACAGATGTCTGTACTGCACCACCTCGTTATCCCATCCTCGTCGCCATTGTAACGTGGGTGTGGGTGTTGGTCAAAACGCCAAACCGGTCAAATCTCCAAAGGTGTTTATTTACATGAATGGTGCAGGTGCAGGACCGTTGTACAGACACTGAGGGTAAATAAATAAATAAATCCAAATGAACAAATGTCCTCCTCAGTGACATAAGAGTATTTGACACTGAGAAAGGCGGGAAACTGTTTAAATACCCCCTCAGGAACAAAGAACATTATGAATATTCATGACTAAAAATTTCCTATCATACCCTATGTTCATTCAGGCGATAAACCAGTAAACATTCACACAAATAAACAAACACACATGCACGTAAACAACCAAGCTCCACATGAACGAGTATGAAAGTGACATGAGAAATATGAAATGAGTTATTAATACAGGTCAGACATATATACATATGACTCAACACTGTTACATCATTATGCACATTTTGCCAATATTTTGTATGTATCTCCATCAATTCATATATATATTATATTCAGCACGACATTCAGGCATGCATCTAGATTTAGTAGATTCTTGGAAATTTCAACTCGAGTTGTAGTTTTTCCATTATCCAAGTGAGGGCAGGCGGCAAAATGCTTCACTATAGTTGCTTCAGAATTTAGAACTTGATTTTCCAAGATGCTGCAAATTATAGGCCTAGATGCAGGAAACTTCGAGTAAGGTGCGGTATTCGACTTTCACCATGGTGATCTAACCCCCCTCATTGGTTAGATAGACCCCTAGCACCAACTCAAATATACTATAGCTCACTAATGTGCTCATACCGCACCTTGAACGAAACTTCCCAGCCCGTTTTTATATGATGTGCGAAAAAAAGTTTCCAGCAGAGCCTGCATGAAAAATTCAGAATATTGATCAGAACAATATATTCATAACGCGAAAATTAGGTATCCTGCTGTAGCACTCCACTTTTAATTTCCCCATTAATAATAGTGAGACACATTACAAACATACATGAATGTTTTCCCAAACAGTTACCGAAGATGGCCTCTTGCTTCAAAATTTATGACGAGTCAGATGCTGAGGAGCACCCGTTAGTGGAGAAGACTCCCCAGCCCAGCTACAGTCTGACCACTGACGACACTGCTGAATCTACTGGACAATGTGAGGATGCTGGAGCAAAAGAGGGCTCCTCAAACATAAAAACACAAATCCTAGGCTGCATATCTGCTGTCGTCTCTATATTAGGCTACTGTGCAGGACTGACATTCTCTCAGCTCCTGAATCGCTCCATCCCACATTCAGAGCTGAACGGATTGCGGTACTCTGTACAACTTCTCGTGGCTAGTGTCGCTGTAGCCATCAACAGAAAATGTGATGTTCGCGTCAAGAGAAGCCAGCTTAATTGGCTGGTCTTGGTATCTGTCGTAATTGTAACAATGAGTTATTGCTGTTATGGATACACATATTATCCGCCACTCGGAGTAGGAACTGCAGTATCCAAGTCTATTACATTGGTGTTACTCTATGGATCGAGTTGTGTTATCACACGCCGTATGCAGTGGTACTACATTGTGGCTGGCCTTGTTTGCATCACTGGTGTAGTTCTAGTTCTTCAACCTCCAATCATATTCCACAACACAGGAAATGTCCTCGTCAGAACCAATAATAGTTATCATTCACCATGTTACTCGTATATCGCATCAAATCAATCTGCTTCTTTCAATGAATCCGGTGTAGACATCCGCCATGACAAGGATAACTTATTGGGTTACACTCTGGTGTTCGTTGACGCACTGGCCGACGCTGCATTTGTGCTCAAACTCTCTGATATGGACACGATGGTGTTTATGTTTTGGCCATCTCTGCTTGGTTTTTTTGCATCTTATGCAATCATGGGTGCGATGGAGACCCCAACGCTTCCGCACCTGCAAGTCTGCATCTGGTTCCTCGCTGCGCACATGTTCTTCTCGGGTACACACAATTTCCTATATTCTTACAGTGCCAAAACCATCCCTGAGAAGTTGACAGCAATCATTACGACAAGCAATATTCCTATACAATTTTTGCTGCAGTACACTGTGCTGGCAGGGATGTACGTGGGCCGGGCCAATACTGCGGAGATTTTGGGTGCAGTGCTCGTTTTTGCTGGCAACATCATCGTGCCATTGACTGAGACTGTGCAGTACTGGAAACAAACTAAGTCAACTCATTGATTATTACCCTCGCCCCGTAGGGGGGCGAAGGTATTGCAATTGGGTCTGTCCGTTTGTATGTCTGTTTGTTTGTTTGTCTGTCTGTCTGTCCGCGCGCATATCTCAAAGGAGAATGGTCCGATCAACATGAAACTGATAGGGATGAAGCGGTATTTTAGTGGCTCGGTCCTCCTCGAATCTGGTCAAAATCGGACAAAAACTTTTGCCATGGCAACAGAAAATGTAAAAATCAATAATTGACCATAACTTCGGTTCTAATCAAGACAATTTTTTCTAACTAATTTTGTATTTTTCTATGGCCAATTCCTGATCATCTGATATATGGCCCGTGGTCGTACGACCAAAACTCTCCATTATCGCCCGATGTCGGAAAATTTGGGGTCACGGTTTCGAACTTTTTTGGCCAGCGACGTTTCAGTGCAAATGTCCGCGCTCATAACTCAAAGGCAAACGGTCCGATCGATATGAAATTTATAGGGCAAGAGTGCTATGGTGGTGGCTCAGTCCCTTTAAAATTTTACCAAAATCAGATGGAAACGGTTGCCATGGCAACGGAAAAGAGAAAATCACATCATTGGCTCTAACTCCGATTCTACTTGATATTATTTTTTCCAACTATTTTTGTATTTTTCGTTGGCCAATTCTCGATCGTTTGGTGTACGACCGATGGTCGTACGACGAAAACTCTCTATTTATTGCCCGATGTCGAAAAATTGGGGGTCACGATTTCGGTTATTTTTGGCCAGCGACGTTTCAGTGCAAATGTACGCGCTCATAACTCAAAGGCAAACGGTCCGATCGATTTGAAATTTATAGGGCTGGAGTCCTATGGTAGTGGCTCAGAAAACGGTTGCCATGGCAACGCAAAAAAGAAAATCACATAATTGGCTATAACTCCGGTTCTAATCAATATTAAATCTTCAACCTATTTTTGTATTTTTCTTTGGCCAATTCCCAATCGTAAGGCGTACAACCGATGGTCTTAAGACCAAAACTCTCAATTATCGCCTAATTTTAGTGACTAAATCTGAAGGGCGAGGGTCTGCAATCTCTGATTGTCTCGTTAGTTTTGTGCCAGTTGATGTTTGCAATTTACACCATTATACAACGGTTCAGAATCCAATTTTTTATTGAATGCGTCCACTTCTTTTGGCACAACCATGCTTTCAAAGAGAATGATTCTCGATTGATAAAACCAGCCGTTCCTAGACGTTGGCTCCTTGTCCCATGTACTTTTCCTCAGGTTCGATGTGTAACATATTTTCTCACAGCAACGTGCTCCATCTCACCACGGTTTTGAACACTTTCGCTTCATCACTGTCGTCGGGTATCACTTGTAATGCTGACGGGCTGCAGGACCAGTCCGCCATATTTAGACTGGGACTGTTGGTCATGGGTCCGAGCCTTGTTTGACAAGCAGGACAGAGAAATCAAGGATTCAATACGCGCATGTATATGCGCGTATTGATATACTCAGGCCGTGTTGTGTGTTTTTTTTTTTGTTTCTCGTCAACTTTTCTTTTTCGAAAAGTACCAGCCATCCAGGAAAAAAACAAACACAGAAAACAAAACACAGACGTTTATTATCCCAATAGCCTTTTTATTCACAAAGTGAGTCATGCCAATAATGTTAAATAAATGACATTGGAATATTCGCTGAGCTATTAAATACTTTATTGATAAATAACAGACAAGAGAACAGCAAAATGGAAAACATTTACTATCCTTCTCGATGTTTGGTGTTTCCTGGAAAAACGAAACATCGGGGTTTTTTTGGGGGAAAAACGACCCAAAATTTTGTTCTGTTTTTTCAAAACAATTGCTATTTTCACCCGCCCGCTGACGGGAAACAGGAAGAAAAACAACATGGCCTTAGTCTGCTTAGGGGAAGGGAAGCATGTGTAGTTGGTCTCCGATTGAACTCCGTTGTCAGTTATGTATACTTGATCACTGCTCCGATGACTCTTTAGCACATTCGTTGCATCAACACTGCTTGGAACTTAAGCAGCATGTAAAAGTTCAGTTTGATGATGTTTTTTATGCTTTCCGTTCAAGGCGCTACTCGTTTCTGAACTGCCACATTGATGTATTCCGCTCTGAATAGTGAGGTAGCGACGGGTCAAGGTTATTTCTTGATTATGATCGCTTCAAAATGACCTATTCTATAGAGTAACTTATCAGCATCCTAATAATAAAAAGAAACATAGAGCCGTAGGGCTCTGCGCTTACCGGACCCAAGATATATGTTTCAGTTTTATGTAAGCTGAAAGCAATGTCATGAGAAGTCATGAGAATAATTGCACATCATTCACACCTAAAACTTGCTCTATGTAAGTCGATCGTGTTAAAGCCTAATATACATTGATATGGAACTAGAATGGAACTGACTAGTACTGTCAAAGATATTCTTTGCTTTTGTATCGGTTTCAGTTTATTGAGGTCAAAGGTCAAATTTAAGCTCACAAGAGTATTCGGCATATATAATTTCCTATATGTCCTCAATTGATGCCTAAGCTGTAAAGTCGATAATAACCAGGATATTAGTGATTTTGTGCTCTGACCTTGAAAACGAGGTCAAGTGTCAGGTTCAAGGTCATCGAAATAATCGGCATACATCATTTCCTATATGTTCACAATTGATTCCCGGGGGTGAACTTCAGCCATCAGTGAAAGTGAAACGTGCTTTTTGGCCATAGTTCTCTTTTGGATCATCGTATCAAGTTGAAATTTGGTATGGTTTAATTATGTATCATGCCGCAATTTTTAACGAAATTTCAGAATTCTTTTTCAAGAATTGAAGCAGTTTGCAATGTAAACCAATGTTAAATTTCATCCCCTACATGGAATTTCAGTCTGGCCCAAAGAAATGTACGAGTTAAATAATGCTTCAAAATAAACATATTTACTTAATATACATTGACTATGAAACTCCAAAATCAGTTCAATATGTTCATTCTGTACGGGCAGAAACACGATGAAAGCCCCGAATTTGTTTGAATTTATTTAATGCCATTTTGGACTGAAATTCAACATTGGGGTACCGTATTTATTCAATTAGTTCAAACACTCTAATAATTCGAACACCAAACATTATTCAAGAAATTTCGATTGAAACAACGAACCAAATCAACTTGTCAGCTGCCAAAACTTACAAGTCGCCAGGTGGCAGCACTACGAAATGAGTAATCAGCGATATATTCGCCAGGTTCGAGTGTGTGCAATTAGGCCTAAGGGTTGAAATGACCAATTATTGGCTGCATTTAAATCAATGTTAAATTGGGCAACTTCGGGTGTGCGTTTCACCTTCCCCCCAAAAAATTAGGGCTTAGCGGTTGACAGGGTGTGATAGTACAATCATAGTACTTCAATAAAATCTAGGTCACTATAGAGCATGATGGTACCAATTTTTCATAAAATGACGTTGAACAAGACCCCTGTCAATTTAGCTCGTTTTCAGATCGCAATTGCCGACATAGCATACATTCAGCAAAACCTTTCTCTACTCCAAATCCCGGGGAATACCATCGGAATTTTTGCTTTTCCCAAAACCAGACTTCCACACACGCAAAATAAACCAGCACGTGGATCAATATCGCTTCGCGTTGTCTCCCTAGGCAACCATACATCTGGCGAAATGACGTCACTTAAAACGGAATCCTCAATGTGTGAGGCATCCCCAGGTCTATTCCTGGCTTCTACCCTTAATAGATAGGATATTTTGAATAGAGACTGGATGCTTCATTATAAGATAGAGTGATATATGGGTAGTCACGGCATAAAATATCAACGTCATATCTCAGCCCGTTCTCATGTAGCAGCACACTTCATACCAGGACCCCCTAGAGCTGAAAATCACCAATGGAGCACTATATCAAACGTTCATTCTTCAATAGCCAATTGAGTTTTCTTAAGAAATGTTTCAAATTTTCAGGACTGATACATGATGTGATTGCAATTAGCACTGTATACAATTTGGTGAGATATTCCTTAGCTGAGTAACATTATTTTGAACAAATTTTAACAAAAAAACATATTAATTCAATAAGAAACGTAATATATTGTTTGTAAAGCAAAGCAAAAACAACAAAAAGTTGCAAAAACCTAGCTTGTCAGGTTTTGAGCAACTGATATTTATGATGTAGATGCACACTGTAAGGTCCAGTGCTATATCCAAGTGACGAGGCATGCTATTTATGAGTGTCAAATGCGCCGCCAGGCCGACCCGTTTTTTGTCAATTGCAACCTCGGGGCGGGGGGGAGGGGGGGGGGGGGTTGGGGGTGTTCCACAGTTTCTGGGCTCTCAGTCGGCCTCGAGTAAATCCTGTATAATGATAATTTTTATTTCGTACACAAATTCGTACACATAGTTATGTAACAAAACCATGCAACTGCCGCGCTGAAACGTTCGTTAGGAACGGTCACGTGATCTACAAAGTCCACTTGCGAAGACACCGTTCGCGGAAGAACCGTTCGCGGAAGCACGATTGCGGAAGCATCATCAGCGGAAGCATCGTTCGCGGAAGAACCGTTCGCGGAAGCACGATTGCGGAAGCATCGTCAGCGGAAGCATCAGTCGCGGAAGCACCGTTCGCGGAAGAGGAGCCTTCGCGGAAGAACCGTTCGCGGACGCAGTCTTCACCACGTGGAGAAGAGTGCGGAAGATACGTTCGCGGACGAAGATGCGCGCGCAGCCACCCTGGCTATATAAGGGAGAGCGGACGGCCGCTCTGAGAGCACTGCAACAGCGACATCGACCGTGGGGAGATCGTCACCGCCACAGCCAAGGGACTCGACGAACTCCGTGCGGACGACTCCTTCTTCAGGGCCTTAGAGTCAACCGGGATTTAGACCGACTACCTGGAGAAACCATTCGACTAAGCGGGACGGGAAACTTCAACGGGAAGGGACAGAGAGACGCCGCCGGCTAAGAACTCTTTTTAGTTGTGCCCTCGTGCACTATTTATTTTTGAAATGTGATCATACAGTGCTCCATGTCTGAACTTCATATTTGTACGTCACGTGGGTGACCAGCCATACAATTGTAAGTTGATTTGATGTATATAAATCTTCAATTTATTTACATCTGAGTTGCTTCTTGCCTAAGTGAAGCCGGTGAGCTACGGAGTGATGATACACCAGCGTTGGGGGACACCAATTTAGTGACGGCTCTCGAATCACAACGAGCGGGAGTTACATAAAGTCTATACGATCAGAGAAACCAGGTTTTTTGGGCCACACCGAAAACAAGTCATTACCAAACGTCACAACTTGGTGCCGTGACCAGGATCCCCGAGGGTCTACTGCCAGGGAACGAACCTCAGCATCACTCATGTCCGGCGAAAACGACGAAACTGCCCCAGGGAAGACAGGAGGTGAAGAGGAAGACTCTTCGCGGACGGCCTCACTTGCGGACGAGGAAGACAGCGGTTCGCGGAAGCCGACCTTTGCGGAAGAGGGAGACGACCGTTCGCGGAAGACGTTCGCGGAAGACGACCGTTCGCGGAAGACGTTCGCGGACGACAACCGTTCGCGGAAGACGACCTTGGCGGAAGAGGCCGACGACCGTTCGCGGAAGACAACGTTCGCGGAAGACGACCGTTCGCGGAAGAGCAGCTTCACAGCCAGGGGTAGACGGGACGTTTCGACGAGTGAGGAGCAATCAGGGAGGTCGAGACCTTCCATGGGCCAGTCGACTAGTCAACAGAGACCCCGGAGCCAGACACCCGACAACCGTTTTCTTTTCAGACACGACTCTGGGTGGCAGCACGATCGAGACAGGGAGAGGTCAACCTACCTTGAGAGCGTTAGGAGGGGCCCCGAGTTCCGACGAGTGCTGGGACCGGAGTACGTCAATCTGGACGGGGAGGACGGCGAAATCTGGGCGAGGAGGGATCGGCTACAGCTACCGGAGCAGAGTCCAAGTGTGGCACCTCCAGAGAATGCAGCATTGAGACGGCTTTGGGACCAGTCCCAGCAGCAGTCTGGTGCAACAGAGCAGCAGTCTGGTGCAACAGGGCAGCGGTCGGGTGTGACGAGTCGACAAACGGGAGTGACTGGAGGACGGGTTACTTGGGCTCCGACCCAAGAGAGCAGCTCGAGAGGGAGAGGACTTTTCGCGGAAGAGAACATTCGCGGACGAGAGGCATTCTTCGGCGACAGGGACGCTTGCAGCCGGGGATCCTTCGTGGATGAACGGGCTCGTGGGCGAGGGGGAGTCTTTGGTGACGAGGACGCTTGTGACCGGGGAGGGCCCTTCGCGGACGACCACGTTCGCGGACGAGGACGACTCGCGGAAGAGAGTGTTCGCGGAAGAGAGGAGTCTTCACCCAGACGGCGGCTCGACGAAAGGAGTGATCCAGGCGACCAATCTTCCTTTCCAGTTTTTCAGAATAGACGGGGAAGACCATTCGCGGATGAGCCGGTTCGCGGAAGACTCGCGGAGGATGGCGTTCGCGGACGTGCATCTTTTGTGGAGGGACGTCTCCGAGACATCTTGGCGGACGAACTTCTTCGGGAGCTGTTGGCGGAAGAGTCCGTTCGCGGAAGGTTCGCGGAAGACAGTGTTCGCGGAGGGTTCGCGGAAGACAGCGTTCGCGGAAGAGGGAGGTCTTCACCCAGTCGACAACCGAGACAGCCAGCCTCCTGGAGAAATCCAGCTTCTATTTCAGTCACCCAGGGAGGCCGGAGACAGCACCCTTTCTCATCATCGGGCGATGAGGGGCCTTCATCTGATGGAGGGACCGACAGCAGCCATGGTTACCCAGGACGGGGGAGGAGACCACCGAGGCGGGGACCGCCGCTGCACCGACGAAGCCCTAGGCCGAGACGGAGGCAGGAGGACTCGTCGTCCGAGGACAGCACAGCCTGGAATCAGAACGGCAGAAGGAACCGGAAGATGCTGACCCCTGACAAGTTCGATGGGACTTCCATAGAGTGGCCGGTGTACCGGGCCCACTTTGACGTCATCGCAGAGGTCAACGGATGGAGCAAGCGGGAACAGGGCGTCTACTTAGCCGGGAGCTTGACAGGAGAGGCGCGACGAATGCTGACCAGCCTGAGTCCTGCAGACCGGAGGGACATCGACGTTCTGACCGACAAGCTGACCCTACGATTCGACCCTGACTGTCAGGAGGAGTCCTACAAGGCGACCTTGGGACAGAGAACCCGCAGGAAGGCAGAGACACCCCAGCAGTACGGCTATGAGTTGCAGCGACTGGCCGGCCGTGGTTATCCGGATCTGAACTCCGCAGCTCAGGAGGCTATCGCCTTAGACCACTTCTGGAAGGGCCATCCAGATGGGGACATGAAGGTGATGGCGCTCATGAGGAAGATGAAGACCATGGAGGAGGCCATAGCGTTCGTGACCCAGTACGAATGTGTCAAACCCAAGCCTGGGAAGCCGGTGATGTCCATAGAGTCGGAGGACTCCGAGCCAGCTCTAGGACGGGTCCTACAGCTGTTGAAGAACCAGCAGGGAGGCGAGATTACCACCAGTGGGCAGCAGAGCAACCAGCCGAACGTAGCGGGTCTACCCAGACTTCCCTACTTCAAGGGGCTCTTTGAGAGCCAAGACAGGAAGCTGGATCGACTAATCGAGCTGTGTGAGCAGGTGCTATCCATCAAGCCGAGGGCCGCCACTGCTGAGAACAAGGGACCAAGCGCTAGGCCGGGACCAGATGACTGTTGGTACTGTGGGAAGCCGGGTCATCGGAAGTACCAGTGTCCAGATCGGCCGCCACCTCGGACCAAGGAGGAGCGCTTGAGTCGACTAATCGAGGAGATTGGTGAGCGGAACAGTTTGACAGACGAGGTGTCGGAAAACCAGTAGGGTTCATACCAGCCCCCAACCGTATGGGCCATTGGCAGGTGTGTGCACGGCTTCACAGGCGAGAAGCTCGACGAAGACGTGAAGAACACATTGCCAGGGGGGAATTTTTAGTTTCACAGATTTTTAATAGGTTTTTCCGGTGTGCATCCGAAGTAACTGGATGGGCGCAGGAGGAGCTCGAGGATCGAATTCTCGACTATTTGGAGGGCAAGCCTGTCAACACAGACGGGAGTGCCAATGTACAGCAAACCGATGGAGCCGTGGAGCGTCTAATGCCCCGCGGAGACGTCAAGGAAATGCAGACCGATGGAGCCGTGGAGCGTCTAATGACCCGCGGAGACGTCGACGAAATGCAGACCGATGGAGCCGTGGAGCGTCTAATGACCCGCGGAGACGTCGACGAAATGCAGACCGATGGAGCCGTGGAGCGTCTGGGGACCCACGGAGACATCAACGAGGTTTCTGCTAGCAGCAAGGAGAACCAACAGGTTACAACCTTGAGGCTGGAGGCTGCGAAACAGCAGGGACCCCCCTATGCAACTGAACCACAAGCGGCCGTGAAAGAGGAGACGGAGGGCCGGTGGAGCGGAATGACCAAGGGGCCAGCGCAGCAGCTATTGCTGGTGGACGACTCATTACTTATCCGGAGCGGCGGTTCCGAGGGGAGTGATTCCCTTAAGACTGACAGAGAGGACCAGGGTGGTGCATCACTGTGGGTGGACGACTCAGTACTTATCCAGGGCGGCGTCCCTGAGGAGAGTGGCAGCTCTCTTAAGATTGACAGAAATGGCCAGGTGGTGTCGCTGTCAGCCGGTGCCCGAGGCACATTGGCGTGGTATGCGGCGTGCCACGTTATGGGGAAGGCGACTCGTATGTTGGTGGACACGGGTGCCTCTTCCACCGTTCTGGACGAGTGTCTCTTCGACCAAATGGATGACGAACATAAAGCAATGATAAGGCAGACGAGAATAAGGTTACGGGCAGCAACCGGAGACTACTTACAGGTTCAAGGAGAGATGACAGTTCAACTTCTACTGGGCACACGACTCGTGTCGGCAGATGTACTGGTAGCCAAACTAGGGATCCCGGGAGTGTTGGGGCTTGATGTACTTCAACAGATTGGGGGACAGCTGGATCTGCGTAAGGGCGAGTGGCAGGTGGGCGACACTACCGTAGTGATGAGCTCGGGCCACGAGGGCGCCGTCTACACACTGGTGACGGAGGAGACGGTCGTCTTGCCACCCTTTTCAGAGATGATGGTGGACCTCAAGCTGACAGGAAGTGAGGGAGGAGTTCCGAAGGCCGGCCTCGTGCAGTCCGCAAGAGAGCCGTTGGAGGACGACCCCCTCGTAGTGGGACGAGCCCTGGTACGACCCCGAGGACGCCTGGTACCGGTGGTACTTCTGAACGCCGGCGCTGGAGCTTGCACTGTGCTGATGGGGACCATCCTAGCCGAGCTTCACGGAATAGAGGCCGTGATCGACCTGGGATTTCGTCCCGATGGAGGGAAAACAACCCAGAATGAACCTAAAAGGGAACAGTGGTACCGGGAGGAGAGCGGGAGGGAGCATGAGCCCCTTACACCAAACTCCACCAAGTGGCGGAACCGGACGCCTGAGCAGCCCGAAACCAGAGTGCACGCCATGCACGCAGAATCGTCGACGAAGACACCAGAGTGCCCGGAGCATTTAGAACCGCTCCTGGAGGGAATGCATCCGAACTTGACGGAAAAGGAGGTGGAGGTCGTCAGCGATCTCCTTCGACGCCACCAGCAGGTCTTTATGGGACCAGATGGGAGGTTGGGCCGGACGTCCCTGGCGAAACACGTCATCGACACGGGAGATCACCCCCCGATCAAGCAGCCTCTGAGGAGAGCCCCGTACTACCAACAAGAGCTGATCGAGGACGAGGTCGACAAGATGTTGAAAGCTGACGTTGTGGAGCCAAGTGACAGTCCATGGTCGTCTCCCATCGTGCTAGTGAAAAAGAAGGATGGTGCACTGAGATTTTGCGTCGACTACCGCCGTCTAAATGATGTCACCCGGAAGGATGCGTACCCCCTGCCTCGAGTCGACGAGAGTTTTGATACCTTGTCAGGAGGACGATATTTTTCGACGCTAGACTTGGCTAGTGGTTACTGGCAGGTCGAGATGGACGACAGGGACAAGGAGAAGACGGCGTTCACTACCCGTAGTGGACTCTATCAATTTAAAGTGATGCCGTTTGGATTGGCGACGGCCCCGGCTACTTTTGAACGTCTAATGGAGCTGGCACTGAGGGGACTCCAATGGAAGCGTTGTCTAATTTATTTGGACGATGTCGTCTGTCTTGGAAAGACTTTCCAAGAAGCCGTGGACAACCTCGAGGACGTGTTCCGGAGACTGCAGGCTGCCGGGCTGAAGCTGAAACCCGCCAAGTGTGAGCTGTTTCGACAACAGGTCAACTTCCTGGGCCATGTCGTGTCCGACCGAGGCATCCAGTGCGACCCTGCCAAGGTCGAAGCTGTAACAAAAATGGTTCCTCCGACCACCTTGACAGAACTAAGGAGCTTCCTTGGGTTCGTGGGGTACTACCGCAGATTCATCCCTGACTTTGCCACCCGAGCGGGACCCCTCAACCACCTGTTAAAGAAGGAAGTCAACTACCATTGGAGCGAGGCTCATCAGCAGGCGTTCGAGGCGCTGCGTCAACCCCTGACCGAGCACCCCCTGCTGGTGTACCCTGACATGGACCAAGAATTTATTTTAGATACTGATGCTAGCGGCTACGGAGTGGGAGGCGTCTTATCCCAAGTGCAGGACGGACGAGAGCGGGTGATCGCCTATGCTTCCAGAACCCTGAGGGACACCCAGCGGAATTACTGCACCACCAAGCGGGAGCTCCTGGCCGTCGTCAGTATGATACACCATTTCAGACATTTCTTGTGGGGGAGAGCGTTCTTACTACGAACCGACCACGCCTCTCTCAAGTGGCTACTGAACTTTCGGGATGCGGAAGGAATGATCGCTAGATGGGCAGCTCGCATCGCCAGCTACGCCTTCAGGTGTGAGGTCCGACCGGGAGTACAACACGGGAATGCAGACGGGATGTCCAGATGCCGACAGTGCCGGAGACCGGATTGTCCCGCCCCTCGCCACACCACAAGACCCGAAGGAGAAGAGGAGGCCTGTCCGACTCAGGAGGAGTGTCCCCTACCCCTGGAGGACCTCTCTGACGAGGATCTGCTTCCACCGATCAGCGGAGAAGGATGGAGCCCCGGAGGACCTCAAGTTAACATCTTGCGGGAGGTCCCTGTGGAGCCCTGGACGGAGGACTACTATTGCGGAGATGGAGTCGGGATATTCCAGATCTGGGAGGTGCGCTGCCAGGAGGACCCGAGGACGACTACCCAGCCGACCGAGGAATGCCTGCCTGACCGGAGCCCCCCACAGACGGAGGAAGGAGCCAGGAGCGTCTGCAGAACCCTGCATCAGCTCCGCCCCTCTGCCTGGGTTTGGTTTCTCCTGATGATGCTCCTCGCACTGCATGGTTTGGGACCGGAGGTTGTGGCCGGAGCAGCGATCGGCGCGACGGCCGACGTGTGGATGCGCTGCCGAGAGGAGCCCTTCCTGGACCCATGCCCCAACCCTGTGCTCCGAGATCCAGACAAACAAATGCTAGCTGTCACGCGGGCTATGGCTACGGGAGGACGCCGGAATCCGATGGAGGGAGCCCCGGAGGCCCAGGTCCTGAATGGTTATTCCCAGGAGGACCTAGTGACCCTTCAACGAGCCGACCCTGAAGTTGGAGGCATCCTCGGGTGGAAGAATATTTTCACTGAGAGACCTGCATGGCCCGAAGTCAGAACAAAAAGTCAGCAAATGAAGACTCTGTGGCAACAGTGGGACCAGCTGGAGCTACGTGATGGGCTTCTGTACCGGCGGTACCAAGCGGCTTGCCAGAACGCACCAATCCATCAACTGGTCGTTCCACAGGTCCTGAGACGCGCCGTCATGAAGGAGGTCCACACCGGCAAGCTGATGAGCCACCAGGGAATCACCAAAACAGTCCACCGACTAAAAGCGAGAATGTACTGGCCGGGTATGACGAAGGACGTGGAGCGTTGGTGCCGGGAGTGCCTGAAGTGTAGTGGGAGAAAGCCGCGACCGGGGCCCAAGTACCACCCCATGGGAAATCTACCGGTAGGCGATCGGCTAGAAAGGGTGGCCATGGACATTTTGGAGCCTGGAACGATCACCAATTCTGGGAACCGGTATATACTGGTCGTGGGTGATTATTTCACCAAGTGGACTGAGGCCTACGCTCTACCCAACCATGAGGCTCAGACGGTGGCGGACGTCTTTGTGACTGAGTTCGTGTGCCGCCTGGGAATGCCAGCCAAGATACACACCGACCAGGGACGAGAGTTCGAGAGTAAGCTTTTCCTTGAGATGATCAAGATCCTAGGAGGGGAGAAGACTCGGACGACCCCTTATCACGCCAAATCAGACGGGATGGTCGAGCGATTCAACCGGACCCTGCTGAACCTTCTGGCCGTGGTCGTGGACGAGAACCATGACGACTGGGACGACCATCTGCCCTACGTGATGGCGACTTATAGAACATCAGTACACGAAAGCACCGGGTGTACACCATTTCGAATGATGATGGGACGGGAGGCAACCACCCCATTGGACCTGAGGTACCGGACGAAACCGGACGATTTGGGAGGACCAGTCCCCGAGTGTGCGTCCGAATACGTCGAATGGGTGAAGGAAGCCACCATACAAGCTCACGAGACTGCCCGAGAGTGCCTGAAGACGGCTACGGTGCGACAAAAGCGCCATCATGACATAAAATCAGCCGCTCGACATTTTCCGGTGGGCATCTGGGTGATGTATTGGTACCCTCCAAAGGCTAGACCAAAACTAGGACTAGGGTGGACGGGACCTTATCTCGTTGTGAAGTCTCATCTCGGATGGATGGTGTCCATACAAGATCGACCCGGTGGCAAGATTAAAGATGTCCACATTGACAATATAAAAAGGTGCTGGTTCACCCCTGAAACCGACGCCTGGATACCCAATCCGGACGATGTGACCCCAGTCCGGACCCCCAGTGATGACGAGGGACGAGTGGAAAACAGCGGGAATGCAGTCCAAACGATGTAAACGATGACGGGAGCGTTCGCGGAAGAACCGTTCGCGGAAGCAGCGTTCGCGGAAGCAGCGTTCGCGGAAGTACCGTTCGCGGAAGCACGTTCGCGGAAGCAGCGTTCGCGGAAGAACCGTTCGCGGAAGCAAGCGAAAAACGTTATTTCGTTCCACGACAATGCTTTTTCCCCCAGATCCCTGGTCCGCGCCTTTTCTATATAAGCAGGCCGGCCTACGATTCCGTCATCACTTCAACCATGAACACACCAACTCTGCAGATCATTGAGATACCCGCATTTGCAGACGAAGATTTCGGGGACGTTCCAGATTTCGACTTGGCTGACTTTCTGCCCCTTGAAGTCGACAAGATGAGCGACCCACCTACCAAGATAGACAAGCCTGACCGGAAGCGGGAGCGCTCGAGGAGCCGGGAGCGTCGTGAGGAGCCCCGAGGAGGTCGACGGTCCCCTGCCCGGAAGTTGTCCACCGAGAGAGGGCGACGCTGGTGCAGCCCCTGCCGGATCCACGTGACGGCATCCAACTTTAGCCGACACGTGGCGACCAAACACACGCAGAAGGAGGGGCGGCACCTCTGCAAGATGTGCAGCCAGCGATTCGCCCGCCGAGCTGACAGAGACCGGCATGAGACGTCGCATGCCAGCGGCAACACCCTCAAGCCAGGACGGAGGAGGACGACGACCGACACGCCCGTGTCCGACCCCCGAGATGGTCCGACTACTGTGTCTGCCCCTGAGCTGAAGACTGTCAGCTTTGCGGCCAGCGGGACGACCAGCTCCACGCCGTCAAGCCCCCGGGAGGACGCCCCCAGGTCAGAGGACGCCCCAGACCCCGAGGACGACCCCCCGAATAGCGAAGAGGAACCGGAGTCTCAGCAGGAGCGGAGAGAGGCGGAATCCCCGGAGGCCCCCACCCCCGAGGACGACGGACCCCCCGTTCCCAGAGACTCGGCCCCTACCTACAAGCCCCTAGACCTGAGTTGGTACCTCAAGCCCGTTCCGGAGGAGGAGGACCAACTGCGACCGTATGTGGAGGGCCTGGGCAGAGCGGTCACTGCCGGAGAGAAGGCCCTGGAGGACCTGGCATCCACGATAGCCATGGGACGACGCCACCTCACCCAAGCGGAGGCTCGGCTCCAAGCCAAGGAGGAGCAGAGACAGCTCGAGGCCGAGGTGCTGCAGCTGCGAGGGGAGGCCTCTCAACGAGAGAAGAGCCACCGGAAGGAGCTGCGAGCCCACGTCCGAGAGACCAAGCTGCTCCGGGAACAGCTCCGAGCATATACAGACACTCGAGACAGGCTGGCGGAGACGTCCGAAAGCGAGGTGGATCGCCAGTGAAGTGGAGGGAGAGAGCCCTGTAAACATCAGACAGGCAGGAAAAGACGAAGAAGGAGGAAGAAGAGAAAAGAAGAGAGAGAAAGGATCAACGGGGACGTTGATCTCCAGAAAGGGTGGAGTTGTAACAAAACCATGCAACTGCCGCGCTGAAACGTTCGTTAGGAACGGTCACGTGATCTACAAAGTCCACTTGCGAAGACACCGTTCGCGGAAGAACCGTTCGCGGAAGCACGATTGCGGAAGCATCATCAGCGGAAGCATCGTTCGCGGAAGAACCGTTCGCGGAAGCACGATTGCGGAAGCATCGTCAGCGGAAGCATCAGTCGCGGAAGCACCGTTCGCGGAAGAGGAGCCTTCGCGGAAGAACCGTTCGCGGACGCAGTCTTCACCACGTGGAGAAGAGTGCGGAAGATACGTTCGCGGACGAAGATGCGCGCGCAGCCACCCTGGCTATATAAGGGAGAGCGGACGGCCGCTCTGAGAGCACTGCAACAGCGACATCGACCGTGGGGAGATCGTCACCGCCACAGCCAAGGGACTCGACGAACTCCGTGCGGACGACTCCTTCTTCAGGGCCTTAGAGTCAACCGGGATTTAGACCGACTACCTGGAGAAACCATTCGACTAAGCGGGACGGGAAACTTCAACGGGAAGGGACAGAGAGACGCCGCCGGCTAAGAACTCTTTTTAGTTGTGCCCTCGTGCACTATTTATTTTTGAAATGTGATCATACAGTGCTCCATGTCTGAACTTCATATTTGTACGTCACGTGGGTGACCAGCCATACAATTGTAAGTTGATTTGATGTATATAAATCTTCAATTTATTTACATCTGAGTTGCTTCTTGCCTAAGTGAAGCCGGTGAGCTACGGAGTGATGATACACCAGCGTTGGGGGACACCAATTTAGTGACGGCTCTCGAATCACAACGAGCGGGAGTTACATAAAGTCTATACGATCAGAGAAACCAGGTTTTTTGGGCCACACCGAAAACAAGTCATTACCAAACGTCACAGTTACATATTTCTTCCAATAAGTGTGGAAGACAATTTCTCGATCATTGCCGTCAGTGTATTTAACATGTATTTTTCCATGTCCCTTGGAGCCCAGCCAAACATGCCAAAATATTCCTTAATTTTTATTGAATATCTTCAGTGGTCACACAATTCATCATTTCATGCCTTTTCAAGTATCCTGATGCATGAAAAAATAAATTTCTGTGATTCCTTAAATAAGGGTTGAAATGACCAATTATTGGCTGCATTTAAATCAATGTTAAATTGGGCAACTTCGGGTGTGCGGTTCACCTTCCCCAAAAAAAATTAGGGCTTAGCGGTTGACAGGGTGTGATAGTACAATCATAGTACTTCAATAAAATCTAGGTCACTATAGAGCATGATAGTACCAATTTTTCATAAAATGACGTTGAACAGGACCCCTGTCAATTTAGCTCGTTTTCAGATCGCAATTGCCGACATAGCATACATTCAGCAAAACCTTTCTCTACTCCAAATCCCGGGGAATACCATCGGAATTTTTGCTTTTCCCAAAACCAGACTTCCACACACGCAAAATAAACCAGCACGTGGATCAATATCGCTTCGCGTTGTCTCCCTAGGCAACCATACATCTGGCGAATAACGTCACTTAAGACGGAATCCTCAACGTGTGAGGCATCCCCAGGTCTATTCCTGGCTTCTACCCCTAAGAATGCTAGGGTATTTGACAAAAAGCGCGGACCTCATAGTGCCAGGCGGTTTGCGGGCCATTGAATAATTTCCCGAGTCGAGTGACTCGATTGCACATGCAATATGACTAGAATCTAGAATCAATAGGAGATTATAAATTACAGTTACCTGGCGATTTAACAGCCAGTTATTCAAGTTTTTTTTTAAATGCTAGTTGTCTGCAGTAAACTTATCAATCGTACAGGCCCTAACCAGCCAGCATGAGCGGCATCTGTCAACTCGCGTAGGCCTATCTCTGCCATGGCATGATCGATCAGGGTTTGGGGGTTTGTTTTTTTTTTTCGTTTTGACGGACGATTTTATCGTGAATCTAATAATTCGAACTTTTCAAAATTTAATTATTTTTAGATGTTCGAACTAATTGAATAAATACAGTAGATTGCCAACTCTTTTATTTCTTAGTTTCAATTCTTAAAGTTGGTGAAAAATTACGGCATGATAGTCTACCCGATTCAGACACACAATTAAGATTTCAAAAAAGTGGATCTGAATATCCAAAATAAAACTACAGCCAAAAAGCGTGTTTCACTGATACATGAATTTAACTTTAGGCCGAGAGTCGTGCCCCGCGCCATTGAGTTGACTGCAAGAAAAGAAAATTCCTCTGTCGGTGAAACACGCTTTTTGGCGATAATTTTGTTCTGGATAATCGAATCAACTTGAAATTTTGTCTCTCTTAATTGGGTATCATGCCGTAATTTTTCAACGAGTTTCAGAATTTTATCTCAAGAAATGAAAAAGTTGGCAATCTACCTCAATCTTAAACTTCAGTTCAAAATGGGATCAAACAAATTCCGACAAATTCGGGCCTTTACGATGGTTATGCCAGTACAAAATGAATTTATTGCTTTGATTTGAAGTCGGAAGGCATAGTCGCAGTTCAAATTAAGCAAACATGTTTGTTTTGAATTAGTATATAACTCAAACATCAAATAAAAGTCTTTTTTGTGTACAGACCCTGAAAATCCATTGCAAGCAATGTGGGGCTGAAATTCAACATTGGGGTAGATTACCAACTTTTTCAATTTTTGAGATAGTTCTCTGAAATTCGGTGACAAAATACGGCATGAAATCCAATTAAGACACAAAAAATATCAAGTTGATTCGATTATCCAAAACAAAACAACGGCCAAAAATCGTGTTTCACTGACACTGTGACAGATGAACTTTAGTTAGATCTAGATCTATAGCTTTGATGGGCCATGCGCCAAGTAACGCATACTGCATTTCCCCGCGTGCAGCGCTCGTACGGTTTTCGTCACGAAATGAAATCAAATGTGACATCATCCCGATTGTTTCACTCGTAGATCTAGATAGTATTCTTCATTAAATCTTTTATGCTTCGAATTCCATCGTAAAAACAAATTACAGTTAGTTTTGCCGAAGTTCGCCAGGTGGGGCAAAAATAGTAAATAATCATCGATGTTTTTTTCAACCGCTAGGGCGCGCCACCACTCACACATGGAATGTCCCATTGCTTTGAATGTCAAGGGGCCAATTGACCCACTGTTCAAATGCTCTAGCCCTATACCTGGATTCCTAAGCTGTAAAGTCGATAATAATGAGGCCAAAGGTCAAATTAAAGGTCACGATAATATTCAGAATATATCATTTCCTATATGCTGACAATTTATTCCTAAGCTGTAAAGTTGATAATAAGCGAGATATTAGCCAATTTGTGTTGTGACCTTGAAAATTAGGTCGAAGGTCAAATTCCTATATGTGCACAATTGATTCCTAATGTCTAATCCCAATATTAAGTGAGATATTAGGAGAAATGTGTCCCCATTATAAAGCATAGGCTAATTTAACATGGGAAAGTCCTATCTGGGACCGGTCGAAAAAATCAAAATGGCTGCCACACGCAGACCGACGATTCAAGGGCAACTAAACTTATACACGACACAAAGGTATATTAGGGGAATCTTTTGAAACAAAAATCTCAAAACTGATCAGACAGTTTTTGAGAAAATGGCCGCCAAAGTCCAAAATTGGCCATTTTTTCGACAAAAATGGCCGCCATTTTGGAAAAACGATTCAATCGACGAACAAAAAAATGGTCCGGAGATATGGGCCCATAGAACATATTTTGTGAATTACAGCAATATTCATCGAACAGATTCTTCCCAGCGTTTGACAACGACGCCGACGCCGACACCGACGCCGACGCCGACGGACGGACGACGGACGCAACCTGACGACAATAGCTTATCGGACCATAGGTCCGGTAAGCTAAAAAAGGGGGTCAACATACTAGTTTCTTCGACATATCCGGTCAAAATGAGAAACATATACCTAAAATGACATATTTTTTTTGCATTTTTGCACATTTTTACGTCCATATTCACATTTTGCATCAGGTTTTCCATGCAATCGGATACGGTGACCCCCTTATTTTTTCTTCAGTTTTATGATACTGATCAGTTACTCTATAAAATATGTCTTTCGAAGCTATAGATTATGTTGATACAGTTATTTATCAATGTCAAAAAAACTTTGACCTCTACTTACCCCCACTGTTTGGAGGGGACTACATGTACCTTAAAATCCCACCCATCATCCTCTCGAATTTAGTGCTTGGGACTCATTGTCGCCTTACCGCAGCAATTGTTTTAAATATTTTAGTGTCAACAACCAGATGGAGACAATCACTAAAAAAATATCCCAGTTAGATTGTGAAACGTTCTAAAATTTTCTTCATGCCTGACAACCGCAAAATATTACGAGTACTTCGATAGAATCCCCCGACTCCGTGGAAATCGCTTGTTGGTATCATCATGGCTTGAGCACTGTTACGACAGATGTCATTCTTGAATAAAAACGTATCGCCGACCATTCAAATTGTGATAATGGTCGGGGGAAAAAAGTTTGTCAAAAAATATTTGTGCACGTAACGGATCCCTTCTTATCAACCGATTTATCCAGAAAACTTGCGCTCATGAAGTTTTTAACATGATGCCATGGAATTGGCATTGACTTTACAGCAATCCAATGAAAAACTAAAAATATAAGTCATTTGTATTTATATGATCCTCTTCAAATCTACACACTCTTTTTGGAATTATATAGGTATGACAGTCAGTTGAAACACAAGCAAAAGCGGACGAGTGGTCAAAACACCACTGTCTCTGTTAATCGATTTTCTACTTGGTAATGGTGGGTTGCACAATGTTTTGCGAAACAATGTTTTATAAAGATTTACCCGTTCGATGCAGTTTGATGAAATGTTTCACCCCAAGAATGTTGTTTTACAAGTCGGTACTGGTGACAAAGTGCACACTGCTTTGCGGAAATATGTTTTATAACGATTCTCCGGTTCGATGCAGTTTGATGAATTGTTTCACCCCAAAAATGTTGTTTTACATGTCGAATACTATATGTATAGATGTGGATAATGGAGCCCAAGCGTACAAGTTAAAGTACTAGTATAGTGAAAATATGATATGAGCTTATATTAAAGATTTCATTGATCTGAGCAAAATGGTTTTTACAGCATGTAAATATCACAATCCGTTCAAAAGTTATAACACTTTGAAGACTGAAATCGGCAAATTTGCTTTTTCAAATCAATTTAGCTTATTAGTATGCAAATGAGATATTCATGACGTCATCGGGGGAAGCTGTTTTAATAAAGTACTTTGATATGTATCATTCATTCATTTAATGTTATGATTATTCACCAAAACTTAGTCTGTACAGATTTTAATGTGAATAATCAGTGTTTTCACTTTTTCTGTTGTTGTCAAGGTAACCAGTGACCTGGTACGGCCCATAGCAACTATGGTTGCAGAAACCCACTTAGAACAAGGTATGCACAAATAAAAATGGTGCCAACTTGAGCTCTATAATAATTTCATAAATAATCGACAGAAAGTCTGTGGATAGACTGACTTGGCAGTTAATGGCCATGGCAACCATGGGTAACTACGGCTATAGGGAACGACTGGTAACCATAGCAACAGTACAGTTTCTGTGGATATTGAATATGTATGGTAAATAATAATATGCACTAGTCAGATAGTCAGAACCTTCAATAAGTATCATTATATCATGGCTTGAAGTATCCTAATTAAAATTTGTTCCCCTCGTGACGTCATGAATTCTCATTAGCATCTAATTTGCATATTAATGAGTTGCTGAAACTTTTCAAGTGGCTTCTGTAATTTAGTGCCGGAATGGCAGTTTCAAATAGCAGTAACTTTTGAACGGATAGAGATATTGATATACCGTAAAGACCATTTTGCTCAGATCATTGAGATCTTTCATATACCTAAACATCATGTTTTCACTTTACTAGTACTTTAAGTTTATGTAGCATGTTAAATTGATATTAACGAGCTATCTTACATAGGGAGTTCGAATTGATATGAGTCTGGAAAAGGTATGGAAATTGTTCAATTTTGAGTCTGGAAAGTCCCTGATCTTGTTATTCACAGAATAGTGAAAACTCTGTGACTATAATTGAAGTATGTCATAACAACAGGAATGCAGACTCAAATAAACTTTCCATTCCCCACATTGGGATCGATCTATGTAGCTGCTAAGAGGCGACATATGTCTTTTACTTCATTCCTGACGCTCAGAGACTCAGTTTCATATAAGACAGAAAATTGAAGCTACAGCACAGCTGCGCATACATATGCGTGGCGGTTCTGTCCGGAAATGGTGTAGCTGAGTCACGCAAGCAGATGATGTGCCCAGTTTTTTTTTTTCTTTTTCTCAAGAACTTTCCAAAAGATAATGTTATGACGGTGTGACTGATCCTATCGGGAGGGGAGGAGATGATAGTTGGAAACATTAGAGCAGTTTGTTGTATCTTGGGATATTTCCGAGTAATTCCTTGGGACAGTTACTTGTAATCAACAAACATATTTTGCAAGTGGCTTTGGTGGTAAATAATTATGTTATTTCTAATTATAGGGTTTTCTTTAAATTGATCGCAGTGCATCTTATGATGTGTTGAATAATATATTATGCAAATGTATGTCTTTCATATGACTACCATATTGACGATCATTCTATTTTATATTTTACGCATTCATTTTTTTTATATGTGGACAGATATTTGCGCCGTCCTAATGCTACGTGGACTTTAAAGGCATATTTTTTTTTTAGAAATATTTATATTGCAGTGTATTTCGTATCTTGGATTGGTGCCCGACGCCCTCCCAATGGCGGCCGTTTTGATTTCATGCTGCCTAGCAACAACGAACCCGTACCGTTTACAAACTGGAGACCATCACAACCCTACGCTGGTCACTGTGTCTACATGAACAGGGACAGAGGCAACACGTGGGATGACGGTCCATGCACATCGGATTTCACTTTCGTGTGTGAATTTGAAGGCGTCGCGTCAGGTTAGTTGCGCATCAGTATTTTTCGGGCATTCACCAGTCCAAAATGCATCGAAATTATGTTACTCTTATACACATATGTCTTGTGAATATTAAAACTCTAACTTAATTCAAAAGGCTCACGACGTTTCATGTTTTATTTGATCGACAACGCACTAGCTAATGTTCTCGTTTTTACGGAGCCCAAATATCTTCAACCGTTCTCAAAATATTAAATTTTGTGTCAATTTGAAAAAGAAATTTTACTGATCAGCTATTGAAATGAGTATTCGTGACGAGTATATACTGATTTAGGTACCTACTTTGCCAAATAAAGGCTGTCATACACCTCCCACCAATTCTGTGACACCTAATTCTATATTTATAATTATTATGGCGTTTGGGCCCCTAGCAAACACGATTTCTATGGGGCATACCTTAACGTAGTCCGCTACAAACAGTGAGGTAACGGAGAGTCAAAATTTAAAAGTCATTTCTTGAATATTATCTCTTCAAAATGACATTATTTTATAGGGTAAATGATCAGCATCTTAATACTGAAAAGAAAATAGGGGGTCACCGTGCTCGTTTCTTCTACATATTCGATCAAAATCACACATATTTACCTAAAATGACATAAATTCTGGCATTTTTGCACATTTTTTCGTCCATATTCACATCTTACATCGTGTTTTCCATGCGAACGGATACGGTGACCCCCTATTTTCTTTTCAGTTTTAGGATGCTGAACAGTTACTCTATAAAATATATCATTTTGAAGCTCTAGATTATGTTGATACAGGTATTTATTCTAAGAAACCCTTCGACCCCCTTCCCTCACTGTTTGGAGCGGACTACCTTAAGAATAGGTAAAAACTTGGTTACCGATTATGGTAAGTGAACACTTCAATCGCTGGCCATTGCAACAAAATGCCTGTACATGTAGATAGAATTTAGGTATGTATTTAGTATATAGGCAGTCACACCTGACCTCGAATTTGAAGATCAGTTGACATGTCAAAGCAGCAATTTTCCGAAAAATGTTTCCTGTCTAATACTGTACATTCCAAAATTTCTTAACCCTCGGCCTATCTTCTCTGCTTCCACAGATTTGTCATGCTTCGAGAGCCACGCATCAGACTAAACGGGTTGCAGTCGACGACCAGAGAGCCCCTAGATTGGGGTTACGTGCTTTAATAAACAATTGCAAGATGAATTGATGTGCGTCTGGATGAGAATCTGTCAGAAGTCTTGAACATAATGATATATAATAATGAATTGAAAAACATATTTAACTGTCTTTCCTGTATTCAATTAAACAATGTGCGAAATTCGGTTGAAAACTGCCGTTCGACTCTCAGGTGAAGTATGCCTTCAACTGAGAGAGAAAACAACGCGCCAAACCGATTTAGAAAAGACAACAATATATGGTTGCTACAAAATATCTGGGATCAGTGTAGTGATTCATTTCAGTTTTGATATGAATATGCTACCATAATGAGTTGAAAAATGGTCATTGTAATAACGACCCTTTAGAGAACTTTTGTTATGAATACAAATCAAAGATCATTTCTGGTAACAACTCCCAATCTTCTTTGAAGCACTGAAATTTTGACAGCCATTCACATTTGCAATTCATTTTCATCTCGTTGTGTAATTCATTAGCACGGTATCCATTCAACAGTGGTCTCGCAGGTTTTAATAATGTCACTGCATGACAATTTGTGGTTTTAGAGAGCAACCAAAATTTCACCAATAGAATATACAACTGAAAATCCTTTAGTAGTAAATAACCTGACAGTGTTTCTTATGGTATGGTTGTCAGGGCTGACTTTTTTCACTTCAAAATTTCGATATGTGAATGTTACCTTTATAGACACTAGGTAACATTCACATATAAATATGACACACTGGTATTTGTGATATATCACATTCTTACATGTAAATGCTCTAACTTTTGAAGAAAACAAATACTCAAATTATTTTGATCAAGACACAAGTCAAAGTGCTAATTGCGGCATTATCATAATAATGATTACTGAGAGAGTAATCTGAATTCGGACTTGTGATCTGAAAAGTCATGTCACATTTCATTATTTGATCTGTTAGCTGGAAGCACTCAATAGTTTACCGTTAAGATCGACAGCCACACAAAATGACAGTACTAAGCTGCATACGACTATAGTTGGATGGTGATGCCGGAATTAATAGCCTGAAGCTAAGTTTGCATACCTCAAAATCAGACTACAAAATATTACACAATGATAATGAAAGAACGTGACTATCAAATACCCGCTGCAATCACATGAATACCCTCTGCAACCTTTTAGTGTTTGCAAAATATACCATTTTGTGTCACCGGCGTTCCATAATATATGTTATTGTATACGTACTGTCTATTGATTCAATACCATTACGCTCCCCTGGGGAATTCAATGTCTTGATATAAATTTCACTTGTTGTCTCGCGAAACAGTTGAATGAATATCACGAACTGCGTTGAGTTTATAATCATGCCAATACCCTTGCATTTAGATTGATTTATATTCATATTTTGTGTTAGTACGATGAATTTTTTCCAGGTAACTCGACCACACTGACACGAAATGTTGATACGACGATTTAAATGAAGTGTCTTCTTGGAAGTGATCCACATTACTGTTGAAGACTAATCGTTGTCAGCAATCGAATCAGTCGAACTAATTTGAAATTAAACTGTGTGTCGAGTGCAAAGATTTATCACCACTTCATCGAATCCATAAGCAACCGCCCGGGATTCACAATATCAGCATAGTAGTGTATATACATGTACATCATACCATCTGGTGGTGTACCAAGAAAACCAAGCGAGATGCGGAGTAGCAAAGATTTCTTTCTGATCGTGTGTGGAATGTGTGTGCTTCAGCTTACCTCAGGTTAGTTCAACCGTCATAACATACTGAATGAATATCGAACAGGAAATTGTTGCAATTCCGACCAGTGAACTGTCAGTAGCTACCTATCCCTTTATCACTAACATGACGCAATTTCGATGATACCAATGGCAAACCCAAAGTACTACTCCGTCATCAGGCACCGGGTAAAATATTCAGGTAGATGGTTCTATTATTTGTGTTAACCCTAGTCAATCAATTATTCGTGTGGGATCGAGTGAACTCATTGTATTTTCCAGTTGCACATATCAGGAGGTAAAAGTCAAAAACAAGGAAAATAATAGCTGTTAAAATGTGAAAAAAAAGCCCCAGATATCTCTCTGTTCCACAAACACTTCAAGAGACAAAGTTCTTAACAAGAGTAACAAGAGTAAACAATATTGTGAAGTAATATACGTTTTGAGAATTATGTGAAAGGTCCTAATAATTGATATTATTATGTATCCCATCGTGTTGCTGCTTCATTATTCAATGTGGAGTGGGGGGGGGGTGGCAGAGGGGAGGGGTGAAATCCCGTATTCCGCCCTAGCAACCACCCACATTCTACCCATGCTGTGGTCGAGCTACGCTGAAAAACGTTGTTGTAAATACATTATAATGAACCAATCTTATTATGTCATTGCTTGGCTCTTGTGGTGTATTCACCTGCCTTCTAAAGCTACATCGTGTATCTAAGATTGCGGTCGAATATTTTCGAAGCATTAAACAAATATGATAGTCTGACTCCCCGTTTTTTCTCTCATTTTTGAAGGACGAGGCGGAATCTCTTGAAATTTCGCGCATGTTATACTCACTTAGGAGCCTAGTTCTTGGTGAAACTTTTGATGCTGCAAATAAACAAAATAAAAACTTTCCCTATTACCTAAATATAAAAATCCTGCGAAATTTCCGTATTTTCGCTCAGTGCAAAAAAAATCAGTCGGAGAGTCTGAATAAACGTCATAGATGTCACCGCCTGAAATCAAGTTACTCACTTCTGAAATAACGACAATTATGGAATGAAGCCCAGAGAAAAAAACATGAAACTGACTTGATGAATAGAATGTAGACAAACGGAAACACCAAGTTGTAAAATTAACCTAGTCCAGTTTACTAACAGTTGTTAGAGCTGCACTGGCTGCCTTGTGAGCTACGGATACGATTCCGCATAGCAACATACGTCTACAAATGCCTGCACGATCTGGCCCCTCGGAACCTCACAGATCTGCTTCAGACGTACACCCCACGCTGGAGTCTTCGGTCTGCATTGGACACCTCAGTCCTCGTCAAGGTTCCGCCCAGGAAAGGGTTGGAGCAGCTGCGTTTTTTCACTCAGCCCCAGAGATCTGGAATGACCTCCCACAACATGTCCGAGATTATCAACTATAGTCAGTTTTAAACGGAACTTAAAAACTTAATAATTTCGTAATTTGTGTGCTTTGTATAGTTTTGTGTACTTTTGTGTAATTTGTGTAAAGCACATAGAACGTCTGGATATGCGCTGTATAAATTACGGGTAATAATAATAATAATAATAATAATAATAATAATAATTATTATTATTATTATTATTATTATTATTATTATTATTTTGCCATCAAAAGAAGAAACATACACGTACATGTAAAAAAAACATTGCAAGCACAACACAGACTAGATCAGAGCTTGTTCAAAATGGAGACAATAGCATTTTTAAAAAATTAGGCCAAGGGCCAAAGATAGGTTACCGGACAATGTTTAATATTTTAGGTGTTAGCCAGGTCACTGGTTGAATTCAAGGTCAAGAGAATATTCAGCATATATAACATTAAGCATATATCATGTCCACAGTTGATTGCTAAGCTGTAAGTTCAATAATCAGAGAGATATTAGCAATTTTATGCTGTAGCCTTGAAAATGAAGGGGCAAAGGTCAAATTCAAAGTCATCAAAATATTCAGTGTATATCATTTTCTATATCATGTATATCATGTCCACAATTGATTCCCAAGCCATACAGTCAATAGAGGAGCAAGGTATGAGCAAGTTTGTCCTTGGACCTTGGAAATGAGGTCAGAGGTCAAATTCAAGGTCACGAGAATATTCAGCATATATCATTTCCTATATGTCCACAATTGATTCCTAAGCTGTAAAATCGATAATAAGTGAGATATTAGCCATTTTGTCCTGTGACCTTGAAAATGAGGTCAAAGGTCAAATTCAAGGTCATGACAATAATCTGCATATATCATTTCCTATATGTTCATAATTGATCGCTAAGCTGTAAAGTCGATAACAAGCGAGATATTAGCCATTTTGTCCTGTGACCTTGAAAATGAGGTCGAAGGTCAAATTCAAGGTCATCAGAATATTCAGCATATATCATTTCCTATATGTCCACAATTGATTCCTAAGCTGTAGAGTCGATAATAAGCGTGATATAAGCCAATTTGTGCTCTGACCTTGAAACTGAGGTCAGAGGTCAAATTCAAGGTCACGAGAATATTCAGAATATATCATTTCCTATATGTCCACAATTGATTCCTAAGCTGTAGAGTCGATAATAAGCGAGATATAAGCCATTTTGTGCTCTGACCTTGAAAGTGAGGTCAGAGGTCAAATTCAAGGTCACGAGAATATTCAGCATATATCATTTCCTATAGGTCCACAATTGATTCCTAGTCTCTAATCTCAATATCAAGTGAGATATTAGGCATAATGTGTCCCATTATAAAGCATAGGAGAATTTAACATGGGAAAGTCCCATTTGAGCCGAGTTTGGGCCAAAATGGCCCACTTCGAGCGATTCAAGCGCAACGAAATTTATAGACATCATAGGAGTACATATGAGGAGTGTTATTTATCAAAAAGAAAAATAGTTACTGAACAGATTTTGAGAAAATGGCCGCCAAAGTCCAAAATCAGGCATTTTTCGTCGAAAACGGCTGCCATTTTGAAAAAAATGCAAAAATCAAAAAACTAAAAAATACCTCCTTCTTGAATTATTTTTAAGTATTTTTGTGCAAAATTTCAGAAAAATTCGCCTGTAAACAAAAAAGATAAAAATGTGGACGACGACGACGACGGACGACGACGGACGACGACGGACGACGACGGACGACGGACGCAACGCCATGCCAATAGGTTATCGGACCATAGGGGCGGTAACCTAACAAGTTTGTCATAAGCATCCCTGCTGAGTCGCAGTTGACGTACGCTGTATGACAGACCATCAACTTGACGGCATTAAACTTGACGGCTGTTATTGTTAAAAATAAATGATAAAAAGCGAATTCCATATTTTCCATAAACACTATTTACACGTTTTGTCAGCCCAAATTCATTAGACCCACATTTGTTGTTATTAGGAACATGTGAATAAAATGATCTTGCTTGAGAGGACTTTGTTAAAAAATAGATCGGGCCAGTTCCAGGCATGAAATGTCAACAGAGCACTCGATGGTGTCGATCCCCATAACGTTCAATACGGGAGTAGTTTTACAATATTTGTGCAGGCCAACATTACTTTTTGTCAATTGACCTTGTACCTGCTCAAGCTTATTCATACATGACTTATTGATATCCACAGTATTGAGACCATACATCAAAACAGGTCTGATAGCAGAATTCCATATGTAGGAAGCCACACTGACGCCTGTTATCTGGCTCCATAACCCGGCTCCCTGGAGACTGTAGAATGCTTTACGACATGCATCGATACGGCGGCAGATATGAGCGTGCTTCTCCACGTGCGATAACGTGACTCCGAGGTAGTTGATAGACGTCTTCTCCTCGAGTGCTACACCATCTAAACTCCATGTCGGCCGGGGTAGCAGTTTGCAGTTTCCAAGCACTATGCATTCAGTTTTGGATGGATTAAAAGACAGACCATGTTGTGAAATATAACAATTGGCAATTTCTATCATATTTTGCAGACCGGGAACAATCTACATACAAATATATTGTGAGACCTAATTACTACCAATAGTTACACCAGATGTACAAGTGGACAAACTATGTATCGAGTCTCTGCAAAAACTAGTTGAAAAGAAATGGGGATGATAGTCCACCTTGACGTGTACCTTTCTTTTTTTTTATATAAACTTTATTGAAGATCCCCAAACAAGCAAAAGCTTATGTTAATGGGTCTCAACTAAACATATGTACAGATATGAACACATACCACCATTTAAAAATGCAAGCATCACAGTATTCAAACTCAGTTTTGTACTTTTCTTTCAAAGCGTTTGGTTGATGAGATATATTTGAGAGTTGCATCAATGACTTCACAATTTTGTGCAAGAGAAAGTTCAGGTGTACCACGCATTAGGATACTTGAATTAATAAAAAGACCACCTAAATTTTCAAATAACGTTTTTCTTTCGCATTGAAACAAAGGGCAATGAAAGAAAAAATGATCAGGATCTTCATTATAGTAACCACACTGACATGCCGATGTTTCGATGACATGCAAATTTTGGTGAAGATGCTGACCTAGTCCGCTGCATCCCAGCCTCAAACGCGTCAAGTGAATATTGTGATTTCGTGAGCCACGATAATATAAAGGATTCGAGATTGAATCATCGCGAGAAAGAGCAAGCTTGAATGAATTTACAGTAGTGATGTTTCGGATTCGCAAGGGCAATGAGTTCCAATCGCTAATGGTCGACGGGAAAAATGAACTACGGAAACACCTTAAACGGGCACGTACATTAGATATATTTGAAGCTGACCGCAGGGCATACGCAGTGCGTGCCTGGACAGTATCTGGTAGATGACTGAATAGATAAAGAGGGGATAATCCATTCACGATCTTGTGAAACAACACCAATCTGTGACGTTTCCTACGCTCAGACAGTGTCAACCAATTTACATCACTCAAGAGTGCTATGGAGTCACAGCGAGCAGTCGCACCTGTCACAATACGCGCAGCCTCTTTCTGTATCTTGTCCAATTTTTCCAGGTCTCTACCAGCGGCACCGGCCCACACAATATCTGCATATTCCATTGAAGGGCGAATGCACGATGTATAAAAGTACTCGAGAGAGCGTCTGTCTAGCTTGAATTTAAAAGCTTTCATCAAATTAATAGTTTTAGTGCACTTGGTATATATATCAGAAATGTGATTGGACCAGGATAGATCGCATGAGAACGTAACACCCACATGTTTATGAGAGTTTACTTCCTTAATTGGAATTCCATTCAAATAGATACGAGGGTGAAGATTCGTCCCATGCTTATTCGAAATAATTAGAGATTCTGTCTTCGGTTCACTGAAAGTAACCAGCCATTGCTTTGACCATTCTGAAATGGAATTCAAATCATGGTTTATTTTCAAGGCAGCATCTTCTCGATTATCCACCTCTAAAAACAACGACGTGTCGTCAGCAAATAAGCGTACACTGCAATGTTCAATGACGAAAGTAATGTCGTTTATGAACACGAGAAACAGCAAGGGCCCTAACACAGACCCCTGTGGGACTCCCGCCTTGATTTCAGACCATGCGGATGACTGGCCATTTATAATCACTCTCTGTCTGCGATTTGAAAGATAGTCGGATAACCAGTTCAACAATTTACCATCTATTCCATGTTTTTTTAGTTTGAACAAAAGTCCTTTATGCCAAACTCGATCAAAAGCTTTCGATATGTCAAGAAAAATAACCCTTATTTCTTTGCCATTTTCAAGTGCCCGGCAAAAAGCATGATACATTTCAACTAGATGAGTTACAGTGGAACTGCCAGAAATAAAGCCAGATTGCCAAACTGACAGCAGAAAATTATCTTTGAAATATTGAGACATTTCTTTGACGACCAATTTTTCCATAATTTTGCCGACCGAACTAAGCAGAGAAACTGGTCTGTAATTATCCACCAAATGTTTATCGTTTTTCTTGTGAATAGGCATCACATTCGCATGTTTCCAAGTGCTCGGAAATCTACTGAGCGACAGGGAAAGATTGAATAATTTGCACAAACTTGGAGAAATGGCATGCCTGGTCTCCTTCAGTAACCGAGGACTCAGTCCGTCAGGCCCAAAAGCCTTATTCGGGTTGAGATGCGCTAAGTATTTATTAACGTCCACTTCATTGAAATGGATATGTGATAGAGAGTGCTCAGCATTGACAGGATAGTCAGTTGGAAGAGACACTCCAGTATCATCTAGAACAGAGGCCTTCAAGAAATGGTCATTAAATAATTCCGCTTTGTCTACGTCGCTATCGACAATAGTATCATTTGATAACAGAAAAGGAATCCCTTGAACTGTTTTTCCTAGTAAACGATGCGTCAGTGACCACCAACTCTTAGAATCTGTGGCAACATTATCCGCGATGCGCTCTAATAAGCGTTTCTCATAAACAGTTTTGCATCGTTTAATTTCCGAGAAATAATAATTTCTCTCATTTCTGAAATTTGACCAAGCCTCTGGTGTGTTGTCTAATTTCGCCAGTTTGTGGGCTCTATTTTTAGAGCGTTTAAGTCGGCGCAAATACCCATTGTAAAATGGCTTGTCTCCGGGCCTTATTGTGACGACTCTATTTGGAATAAATTCCCTGGCGGTGGACAATATGGTGTCTGACCAATTACGTTCTGCAGTATCAATATCAGCACAAGTAAAACATTGATCATAATCGATATTAGCTAGACGACTCTGCAGCCCGACATAATCAGCACGGCGGTAGTCCCAAACTAACCTGCTATATGATGTTTGGGGTTTCAATTTAAAATTTAACACCGCTGCAACGGTGTGATGATCATTATATGACACTGGTTCAAGAACCTGTGTGGAAACAATATTTTGTGGACAGTTTGATAAAATTTGATCCAACTCGGAAGCAGATGTCTCAGTGATCCGTGTTGGCTCATTGATATGTTTGCAAAGACCATGAGTTTTGACACAAGGAAGCAAATTGTACTATCACCAGAGTCCCTTTTGAGAAAGTATGTCTTGCAATTATTTTGGCTATTTGTAACCGGTGATGAAGGAACATTTTCGAAAAAATCATAAAACAATATACATATACAAGGTAGATGAAGACATACCAACACCCAGAATAGATCAGATGTATGACATATGTTATCAATGCTTTCAATGAATGTTCAATAGAACACAATTTCATATTATCACATGTATATCTTACATTACCCAGGTACCAATAAATATACTTGTAATAGTAACATTGAACATTGTGACTCATTGTACCAATAATCCACCAAATCACCACAAAAGTTATACCTATATTGTCAAGTTGATACAATATAAACAAGAGAAATTTGAGTCAAAACATTTTTTCAACAAATCAACACTAACAGCCTGGTTTATGAACCTCTGGTCCCAAAATGTTCAGACATGTCAACAGTGATCCCTTTCACTCAATATGTGAGATAGTTACTTATAAATTAATTCATTCCAAATTACTTCAAGAATTTATTTCAATATTTTTTTATTTTTTATATTTAACTTAGCACACATTGTACCATTTCTAGTAAACATAGGGAATATTTGTATTATAGAGACCAGAGTACATATGCTTATACTTTCTAGAATATGCTTTCATATGCTTTACATATGCTTTCTAGAATGACATACTGAGTGCCAGCTTTATCACCATGTATCACAGTGTGACACATTTCAATAGAGTTCCTGTGATAACAAAGCACCATTGTATGAAGTAATTGCCATGATATTTGTCTTTGAAAGGCCAGATGTTTGTCAGTGATATCAAATTAGCCAGAAGGAAGGAGACATGCAAGCTGTTCTACATATGTAAACATATTGGTATAAGGTATTTGGCAATCACTAATACATCCACACACCAACACAAATACAAAATTGTCAGTTATTTTCAACCAGTATACCTATAGCCATCATAAATGTATGAAGTACATCTCAGATTAAAGTATTTGATGCCTGTGCACCTGAAGAACCATCCATCAACAATAACAATTAACATAGCAGGACACACCTCATTGTGATTCAAACCTTAGTGCTCTGAGACATATCTTTATTTAAATCAATAATAACCTATCCTCTTTTTGACATATAAAGCTACAGGGAGAACTGACATAAAGATGGCTTTGACATTTTCTTGTATCAGTGAACAGTCATATTAGTATGCCATTTTGAAACACATATATGTCAATTGCCCCCAAGCAAGACCATATCAGATGATACACATCATGCAGGGAAATAGTAGAAATGATAATCATGACCAATATTCATGGGATAAGTATTGTACATGTATGCTTAAATCAACACAAACCAATTGTGGGCACATTGGATGATACCAGACCACACAGTAGTTACACATCACTACAGAGCTTAGCCCTGACTTCAGAAAGTAGATTTCCCATCACATTTTTGCCAAGCCAGGACTCATGGTGGATTTTGGGATCTGACTGCCTCAACCCTACCCCCCAGAACTTATCATGGGGGCTTGCTTCAACCAGAACTTTATTGCCAGTGGATTTCAGGGCAGATTTCAGTTCACTATTCTGAGTGAACTTGGCTAACAGAACACTTTTGACAATGTCATGACACTTGGAGTTCCAGACCTTGCTTTTGAAGCCTTCAATGGACTTCCCAAGAGACTTCGCTTCGACTGGGTCTGACATTTCTTGACATATATCTCAGATGATAGTAGATTATTCCATTTTATCTATACACTGATTGACTTCTACCATGTTACCATCATGAACCAGCAGTGATCTGGAATGACACTTAGAGCCTTGTGAAACAGTATTTCGTGTGGTACACAGTCGAAGGCTTCTTGCAAATTAAGTGAGCATGCGTACACAGTTGATCCGCGTTGTTACAATACATGATAACGTCATTCACTAATACGGCTGCAATATTTGTGCTCCGTCCTGACACAAAACCGCACTGAGCATCAGCCATCTCACACTGACCCGACAAATCCAGGACGTACAGTTCCATCAGCTTGGAGAGGATCGACGAAACAGTCATCGGTCCGTATTTTTTGGCCAATGTGGGTAATAGTACGACCAAAATCCCCGATTATCGCCCAGGTACAAAATGTGAGGGTCATAAACTCTAATCTTAGTAACTAAATCTGGAAGGGCAAGGGTCTGCAATCTCTGATTGTCTCGTTGTTATTTGCAACTCAAAAGAATCAACTGAATCTTTGGGGTTTCATCACTATCATATACCGCACATATACGATTTCTTCGTGATCTAGTGGGGTTTTTTCTATAGTTTTGGCTATTTTGTTACTTTTGCATCACCGGATGGGAACAGCTCCGTGCTAAAGTCAACTTCATCTATCAGTGCAACACGCTTTTTGGGCATAGTTTTCTTTTGGGTCATCGTATCAAGGTAAAAATTTATGTGTTTGAATTATGTATCATGCAGCAATTTTTCACCAAATTTCATAATTCTATCTAAAAAAAATTGAAGAAGTTTGCGATCTAACCCAATATTAAATTTCAGCTCCACATGGAATTTCAGAGTCTGCACCAAAAAAACCCAAGAGGTAAATAATACTTCGAAAAAAACATATTTTCCTAATGTAGATCGACTCTGCCTGAAGACTCCAAAATCAGCGCAATAGGTTTATTCTGTACGGTTAATGCCCTGAATTCGTTGGAATTTATTTGATCCCATTTTTGAATGAAATTTAACATATGGGGTAAATTGCCATTTTTTTTTTTTTTCTTGAGATAGAATTCTGAAGTTTGGTGGAAAATTACGGTATGATATCCGATCCAGTCACACAAAATTTCAAGTTGTTCTTAATATTCAAACTAAAACTACGGCCAAAAAGCGCGTTTCACTGATAGATGAATATTTTAAAAATCTGATATTTCAAAAATCTGATTTTCACTGTCAAATTTAGCCAAATTCGTATGCGCATTGAAATGCGCATTTGCAGTGTATAACTGCTTTGAGCAGCGCGATTTTTTGTTGCTGGAAATGACTCAAAACGAATAGTGACTGGACATCTCGAGAAAGTCAGAAATAGCGTATACAGGAAATACACAATTCTGGACAGGTACTCAGAAAAAGCAGAAATTGCAGTTAATTGTGTATGAAAACACTGGATGGAGAATGATCGACTTCCGACATTGCAATTTGCCGTAGTATCTAGACACATACCAATGGCACCATGGGACTGTGTGTAGAACTCGCCCGCAATACAGGCGTTTTCAGGACAAAATAGCTGAGAGATTGATTGGCCCGAGTTTGAAGCTTGGTTAAGCACATATTACTGCCTGAACTATCATTCTGAAGACAAAAGAACACTACTGCATAAGTAATAATGTGGTCAATTCTAAAACTGGTCCCAACTCGAATAATAAGAGTAATAATAATTATTTATTTCCTCGTCTCTTATTGTCATATTAAAGCAGATGAACATAAATCATAATGGTACCATGTCTGTTCAGTGCTGGATACACTTATTTTGTAACGATCATTATGTTACAAAATTCAGTAACAATATAGTTCGTACATATCAATCGCAGGAAAACAACTACGAACAGGTTTTTACTTGACCAAATACATGTACATACTTGACAAACAAAGGATGACTAGATAAGAATGTAGGATATGGCATGCTGATATCAATTTTACTCCAATCGCAACAATAACCAACGATACAGAATATACAGTCATAATAACGTTCACGCGTCATCGCAGATCGTAATGGCCGGGCACATGTCCCCGACCGAGATCCACAGCCATGTGACCACGGCACTGTCACGTTTTCGTCGCGTCCACCGTTGACAACTGAACAAACTCGTCCACTTGCCTGAGTCTATGCTCATTGAAAAGATGGCTGACTTTGGTTCCGTAAGAGAAGAATCCCCGGCCACACATATCACAGTGATGGGGCATCCGACTCTGGTCGTGAGCGCTGCGGAAGTGCACGTCTAGACCTGGCACTGACACGCAGGCGCGAGTACATTCGGGACACTGGTAGAGATTGTCTTTATTTTTTTCAGGCATGGTAGTACAAGAGGACGTCTCCCTCAGCACGCACTGCATATCCAGACCTCGCCTCACGTACATCTTCCCCCGTGGTGACGCCTGGAGATGGGAGTCAGGTGATTAGTCAATCGATTCTTTCATTCTCCTTACATGTATCGTGCAATGTTTGGTTGGAGACATAGTGTTATTGACACTCTTGAATTAGATTTCAGAGAAAAATAAATCAGATTTATGAGAAAAATCCATACCAAGACTGATTGCTAATGTTCTCAGTTTTGTTATTGATTAACAAAATTGACCAATATATTTGTCGTTGAATAAATGAACCAATTCCTGGATATAATGTTTAAATTTATATGTACTGAATGCGGATCGATCGAAGTGAAACTGACCTGCGTGGTATTTGTCGCTACAGGCTGGGGAACGGTAGTTACGGTGACCGAGTTCTGCTTGTTCACAAACTGCCGAGCTGGTGTACAGACTGTACCTGTAACTGTCACGGGGTCTACCAGAGGGACCAACGTATTCGTGGTCGCGGTGACCAGTTTGTTGTTGTTCTCTTGGCTGGTTGCCTTGGACGTTCCTGGACTCCTCGTACCAGCACTTGACTTGTTCTGAACATCACCACGTCTTGCTGTAGGCCTAGTATTGGGTAGCCCATTTTGTGCAGACATAGGTAGTACTTTCGGTTTGATGTGGAATTGCGCGAAGTTTTGTTTAGAATTTGGCGGTTTTGGAGATGGATTGACTTCCTGGACTTCGCGAGAATTGACTACGCACGTCGGCGATGCTACGTTGACAAATACCGTTGGCAGGGGTTGAGGCGTTTGACTGCCGGGTGACTGTACATTGGAAATGGACTTCGGCACAGAAGCTGGTCTGTCCACGATCGGCGACTGGATCACAGGCTCCGTGGGAGGCGGTGACGATGACTGCGCTTCAACTTTCGACTCTGAGACTATGTCGGAGGAGTTCCTTTGGTTAGAGCACGATACGTTGAACACATTGAAACTATCTGGTGGGTTTCCTGATTTTTTTAGTCGACGTGCCCTGCTTTTCGAACCTGTGCTTGACAATTTTTTATGCGACTCTTGTTCTGCTTTTGTCGTTGAAGTTGCAGGTGTTACCGGTAGACCGCTATCTGTTGCTTTCACACTTTTGCCTGGATCACTAGAATAACCACTGTCGCACCTTGCAGCTTTATCTGGCTGTGGGCACTTGGATGTATCACTCGAATCACTAGTATCTCCGCTGACGCTTTTGGATTTGCTGTTTGTCTTCGATGCTGGTGACGGCTGGTTGCATAGGTTTTCGATACTACGCATATATTCCACCATTTTGCTGGCGCTGTTATCAGTGATGACGACCGTATTGGTGGGAGCTGGATGATCGAGCTGAATTCGTTTGAGTCCCAGAACTGGCTTTCTCATTGGTTTGTTCTCGATAGTGGGCTTTTCTTCAATGCTACTCGTGGTGTAGCTGGGTGACGTCACATAGGTATCTGCTCCAGTGCATCTGCTCTGGATATATACTCCAGTCGAGGGAGTGTCAACAGTTTCCTCTGTGATATTCTTGGCAGAAGTACCTGAAACAACACCACTTGGCATGATCACTATCAATTTAAAGTCAACACTACAAGACGGTTGTTCAGTTGCTGAACTAGTAAGACCGGAATTGTTCAAGTCATCAGAAGTGATATCCACGTGTTCTTTGGTAGCCTCTGGTTGGCTGAGGCCATCCCTCACTGGCGATACTCGCCCAAGGTGTGTTCCACTCGGAGCTGAATTCGCTTCACTGACACCTCCAGTCAAATAAAGCTCCAAACTTCGATCTTCACTGCAAGACGACTGAGAAGTTGTTTGGTGCGTATCTTGTGTCAAGTGGATCACCGATTCGTCATCTTGAACGCAGCCTCTTTCAGAATCGTTTCCAGCAGTTATTTCGTTTTTCTTGTGTTGTCTCTGACGAAGTGTGTCTGTTATTACCCCAGCAGTAGATGTGTCCTTCATACATTCCTTACTATCAACCAGCAAAACATTGCCATTCCCAGTGACACCATGACCGTATCGTGCACGTTTCGATTTCGTCATAACGTCGTCAACCAGCGTCCCCTTTGGCTCGTTTGATTCACTGACAATCAGTGAACACAGCTCGGCTTCAGTAAGGCGTTTCAGACGAACATATGGTTGCATCATCACTGGAGGTAAAGTCCCACCACTGACGTTAGCCATAGTGAAGATCCTGTGTGTAAAGTAATGGCGGATAAATCAATCAATTGACAAGAATATGTGTTCAGTTCATTCAGAGAAATCAGTTTTTATTACAAAAAAAGCTTCATCAAATTGTCGTTTCGTCACGTATAATAATCGTCAGCATAAGCTTATCACTGGTCAAGGTCTTAACGACTCGAGATCGGAATGTCCGAGTGTTTTCAAATATTCGTTTCACCAGAGTGTAAATCGACAAAATCATCATCGAAGAGTTGATTTCTAATGGCAAATTCACACATTCCATCATGTTTGAGTTCATACTTGAAGGACGTCTAAGGTCGAGTTCGTACGGTTGGGTATTCCTTTCTATATATATTGCATAATATTATGCTAATTGACATTTCACATTGTGCGAGCTAATATTTTGCAGTTGTGAGATAATATCTTCCATATACGAATGTGAGTTTTTGGTCATCGATATGCCTCTTGCGAGGCGAGTGATCGTTCTCAATGGCCAATTCCATCATTCTTGCATGATCATTCAGTTATCACTCAGTATTGAAGTTTAAAAAATCAAGTTCAAGGTCATGAAAGCGCCTCCTGTGAAACAAGTGTGCAGTGTCAATGACCATCACTCCACTACAAAATGGGTCAAATTCAAGGCCAGTATAACATATGTGTATAGATTGAATAATCAACTAGATAATAAATCCTAGAGGCTTTGTGGCATTCTTCAAATTTTTCTATTCTTTTCTAATTGTGAAACTAGACCGAAAAACAATACTTATGACATTATATACGGCTGAGAATGCGAGTTCATGAAGCAGTTGCTCACTTAACAAAGGCCCTCCAGATATTTGTCACCCAAAAGTCGAAGAATGGAAAATTGTCCCGCCAATATTATAGTATAGGTATAGAATATTATGGAACCCACTGAATAAGTATACTATGAATACTGAGTGAGTATACTCTTAACAATATTCAGAGTATACTCATTCAGTGCGTTCTATAATATTCCTATACTATAATATTTTATATCGGATAGTCTTGCAAAATGTAAACTAATACGTAACCAAAGAATCCCCTATCATGATGATAACTTTCTCTTGGATAACAAACCAGGAAACTTGTCCTAGCCATCTAAAACAATGATAATTTGGTCATTGCATGTGAAATACAGCTAAGGGCCACAATTAAGCTAAAGGCCACAATTGATTCCTAAGCTGAACAGTTGAGAATAACTTAGATGTTTAATGTTTGCCAATTTGGGCTCTGGGTTTGGATATTAGGTCAAAGATCAAGTTTAGGGTCATGAAAATATTCAGCATACATAACATTTCCTATGTGCAAACAATCGATTGCTAAGCTGACATTGAAAATAAGGTCGAAGGTCAATTTCAACGTCATGAGAGTATTCAGCATATATCATTTCCTATATGTGCACGATTGATTCCTATGTTGTAAAGTCGAAAATAAGCGAGATATTAGCCATTTCTTGTTCTGATTTGAAAATAAAATCAAAGGTTAAGTTCAAGGTCATGCGAGTATTCAGCATATATCATATCCTATATGTGCACGATTGATTCCTAAGTTGTAAAGTCGATGATAAGCGAGATATTAGCCATTTTGTGTTCTGATTTGAAAATAAATCAAAGGTTGAGTTCAAGGTCATGAGAATATTCAGCATTTACCATTTCTTATATGTCCACTCTTGATTTCTAAGATGTAAAGTCGATAATAAGCGAGATAATGGCCATAATGTTCTCTAACCTTGAAAATTCAGTCTAATGTTAAATTCAAGGTCCTATAATTTCCTATATATATCCACAATTGATTCCTAATCTCTAATCTATTTTTTAAATGAGATATTTGGACTAATGAGTCCCATTATGAAGTATAAATAAATTTAACATGGGAATGTTAAATTTGGGCCAAAATGGTCCATTTTGAGCGATTCAAGTGCAACAGAACAGAACAAAACATCAGACAATTATGAATCAATGAATCTTTTGTAGGACATTCCGATTTTTATTTCGGAACTTGCGAGTTTTTTTTTTCAAACAATATCCTGTTTAGATAGTGAAGAAACAACATAACATTCCACTCGTAAAGCCGTATCCGATGATAAAATATGCAAAATATCTTTGTCAAATATGCCGAGTGCACACACAAAGTAAACAACCCCACCATTACGACCTGGTACATATCCATCAAACTCAAATGTAAACAAGACCTTTGCTATCAAAACTCAAACTAGTTGTACGATTGGGGTTGCAGAATAGTTACAAAATTATTTGACATTTGCTTCGACAATCTAAACCACATCTTCGTGCGAATAACAATACGAAATAGACTGGTGTTGATCCACGATACCGTTGCAAACATGTTTTGGGATGATGATTGGACATAAATATTTATTTGGAAAATAAATCATAATTATATCTTCTTGCTCAGCAGCTTTGATTTAGGTTGATCTTATAGATGCTTTGCAAGTGACGTCATAACGTATTTCTTCTCTATCTATGACGCCATACTGGACGGCAAAATTCCCATTGAAATCACAATAGAACCAACAAAAACTGGACGTTGTACATGATTTTGCCGTCCAGTGTGACGTCACAGCAAAGCATCTATAATGCTATAACTCGTGTGAAATTAGAAGTTTATCCAACAGCGTTTCGGAATTTCATCAAAAACCATTCTATTGGAAAATTCGGACAACTGGACGAACGATAGACTAAAAACTTTGACAATATCCTAAGCAGTTTCAGAAGCAAAAAAGGATATAAGTTACGAAAACTTCATAGCTAGGAAGGCAAATATATTATCGATTTGGTCTGTGCTAGAAAACATACAACACAAACTAACTTTGACAACATAATCTACACACAACGTTACTTCATATAATAAAATTAGCGCAAGGGCTAACAGGGGTTACCGGAAAGAACTATAATGTTAAGCCACAACTGCTTGTTTTCTTTCACCAAAATTGCTGTTTTGACATTTCACACAAGGTCCAACTCAAGGTTACCACTCAGGCTCTACATTGAAGTTTCCTAGGAGATTACTCCATACGAATTCTATTGCATGAGGTTGAAGTTTATCGGTGGAAATGACCCAAAACAGATAGTGACTTAATTTTGGGCCAAACTTTTCTTGCCAACCTATCGAAACATGCAGACCGGCGGTACAAGAACGGAGACATACACATCTCAGGGGTACTCAGTTTATAAGGGAACTCTTTTTCATCTATCGCAGAAGAAGTTACTGAACAGATTTCGAGAAAACGCCTGGCACAATCTAAAAATTATCATTTTCGACATAAAAAGTCTTAACTTTTCAAGGTCACTGAAGGTCAAATTCAAATTCATCACTGAGACTGCAAATTAACATGATTTGTATGTGTCAATATTCAAGCACTATTTTGAAATGCTCTACGGGTTCACTCCATAAAGGCCCTATTTTGAAAAAAGTGGTCCAAAGTCAAAAAAAAATTAATGGTGAAAAGAAAAATATTTTCAGGATTTTTTTGGCCAACCCGTACATGCTTCAAACTGTAAATGTTCGTCCCTGCACCCATTCACTGTTAGCGTCTTCCGTAATTTTAGGAGATCCGCCCTTGGGTGTCAACGAACGTAGCTTACTCTGGTTTTTGGACAACCAGGTAATACTTTCGGCCATTATTCTGGGCTGACATATCAATAGTCGTAAATGTGTTTCTCCTACGGTCATGCCTTTGTGCTTAAGAATAAGTGTTTTGCCAAGGTTTCCTACTGTCTCCAATGATCTCCGAGTGTCTAGAAACTTAGTGGCCCCTGAATGGTGGTAGGTGTAGCAATTTTTTAGTGTGGTGTTCCTGATATTACATAGCTGCATATGATAGAGGCAAAATATCGGTCAGGCGTATAGCAAGTTTTGTCTGCAGGCCAGGTCTAGACCGTCTGGGTCTGGACTCGTGATAAACACATTCCACAAAAATCATATCATGTTTTTTTGTGACATGCGTCTTTCTTGTTGTGTATGTTGTTTGATATTTCATATGAAACGTAGCTACCAACACACAACAAATCGTTCTCCTATAATGTATATGACATCGTTCGATTGGTTCCTACTTCACTGAAATATGTCCTAACCGAATTGTGAATTTGTGTAGTTCATGTTCATCAGTCTCCGAAAGGATTCGCGTATTGATTGGTCAGATTCAATGTGATATATTGTAAAAGTATTGTGAAGTTGCTATTACGATGAATATTTCGTGTGAAACTATGCGAAAAATTAGCTAGTCAGTGTCAAATTTTGCCAAATTTGCGGTCACACTGAAATTTTTGCTCTGTCCTCCCGCGTCAGTGTCGAAGCGGCCGTCTCCAGCGCCCGAGCACAAGACTTCTAAAGGGCGGCCCCTCCAGGGGCAGATCCAGGATTTTGCGGCAGAGCTATTTTTAGCGAGGAGTCTGGGGCCCGAGGAAGAGCCCTAAACACCAGAACACTTTCCTTGCCAAATCACTTCTCTAACAACCATTGTAGCCCCGGTGCAAAAATCATTGTAAAAATTAGAAACGAAGTGAGCCAGTCATCGGGCCCCTGAAGCCAGAGCCCTCATTATGAGCTGTCGAAACTTCATGGCTTCTCTTAGCTATGATACCCATTGATGTCACTGCTCAGAATATAACTGGTATAATAAAATAATGTACATGTTGAACGAATGTAGTTTTCCCCGCCACAGCCAGTAACTGATCAGTTTCACACAAAAGTATGAGTATGTACGGGATCTTTGATACTATTCAACATACTAAAAATAAAATCGTTGATGTCAAGGGAGATGAGTAGCAAAACTACCTCCTGAAACCACTCAGCCGTGACGCTCTGTCTGAGGCAGAAGATGTTTTTAAGGTGTGACTGCACGTAACTTACCGGTGACTGCACTGAGGCACTTTTCCATTGACTTATAATGTGCAAGTAAAGGTAACAAAATCACCAAAACAATACAATCCCCTGACCTAAAACTTGGCTAGCACACACACATATACTTATGGATGATGAACCGAGACATGGTTTCATAAATGATATCACGAAAGCTGTGCAATTTGATGATTAGATAAATCATTTTATACGTTTCACCAAAACGAAGATTCGAGTGTTCTGCTTGACAAGCACTGGCTGTTGCATATATGTATTCCTTGTTGTCGTCAAAATAATGAGAATATCTAGGGCTATACTTTCTGTGAGATGAATACAATGAGCTGAACATTGATAATCCCAAACACCTCGGTGCACCCGAGCGCATATCACCTGTGAGTTTTACTGGCCTCACTAGCCATTTGCTGTACAGCATAATCCTTTCGCTCGCCCTGTTGTGAGTGTATTTTGTAGACTGAGAAATAGGCCGGAAAATGACATATGAAAACGATGAATTTAACAAATTTAACATTGCTCAGTAAGAAACAGAGTCTCGGTTAGTTATCCTTGATGGCTAACAATCAGAAAGGCAAAGTTTCACGTTGATTGGACGTGTGTAAATTCATGAATTTGTTACCTTTATATTTACATTATAAGTGAATGGACAGCTGGTCAATGCCAGGTTCATGACGATCACATGCAATCAATCCTTAAAGTTCCGAAACCTAGATCCCCCGGCTATGATGTCTATCTAACCCCATTGTGCACTTTGTTTTTTATTATAGGGCATGAAACGTGCGTGTGTGAATATTGTAACAAGGCTATAAACGACTTGGTTTTCGAAGTGTCTGCGTAAACAATGAAGGCTTTGCTTTACCCACACGAGTATCTAGCGCTGCTTCACGAGTATCTTCTAACATTTCGTAATTCGATCAAAATGCCATTAACCGATACACTGATTTTTCTTACTCGTTTTCGCCTTTTTCTGCTGATATTTTTACGATGCTAAACGGTATAGTTCTATAACTTGACATACTTGACCTGGAACTCAGAGGGCCATTTCCTACAGAATTTCAGACTTCTCTGGCGAAATTTGAAAAATTTAGCACTGGCATTTAATTTCTGGGTCCGCACCCAATGTTGTGCATTTGCTCAGTTTTGTAGCAGTATACTATTTCGAAATCAACATGTCTGTGTAGAATACACCCCATTTTGTCTTCTGGTCCCATTTTGTTTATATATTTTATTAAAACCGGTGTAAACAAGTTAGAACAATCCGTTTATGGGTTCCTCTCTTTTGTGTCGACAACTTCTATGTACCCTTCGTGTCCAATCATCCCTATCGCCCAAGTTTAACTCAAGTCAAAATTAATTTCACGGTATCATGTTTAGTGCATGGTATCGAAATCTGGACGTCAAGGCCTAAAATGCATTAGAGGCATTTCGGTGTAAAGAATAATTTTTCACAAGCTGACTCTACAAACGAGTTAGGATCTTTAGCAAATACAGTTGGGATCTAGAGCCATAAGACCCCCCCCCCCCCCCCCAAGATACGAGTAAATGCGGACTCAGCCATGAACGTAGGTCAAAAAAAGTTCGAAATTCACCCAACTAACCCCTAAGACATGTTTGTCTAAGGCCACTGGCTCAAAAATAGCGTTCGTTTCGCCCTACGACACACCGTTTCCCAGATATACAGGAAGATTCAAGGGTAGATCAACAAGAAAATCTTTCGAGCAGTAGGCCAAATGTTCTTTGACGGATTGCCCTAAAATCAATGAGCTTATCCCAAGTGAACCTACATGCAAAGTTATGCAACTCAAGTTCAAGTCTGAATACTTTTTTAGTTATCGTCGGAAAATCAAGACCCAACATTAAAAATTATTGCATCATCAATGCGAGGCCCGTTCCGCCTTTCCCCAGGGTCCTTCGTTCCGGCCACTGGTCAGTCTAATTTTTTCAAAAAGGCTCTCGAACGCGTTTTAGCCACTGTTTCGCCCCAAATTCCTTCCCCTCATCTAGACTCCAAAATGTAATGATCAATCATTATCATGTATTCATTATAGCGATAAGATCAGGCGAATAATCACAAAGCGAATACCTTCATTCATTCGGAGTTGTTAGTATCTACTTTGGTGTATATATCAACCATGGCTGCTATTTTGTAGTTGAGGTTGTTCGAAACACCCGGAAAGGTGTTTTTATTGAGTAAAAAGTTATATTTCTTGATAGCTAGATATGTGATGGTTACAAAAAGCAGAAAAAAATAGTAGGTCACCGTATGATATTTTTTGCTATGATGCATTTTGTTGACCTCCTATCAGTCTTGAAAGTACCTCAGCAATAGCCACAATCCATTACATCATGACATGCAATCTAACTGCATATTTTTGCCTAAAACTATATATTTATAGGATTTTGCAGTACAGAACTGTTGTATATGCAACGGTTCATTAAACTGATGAAACAAAATTCGCTAGCACTGAGTTTGATATGTTTCGTGGCAAGAGTAAGAACATGTGTATATATTTCAGCACTGAAATTTTACAGAAAAAGAGTAACTTCTGATAATCCATACAACGTTGAGTATCACTGCTCGGTCAGTAATACAGTATTTTTTTATAATTTTTTTACACATATTTCTTCAATGATATTTTGGGTTTGTAAAAATAATGTAAAAAATATACCTATCCAGGTTACTTTTCGCGATATAAGCGTTAAAACATGAAAAGTGTCATTTTATGGAAACAAAAAATCAATAATTTCATGAATTTGGAGTGCATACTATGTCAAATTATTCAAGTTTTTGTGAGTATGAATTGAAAAAAAATCATATATTTCATATATTGTATGTTCTGACTTGACTCAGAAATGTATAAAAGGCTGACATGGTAGATGTGATCATTAGCATGAACGGTATGGCTGCTAGAATGAACCACTAGATGTTGACTGGTCAATTGGCTCAGATGAGATTCTCTCCGGTCGCCAACTCAGTAGGCCTAATAGTTGAAATATCCCCATCAAATTTGACAAGTCAGTAGAACTTTCGGAATAAATTTCACCCAATTAGCTTGAGCAAGATGACCGCCACATTTGGCACAGGATTTTGCGATAACTTGTAGGCCTATACATACGGACAACGTGAGGATATAGCTTATTATATATAAATGGCTGATAACGGATTTGACTGAGAGGGTAGCGCTGATCTGTGCGCGGTGAATTTTGGAGATTATTTCGTCTATAGGTCTATTTCATGCATCTCGATGAATTTTGGCAGAAAATCGCCTAACATAGTGTAAATTTCTGGGCAGATAAGCTGCGGAAACAAAAAAGTTAGCCCCATTCGGCTTACATAGCGGAACGGGTATGGTAGACGAAACGTGTCAAAAATGACAACTGTAACGAAAACGGAGCCCCGCGAAATCGAGCCTGGTGGGCTGTAAATGTTGCGGCCCAATGAAGCTGAGCTCTTCTTATGATGTATTCCTCTTAAAGAGTGAACATTTGGTATATTCAGGCTATATAATGGACAGGCTATAGAGGAATTGATGTATGTCAATGGAATGTTGCTTAGTGGAACTGGAAATGCATATGCGTGTTTGGACAAACTTAGGGGCGCATAGGACAAACTATTATAAAAGAGTGTGTGACGACCTCTGGATATTGTATGGTGAACTTTGAAGTTCTAAGAGATTGGAATTGTGAAGAAAACACTCCACACGGGCACAAAATGCAGGATTCGGCGGATGGGAGGATGTGGTAAGAAACGGAAGAAACTCTCACACTTGTTTTATTGGTCTTACACAGATATCATATACAAAGTAATGAGCGCCACTTGCGCCAGCAACTTCCCCCCCCCCCCCCCCCCCTCAAATTTGCTCTTGCATTCGTTGTATCTTTTGTCCTTGGTCCACTCAAGTCAAGTAGCAACAAATTCCATGTGTTATGCCATACTAGTACATTCATGCTTATTAGCCCTACGAGATCTGCAATACCATGAACAGTCTTTCAAAATATTATTGTCGCTAAGCTTGAGTTGTATTGAAAATTATGCCATGATCCACAGAAGTGTTGTCAATTTATTTAACAGTGTTTTGAATAATTTTACGATCTGTTTGATTATGTTAATCAGAAGATTTGGAAATTGTTAGGTCTACTAGATTTGTTGTGCAAACGTTTATTCATATACATATTAAAACTATGTAACGAATGGATGTTCTAGTAGTATTATCTTCTTAACCGAGGCTGGCCCACTGAAAGATACTAGACATATGCTGTGATGCTTCCAGTACTTTGTGTGTTCAAGTCGAGACTCCGCCGTACTGATTACAGACCGCCGGATTTTCCAGTACTCCCATTGCACGGCAACATTCATACCCCGCCGATCCCTATTTCAACCCGCCGTTACATTCGCTGTTTATGACACGTTTGGTCAACCATAGACGGGCCACATTGATGACGCGTTCGGTGTATCGAACAACCTTAAACAACTCGTCGAATCCTCGTGACGTCACGAATTGTATTATAATAATTAATTCGGGTTGGAAAATAACAGCTTTTTACTGAATCTTCGTAACTAACGAAATCATACTGTAAACACTCAATTATGGTGATCTGTCAAAAAGTAAGTAGTTTGACTCGGGTTGGATTTTTATATCCGACGTTCTTTGATTAAACTCCTCCAGTTGATACAGCCTGAGCGACGCGGAGCGGCTGAGATGGGTGTCATTCATTCTCGGGACGGAAATCGTTTGGACATCTTTTCAACTAATAAATCAAAATTTTCCACAACTGTACCTTCTAGGCCCCATCTATATACCGAGAGGACATAGGGGATACATATTTGACAAACAATCAATGACTTTATCACTGAAATATCCCAACTTGAAAACGCGAACCAGATTGTGACAACTTGACACATCTCATGGGCGCATCCATTTTTCCAACTGTATTGACCTCGCGATTCACTTGGTGGCGCCACTTCTCATTATCTGAGATCGAGTTGTGGCGCCATCAAGCGAATTCAATGTCATACTATTGGGAAAATGGATAAACCCATGGCCCGGCAAGAACTTGTCGAAATCTGGTTCGTGTTTTCAAGTTGGGAAAAAACTGCGATCTTGTACAATGTTGGCGATACAGCATGAACTAAAAAAAAAACTAATGGATGCTTGTCAAGATTTTACGAGGGCCATGTAATCTATGTGGGGTGTGTCTTCTTCTGGAAGGTCTTATTTTACGACCTATATTTTTTTTTTCGCGAAACACAAGAAGATTCATGTCATGCCCTATATTCATACCATCATGTGACGTCTAGTACAATAGTCTATCAAAACATAAAAATGTGGGTAATGGGCCGTAGAAGTAGGACCATTCGACGTTTATTCAAATTAACCTGACCTTCAGTGTAATGTTTCCTTGAACCACATAAAGATTGGTCGGGCTGTGTGTGTGGGGGGGGGGGGGGGCTAGGAATAGGTCACTTCGATTATCTTGGTCAAATAATTATAGGTAAGGTAAGTGTTTTTATAGGTAAGTGTTTGAGGCCCGAGGTCGTGTCATGGCCGTAGCACGCACGAGCTTGCGAGGGCGTCCGCGGCACAGACACGACCGAGGGCCTCAAACACTGTATCCAGTCGATTAACTTATTATCATATGCCTCATCATGATACGCATACCCCTCGTGAGAGATATGATTAAAATGCTGACATTTTCTAGCCATTTTATACCCTGAAAGCAAATAAAAAATGGACATTTTTATGTACTACAAGACCGAAAAACGTCATTTCACCAGCTAAGCGCATGAATACGAAAACTTCAAAAGACCGTCAGTTGCTATGCGCGACGCATGTCGATATGAAGGCAGTCAATACCGCAATATATCGGACCGATTGCATTCTCTGTAATCCATTGTAGCATTTTCGTAGGCATATAATAATAAAGTATATACGACGGGGTTATATGAGATAACATCCTCTTATACTCGAGTCTGTATCTACCAGACAGCCCCCATCAGCAGTGCGATATCTCGCATATATATATGTAATGGTAAGGGTGGATATTTAACGCTGTTTCAATAGGTATCAGGTGAATATGTGAGCATTAGCTGAATATCATTCACGGGATAACCTAAAGGAAGACAGTAGTATTATGATTGGTCATTATGTTAATCGGATTACCATATTTGAAAATATATTGTGGCGATTTTGCCCTAAGCACGCGGCAGGTGACTGTAAACATAAATGCCATTCATGTGGCCTTTTCGTATTTGGCCTTGTTTTGACACGCTCCGTTCGAGCGTGCGTTGCCACGGCGACGCATTGTAATTTACGCTCCAGTAAACTATAACAATGGATCGATTAGACCTCGCGTGCGCCCTACAGCTTGTGGTGTATTATATATACACTGGAAGCGACTCGATCGAGGAGATTGTCCGAGAGAGAGTAACTAGGATGCACGCAAGGCTCGCCATGAGCTTTGTGTTCCCTGGTTGTGAGTAGTGGGCTCCTAGAGCCCTGGGGACGATTTCCATGGGGAGGCCCGGGCTGGGAGAGACAAGTTGCTGACTCGGGGGCGTACGCCCTGTGGATCGCCAGTTCTCTCCCTTCCCGGGACGTGTGACAGAGGCTCTGGCCAGCATGTCGGACTGTACGGGGTTCCGTCCCCGAGGCAGACCGCGGCTCGCCAGGCCCCGCCAGTTAACACCGTAGGGATGAACTAGTTTCTGAACGGTGTCCGTAGGCCTGGGAGTGTCGGGTGGGCTGTTACCTGGTTACCGTTAATGCTGAAGTAGTTACCGTGTCCGGAGCGACCTCCGGTGAGTGGCCCTGCCGCAAGGATCCGGAATAGCGGATGCGCGTCCGCAAGGACTCGGATGAGAGAGGAATATCCTCGAGGATCCCGAAGAGCGGACGGTAGTCAATAACTTTACATTGGTGCCGTGACCAGGATCAGTCCGACAGTGTTCCATCGCAGCCTACCGTCACAGTGTTGTAGCCTCCTTCGTCTCTGGGGATCGCTCGCTCCTCACGGACAACTCAAACAAAATGAGTGAGAAAGATAATGGGAGGGAAAAGGGAGGAAACGTTGCGGACCGGACCCGGTCCCGCGACGGCCGGGAGCCGCTCCAGGGTGGCTCCGGCGATGGTGCGGAGCGTGCGGAGCCCTCCGCAGACAGTACCCAGTCTGCGGAGTCGACTCCGGCGTCCGCGGCTCCGTCTCCGGACGTGGAGCCGAGCCCTGCGGGGCTGCAACATGTGTTGCCATCGAGGCCTAGTCTTGATGTGTTAGGTGCGGTTGGCGGAGCTGGCAACGGCTCTACACCGCGCCTGCCCTTGTCCGGACGACGTTCGTGGCAGGCGGCGCTCTTCCAGGGGACGTCTCCAGACGTCCGGAGATCCAGACATTCGGAGATCCGGAGATCCGGACATCCGGAGATCCGGAGGTACGGACATCCGGAATAGAGTGCCAACTGCTGCAATCAACTCCGGATCTGCGGACCAACTCCTCCGGTTACCTGACCCGGCTGGGTGGACCCCCTCGAGGGTCTCCGGCCCGGATACCGGACGGTCCGCACTGGGCGAGATGGACCAGCTCACCAACACACTGAGTGCGCTGGCTCCTCTAGGGCGCTACGGCCGCGCCCGGTCGCCCCAACAGGGACGATCAGATCGGCGGATCCGCTCACCCTCTCCGCGGCCACGGAGCCCTTCGGGGCCCATGTCGGAGAGGGAGCAGCGGCTGATAAACATGGCGTTTGACCAGTACAAGTGCAGTCAGCCAGTTCCGAGCGTGGATCCGACGATCCCTTACAGTCCGGGGATGACTGGGCCTACGGCTCCTCCCCAAGTCCTGCCAAGTCCGCAGGCGCCAGTGGTCTCAGCAGTGGGATCCGCGCCTGCTCCGCGGCTTGGAGGCACCACGCTGGCTACCGCTCCGACCGTTCCTGCGGCCGGAGTTAACGCCGCGTGGTCGACTTACCCTGGCACGTACAGTGTGTCGGACGGGCAGTGGCAACAGGCGGCTTCGGCCCCAAGCTTTGCCGCCCCTTCTGGAGCCTACCCGGTAGGTTCGATGGGAGCCCCGCCCGCACCTAGCCAGAGTGGGTTTATAGCGGGAATGACCCCGGCGGCAAACGTGAGCTTTCCTGCTCCTATGTCCGCGGCGTCGATGTTTGCTCCGGCAGACTCCACCGCAGGCACGGGCAGCTCGCGGAACTTGCCGCTGTACACGGATGACCCCGGAGCCGGGACCGCACGTCGGGCGCGTAACAAATGCGATGACGGGCCCGACCACTCTTCGTGGCGTAAACGGTTCAACGGGGATAACGCCGACTTGGAGGACTACTTACTCCAGGTGTGGCGTACCACCGTGTACGAAGGATGGTCCCAGCATGAAGCTGGACATGTCCTCGCGGGGAGCTTAGAAGGAAAAGCTCTCCACGTGATGCCGTGTCTGCCGGTGGGAACAGTGACTTTCGGCGAGGTTGCCCGTCAACTTCGCCTGCTGTTCACGCCGACGACCAATCGGCGGCAGTCTGAACGAGAGTTCAAGGCGCGTCCCCGCCTACCGACTGAGTCCGTGACAGAGTATGCGTTTAATCTGCGCATACTCGGCCGGAGAGCTTATCCGGACATGGACTCCAGACGGTTCGAAACGATGCTGATCGATCAGTTCATCGATGGCCTGCTGCGGCAGTATGCGGATGTGTTCATGGGTCCTGATGGTGCGGTTGGCAAGACTGACGTCGCCAAACACCGCATCGACCTCGTGGACGAGCGTCCTCTCAAGCAGCGTCTTCGTCGGGCAGCAATAGTGCACCAAGAGGTCATAGACCAGGAGGTGCAAAAGATGCTCGACTTGGACATCATCGAACCCAGTGACAGCCCTTGGGCCAGTCCGGTGGTTATGGTGAAGAAGAAGGACGGCTCGTGGAGGTTCTGCGTGGACTATCGGAAGCTCAACGATGCCACGCGGAAGGACTCATATCCTCTCCCGCACATTGAGGATACCTTCGATGCCCTGGCCAGGTCGCACTATTACTGTGCTCTGGATCTGGCCTCCGGGTATTGGCAGGTGGAGATGGAGGAGAGTGATCGGGCGAAGACTGCCTTCGTTACCAAGAACGGGCTCTACCAATTCAAGGTAATGCCGTTCGGGCTCTGTAACGCACCAGCGACGTTCGAGCGCCTCATGGAGATGGTACTTAAAGGGTTCCTCTGGAAGCGATGTATGGTCTACATCGACGATGTCGTCGTGTATGGCCGGTCGTTTGAGGAAACCCTCACCAACCTCCAGATGGTGCTCCATCGCATCCGCGGAGCAGGGCTTAAATTGAAGCCAAGTAAGTGCGAACTATTCGCGCAGGAAATCCTGTACTTGGGCTTCATGGTAACGGGCACCGGAGTGAGACCAGACCCCGCAAAGGTTGCCGCTGTGCAGAAATGGCCCCCGCCATGTAAAGTGGCGGACGTGAGGACCTTCTTGGGCTTCGCGAGCTACCACCGCAGGTTTATTCGCGGCTTTGCGGAGATCGCGCGTCCCCTTACTATCCTCACGGAAAAGGGCGCTGATTTTGTTTGGTCCGCCGAGCAGGCTGACGCCTTCTCGGGACTCCGGCAGGCCTTGGTAGCGGCCCGTCCGGACTGCGAGTTCATCCTGGACACTGACGCGAGTAACTTCGCACTCGGCGGTGTCCTCTCGCAGATCGTGGACGGGCAAGAGCGGGTAGTAGCTTATGCGAGTGTGGCCTTGAGCCGCTCTCAAATTAACTACTGTACCACTCATCGCGAGTTGCTCGCGGTGGTTACGATGACCAAGCGTTTCCGGCACTATTTGTTGGGACGCCATTTCCGCTTGCGGACTGATCATAGTTCGCTGGCTCCTCAACTATAGTGAGGCCGATGGCTTGGTGGCGCGGTGGCTCGTCAAACTCTAAGAGTATGACATGCAGATAGAGCATCGCGCTGGTAAGTTGCACGGCAACGCGGACGGCCTGTCCCGTTGTCATAAGTGCAAGAATCCGGGTTGTGCAGGGATGGCGCCATTCCAGCAAGCCGCGGATTCGTCCTCAGACTCGGAATTGGACGTTCCGGGGAGACCGCAGGCCGCCGCCCCCTCTAACAACACGGCGGCCGGAGCGTTTAGGGCTAACCTCCGCGCGCGGACCCGCCGTTATCGGCGAGGGCGTCCCGCATACGAAGCGGAGGTGCGGCTCAGCTCCAGCGAGTCCTCCTCGAGTCCGGCGGTGTACTCCTCGTGGGTACCCTCGTCCTCTGGAGAGTCTGAGTATGAGCGGTCCTTGCCCCCTGTGGTGATGGCCGCTGCGGCGCAGCCGGACGCGACGGATGAGGAGTCTAATTACTTAGGTGGCTACTATCCGGCGCAGATAGCTGCGGCGCAGAGAGCTGACAGAGCTCTGGCACCGGTAATCACAGCCCTTGAGGCCGGCCAGAAGCCCTCGAAGGATGAGCAGAAGACCTACAGGGAGGAGACTTTGTCTCTAGTATCCCAGTGGGAAAGACTCTCCTTGAGGGATGGCCTCTTATACCGGCGCTACGAGCCACCGACCCCACTGCCTCCTATATGGCAGTTGGTGCTTCCGGCGGAGCTGCGGAAAGAAGTACTCCACCAGTTGCATGACCTCCGGGTGACCGGTCACTTAGGAATCCGGAGGACCGTCCATAGGCTACAACAGCGCTTTCATTGGCCTGGTAGCGGCTTGGATGTGCAACGGTGGTGCGCAGCCTGCCCTCGGTGTCAAGCTCGCAAGGGAGTTCCGACTCCTGGCCGCCACCCCTTAACCACGGTTAAGGCGGGCGCGCCGTTCGATCGGATAGCTTTGGATATACTGGATACCCACCGGGTCACCCCGCGCGGTTTCCGGTACATCCTGGTGATTTCCGACTATTTTACCAAGTATACCGACGCCTACCCACTGCGCCGCCAGACTGCGGACGAGGTAGCTCGGTTATTGGTGAATAGATGGGTGGTGTACCATGGGGTACCTAAACAGGTACATTCAGATCAGGGCACGCAATTTGAGAGCAACCTGTTCCGAAACCTAGCACAGATGCTAGGCAGTACCAAGGTGCGGACCACCCCCTACAGGCCCCAGTCTGATGGCCAGGTCGAATGCTTTAATCGATCGGTCCTCAACATGCTGGCGGCCTTTGTGTGGACGATCGTGCGAATGATTGGGATGACCACCTCCCGTATGTCTTAATGGCGTACAGGTCGTCGGTTCACTTTTCGACCGGAGTTACTCCGCACGCGATGTTGTACGGCCGGGAGCTAAATTTGCCCGTGGATATTATGTATCCAACTGCGGCAGAGACCGGCGCAGTACCCCAGTGCGGTCCGGAATACGTGGAGTGGATTCGCCGCGCCCTGGCGAACGCCCATGATTTCGCGCGCGCGCGCCTGGACAAGTCTGCCATCCGGCAGAAGCGAGGCTATGACGCCCATGCTAAGGGTAGGCCAGCTTTTGCGGAAGGCGACAAGGTGCGCTACTATTATCCGCCGCTTAAGCAAGGTAATAAATTTACTAAGCCGTGGATAGGCCCGTTTACGGTACTGAAACAGGTGACAGATGTGGACTACCGGATCCGGAGGGATTCCGATCCGGACAGGGTTCTGGTTGTCCATATCGATAATCTGAAGAAGTACGAGGGCCCGCTTGTCATGGATCCGCTCGTTCAAGATGCGGAGCCGGATGATGCTCCCGTATGGGATCCGTCCGGTCAACATCCGCGGACTCCGGACGAGCGTGTGCGCCGTATGGTGGGCCTCCCGGACCTCTCTGACCCGTCAGATGATGGACTGGGTGGCTATCAGCCAGATGACGGCGATCCACAGGTACCCCCACTACCTCCAGTACCTGCGGATGACGGGCGGCCACGCCGGAAACCACGTGCGCCAGCCCGGTATGGGTGGGAATAACCTTCCGCCCATGCAGATGCGTCTGCGGTACCTGTCTATCACACCACGGACGGGTTTTAGGTCGTTCCGTGAGAGTCCGCACGACTTACCTCCGCGGGTGGCTACTTTGTGGCTATCTTCGGAGTTGAGGTCCGCGGAGACTTTCATGTCGTAACGCCGCCGCTCCGCATCCGCCCTCCTGTAGTTTCCAGCGCCAGGGACGTGCGGATGGCCTGTCCGCACATTGTGGACGGCTGTCCGGCGTAATCCGCACAACGGTTACGCTGGCCGGACGAATTTACTGATCCGGCCCTGGTCCCGGGACAACCTCTTATATGGCCAGACTGAGGTTGGGATTTACGTCCGCTACGGGAGAAGCGCCTTCCCACGGATTTGGGGAGCTGGCTCTGGACGCGGGGATAGTGTCCGCACGTTAGGACTGACGTCCGCGGTTCGTTTTAAGATGACGCACTTCGGTGTAGTTATCCCCCGTGAGCCATTACTTTAATTACGGTTATAGTAATTAAGGTTTCTTACGGCAGGAAACCGACTATCCATTATGATAATGGAGCGGTTGTTAAGTCCGCGTGTGCGGACCAGCCGCGGCAGCGGGTGACGCTCGTTCTCGTCCGGATCGTACCTTACAATATGCGGTCCGGCCGGAATGACCGGAACCCCGGCCTCCTTCTAAGAAGGAGGTCGTATATTACATGCGCAACACTTGTGGTGGCTTTTAATTCCAATTTCATATACATTGGATAAAGGGCAATACGCCGTTCTATGGTAGGCGTCCGGCCTGGACTCCGTCCGCGGGCAGCTCCAGACGTCCGCCAGCTATTGCTTTCACCATCTTAGGGCGCCTCTAGATTGGGCGCCGGTATGATGGGTTCGCCCCCAACCATTGAGGTTATGGACCATGCCGGCTCCGCGTCTAATCTATTGGCTCCGCGCTCCGGTAGTCGTTTGTTTGGGCTCTAGGTTGGACCGGGCTTGCTCCGCGGCCGGGCTGTACGTTGGGGTTGCTAGTGGGCGCGTCATGAACGCCCACAGGGCGCCCAATTGTCTGTCCGCCTGTCATGGGCTTGTCCGATCGCCTTGTAAGCGTACCAGCGGCTATGGGGAGTGATTTTGTTTATTTTCCATCTCAGTTATTATTTATTGGGAGGATTATAAGCCACAAGTGTGCGGCATGTCTCTGGAGAATTCTGTTCTTGCTCATTTACTGATACAAAGTGAGACAAGTATGTGAAATTTCCTTTCCGGTGCAAAAGAGAGTAAGAAATCGGGAGCTTTCTGCTTTCGCTAGAGGGGTGTAAGGGATTGCGCTAGTTTTGACAGTGACGGATTGCTGTGATATTTGAAAAGACTGGAGAACGGCAATTTATTGTTGTTTTCGTCTGACATATTCGTACAAGCCACAAGTTAGTGGTTACTGTCAATTTTATGCCCAATTTCTACCTTGCTGGGGTGGTTAATTTTGCGTCATTTACCGCCGGTGCGGACGCAAAAGCGAATGACTAATCTTAACTACTGTAGGATATTTGCAAGGTCCCCCGGGATAGAAATTTATTTTCTACCCGTATACATGGTTTGATTTGGAGTCACCGGAGGGAAATGATTGCACCCGCATGAGTTAATAGTGCATGTATTATGGTCCGGGCGTGTGTCAGTATGACCGGGGACAGAGTTTTGCAGCGACACCGCGTGCATTGCTGCACGTGTAGTATAGCTGTCAATTGTTACATGTATATATATGTAAAAATGTCGTTCTCGGATTTTTATTAATCTCCAGATGTGTAGCACATGTGTTTTGTGCCACTCGCGTTTCGTCCGCTGATGCGGCGCTGGATCCCGCGGGATCCGCGTGTCCGGTGTTCGAGATGCGGGTGATTTTGCCAGTTGTAAATTCCCCAGGCGGGCCGTGCTGGAGATGTGCGGGCGGGCGGGCGGCTGCATGTTAGTGCAGACGTCCGTCCATCTGCGTGTCTTTACACAGGCCTGTGCGGGTTGCAGTATATAGGTACTGGCAGTCGATGCGGCTTGCCGCGTTGGCTTTGATAGCTGTCTGCGACAGCTGTCCGCAGGTGTATGTGTGTCTGTTAGATGTACATATGTCATGCGGGCGTGCCGGAGTCGCTCCCGCGGCTCCGCCCTGCCTCAGACCCGTTCTGCGGATCTGAGGAGCCGGCCGGCAGGGCGGTCGGCAACATTTTTAGAGGTACTATCACTTTTGATCACTCGGTGTGTCGTTTTACAAAATTTCTAAATTTAAAGTTTAACCTTAAAGATATTCCAAAGACTCGACACACCGTCCTTTTATAATGGATGACCTTCCGAGGTCATCACACGGTTTTGGACCACCTCGGTCAAAATTTTAGCTTGTTTATGAGGGTTTATTCAAAATTGCAAAGCGCGTTGTAGTTTACTCCGTAAGTCCGGGGGTAGTTCCCCATTCTTCCAAAAAGGGACTCTTAAAGTCCTAGTGTCTTGCGCCATGACTTCCGGGTGTTGCCATCTTGCCTTCTTCCGGACCCCGCCATGCGAAGCCTTCGTCGGGTTTTGGCTGTTTTGGGCGCGGGCGGAACATGTTGGGGACCAACATTGTAAGAAGGGGGTAATGTGGCGATTTTGCCCTAAGCACGCGGCAGGTGACTGTAAACATAAATGCCATTCATGTGGCCTTTTCGTACTTGGCCTTGTTTTGACACGCTCCGTTCGAGCGTGCGTTGCCACGGCGACGCATTGTAATTTACGCTCCAGTAAACTATAACAATGGATCGATTAGACCTCGCGTGCGCCCTACAGCTTGTGGTGTATTATATATACACTGGAAGCGACTCGATCGAGGAGATTGTCCGAGAGAGAGTAACTAGGACGCACGCAAGGCTCGCCATGAGCTTTGTGTTCCCTGGTTGTGAGCAGTGGGCTCCTAGAGCCCTGGGGACGATTTCCATGGGGAGGCCCGGGCTGGGAGAGACAAGTTGCTGACTCGGGGGCGTACGCCCTGTGGATCGCCAGTTCTCTCCCTTCCCGGGACGTGTGACAGAGGCTCTGGCCAGCATGGCGGACTGTACGGGGTTCCGTCCCCGAGGCAGACCGCGGCTCGCCAGGCCCCGCCAGTTAACACCGTAGGGATGAACTAGTTTCTGAACGGTGTCCGTAGGCCTGGGAGTGTCGGGTGGGCTGTTACCTGGTTACCGTTAATGCTGAAGTAGTTACCGTGTCCGCAGCGACCTCCGGTGAGTGGCCCTGCCGCAAGGATCCGGAATAGCGGATGCGCGTCCGCAAGGACTCGGATGAGATAGGACTATCCTCGAGGATCCCGAAGAGCGGACGGTAGTCAATAACTTTACAATATGATGAATGTCAAGGACACGTTCATTCGAGTCCAAGCATATGCAATATAATGGAAAATAAAAATTAGCCTACAGGCTAAGGAAGATTACCGGACAACATATGTTTAATATTTTAGATATTAGCTCTTTTGACAGGTGACCTTGAAAATGAGGTCACTGATCGAATTGAAAGTCACAAGGATATTCAGCATATATCATGTCCTGTATGTCCACAATTGAATCTAAAATTGTGAAGTCGATAATAAACCAGATAGTAGCCATTTTGTGCTCTATAATTGAAAATAAATTGAAAGATCAAGTTCAAAGTCATGAGAATATTCAGCATACATCATTTCTTATATGTGCGCAATTGATTCCTAAGTTATAAAGTTGATGAAAAGCGAGATATTCGCCATTTTGTGATCTGACCTTGAAAATGAGGTCGCAGGTCGAATTCAAGGTCATCAAAATACTCAGCATACATCATTTTCTATATGTCAACAATTTATTCCCACGCTGTAAATCTATAATAAGCGATATATTAGCCATTGTGTGCTCCGACCTTGAAAATAAGGTCAAAGGTCAAATTCAAGGTCAAGAATATTCGGCCTATATCATTTCCTATATGTCGAGAATTGATTCTTAATCTCTAATCTCAACATTGAGTGAAATATTAGGAATAATATGTCGCATTATAATGTAGGAGAATTATAATTATAGGAGAATTTAACATGGGAAAGTCCCATTTGGCATGGCCCATTTCGAGCGATTCGAAGGCAACGAAACTTCTACACACCACAGGGGTACATATGGGGAGTCGTATGCATCAATTAGAACCGAAGGTCGGTAACCTAAAAAAATCATCTTTTGTTTAGTCTCGACAACGTACGAATTATCGTTCAAACTTGAACAAGTAAGCGTCAGGAAATGTAGTAAAAGACATGTGTCGCCTCTCAGCAGTGCATAGCTCGATTCCAATGCGGGGAATGGGAAGATTATTTGAGTCTGCATTGCTGTAGTTATGACATACTGCAATTATTGTCACATAGTTTTCACTATTCTGTGAATAACAAGATCAGGGACTTTCCAGACTAAAATGGAACAATTTCCAGACCTTTTCCAGACCCATATCAATTCGAAACCTCTATGCACGATAGCTCGTTGATATAAATTTAACATGCTACATGAACTTAACTTGTACGCTTAGGCTCCATTGTTCAATACATATAGTATTCGACCTGTCAAACAACATTTTTTGAGTGAAATATTTCGCCAAACTCCATCGAACGAGAAAAATCGCTATAAAACATATTTCCGCAAAGCATTGTGCACCCTGTCACCAGTACCGAGCAGAAAATCGATACAAGCACAGCGGTGTTTTGACCACCCGTCCCCTTTTGCCTGGTTTTAACTGACTGTCATATCAATATAATTCCATAAAGATTGTGTAGATTTGAAGAGATTCCTATAAATACAAATGCCTTATATTTCTAAGTTCTCGTTAACTTGCTGCAAAATAAATGTCCATTCAATCGTTTTCAAAACTTCATGATCGCATGTAGGCTATACTGGGTACATCGGTTGATAAGACGGGATCCGGTACGTGCACGAATATTTTTTGACAAACTTTTCCCCCGACAATTTGAAGGGTCGGCAATACGTTCTCATTCAAGAATGACATCTTTCGGAACAGTGCTCAAGCCATGATGATATCAACAAGCCACCCCCACCCCTGCAGAGTCGGGGAATTCCAGGAAAGCCGCTGTCTGATCGGTCAAATCTATCGAAGTACTCGCAATATTTTGCGGTTGTCAGGCATGAAGAAAATTTGAGAACGTTTTACAATCTAACTGGAATATTTTTTTTTGTGATTGTCTCCATCTGCTTGTTGACACTAAAAATTTTAAAACGAATGCTGCGGTACTATTGCAGGACCCGACCAACGCATCTATCCATGGGCCGTTTTAAGGATTGATTGCATGTGATGGTCATGAACTTGGCATTGACCAGCTGTCCATTCACTTATAATGTAAATATAAAGGTAACAAATTCATGAATTTACACACTTCCAATCAACGTGAAACTTTGCCTTTCTGATTGTTAGCCATCAAGGATTACTAACCGAGACTCTGTTTATTACTAAGCAATGTTAAATTTGTTAAATTCATCGTTTTCATATGTCATTTTCCGACCTATTTCTCAGTCAACAAAATACACTCACAACAGGGCGAGCGAAAGGATTATGCTGTGCAGCAAATAGTTAGTGAGGCCAGTACAACTCACAGGTGATATGCACTCAGGTGCACCGAGGTGTTTGGGATTATGAATGTTCAGCTCATTGTATTCATCTCACAGAAAGTATAGCCCTAGATATTCTCATCATTGTGACGACAACAAGGAATAAATATATGCAACAGCCAGTGCTTGTCAAGCAGAACACTCGAATCTTCGTTTTGGTGAAACGTATAAAATGATTTATCTAATCATCAAATTGCACAGCTTTCGTGATATCATTTATGAAACCATGTCTCGGTTCATCATCCATGAATATATGTGCGATGTCTTCTAAACGCTGGTATGCTGGTATACTGGTACAAGCATTGTGAGGCTTATTGAGGCATACACGAAATGAGCAGTATTGTTGAGTTCATGCACCTTGCAATGCCTGTACCAGCATACCAGTGTACCAGCGTTTAGAAGACATCGATATATGTGTGTGTGCTAGCCAAGTTTTAGGTCAGGGGATTGTATTGTTTTGGTGATTTTGTTACCTTTACTTTCACATTATAAGTCAATGGAAAAGTGCCTCAGTGCAGTCACCGGTAAGTTATGTGCAATCACACCTTAATCGTATTTGAGCATGTCGTCTCCTGATGGAGGCTACAAATCCTTAAGAATGGGTTCCAAGGATTTCGTGTTCAACTACACCCCCCCCCCCCCCACACACACACACACACACACACACACACACACACACCAAAAAAAATGGATAAAATCTGAAATTTTTATCTGAGCTAACTGGGTTGTTATCTGGTTGTTCCTAAATAAGACAACCATGAAATTTGACATGCTAATTGATATTTTCTGGTGCATATTTAACCATGGAAACATTATCCATGATGCTCAATTACCTATTTTGAATGTCACAGAGGTTTAACAGTCTGCTCGGACTTCAATCCCACAGCTAAGAACTATATAATCTTAGTTTACGTTTTGAATAAGTATATATATATATATTTATATTGAATGATACCTCTGCGATAATCGTGCGAGCTTAACTGAAATATCAATGGTCTACATCTTGATTATTCACATATTGAGTGTGGGTGAACATTTTTTTATTATGAACAAACCAAACGTGGTCACTAATCGGTACACAGCAGGACCATTGGTTCTATTTTAACACCGGCCTGGCGCAAATCGAAACCCAAACTCAATATACGGAGTATTCTCCTCGGGTACTTCAAATGTATCACGAATCTGAACTTGTCAATGTGACACGTGAAAACCATTGGGCTAGGATGTACAATAACGTGGGCAATTTTATTACCAACTAATTTCCCATACTAAGGATCCGGAATGACAATTGGTTATGATAGAAAAGGAGCACATGTTCAATTTAGTGGGCAATTCCGTTTCTCCATGATACTGATGAGTTTTGTCAGTTATACAGAAAAGATGATCACAGATAAAAAGAACAAATGATGTCAGAGTAAACATTTTCCTATCATAACCAATTATTATTTCGGATCTTAACTATAGGAAATCAGCTGGGAATGAAATTGCAATTGCCCACTAAATTGAACATGTAACCCCATCATTGTCATTGATTATCATAGAGAAACAGGATCTCCCACTAAATTGTACATGTGCTCCAAGCATTGATAGGGTGTGGGCACACGAAGAATCAATTCTAACTCAATTCAACTTCAATATGTTCAAGGTTGTCTTCTCCATAAAAAAATAATTACATTATTCTTATCGGTTTTATGCATTACTATTTATTGCAGAAAACATACCTTTTACGTGCGCTTTCCCTTAACTATTACAATTTCGTATCCTCTTTTAAATTAGTTGATACATTTCATCTCACACCAATCCCGCTGTTCAACCTGTGTTTCAACTTGTGCATACTCTCAGACCCAGCTCTGTAAAGCTAGGTGTTTTAATTTATGCCCAGCGAACAGGTATGGGCAACGCCGTGACGACGATATTGCGACGACATTGCCACTGGGAACAAACACTAGTGTCAGCGCCACGCCTGACTGCACACTTCATGTCTTCAATGCGGCGAAGTGCACTGAAGCGTGTAGCGCCTTTGCGCGCAGGGATGCGTGACCACTCGCTCGAGAACATACTGCGCCATATTTACAGACAATAAATATTAAACGCTCTGGTGGTTTTTTTTGCGACGCTCGCATATTGAGGCACGCATATTGAGAATACGTCGGCCTTCTCGCATCGTCTTCGCGTTGTCTTGGGATTCCCGAAGATACGAGGCAAGCATTATTACACTGCATCCTGACCTAGACGCAAACTAGACGCGATCCTGACCTAGACGCGATGAGTAAGGTGCGGTATTCGACTTTCACCATGGTGATCTAACCCCCCTCATTGGTTAGATAGACCCCTAGCACCAACTCAAATATACCATAGCTCACTAATGTGCTCATACCGCACCTTGAACGACGCGATATGTATTCAACCGTGCATACTCCAGGGTATACTATTTATATTTGCTCCCACATTCATTCAGGCTTCACCGCTGGGTAGGCCTTTTACATGCATTTTGTTTCTCAAACATCCAAAAAGAGCCCAGTTGCATGAGAAAAACATTTATGCACTAGATTACAGACGATTTCGTGCTCCATGACTGGCACTCACCGTGATGTCTCAATTCTACGACCATAAACATTGAACACTAATATTGACATAGTTGCCATCAAATCGAATAGATCCTGTTGGTTCACAAAGTACTCCGTGTATTCTGTAGATCTCACACCAGACACATTTGCGATACTAAATGAATCACGAAAAGTTCTTCGTACTTTGCAAACATTTTCTCATATTCCTAACTTTCTATGATTAGTTTGAGATGTTATTTCTGAGCTTATGAAATTATAATTTGATGAAATAATTTAATGATGATTTCAGTCATTTGTTTGGTTACTGAAATCATGCAATATCCGGAACCGAAACTTGACATGTCAGACTAGTTGTATTCACGTTCTTGCATCTCTGTTGAAACCTTCTCATCCCAAGCCAAGGAGCCTCAAGTGATTTCAATGAAGTTAAAATTCTATGACGATGTGCCATGGTTGTGAATGTTTGGTGACAGTTGTTTTATAATCATGGTCCGGGTCTGATATGTCATTGGATTTAATATTGGGAAATCCGAGTTGTCACTGTTCCCGATGTGCAAAAGGTGGATTAGTGCTGTGTGCAAAAAAATACTGCCGAGTAAAGTTTATTCAACAATTCCATTATTCACAAAGAACTAGCACATATTGAATCCTCATCACAACAACAGTGTTCGAATATACACTACACCAAAATTGCCCATTAGATAGAGTAAAAACAAGTGCTCCTACATAATGAAAATCTTAGTTCCTGGTCACATATATCTTTATAGACAACTAGACTTGCAAGTAATTATATATCCGTTAGCCCCATACATTGGTTGCAAAATTCATTTCCGCCGGCTTTTATTCCTATTTTTAAAAAGTATGTGAAATGCGTATTTATCCACCCTTGGTCTACACATTAGAAATGCACAACACAATCGCGGCGGATGGCCATAATTGTGTATTTTATTCTGCGCTGGGCCTAATTGGTTCGCATTCTTCTTAGATAGATAATATTAATAAAGTTGGGAATTGCATACTAGTATATGATTAGGTTCATATCAGCTTTGTCATAAATTAGTTAGTTTGCACATCTGAAATAATATCAAATTGATTGTCAGTACTAAAAGACTTTGGTATGTAAATATCAAGTTTTGGAAATAAAATATGTCTGTCTTGTAAAAGTCCTGGACATTAAACTAGGAAATGCTTTGCTGTTTCCTCGGCATACATATCACATGTACAAATCGATGATACTTTACCCGTGAATCTGCTTCTCTTCAAAATACTGCAGTTGGTTCTCATTTTAGTGCAAATAGATATAATTTTGGGAGATTGAAATAGACAGACTTAAGTTTAGCAAGTTCTGAAAGGTTGTCTGAAATACGATTGAACTGGGATATTGAACTGGGAGTTTCCTTTCCATGATAAATGAAACTTGATAGTTCAATACACAGTTAGGGCTTTCCCAGAAATGCCCCAACCCATTACTTCTTAAAAGATACTGTATAAGGAAAATTATAGCCCACTTGAAACAGTACTAAGGTAACATATTGAGGTATTTCTGTAAGCCCTCTTATGATTTGTATGTACGAAGACATAGAATCAAGCTGGACATCCCCAAGTTGGACTGGTTCGAATGAATCGACAAAAATATCATGCAAACCATTTTGATAAATACTAGATGATAATGGACTGATGTTACAACCGTGTTCCAGTCCCGATATAGAGAGAATGGGGAGACCAAGTCCTGCTGTAAACTGTATGTGATAACAACATAAAACCTGAAGAGTACATTGACTTTATGCTCCCAAACACCATCACCACTACGGCATAATAACAACATACATTATGCCACCAGTGATTTATCAATTTTTATAATTCAGGCACGATTATTTCTGATTCTCCGATTCATTATACTCGAATTGTGAATGTTCTTGGCATCCTCGAGATGCACTTCCACATTTTCGCGACAAACAAAAATTCTCAAGTTTGAGATGATATTGAAATTGGTTCAAACTTGAACTTCCTTCTAATCTGATTGGGTATAAGTCGAACCTGCTTCATCAACATCTAGTGTATAGTCTAGTCCCCTCAAATGGATCGGAAGCATGGCATCGGATCCCGTTCATCTAACTTGGTGAAATAAAATATGAAAACCAATGGCAAATATCTGGAGTAATATTGCTGAACTATATGATATTAAAGTACAGTAAACTCTCGTTATGAACAAAGTCGATAGGACCCCTGTTTGTATCTTGTTATACAAGTTCGTAATAAAAGGAGGTTCACATTTAGCAGATCTACACAGCCAGTTATCACTTGGCATATATTATAACAACCACTTTAAAACATACATTAATGAAAAAAATGTGTTCTCTCACTCTGTCTCTCTGTATATATATATATTGGAAATACATCTACAAGAAAGCAGCACACCATTATATGAATTTGAACGTGCTCATTTCGAAAGAACCTGAACTGTAAACCCATTCGTTCAGCTACATAACTTCAGTTATCTACGGTCTACGCTCGAGATGACAAAAATCCACCATATGATTTCCTACATGCGTATAATGTGTACATTAAGTCAACCTTAAGGCATTTCATTTACCAGCACTTGAAACATGTTTCTTAGGGAAAATACCATGATCACAAAAATACCACCAAAGTTTTTGTATTTATGTCTCTCCTTGTGGATAACCGAGTACGTCACCTAAGGCGAATTTTCACTTCGTGTAACCAGTGAAAATATGACATCTCGACCATATGATGTCAAGATCAGGCTCGTGAACAAGTGAAAATATTGTTATCCGAGGAGTGTCATTTTGTATGCAATGACAAATGAGTCATTGGGCTAGAACCAAGTGGCGAAAAACGATATCATGCTCCGCCAATGGGGAATATACTCGGAACCGGTGTAAACGGAATGGTAGTCCCAGTAATACAAGTCCGCAGGACTACCGTTCCTAGAAATGGTAATCCAGTGGATTCCCACTCCTAGGAATAAAGGAATACAAGTCCTCTAGGATAAGTAGTCCATATGCGATACACGTGTACATACATATATATAAAACAACGAAGGATATGGACTACTATTACTGGGTTTATGTGTTCCAGGACAACTATTACTGGGATGATACGTCCTAGGATAACCAATACTAGGACTATAAGTCCGAGATAACCAATCTTAGGATTGCAGGTCATAGGAATCTAGGTCCTAGTAGGATTTCCAATCCTAGGCATGCAGGTCCTACGGGCCTGCATGCCTGGGACCGCAGGTCCAGAGGACCTGCGGTCCTAGGACTGTAGGTCCCTGGACTACTATTCCTGCGGACTACCATTCCTTTTACACCAGCAACCCAATTTTATTCATACTGCAGATACTCCTGCAGTTAGCCAGAATTCTTGGTAACTGGCCTGATTCCTTTCTGTTTGAAGCCTAGGTTATTTTGTCCAGCCTGAAATGTGTAGAATGGCTTCGGCACAGAAAACGCATGTATAGGGGAAGTCTTCAAGTTCCAACGGACATAAAATATCAACTGGCTGCATCAACCAATCACCACCTACACAACCAAATTTTTATGATGCCAATTTGATGATTCCAAATGAATTCAACCTAGACCCCCCAAAACACAACAGGCGTCGATGTCCTAAATTGTTAAGACATTTTGATCCGATATTCAGAAGCAAATAAGTGGATGCGCCTTTTCGTTATCTCGGAAAAAAGATTCTCATGGTGATATTCCTTGAAAGTCGAAATGTGCTAGGATGTCTGCATTGAATAGGGATTGGGAAGGTAATGATTCTTCCAACTACCGATTTCCTATTTCCGTGTCATTTGTATCAATGAAAGTGTTTGGAAAAGATCACCAGCGATGATAGCATTATGGTCAGTGTGATCATTCATACCCACAGCATGTTGAACAATCAGAGTTTAACGTAGTCCGCTACAAACAGAGAGGTAACCAAGATTCAAAATTTGAAAGTTATTTCTTGATTATAATTTCTTCAAAATTACCTTTTTTATAGAGTAACTGATCGGCATCCTAATACTGAAAAGAAAATAGGGGGTCACCGTGCTGGTTTCTTCGACATATTCGATCAAGATCACAAACATGTACCTAAAATGACATACATTATGGCATTTTTTCACATTTTTTTTCCATGCGAACGGATACGGTGACCCCCTATTTTCTTATCAGTTTTAGGATGCTGATCAGTTACTCTATAAAATATGTCATTTTGAAGCTCTAGAATACATTGATACAGTTATTTATTTAAAAAAAAAACTCTGACCCCCTCCCCTCACTGTCTGGAGCGGACTACCTTAAGCCAGACAGTCTATGACAACTCGACCAATCAATATGAACACTTGCATACCCGGTAGGGTGCGTGTACACAGTGTCAGTGTCTATATTACCTTTTTGATACTGCGATTCCACCAGTAACGTGGAGGCCGACGGACCCCGAAAGCATACACCAGAGTGTTATATTTTCATGAATTTTTAGTCCAACAGACTAATATCTGATTTTGTAACGATTGTTGTAGGTTGTAAATGAGAATTTGGCATACCAAAAATCTCGAATCAATATGGTGTACCTACTTTGAAGATCGCCTTACGATATTACCTGATAGAGTAACGTATGACGAACGGATTATACACGCTCATACCAGATTGCTTAATGCTTATTGAGAATAGCGTAGCCTCCACGACACCATGGACGAGAGCCGGGAAAATTTGAACAGTTGCTTCGGTTGGGATAGGATCGTAGCATTGGGTTAGTGCAGCATACTGTAAAATAAAACACTAAATTATTTGTAAAACCGAACAAAACTGGTGTATGGTAACCTGTAACCCAGATATCAGTGTGTTGTGTAGTATCCGGTCCTATGTCTGACTCAAAGGTATTCGATATGGGGTACCACAGGGCTTCATCTCAGATTGTTGACCTGTGCAACTGTATAGAACATGTGAAGTTGCTTTATTTGCTGATGACATGACTTTGTTAATCGCGTGGGAATAGTACAAAATGTACTTCAATATGACGTCTGAACACCTCAGGTGCTGATGAAAGAAAAATGCAGCTAACTGCGGGACACTACATTGGGGTTAAATCACATCATTATCGCACAACAGCTGAGGGAAGTTTACACAATGTTGACCCTACACCCCTTCCCAACCGAGAAAAAGTCAAAGCAATGCAAGTTCGGAATCATTACCGTATTTTGTGAAAACTCATGGGTTAGATCTACAAGTTTCTTTACCATGTTTACTGTCCTCTTATATGAAAATATGTCGCAAAGATTATTTGAACTTAGAGAAGCAGATAGGGGGTCTACGCCTGCTGAACTTCAATAAAACATCTTTCGGAGTATTGAAAACCATACACATTTCTGCATCTGATATCATGATATAGCCTGTTACAGGCCTTCTGGGGAAACTGGTACCGTGCGGTAGGTTTGAGGTGAGGTGGGCATTATATATGCTTTATATATTCACAATCCAGCATAGAGCACTTTGTCATTGGTTAAAATATGTCAAATTACGATAATTTATGCAACCACGCCATTGCACACGACACGTTTTTGTTTACATCATTCAAGCCAAAGTTGTGTCACATCAACAAAATTTAAACGAATGGAGACTTATGCGGAGAAGCCATTGTTACGTAAGTCAATAAGCAGGACAGCCAACAGTGATATAAGTCAGTAAGCAGGACAAACTACGGTGGCTCTGAAGGGACATGTGTGTGAAATAATATTACCTCGAGCGCTTGACATCTCCAGCTCTGGACTTAGTCGTAAGAGCACTCAACATAGTATAGCATGCGTTTTACATCATAAACCAAGCGCTCGACATTACCTAATGTGTGAATGGGAACGATCAGGCACCTTTATTTATACCAGAATAGTAATTCAAGAGAATACTAATATCGTTTGTGCTGAATACAATGTTAGAAACGTTCTAGATAATTCAAAAGTGAATCTTCGAATATCACGAGCCCATGAGAGATCGATCATCGCTTGCTTTGCTATATAAAGCATTCGCTATATTATGTCGAGCATTCCAGAAAATTAAGTTGAATGCTGTATAAGACATATGTGCTCTATACTTGATTGCTTTGTTATTTCAAGCGCAAGAGATATGTAAAGCATATGAAATATATTTTTTTTCATACACATCATAACCACCGTAACAGCCACTTCTCAGTGTGTACACACCAACCAGGCGTGTCGAACTCCAATGACGTAAGGGCAAATTTCCTCTGTGAAGAGGTGAAAAAGGAAGCTTGTGCGGTTTGAAGAGGTGTCTACTCTATACACGAGCGGTAGTGATACTAATATTAAATCGGATTGTGAATACTGGTAGATCTATGTGAAAAAGTACCGCACCATGGCACACCCGCTCTGAGCTCCGAATATACATCTTGACGATGTTATATGTACAAAGTAGCAACATAGGTCTCAAATGTTCTCGAGAGATAAATGGGACACACATGGTTGAGCATCGCGATGTAACAGCATGACATATCAGCGATATGCCTGAGAGAGTAACTCAAAACATCGTATACTTTCCACAGACCTACGCATGAAACGACATGGGCAACACACACACATTTTCCTTGAATGATACGAATATACATCGTCATTATCAAAACAATTGTTATGTTTTCTCGAGTATTTCCTTCGATATATATATAAAACAACAAAATGCACCTGACCGTGCGACTCGAATTAGTTGCATCACAACCAGCCCAACACCTTCAACCTGTATACATATATTTGTTACCCTCCTCAACCCATGGAAAAACAATAAATGTTATATTCCAGTATTTAGTATATTTTCTCAATTAATTATTATTAACGCTTCTCCCCTTCGGAACCATTTAGAGACCCAACTCAATTTTCGGTTACCAATTTCATTAATATCATTGAAATTGCAGGTACTTGCAAAATGAATCCCAATTGTGATGGAATGCATACCTAGCTGATAAGAGTATACTCACTGGGCAAATTTGGGACCCTCTCAAAGGTATAACATGTACTCTGCACCAAAAACTATGTACACAGATACTCATATTTCGGCATGGTGTTGAAATATTTCATAGTACGGTAAATACCGCGTTGCATTCTGGGGACGTGATTGTTCAATAGCGGGTTCGGCAGTGCAGGCGAAACGGTATGTTCAAGTTCCTTGTGCAAATGCATCATCTCATTCTATGCAATGCATGGGGTCTGCGGAATCTTCAAAGTAAATCAACGCTCGAAAGATACGTGGTCAAGGATATAAAATATTCACATTCTGAATGTTCACATACAAGATTTCCTTGATATTTTATCACTGACTGAACACAAAGCAGAAACAGTGATTGATCAAACACAACGGTGATATAAACCCGTATACTGAATATCAAATTTGGCACGCGCTACCGTCCATACGAGTTCCTGTATCCCTTGCGAGTCTCGTTTTCAGTCAGTGATAAATTCGGGACCTCAGGTCTGTTCACGAAATTCGGAATTATATCTACGTAGATTTAACTCGGCCTTCGGCCTCATGGGATACGGACAGCTAGACGTAGATATAATTCCGTATTCCGTGAACAAACATGGGATAACTAATAATACATCAGAGCCAAATTGAGCCACGAATTGTATTGTGCAGAACGCTTCATTCAGTCATATAAAAATATTCATGCGCACGAAAAAAATTCAACATCCAATCTTTTTTATACGATTTTAAGCTGAGTCGATTATGAACGGATGGAATCTGATATCAATGGATTGAATGTTTGCATCGGTGATCATTGAACGGAGCAATCATGATTTGCATGGGGGATAACATGAATATACAACTACACATAGATATAAACCGTCTTTTGCAATACATTGGCTCGTGTATTATTAAGAAACGTGAGTAATGCGCATATATGGTGTCCTAAACATTGCCTTCTCATCGTGCTGTTCTTACGTACTTTGTCAACGATCTCTTCTGGGCCCCACACTGTATAGACAATCTATCCCAATCTCAAATTTCAGCCCAACATGGATTTCAGAGTGTGCACAAAAAATCAAAAATGAAAAAGTTGATAATCTACCCCAATCTCAACTTTCAGCCCCACTATGCTGAGATTCTGCACAAAAAATCTATTCATCCGATGTTTGAGTTATATATTGCTTCAAAAAAACATATTTACTTAATATACACCAAATATGTCCTCCGGTAACCAAATCAACGCAACAGGTGTTCATTATGTACGGGCACAAACATGATAAAAGCCCCGAATTTGTGGACATTTATTTGATCCCATTTTGAACTACTATTCCTGTGGAATACCATTCCTTTTAAATCGCCGAAACCCAGGGAGATTATACATGCTAGGCACCAGTACTAAAAATTCAAGATTTCAAGCGTTTTCAGGTTACCGAACTTTTGGCCTGATAACCTATTGCCGTGGTGATGTGTCCGTCGTCGTCCGTCTACATTTTTATCTTTTGCGATCGAATCTCTTTGAAATATTGCAAAAATGCTTATTTAAAAAGAAAGATACTTATAGTTTCTTTCATTGTCGCAATTTTTTTCAAAATGGCGGCCATTTTTCAGAGAAACGACCAATTTTAGACTTTGCCGGCCATTTTCTCAAAATCTGTTCAGTAACTTGTCTCTTTTTCATGCATAAGACTCCTCCAATGTACCCCCTGTTATGTGTATAAGTGTCGTTGCTCTTGAATCGCTCGAAGTGGGCCATTTTGGCAAAAATGGGACTTTCCCATGTTGAATTCTCCTGGGACACATTTCACCTGATATCTTGATAACTATTGAGATTACAGATCAGGAATCAATTGTTGACATATAGGAAATGGTATACGCCGAATATTCTAATGACCTCGATTTTGACTTCTGACCTTTTTTTTTCGAGGCCACATGACAAAATGGCGGATATCTTGTTTATTATCGACTTTACAACTTGAGAATCACAATTGGGGACATACAGAAATTATAAATGCCGAATATTCTGATGGCCTTTGATTTCATCGTTGACTTCATTTTCAAGCCCATGGACCAAAATTGCTAATATATCACTCATTATATTGGATTTACAACTTAGCAATCAATTGTGGACATATAGGACTGGATATATGCTGAATATTCTCGTGACCCCTAATTTGACCATTGACCTTATTTTCAAGGTCACAGGACAACAATGGCTAATATCTAAAATGTAAAACATTTATTGTTCCGATAACCTTTCTTAGCCTTTGGGTTAACTTTATTCCATATGTGCTCAACATACAAAAGAAAGTGTCAGTTTATTCCTTGCTTGATTAAGCGCCAGTGTATCATTTTTAAAAAAATCATTTACACGTCTATTTTGTGTGTTTGTATTGTCAGATGTACCATATGAGTTCTTTTACCTGAAATGAATTAGTATTATTATATGCCTACGAAAATGCCACAATGGATTACACATAGTGCAATCGGTTCGATATAATGCAGTATTGACCTCCGTTATATTGACGGTCTAGCTACTGACGGTCTATTAACATTTACGTATTCTTGCGCTGGTGAAATGGCGTTTTTGGTTTTGTAGTGAATGGAAAAGTCCATACATTTCTTTGCTTTCAGGATCTAAAATGGCTACAAAATGTCAGCATTTGTAATCATGTCTCTCGAGGGGTGTGCATATTATGATGCGGCATATAGTAATAAGTTAAAAGAATTTCTTGTTGGAAATGTCTTAGACATTTTAGTCATCCAGGAATCTAAACTGGATTATCCCTTGCCAGATAGTCAATTCCATGTGTCAAAATTTAAGTTACATAGCCAAAATTTCAAACTTAAAGAAGGAGGTTTATTTACCACGGACAAGCAGCTTGCTCATGTGTGGACAGACTTACCGACTTAAACCAGCGGTGACATTACCCATATATCATGTCACAAACTGACATTACAATACAAGCAGCGAATATTGAGCGAGGAAAACACAAACCGTGATCCTTTGTGGAAATGCAACTAAAACATATTTTGGTAAGAATAACGGGCAACTCGAAAAACTTGCGGATGAGAATCAATTTACGCATAGACAAGCTTCACAACAGTAATGGAGGTATTGGGGTAGTGACGAATATTCACAACAACATATCTCTGGGAGATGGAATCCTGCTCCCGGCGAGACAGTTAGTACAATACAAGTTCACGGGATCGAATTTCTTTTTATATTATTAGCAAACTGATCAATGGGCTTTAATCGGAATAACATTTATTTTTTATGATCCTTTAACCACGGAACGGTTTTGTGTTCACTCATCCTTAAATGTTTTTGTGTTAACTCAGTCTCAAGGATCGGTTCCAGTCTCATTTGTCGCCGTGGCCGCACATGTAACCGGAAGTCCTGCTTGTATGGTTTGTTTGTCAACAAAGTGTCATTTGGCAAATCATCAACCAATGCAACAGCGTTCAATTATAGGAGTTTTAGGTATTTCGACAAGGAGACTTGTCTAGTTATCCCATAACTGATTTGACAGTTATTCCATATCATGTAATAGAATTATTCGATGATGTAGAAGATTCATATTGGATGTGGAATAGAATGACAACTGATGTCATAGATAGTCATGCGCCTATCAAATGTAGAACGATAAAAGGGCCCAGAGTCCTTTATATGGACAGCGAGCTTAGACGTGCCATAAATGTAAGAAATATTTCCGAAGGAAAATATGATAAGTGGCAGAAAATATGTGGCAGAAATATCGTGAATAGGAACATTGCGTCAAAATTAGGTAAAAAGAGTACGAAAGTGTATGTGCAGAAGAAATGCAATGATGGCACCCAAAAAAGGAAAAGATGGCAATCAGTAAAACCACTCATCTCAAAAAATGTGTCAACAAAGATGACAATAAAACTTATTGAAGGAGATAATGGTAATAATATTTATAAGCATGAAAATGTTGCCACTGCTTTTAATCATTTTTTTTTACAAATGTCACTGAGGACATAGGTCACGATGACTCCATCAGGGAACATGGCAATTCTGAATCATGTTTTCTACAACATGGAAGTCATCTATAATGCCTCTAGATAATAAAATTCACAACCTGCGAGTATTGCAAATGTGCAATCTCACCTGAACAAACTTGCATATTCCCTTTTTTAATTCATTTATTAAAGGTTTCAGGTCAAATGTTTTTCCAGCACCACTCAAATGTACAGAATTAAGTCCACTGCACTAAAAGAGGGACCTTATGAATGAATGAATGAATGACTTTATTTTCCCAACTTTGACAATAAATTTTTACACAAATAGCATATACATAAGTTGGAGATGGCAAACTATTGGGCAGACCAAAAATAGTACAAAATGGTACTGTCTTCCTTCTGGCCTGTAATGTGCACAAGATATATTTAATACAAAACTTAGTAACTGGTATTTCTCAATATTACTCAACCTATATATTCATATATTAATCTATTGATTAAATCCTATAAATAAAATTTACAAATACAACTGAAAAATTATCCATTTTGAACTTCTGAAATACAAGTGATGCATAAGTAACACAGGACGGGAGAGGTGAATTCTGTCGCTCGGGCTAAGATCAGGAGATGTTGCTATGTACATATCTGTCAGCATATCACCCAATGTATCTAAAATATTTGAGAAGGAAATTGGGTTGCTTTTTGATCACATTTTTAGTCCATATTTAGTCCATATTCCATATCAAGTTTTAGAAAGGAACATAATTGTGAAGCAGTCTTAATAAGGATGACTGAAACTATTAAAACTGTTCAGACCAGGGTAAGATTGCATGTGCTGTCCTATTGGTCCTGCTAAAAGCGTTTGCTTGCATACCTCACAAACTGTTTATCAGTTTATCTATGTCTGCATGTGAATTGATGTCATTTTCAAGACAGAAACGGCGTGTTAAGTTAGGGAAGTGAACGGATTACTAGAGGTGAATGGATGACTGTATTGAACGTTTCAGCTCAAGGTTCTTTTATAGGCCTCCTGTCGTATAATATATTTACAAATGACATGTTGCTGCTGTGTGAAAGTGAAATTTATGTTTTCAATTATGCGGACGATAACACTTTGATGTGTGCTGGCTATGATCATGAAACTGTCAAACAGAAACTGGTTAGTAATGTATGTAAAATTATATCCTGGTTCGAAAATAACTTAATGCAAATAAAGACGAGCTGAATCTGATAGCCTTGGTGATTTTGTCATAAATTATCAGGTTATTTCCCCTACAGATGAAGGTGTACTAATGGGTGTAGTTATTGAAGGGAAACTAAATTTTAAATATATATATGATTATAATTATATATAACATAAATCTAATTGATGCAAAAAAAAAAACAGGAAAAAAAGTCAATATTCTTGCCAATATTCTTGAACCAAAACAAGTTGAAATTGACTCAAGTGCGAAAAAATTGTTAATACCCTCAGAATTTATAACCGTGGACGTACGGGAAAAAAGTCGATATCATACATACTGCTCCAGCTACCTGGAATGAGTTTAAAAAATGATGTCAAGGTCACGAACAAGTTTTGTATTTTTAGTACCTAATTCACAAATGGGTCGGCCCAAAATGTGCATGTGGGAACTGCTTTATATTCAAGTTATGATGTCTATCACTCATATGTCCATTCATCCTTTAAATATTCACGTCTTGTTACCATCTTACTATGTTAAGATGTTCAATATGGTCAGATAGGTGCAGACGCTGATATGTATCTGTATTGTGTATTAATGGGCATCATGTTTATTTGTATGTACCCATCTGATTATTTTTATCTCCATCTTTGGCCATGTTATATGCCTAATATAACGGAGCCAATATATATATATCATTTATTTCGCGTCGTTTTGATACAATTGTTGAGTATGGAACAGAAAGCACAATACAATTGTCAAGTATAATTGGTTCAATTGTTTGGAGTGTAGAACATAGAAACTACATCACGTAATGCATAGAAAATCCATGATTGCCTGACTTCTTCAGGGTTAAGTACTTTGACAAAGCATGATCAAACGCACAGTCATCATTCACGTCTAATTTTTTACAACAAAAACCTTCTATTGGCCGCCACCGATGTGGTTGAGAAAGAACATAGATTACAACATAATTTTACATTTGAAAAATTATATCCATTATGGCTGTTACAAGCCTTGTGATAGAAATTAAGGAACCTGTTCATGAGATCAACTTCAATATTTTTGCCGATAAGATGATGCAATATAGACCCATGGTTTCTCCATGGTAATCCCCATTTTTTACGAACGCATTTCCTGAATTTCCATGCAATAAATTTAATTGAAAATTGAATTGAAGTATGATCTTCATCATCCGTCATGTCTATAGTCGATGTAATAGGCCTAATGCCTCGGCACTAATGTTGCCTCCAAATATCAACTTTTCTCTCATCTTAACACTAATCGTCCACTAAATGAATGCCATTTAATCCGTCTGTCACCTATTCAAGCATTTCCTTCTTGGGTCGAAGGCTGTTACGATTTCGATCATATTCCACACATGTTGTTGATGCAGCGAGTGCTGAGGTAATTTCGGGAACAATCAGTATACATATACAATATCATCCAATGGGCTTTATAACAAAATGTAATGGTACGAAGTAGGCTAATCGTGGCATGTGCAGGATTCACAAAATGAGGTGGGGGAGGGGGCACAATATAGTGGGGAGTCTGGGGCCGCTCTTCAGTTTCTCTCACATGTTAAAAAATTAGCCCAAGGGCTAAGAAAGGTTACCGGACAATATACATTTTAGATATTAGCCTTTTGTCCAGTGACCTTGAAAATAATTTTTCAACAAATATATCACTTCTAGTATGTCCACAATAAATTCCTAAGCTGTAAAGTCGATAATAAGTGAGATATTAGCCATTCTGTGATCGGTGATGTGACCTAGAAAATGAGGTCAAAGTTCAAGTTCATGAAAAGATTCAGTATATATCATTCCTCTATATTCGCAATTGATTCCTAAGCTGTAAAGATGATAATAAGCGACATATTAGCCATTTTGTTCTCTGACCTTGAAAATTGGATCAAAGGTCAAATTCTAGATCACCAAAATATTCAGCATACATCATTTCCTATATGTTCACTATGGACCCCTAAGCTGTGAATTTGATAATAAGAGAGATATAAACCATTTTGTATTCTGACCGTGAAAATAAAATGACTGGCCTTGAAATTTAGGTCAAAGGTCAAATTTAAGGTCATGAGAATATTCAGAATATATCATTTCCTATATGTTCACAATTGATAACTAAGCTGTAAAATTGATAATAAGCAAGATATTAGCCATTTTGTCCTGTTGACCTTGAAAATGAGGTCAAAAGTAAAATTCAAGGTCACTAGAATATTCAGCATATATCATTTCCTATATGTTCACAATTGATTCATAAGGCGTAAAGTCACTAATAAGCAAGATATTGGCCATTTTGTCCTGTGACCTTGAAAATGAGGTCAGAGGTCAAATTCAAGGTCACAAAAATATTCAGCATATATCATTTCCTATATGTTCACAATTGATTCCTAAGCTGTAAAGTCGATAATAAGCGAGATATTAGCAATTTTGTCCTGTGACCTTGGAAATGAGGTCAAGGTCAAATTCGAGGTCATGAGAAAACTCAGCATATCATTTCCTATATATGTTCACAATGTATTCCTAAGCTGTAAAGTCGATAATAAGCGAGATATTAGCCATTTTGTCATGTGACCTTGAAAATGAGGTCAAAGGTCAAATTCAAGGTCATGAGAATATTCGGCATATATCATTTCCTATATGTTCACAATTGAATCCTAAGCTGTAAAGTCGATAATAAGCGAGATATTAGCCATTTTGTCCTGTGACCTTGAAAATGAGGTCAAAGGTCAAATTCAAGGTCACGACAATATTCAGCATATATCATTTCCTATATGTCCACAATTGATTCCTAGTCTCTAATCTCAATATTAAGTGAGATATTAGGCTTAATGTGTCCCATTATAAAGCATAGGATAATTTAACATGGGAAAGTCCCATTTGGGCCGAGTTTGGGCCCAAAATGGCCCACTTCGAGCGATTCAAGGGCAACGAAATTTAAACATGTCACAGAGGTACATTTGAGGAGTGTTATGCATGAATAAGAAAAAAAGTTACTGAACAGATTTTGAGAAAACGACAGCCAAAGTCCAAAATTGGCCATTTTTCGACGAAAATGGCCGCCATTTTGAAATAATTTCGAAAATCAAAAAACTAAAAAATACCTCCCTCTCGAAATATTTTTAGGCATTTTTGTGCAAAATTTCAGAAAGATTCAATCGTAAACTTTAAAGATAAAAATGTAGACGGACGACGACGGACGACGACGGACGACAACGGACGACGACGACGACGGACGACGGACGCAACGCCACGGCAATAGGTTATCGGACCAAAGGTCCGGTAACCTAAAAACATAATTATTTCAGGCAGGGAGTCCCAGACAGCAGGCGTCGAGCTTGGGCTGGCATGGGGTCCGAAACGTTAAAGGGGCTCAAGTGTGCTCTGGTTGATTCTGAGTGTCTAAGGCATGCTTAACAAAATCTCCAAGTGCGATGGTTATTTGTGATAATATGGCATTTTGTTAATGATCAATGCATGCTTCCATCGACTCGACATTCCATCGAAGTCCAAAACTTTCAAACTGACTTGGAATATCAGAATTAGTGAACATTGTCGGAGTACTGGGTATTATTACGTATCAAATATTGGACCTCTCCTTAGTTTGGCTTTTAGCCTAGAAGCAACGTCAATAATGTTTTCACTGGTTATGGCTTCCACAAACACGCGTAATCTGCCAGGTAAATGATATGTATATATATTCAGTGAATATGGTGAGAGGATCTGAAACGCTTCAACTGGATCTTCTCTGTCCTTTTTTTAGGTTACCGGACCTATGGCCCGATAACCTATTGGCATGGCGTTGCGTCCGTCGTCCGTCGTCGTCGTCGTCGTCGTCGTCGTCGTCGTCGTCCACATTTTTATCTTTTTTGTTTACGGGCGAATTTTTCTGAAATTTTGCAGAAAAATACTTACAAATAATTCAAGAAGGAGGTATTTTTTAGTTTTTTGATTTTTCTTCAAAATGGCGGCCGTTTTCGACGAAAAAGGCCTGATTTTGGACTTTGGCGGCCATTTTCTCAAAATCTGTTCAGTAACTTTTTTTCTCTTTGATACATAAGACTCCTCATATGTACTTCTATGATGTCTATAAATTTCGTTGCGCTTGAATCGCTCAAAGTGGGCCAAACTCGCCCAAACTCGGCCCAAATGGGACTTTCCCATGTTAAATTCTCCTATGCTTTATAATGGGACACATTAAAGCCTAATATCTCACTTAATATTGAGATTAGAGACTAGGAATCAATTGTGGACATATGGGAAATGATATATGCTGAATATTGTCGTGACCTTGAATTTGACCTCTGACCTTGGTTTCAAGGTCAGAGCGGCCGTTTTCGTCGAAAAATGGCCAATTTTGGACTTCGACGGTCGTTTTCTCAAAATCTGTTCAGTAACTTTTTTTCTTATTGATGCATGACACTCCTCCTATGTACCCCTGTGACATGTATAAATTTCGTTGCCCTTGAATCGCTCGAAGTGGGCCATTTTGGGCCCAAACTCAGCCCAAATGGGACTTTCCCATGTTAAATTCTCCTATGCTTTATAATGGGACACATTAAGCCTAATATCTCACTTAATATTGAAATTAGAGACTAGGAATGAATTGTGGACATATAGGAAATGATATATGCTGAATATTCTCGTGACCTTGAATTTGCCTTTTGACCTCATTTTCAAGGTCACAGGACAAAATGGCTAATATCTCGCTTATTATCGACCTTACAGCTTGGGAATCAGTTGTGAACATATAGGAAATGATATATGCTGAATATTCTTGTGACCTTGAATTTGACCTTTGACCTCATTTTCAAGGTCACATGACAAAATGGCTAATATCTCGCTTATTATCGACTTTACAGTTTAGGAATCAATTGTGATCATATAGGAAATGATATATGCTGAATATTTTCGTCACCTTGAATTTGACCTTTGACCTCATTTCCAAGGTCGCAGGACAAAATTGCTAATATCTCGCTTATTATCGACTTTACAGCTTAGGAATCAATTGTGAACATATAGGAAATGATATATGCTGAATATTCTCGTGGCCTTGAATTTGAGCTTTGACCTCATTTTCAAGGTCACAGGACAAAATGGCCAATATCTTGCTTATTAGCGACTTTACAGCTTAGGAATCGATTGTGAACATATAGGAAATGATATATGCTGAAAATTCTCGTGACCTTGAGTTTGACCTTTGACCTCATTTTCAAGGTCACAGGACAAAATGGCTAATATCTCGCTTATTATTGACTTTACAGCTTAAGAATCATTGGCTAACACTTGATGAACGTATCAGGACGTCCTTGTCGAAAGCCATCCTCAAAAGAAAACTCTCGAACCATCTCCTGAGCTCATATTAACCAGTGTTAACTGCTAGTACATTTTAGCCGTATAATGTGTCACTGTTTTATATGCCCACTATCTAGTTTTTTTCGAATTTTAAATGTTGTGTACACTCTCTGAATCTCAGCTGCTTCATGATCTCGCATCAGTAGCTTGAAGTTAAACTTAGTCAAGATGGGAGGTTTCTCAACCACCTCTTTACAGTGTATTAACCCTGGAGCACTTTACACCTTTACCTAGTTGCAATGAAACACCCAATTATCACTCTGTAGCTACTATTCTTACCAGAGCTTGGTCCTTCATCATCCCTTATTTGTCATGTCCTCTGTATATTTATACTAGTGACTTACATATAAGTTATTCGTCATTAATTTCATTGTTCCTGTCTGTGTACTATGTATTATATGCTATAATTTATCTGTATGGAAGTCACGGCACTCGCGTGTTACAGACAATTGTCTCCCGTGGCTTCCATGAATGTGCAGCAGCCATGTACTATCGTATTATATTGTTATAAGAAATTATTTGCTACAGTGCACATTTGAAATAAACTCTATCTCTATCTATAATCAATTGTGAACATATAGGAAATGATATATGCTGAATATTCTCGTGACCTTGAATTTGACCTTTGACCTCATTTTCAAGGTCACATGACAAAATGGCTAATATCTCGCTTATTATCGACTTTACAGCTTAGGAATCAATTGTGAACATATAGGAAATGATATACGCAGAATATTCTCATGACCTTGAATTTGACCTTTGACCTCATTTCCAAGCTCACAGGACAAAATTGCTGATATCTCGCTTATTATCGACTTTACAGCTTAGGAATCAATTGTGAACATATGGGAAATGATATATGCTGAATATTCTCGTGACCTTGAATTTGACCTTTGACCTCATTTTCAAGGTCACAGGACAAAATGGCCAATATCTTGCTTATTAGCGACTTTACAGCTTAGGAATCAATTGTGAACATATAGGAAATGATATATGCTGAAAATGCTTGTGACCTTGAATTTGACCTTTGACCTATTTTCAAGGTCACAGGACAAAATGGCCAATATCTTGCTTATTAGCGACTTTACAGCTTAGGAATCAATTGTGAACATATAGGAAATGATATATGCTGAAAATGCTCGTGACCTTGAATTTGACCTTTGACCTATTTTCAAGGTCACAGGACAAAATGGCCAATATCTTGCTGATTAGCGACTTTACAGCTTAGGAATTAATTGTGAACATATAGGAAATGATATATGCTGAAAATTCTCATGACCTTGAATTTGACCTTTGACCTCATTTCCAAGGTCGCAGGACAAAATTGCTAATATCTCGCTTATTATCGACTTTACAGCTTAGGAATCAATTGTGAACATATAGGAAATGATATATGCTGAATATTCTCGTGGCCTTGAATTTGAGCTTTGACCTCATTTTCAAGGTCACAGGACAAAATGGCCAATATCTTGCTTATTAGCGACTTTACAGCTTAGGAATCGATTGTGAACATATAGGAAATGATATATGCTGAAAATTCTCGTGACCTTGAGTTTGACCTTTGACCTCATTTTCAAGGTCACAGGACAAAATGGCTAATATCTCGCTTATTATTGACTTTACAGCTTAAGAATCAATTGTGAACATATAGGAAATGATATATGCTGAATATTCTCGTGACCTTGAATTTGACCTTTGACCTCATTTTCAAGGTCACATGACAAAATGGCTAATATCTCGCTTATTATCGACTTGACAGCTTAGGAATCAATTGTGAACATATAGGAAATGATATACGCAGAATATTCTCATGACCTTGAATTTGACCTTTGACCTCATTTCCAAGCTCACAGGACAAAATTGCTGATATCTCGCTTATTATCGACTTTACAGCTTAGGAATCAATTGTGAACATATGGGAAATGATATATGCTGAATATTCTCGTGACCTTGAATTTGACCTTTGACCTCATTTTCAAGGTCACAGGACAAAATGGCCAATATCTTGCTTATTAGCGACTTTACAGCTTAGGAATCAATTGTGAACATATAGGAAATGATATATGCTGAAAATGCTTGTGACCTTGAATTTGACCTTTGACCTATTTTCAAGGTCACAGGACAAAATGGCCAATATCTTGCTTATTAGCGACTTTACAGCTTAGGAATCAATTGTGAACATATAGGAAATGATATATGCTGAAAATGCTCGTGACCTTGAATTTGACCTTTGACCTATTTTCAAGGTCACAGGACAAAATGGCCAATATCTTGCTGATTAGCGACTTTACAGCTTAGGAATTAATTGTGAACATATAGGAAATGATATATGCTGAAAATTCTCATGACCTTGAATTTGACCTTTGACCTCATTTTCAAGGTCAACAGGACAAAATGGCTAATATCTTGCTTATTATCGACTTTACAGCTTAGGAATCAATTGTGAACATATAGGAAATGATATATTCTGAATATTTTAATGATATTGAATTTGACCTTTGACCCAAATTTCAAGGTCAGTCATTTTATTTTCAAAGTCAGATTACAAAATGGCTTATATCTCGCTTATTATCAAATTTACAGCTTAGGGGTCCATAGTGAACATATAGGAAATGATGTATGCTGAATAGTTTGGTGATCTAGAATTTAACCTTTGATCCCATTTTCACGGTTAGAGATATGGCGATTTCAGTGGTCACCTTGAATTTGACTTTCAACTTTCTCGGCTTAACTCTGTATATTTCTCCGGTAACCTTACTAGCCCATTGGGCTAATTTTTTTTCAAATAAGAAAATCACCGACGGTTCTGCAGTATCCGCCATAATCGTGATTTTGTTTGCGTTATCATTTTAAAATAAATCAATGGTATGATCCACAACATTATTCATGAGGATTTCACTCGTGAATTTATGTGACTGAACATTAGAACAAATGTGTTCAATAGTGAATTTTGTCCAAGGCTACATTTAAAAAATATCTATTAACGTAGTCCGCTACAAACAGGGAGGTAATGAAAAGTCAAAATTTAAAAGTTATATCTTGAATATTATCTCTTCTAAATAAGATATTTTATAGAGTAACTGATCAGCATTCTAATACTGAAAAGAAAATAGGGGGTCACCGTGCTGGTTTCTTCGACATATTCGATCAAAAATCACAAACATTTACTAAAATGACTTGATTTATGGTATTTTTACACATTTTTTTGCCCATATTCACATCTTGCATCTTGTTTTCCAAGAGAACGGATACGGTGACCCCCTATTTTCTTTTCAGTTTTAGTATGCTGATCAGTTACTCTATAAAATATGTCATTTTGAAGCTCTAGATTTTGTTAATACAGTCATTTATTTTGAAAAACTCTTTGACCCCCTCCCCTCACTGTTTGGAGCGGACTACCTTAATATATTATCGTACATAGTTTAGGGACGATATACTATAGTTATTGCGGATTATTGATTTCACACGAAATACCGCACTTACCGTTCACTTTTCCACTCTTATATCCAAACGGTGCAGCACATGATAGTTAGCTGTACGGTGGTTTATTTATGTCATTATAGCTTTTTCCTAAAAAGTTTTTGTCGCGAATTCAATTGCGGAGACCAAAATAATAATAAATAATTTGCGACCAAAACGTTTTAGGTGCAGCGAAAATATTCTCGCCGCGAATTGAATACTTTAATAGATAATTCGCTGCAGCGAGGATACTTATCATCGCGCCGATAATAGCACCAACTGTTATTTTTCCCACACTCGCTTGAGAGAAAACAAATTGACAATTATTGCAAGTATCGCCACGGCAATAAGTTTTCGTTGCAGCGATAAACGCAATGAATGAATAATTTGTTCTCTTTCGTCTGATGTAAGAAAATTTTTTGGCCGACGTCTTTATTTAAATTGGACAGACTAGTTATGATACAGATTATACAATGGAACTAGATCAGACAATTGAAACAAAAACACATAAAACATGCAACCCAAGCAGATGTAACATAAATAACAATAATTATTTAGTTAATTTCTAACAAATATTTTTTTTACACTATAGTTTTTTTTGCATTTTCTAGAGATGAAAATAATATGGGCACATACTAAACAAGACTCCTAACATTAACAGGACTGACAGACATAGCACATAGAGAAATATATATCTGTATTTCTATCCCAACTACGCTATGAATGGAAATATATACATGTACATACTCAAAAGATGGACACGTACTGCATACAAACATTACATACCTTTTGAAGATTGTTAATCTGGGTTTTTTTTTTGTTCGCATGGGTTTTAACGAAGTGTTTGGGAACATGCGTGTATTCACATACAACTTATCGACCAAGGGGTCGATTTTGTAATATTCTCTGCTCTCTGTTTCGGACAAGTAAGATTTACTTCTATTTTTATTTTATTATATATCTCAGTGCTTCGAAAGTATGATATTCACCATCGTTCCATTTCTTCGTATAGAAGTAACGTCTAACGATTAATATGAATGTGTTTTCTACATCTTTATTGTGTTTTCTACATTTTCATACATAAAAAACCAAGAACAATATTTCCCGAATTTATATACAGAAACAAAGTTAAATATGGTTTGAATCAGTTTGTCAGTTCACATCATGTTTTGAGGGCATAGGTGGAAAAAATGTATTGAAAACTGTGTATTGTTGTATCCTGCGAATTTTTTCTTGGTAGCAAGAAAATATATTTCCAGAGCTGATCATCAAATGTGCTTTTTATATCCCGACACCATTTTTCTTTATATTTATCGCCATGTGGCATTTGGGACACTAATTTCTCATATACATATTCCCGTATTTTCCCTGTGATGAAATGTCACTTATAGGAGGTTTGTACTCATTTAGACTTTGTTTTTTTCAGCGATCACCCTGTAAGTTTCTTGGAACTGAATGGATAAAAATCATATAATCCCATAAATTAAAGGAGATGGAGTATCTTGAATGGATTGCATTTACATTCAATATTTTGTTTGTTTGTGAATCGTAAAGATCCTTGAAACACAGTAACCCTTTCGACCAGAATTCATTCTTCCTTACGAATGAATTTTGATTTTTAATATGTTTCGAATTTCAAATTACCAGGGTAGACACATATTCAATATCGTGATTTTATGAAGGCGACCAGTGTAATTTATCCAAGCATCAGTTAGTTCTTTCCATAAAACGTTTTTATTTGATTTCATTTTGATCAATCTATCGAACCCTCAAAGAGAAAGTTAATATCCACCGATTATACCCTCAGATTATTTTCCATGGATTTTGACCAGAATATGCCTCACTTTTGTCAATTTCATTTCTGTACAGAAGGATACAAAATGTATCAGTTCAGTCCACCCGAAGCAAAGTCCTGTACGAGTGAATTCATATGTATTTTTGGGCGTTTTTTATTCCATACAAAATTTTTAAATATTTTTTTTAGCTGGTTGATGTAGTATTGATCTGGTTTAGGTAACTCTGTCAGAATATCATTGATTTTAGGTAAAATATGCATTTGAATTACAATTATTCTCCCAGCTTTGCTTAACCCTTGACATTGAAAAAATGTTACAACATTCTTTGCAGTTTTTATTCTATCCCCATAATTTAATTCCTGTCAGTTGGACAAATCAGTGTGGAAACGTATTCCTAAAAGTTTACAAGCTATCCAGAATACCAGATACCTGAAACAGTTTTTACAGCAGCCTTAATGCATTCTGGATTTCCGTTAAGTGTTAGAAAAAGTATCATACCAATTTTGATTTCATCACGTCATATTCTTACCCCTTGTATTCTTACCCCTTGTTATTTATGATATGTTGTGCCAAGGGCTCTTAAGTATATGTGGGGACAGTGGATCCCCTTGCCAACAACCCCTTCCTAATTCATGAAAGGTAGAATTTATGACACAACTGTGCGACTTATTGTAAATTGTGAGAATCCATCGATTGCAATTATCACCAGAATGATACATATGCAACACCTTTTGAATATATATATTTCCTTACAATATATGATGTGAGAAAAACATTTACGACTTTTCTCGCGATATTAATCGTTTTTGCTGGAGCACAAAATTCTCACCTCGATTATAATACCAATCCTGCGGCAAGTATCGTTTTCACTGCAGCCAAAATATTTTAGTCATAACCAATTCCGATTTCCGTCACCACAAATACATTCAGGGAAAAAAATTATAGCACAAATTAGCCGCCGTACAGTTGGTTCCCGGGCAACCCAGTTTTTGAACGCCATGCATATAAGGCTGGTTCTGATCAACCCAGTTACTGAACTCCTTGCAATATGTGCCGTTTCTGTATATATAATAGTATATTGATTTTATATATGAACATGTGGAGCTTCTCGCGTGTCCGCTGACAAAACAGGCAAAATTAAAATATTATCTTTGTACGATTGACATAAGAAACTCAAATCAAATTTCAGCTCGTATCTACTGTTCGCGTTTGAATGTTGACCATTTATGTCCAACAGAGTGACATGTAGTATGTAGAATTATCGGGATCTCAACTTTGACGATGATAATGTTCACATATAGACATGTTTCATGGTTTTAGAAGAAAAAGTTTCTGGAGAGAAGTGAGGCTGGTTTGGAATTTTTGATATTTTCATTTGAAGAATATTCAGGTAGTAGAGATTTACAGGAAAAAACTCACGGAGCTTTAACTATGGGAGTAGTAATTGTGTGATAATTATGAACTTGAAATAAAACCTGGATATGCCACCCACTGAGTATTTTTTTTGGCTTTTGATTGGTTATTTTCGTACTCATCGTACTCCTCTATTTCCCGGAGGTTTTTAAAGATTTCTGAATTGATTCATTCAGTCGTTGGGTATTTTTATACTAATTTCATCGGGTGTACAGTAGAAGCAACTATACCCTGAACGTTTACATCGTCCACGGAGGCAACTTTGTCACCCTCTTCCAAAAAGTAGAAATGAATACCGATGAGCAAACAAATTCATGTTCTAAGACCGAATACACAGAGAAAATAAAAAAATCAGCGTGAGTAGTCAAATTATCAAAGTCAAAGCCATGTGAACATCACAGAACAGAAAAAAATGTCTTCACTGTGTTCCTCCAATTCATTTTGATTTTCGTACTTTTCTGAAATAACACGTATCTGATTCTCCACAACTGGGCAGGGCAAAGGATATATATACATGCGTGATATTGTGTTTTGCTGAAGCTAGCCATCCGTCTAGTGACGAATATACTGACGTCAGATATAATTATTACACCCGGAACTAGATTGTAATCACAGTGTTTCCGTGTTGAAAATTTTTGATCGTTGATGGAATATAACATCATGCATTGATCATTTAAAATTGTCACTTTATCACAATAAATTTTCGGATCTGAAGATTGTGTTGGGCATGCAATAGACGTTCAGAATCAGTCTGAGCTTCTGGAGCTCTAGCCAGATCCCACGGCTACTGCCTGGGACTCTCTGGAGCCCTAGCCAGACCCCACGCCTACTATCTGGGACTCTCTGGAGCCCTAGAGAGACCCCACGCTCACTGTCTGGGACTCTCTGGAGCCCTAGCCAGACCCCACGCCTACTGCCTGGGACTCTCTGGAGCCCTAGCCAGACCCCACGCTCACTGCCTGGGACTCTCTGGAGCCCTAGCCAGACCCCATGCTCACTACCCAGGACTCTCTGGAGCCCTAGCCAGAGCCCACGCTCACTGCCTGGGACTCTGAAGCCCTAGCCAGACCCCACGCTCACTGCCTGGGACTCTGGAGCCCTAGCCAGACCCCACGCTCACTACCCAGGACTCTCTGGAGCCCTAGCCAGAGCCCACGCTCACTGCCTGGGACTCTGGAGCCCTAGCCAGACCCCAAGCTCACTGCCTGGGACTCTCTGGAGCCCTAGCCAGACCCCATGCTCACTACCCAGGACTCTCTGGAGCCCTAGCCAGAGCCCACGCTCACTGCCTGGGACTCTGGAGCCCTAGCCAGACCCCACGCTCACTGCCTGGGACTCTGGAGCCCTAGCCAGACCCCACGCTCACTACCCAGGACTCTCTGGAGCCCTAGCCAGAGCCCACGCTCACTGCCTGGGACTCTGGAGCCCTAGCCAGACCCCAAGCTCACTGCCTGGGACTCTCTGGAGCCCTAGCCAGACCCCATGCTCACTACCCAGGACTCTCTGGAGCCCTAGCAAGAGCCCACGCTCACTGCCTGGGACTCTGGAGCCCTAGCCAGACCCCAAGCTCACTGCCTGGGACTCTGGAGCCCTAGCCAGACCCCACGCTCACTGCCTGGGACTCTGGAGCCCTAGCCAGACCCCACGCTCACTGTCTGGGACTCTCTGGGTCCTAGCCAGACCCCACTCCTACTGTCTGGAACTCTCTGGAGCCCTAGCCAGACCCCACGCCTACTGTCTGGGACTCTCTGGAGCCCTAGCCAGACCCCACGCCTACTGCCTGGGACTCTATGGAGCCCTAGCCATACCCCACGCTCACTCTCTGGGACTCTCTGGAGCCCTAGCCAGACCCCACGCATACTGTCTGGGACTCTCTGGAGCCCTAGCCAGACCCCACGCTCACGGCCTGGGACTCTCTGGAGCCCTAGCCAGAACCAACGCCTACTGTCTGGGACTCTCTGGAGCCGTCGCCAGACCCCACGCCTACTGCCTGGGACTCTCTGGAGGCCTAGCCAGACCCCACGCTCACTGCCTGGGACTCTCTGGAGCCCTAGCCAGACCCCAAGCTCACGGCCTGGGACTCTCTGGAGCCCTAGCCATACCCCACGCCTACTGTCTGGGACTCTCTGGAGCCCTAGCCAGACCTCACGTTTACTGTCCGAGACACTCTCTGGAGCCCTAGCCAGACCCCACGCCTACTGTTTGGAACTCTCTGGAGCCCTAGCCAGAGCCCACGCCTACTGTCTGGAACTCTCTGGAGCCTTAGCCAGACCCCTCGCCTACTGCCTGGGACTCTCTGGAGCCCTAGCCAGACCCCACGCCTACTGTCTGGGACTCTCTGGAGCCCTAGCCATACCCCACGCCTACTGTCTGGGACTCTCTGGAGCCCTAGCCAAACCCCACGCTCACTGTCTGGGACTCTCTCCTTTTTTTGTTTTCCTTTCCAATGAGTCATGGGAGAAACCTGTATACTAGAATTCACATTATATCTATACTGTCTAAAACTGTCTAAAAATTTGTCTTTAAAATCTCGCTGATGACACTTTTTGTGCGCATAAATATAGGATAAACACGATGCTTTCATTCTCACATGGCACTCTGCCAAAGCCTTCCACCAATCTTTCTATCAAAATGATGTTATTTTTTATTCTTGAATATTAAGTTTTCTTAACTCATATTATGAGTACGTATTTCCACTCAATTTAATATTATTCACTATCATAATTTCCCGCCTCCGATCAAACCCGACTCCGATCAAATTTCGAATTCCCAACATTACATTTGTATTATCAGGGGCGGATCCAGGATTTTTGAATAGGGGGGGGGTGCTCTTCTTAAATGTACGTAATCTTGGAATAGTGTGAGCGAGCATAGCGAGCGAAGCCTCATGCGGTCTGGGGGTTTGTGGGGCGCCGTAAGCCCGCCGAAATATTTTTGGAATTTAGTGTCTCTGAGATGGTTTCTAAGGTGTATTTACAACTGTACCTTGTGAAATCACTAAGTAGATTTTCACTTTAGGAGTCTGTTTTTGTTGTGAATGGAGGATACATCACTGACTAGCGAGTGAAGCCTTATGCGGTCTGGGGTTTGGGGGGCGCCGTACGCCCCCGAGATATTTTTTTAATTTAGTGTCTCGGAGATGGTTTCTAAGGTGTATTTTACAACTGTACCTTGTGAAATCAATAAGTAGAATTTTACTTTGTCTGCTTAAGTCTGTCTAAGTCTGCTTAGTTCTGTTGTAACTGGAAGGATAGATTTTCAAAGAAAGGAAGGTCTAATAGTCCTACTATTCTAAGGCTGTTCTAAGGTTCTTATGCACCAGACATGGTGATGGTCAATCGTTTAATAATAAAGATAAGATATAATTATTTTCCAAGTTATGCCGACATCCAGAAATTTATCCAGAGTGTGTCGGACTAGATTTATTATTGGAGGTGTGTGTGTGGAGGGGGGGGCATGCTGGTTAGAGGAGTCAAGCGACCGAGCGAAGTGAGGTGGATAGGTGGTAGCTTATACGGCGTGGGGTCTGGGGCCCGCTGAAAGGCCCCAGAAGCCAGAGCTTTTTTCATGTTCTGTGGTTGATTCTGAGCTCTCTCTGGCTCTGATTGAGTATTTTTCATTCCACACATGCATGTAAATATTGCTGGTATTTAAATTTATTTATCCCAAAACTACTCATTGTCACTTTACATATCATATGTCATATAACTTGAAGAACTCATGATTAATGACACTCAATTGCATAATTATTCACCAACGAATGTTAGGCCTATGTAACGCTGTAATGCACCTTAACATATTTCTGAGTCACATATTTTTTTGTTGAAAATATATTGTGGGGCTCTACCCCCTTCCCTCCGCTCCCCCCCCCCCCCCCCCCCGGTCAAAAATATCAAACGTGGAAAATTACACTCATATTTCGTAGGTGCATACCCACATTTTCTATAGCTTTTTGCTCACTCTTTTTTCTTTTCTTCTTGCTCTCTCTTTTTTCTTTTCTTTTTCTCTTTTTTCACGGCCCAATAGGGGGGGGGGGGGGTTGCGCGCCGGGTGCACCCCACCCCCCCCCCCGGCCCCCCCCTGAATCCGCCAGTGATTATGATTAATAGATCTACGATGGTGCACATTCAAATTGAACCATATATACGATCATCGCGATCAAGGGCCAAAAGTACTGACACAGTAGCCTATATGTTGCTGATGTGGCAGATGCATTGGTTCATTTAGGACGACGATTGGTCCGTTATGATCGAAAACGTTTGGCCACGTTCGTGTGTGTAATTTCCTGTCATGAGGCAAACACCACACCAGATCTATTGGATAGTGAATGAACAACTAGCTTCTTCACGACCAAACAATCGACATTGTCAATTATGAGATGGCTCTGGACAGATATATTCGGAACATGTAAGCAATTTCCACGGCTCCGTGAAAGTACAAAATAGTAATATGACAATGATGATAGTGTGTTGATCCCATAATAAACACGTGCATTCATTAACAATAGACTATTTCGTAAACCTCATAACACTACACGAACGCCAACCGCATAATTAATGGAAATTACAGCAGGTTGTACAAACAACAAGTTCGCCCAGATTTTCTGATTCAGTAACTTTCTAGTTCATTATGATTTCTAATTTACGATCTAATAATTTTAGCACATCCTGTTTACCGCACTGACGACCACAAATTACATTGTGAGTTTTCTTTTCCTGTGCGATGAAATATTCTTCCCTAACGCTTCAGCGACCACCGAGCAAATTCTGAGACGAGTGAATGAACGCAGGGACAGGATTACGCATGTTTTCATTTAGGGATGGAGGACTTGACGGTGATTAATCACGCGTTTGCGTAGTTAACATTCAAGCATCATTTTTCAGTTCATCACCGTTATCTTCGTCAAAGCAAACAAGATGTAGACTAATTTCTCTTCACGTGTGCTCTGAATTCTCGTAATATTTTCCAGTTTTCCACATTCAAAGATAAAGGATGATGAAATAAATCTGTCACCATATGAAATAAATCTGTCACCATAACCAAGTACGAACCAGTTATAAATATTATCCACAAGCATACTTACTCTTTCGTATCGGGGTGAGGGGTTGGTCGAAATTTGTCCAAATATAAGTGGATTATCTACTTCAGAATACATTAAATGGCTGTCCTTGATCATTCTATAATAGGAAAGAAAGAAGAAGCTTTTTTCATGTTCTGTGGTTGATTCTGAGCTCTCTCTGGCTCTGATTGAGTATTTTTCATTCCACACATGCATGTAAATATTGCTGGTATTTAAATTTATTTATCCCAAAACTACTCATTGTCACTTTACATATCATATGTCATATAACTTGAAGAACTCATGATTAATGACACTCAATTGCATAATTATTGACCAACGAATGTTAGGCCTATGTAACGCTGTAATGCACCTTAACATATTTCTGAGTCACATATTTTTTTGTTGAAAATATATTGTGGGGCTCTACCCCCTTCCCTCCGCTCCCCCCCCCCCCCCCCCGGTCAAAAATATCAAACGTGGAAAATTACACTCATATTTCGTAGGTGCATACCCACATTTTCTATAGCTTTTTGCTCTCTCTTTTTTCTTTTCTTCTTGCTCTCTCTTTTTTCTTTTCTTTTTCTCTTTTTTCACGGCCCAATAGGGGGGGGGGGGGGGGGGTTGCGCGCCAGGTGCACCCCACCCCCCCCGCCCCCCCCCCCCCCCCTGAATCCGCCAGTGATTATGATTAATAGATCTACGATGGTGCACATTCAAATTGAACCATATATACGATCATCGCGATCAAGGGCCAAAAGTACTGACACAGTAGCCTATATGTTGCTGATGTGGCAGATGCATTGGTTCATTTAGGACGACGATTGGTCCGTTATGATCGAAAACGTTTGGCCACGTTCGTGTGTGTAATTTCCTGTCATGAGGCAAACACCACACCAGATCTATTGGATAGTGAATGAACAACTAGCTTCTTCACGACCAAACAATCGACATTGTCAATTATGAGATGGCTCTGGACAGATATATTCGGAACATGTAAGCAATTTCCACGGCTCCGTGAAAGTACAAAATAGTAATATGACAATGATGATAGTGTGTTGATCCCATAATAAACACGTGCATTCATTAACAATAGACTATTTCGTAAACCTCATAACACTACACGAACGCCAACCGCATAATTAATGGAAATTACAGCAGGTTGTACAAACAACAAGTTCGCCCAGATTTTCTGATTCAGTAACTTTCTAGTTCATTATGATTTCTAATTTACGATCTAATAATTTTAGCACATCCTGTTTACCGCACTGACGACCACAAATTACATTGTGAGTTTTCTTTTCCTGTGCGATGAAATATTCTTCCCTAACGCTTCAGCGACCACCGAGCAAATTCTGAGACGAGTGAATGAACGCAGGGACAGGATTACGCATGTTTTCATTTAGGGATGGAGGACTTGACGGTGATTAATCACGCGTTTGCGTAGTTAACATTCAAGCATCATTTTTCAGTTCATCACCGTTATCTTCGTCAAAGCAAACAAGATGTAGACTAATTTCTCTTCACGTGTGCTCTGAATTCTGGTAATATTTTCCAGTTTTCCACATTCAAAGATAAAGGATGATGAAATAAATCTGTCACCATATGAAATAAATCTGTCACCATAACCAAGTACGAACCAGTTATAAATATTATCCACAAGCATACTTACTCTTTCGTATCGGGGTGAGGGGTTGGTCGAAATTTGTCCAAATATAAGTGGATTATCTACTTCAGAATACATTAAATGGCTGTCCTTGATCATTCTATAATAGGAAAGAAAGAAGAAGCTTTTTTCATGTTCTGTGGTTGATTCTGAGCTCTCTCTGGCTCTGATTGAGTATTTTTCATTCCACACATGCATGTAAATATTGCTGGTATTTAAATTTATTTATCCCAAAACTACTCATTGTCACTTTACATATCATATGTCATATAACTTGAAGAACTCATGATTAATGACACTCAATTGCATAATTATTGACCAACGAATGTTAGGCCTATGTAACGCTGTAATGCACCTTAACATATTTCTGAGTCACATATTTTTTTGTTGAAAATATATTGTGGGGCTCTACCCCCTTCCCTCCGCTCCCCCCCCCCCCCCCCCGGTCAAAAATATCAAACGTGGAAAATTACACTCATATTTCGTAGGTGCATACCCACATTTTCTATAGCTTTTTGCTCTCTCTTTTTTCTTTTCTTCTTGCTCTCTCTTTTTTCTTTTCTTTTTCTCTTTTTTCACGGCCCAATAGGGGGGGGGGGGGGGGTTGCGCGCCAGGTGCACCCCACCCCCCCCGCCCCCCCCCCCTGAATCCGCCAGTGATTATGATTAATAGATCTACGATGGTGCACATTCAAATTGAACCATATATACGATCATCGCGATCAAGGGCCAAAAGTACTGACACAGTAGCCTATATGTTGCTGATGTGGCAGATGCATTGGTTCATTTAGGACGACGATTGGTCCGTTATGATCGAAAACGTTTGGCCACGTTCGTGTGTGTAATTTCCTGTCATGAGGCAAACACCACACCAGATCTATTGGATAGTGAATGAACAACTAGCTTCTTCACGACCAAACAATCGACATTGTCAATTATGAGATGGCTCTGGACAGATATATTCGGAACATGTAAGCAATTTCCACGGCTCCGTGAAAGTACAAAATAGTAATATGACAATGATGATAGTGTGTTGATCCCATAATAAACACGTGCATTCATTAACAATAGACTATTTCGTAAACCTCATAACACTACACGAACGCCAACCGCATAATTAATGGAAATTACAGCAGGTTGTACAAACAACAAGTTCGCCCAGATTTTCTGATTCAGTAACTTTCTAGTTCATTATGATTTCTAATTTACGATCTAATAATTTTAGCACATCCTGTTTACCGCACTGACGACCACAAATTACATTGTGAGTTTTCTTTTCCTGTGCGATGAAATATTCTTCCCTAACGCTTCAGCGACCACCGAGCAAATTCTGAGACGAGTGAATGAACGCAGGGACAGGATTACGCATGTTTTCATTTAGGGATGGAGGACTTGACGGTGATTAATCACGCGTTTGCGTAGTTAACATTCAAGCATCATTTTTCAGTTCATCACCGTTATCTTCGTCAAAGCAAACAAGATGTAGACTAATTTCTCTTCACGTGTGCTCTGAATTCTCGTAATATTTTCCAGTTTTCCACATTCAAAGATAAAGGATGATGAAATAAATCTGTCACCATATGAAATAAATCTGTCACCATAACCAAGTACGAACCAGTTATAAATATTATCCACAAGCATACTTACTCTTTCGTATCGGGGTGAGGGGTTGGTCGAAATTTGTCCAAATATAAGTGGATTATCTACTTCAGAATACATTAAATGGCTGTCCTTGATCATTCTATAATAGGAAAGAAAGAAGAAGCTTTTTTCATGTTCTGTGGTTGATTCTGAGCTCTCTCTGGCTCTGATTGAGTATTTTTCATTCCACACATGCATGTAAATATTGCTGGTATTTAAATTTATTTATCCCAAAACTACTCATTGTCACTTTACATATCATATGTCATATAACTTGAAGAACTCATGATTAATGACACTCAATTGCATAATTATTGACCAACGAATGTTAGGCCTATGTAACGCTGTAATGCACCTTAACATATTTCTGAGTCACATATTTTTTTGTTGAAAATATATTGTGGGGCTCTACCCCCTTCCCTCCGCTCCCCCCCCCCCCCCCCCCCGGTCAAAAATATCAAACGTGGAAAATTACACTCATATTTCGTAGGTGCATACCCACATTTTCTATAGCTTTTTGCTCTCTCTTTTTTCTTTTCTTCTTGCTCTCTCTTTTTTCTTTTCTTTTTCTCTTTTTTCACGGCCCAATAGGGGGGGGGGGGGGGGGTTGCGCGCCAGGTGCACCCCACCCCCCCCGCCCCCCCCCCCCCCCTGAATCCGCCAGTGATTATGATTAATAGATCTACGATGGTGCACATTCAAATTGAACCATATATACGATCATCGCGATCAAGGGCCAAAAGTACTGACACAGTAGCCTATATGTTGCTGATGTGGCAGATGCATTGGTTCATTTAGGACGACGATTGGTCCGTTATGATCGAAAACGTTTGGCCACGTTCGTGTGTGTAATTTCCTGTCATGAGGCAAACACCACACCAGATCTATTGGATAGTGAATGAACAACTAGCTTCTTCACGACCAAACAATCGACATTGTCAATTATGAGATGGCTCTGGACAGATATATTCGGAACATGTAAGCAATTTCCACGGCTCCGTGAAAGTACAAAATAGTAATATGACAATGATGATAGTGTGTTGATCCCATAATAAACACGTGCATTCATTAACAATAGACTATTTCGTAAACCTCATAACACTACACGAACGCCAACCGCATAATTAATGGAAATTACAGCAGGTTGTACAAACAACAAGTTCACCCAGATTTTCTGATTCAGTAACTTTCTAGTTCATTATGATTTCTAATTTACGATCTAATAATTTTAGCACATCCTGGTTACCGCACTGACGACCACAAATTACATTGTGAGTTTTCTTTTCCTGTGCGATGAAATATTCTTCCCTAACGCTTCAGCGACCACCGAGCAAATTCTGAGACGAGTGAATGAACGCAGGGACAGGATTACGCATGTTTTCATTTAGGGATGGAGGACTTGACGGTGATTAATCACGCGTTTGCGTAGTTAACATTCAAGCATCATTTTTCAGTTCATCACCGTTATCTTCGTCAAAGCAAACAAGATGTAGACTAATTTCTCTTCACGTGTGCTCTGAATTCTCGTAATATTTTCCAGTTTTCCACATTCAAAGATAAAGGATGATGAAATAAATCTGTCACCATATGAAATAAATCTGTCACCATAACCAAGTACGAACCAGTTATAAATATTATCCACAAGCATACTTACTCTTTCGTATCGGGGTGAGGGGTTGGTCGAAATTTGTCCAAATATAAGTGGATTATCTACTTCAGAATACATTAAATGGCTGTCCTTGATCATTCTATAATAGGAAAGAAAGAAGAAGCTTTTTTCATGTTCTGTGGTTGATTCTGAGCTCTCTCTGGCTCTGATTGAGTATTTTTCATTCCACACATGCATGTAAATATTGCTGGTATTTAAATTTATTTATCCCAAAACTACTCATTGTCACTTTACATATCATATGTCATATAACTTGAAGAACTCATGATTAATGACACTCAATTGCATAATTATTGACCAACGAATGTTAGGCCTATGTAACGCTGTAATGCACCTTAACATATTTCTGAGTCACATATTTTTTTGTTGAAAATATATTGTGGGGCTCTACCCCCTTCCCTCCGCTCCCCCCCCCCCCGGTCAAAAATATCAAACGTGGAAAATTAAACTCATATTTCGTAGGTGCATACCCACATTTTCTATAGCTTTTTGCTCTCTCTTTTTTCTTTTCTTCTTGCTCTCTCTTTTTTCTTTTCTTTTTCTCTTTTTTCACGGCCCAATAGGGGGGGGGGGGGTTGCGCGCCGGGTGCACCCCACCCCCCCCCCCCCCGCCCCTCCCCTGAATCCGCCGGTGATTATGATTAATAGATCTACGATGGTGCACATTCAAATTGAACCATATATACGATCATCGCGATCAAGGGCCAAAAGTACTGACACAGTAGCCTATATGTTGCTGATGTGGCAGATGCATTGGTTCATTTAGGACGATGATTGGTCCGTTATGATCGAAAACGTTTGGCCACGTTCGTGTGTGTAATTTCCTGTCATGAGGCAAACACCACACCAGATCTATTGGATAGTGAATGAACAACTAGCTTCTTCACGACCAAACAATCGACATTGTCAATTATGAGATGGCTCTGGACAGATATATTCGGAACATGTAAGCAATTCCCACGGCTCCGTGAAAGTACAAAATAGTAATATGACAATGATGATAGTGTGTTGATCCCATAATAAACACGTGCATTCATTAACAATAGACTATTTCGTAAACCTCATAACACTACACGAACGCCAACCGCATAATTAATGGAAATTACAGCAGGTTGTACAAACAACAAGTTCACCCAGATTTTCTGATTCAGTAACTTTCTAGTTCATTATAATTTCTAATTTACGATCTAATAATTTTAGCACATCCTGTTTACCGCACTGACGACCACAAATTACATTGTGAGTTTTCTTTTCCTGTGCGATGAAATATTCTTCCCTAACGCTTCAGCGACCACCGAGCAAATTCTGAGACGAGTGAATGAACGCAGGGACAGGATTACGCATGTTTTCATTTAGGGATGGAGGACTTGACGGTGATTAATCACGCGTTTGCGTAGTTAACATTCAAGCATCATTTTTCAGTTCATCACCGTTATCTTCGTCAAAGCAAACAAGATGTAGACTAATTTCTCTTCACGTGTGCTCTGAATTCTCGTAATATTTTCCAGTTTTCCACATTCAAAGATAAAGGATGATGAAATAAATCTGTCACCATAATAAAGTACGAACCAGGTATAAATATTATTCACAAGCATACTTACTCTTTCGTATCGGGGTGAGGGGTTGGTCGAAATTTGTCCAAATATAAGTGGATTATCTACTTCAGAATACATTAAATGGCTGTCCTTGATCATTCTATAATAGGAAAGAAAGAAGAATGGCAGGAAAATACACGCATATTAGTGAGGCTCTACTCAAGGATTTGTAAACGATAATATTGTGGGAGTTCAGCTCGGGGTCGTTGGAGGTTATTTTCCTAGGGTGGTGGTCGACCCGGATATGTTAGAAATTATATCCGGGTATTTAGTAAACTACGTCAGTGATCCAGAAAACTGCTAGCTATGTAAAAGTTGATAGGAAAATGTTATACCGGGCACAGCTGAATAACAAGGAATTTTGGTAGTGTCGTCTCTATGAAGTTGAACCCAGTCCAGTGGCTGAACGCCAAGTGTGAGGAGTGCAGAGTTTAGGCACTGCAAGGATGTCTCGACTTACATATATAACCACTAATGCAAGACGATAATACTCATAGAAATTTGAAGACTGACCAAGATTTATTTCGAAACTAGATTCATCAGCGGTGGGTAGTTTATGAAAAGTGTTGTGCTTCTCCTATTCACTTGATAGAATCAGTGTACAACTGGAAGAGGTTATTAAAAGTATCTAAGTGACAAAGTCCAGACGAGTGAATGAACGCAGGGACAGGATTACGCATGTTTTCATTTAGGGATGGAGGACTTGACGGTGATTAATCACGCGTTTGCGTAGTTAACATTCAAGCATCATTTTTCAGTTCATCACCGTTATCTTCGTCAAAGCAAACAAGATGTAGACTAATTTCTCTTCACGTGTGCTCTGAATTCTCGTAATATTTTCCAGTTTTCCACATTCAAAGATAAAGGATGATGAAATAAATCTGTCACCATATGAAATAAATCTGTCACCATAACCAAGTACGAACCAGTTATAAATATTATCCACAAGCATACTTACTCTTTCGTATCGGGGTGAGGGGTTGGTCGAAATTTGTCCAAATATAAGTGGATTATCTACTTCAGAATACATTAAATGGCTGTCCTTGATCATTCTATAATAGGAAAGAAAGAAGAAGCTTTTTTCATGTTCTGTGGTTGATTCTGAGCTCTCTCTGGCTCTGATTGAGTATTTTTCATTCCACACATGCATGTAAATATTGCTGGTATTTAAATTTATTTATCCCAAAACTACTCATTGTCACTTTACATATCATATGTCATATAACTTGAAGAACTCATGATTAATGACACTCAATTGCATAATTATTGACCAACGAATGTTAGGCCTATGTAACGCTGTAATGCACCTTAACATATTTCTGAGTCACATATTTTTTTGTTGAAAATATATTGTGGGGCTCTACCCCCTTCCCTCCGCTCCCCCCCCCCCCCCCCGGTCAAAAATATCAAACGTGGAAAATTAAACTCATATTTCGTAGGTGCATACCCACATTTTCTATAGCTTTTTGCTCTCTCTTTTTTCTTTTCTTCTTGCTCTCTCTTTTTTCTTTTCTTTTTCTCTTTTTTCACGGCCCAATAGGGGGGGGGGGGGGGTTGCGCGCCGGGTGCACACCACCCCCCCCCCCCCGCCCCTCCCCTGAATCCGCCAGTGATTATGATTAATAGATCTACGATGGTGCACATTCAAATTGAACCATATATACGATCATCGCGATCAAGGGCCAAAAGTACTGACACAGTAGCCTATATGTTGCTGATGTGGCAGATGCATTGGTTCATTTAGGACGACGATTGGTCCGTTATGATCGAAAACGTTTGGCCACGTTCGTGTGTGTAATTTCCTGTCATGAGGCAAACACCACACCAGATCTATTGGATAGTGAATGAACAACTAGCTTCTTCACGACCAAACAATCGACATTGTCAATTATGAGATGGCTCTGGACAGATATATTCGGAACATGTAAGCAATTTCCACGGCTCCGTGAAAGTACAAAATAGTAATATGACAATGATGATAGTGTGTTGATCCCATAATAAACACGTGCATTCATTAACAATAGACTATTTCGTAAACCTCATAACACTACACGAACGCCAACCGCATAATTAATGGAAATTACAGCAGGTTGTACAAACAACAAGTTCACCCAGATTTTCTGATTCAGTAACTTTCTAGTTCATTATAATTTCTAATTTACGATCTAATAATTTTAGCACATCCTGTTTACCGCACTGACGACCACAAATTACATTGTGAGTTTTCTTTTCCTGTGCGATGAAATATTCTTCCCTAACGCTTCAGCGACCACCGAGCAAATTCTGAGACGAGTGAATGAACGCAGGGACAGGATTACGCATGTTTTCATTTAGGGATGGAGGACTTGACGGTGATTAATCACGCGTTTGCGTAGTTAACATTCAAGCATCATTTTTCAGTTCATCACCGTTATCTTCGTCAAAGCAAACAAGATGTAGACTAATTTCTCTTCACGTGTGCTCTGAATTCTCGTAATATTTTCCAGTTTTCCACATTCAAAGATAAAGGATGATGAAATAAATCTGTCACCATAATAAAGTACGAACCAGGTATAAATATTATTCACAAGCATACTTACTCTTTCGTATCGGGGTGAGGGGTTGGTCGAAATTTGTCCAAATATAAGTGGATTATCTACTTCAGAATACATTAAATGGCTGTCCTTGATCATTCTATAATAGGAAAGAAAGAAGAATGGCAGGAAAATACACGCATATTAGTGAGGCTCTACTCAAGGATTTGTAAACGATAATATTGTGGGAGTTCAGCTCGGGGTCGTTGGAGGTTATTTTCCTAGGGTGGTGGTCGACCCGGATATGTTAGAAATTATATCCGGGTATTTAGTAAACTACGTCAGTGATCCAGAAAACTGCTAGCTATGTAAAAGTTGATAGGAAAATATTATACCGGGCACAGCTGAATAACAAGGAATTTTGGTAGTGTCGTCTCTATGAAGTTGAACCCAGTCCAGTGGCTGAACGCCAAGTGTGAGGAGTGCAGAGTTTAGGCACTGCAAGGATGTCTCGACTTACATATATAACCACTAATGCAAGACGATAATACTCATAGAAATTTGAAGACTGACCAAGATTTATTTCGAAACTAGATTCATCAGCGGTGGGTAGTTTATGAAAAGTGTTGTGCTTCTCCTATTCACTTGATAGAATCAGTGTACAACTGGAAGAGGTTATTAAAAGTATCTAAGTGACAAAGTCCAGGTCAAAATGCATCAGAGTCGTTCGTATCCTCAGGAACAGATGGAAACATGTTCTCTAGACGAGAAGTGATCATTATTTATGTGAAATGTTCAAACCCAACTGGAAGAGGTTATTAAAAGTATCTAAGTGGCAAAGACCAGGTCAAAATGCTACAAAATCGTTCGTATCCCCTGGAACAGATGGAAACATGTAATGCTAATATCTAGACCAGCAGTGATGATCATTTATGTAAAATGTACACAATGGGGTTCCTGTTTGCCACCAGGATCGCCACCATGTAATTCGGGTATAGACAAACCATAGAAACAGTCTACTTGCCAAATTCTTACAAAAACGTAATAATGTTACATTAAATTTTTGTCATGTTTTTTTTTTTGCATAATACAAACAATGGACATGACGTTTTTTGTACTTCTTGGGCATAATAGACTGTTTTAGAGCCCCAAAAGCACATGGCACCAGCAGGTACCCCATTGCACAAGTGGTAGCATAGTCAACAAGAATACATGTATGTATTATGGAATCTTGGAATACTCTTCAATCCACCTATATATTGAAGTGAAGTATGAATATTATTAAATGTAAGTATCAATCTATTACCACCAATTCAACTAATTAGTTGAATTGGTACAAAAGAGTAGCAATTCCTCTCACCTTAGCCTTTTGAATATTTTCATGCAGGGCCAGCAGCACCTCACTCACATGTCAATTTCTTTGAAAGAAATTAATCAGGATTTCTAATTTTCTGTACCTACAAAGGTTATCATACCCCACTATTGTGTCAAATCAATGTACTGGATAAAGAGAGCTGAGGGTTCATTCCGTTCAGCATAATATGAGCGACATGTTATGAATTCTTCACTTTTTATAAAAGGACTGACACGTTCGAAATCAATGTCTGTAGTCAATAGTGTTCTAAACAATCTATTTCATGTTAATATGAAATGAAGTTTGTTATTGGAAATTGATATCACTTAAATGTGACAGAACATCAACCGTCAATATTCAATATGCTCGGGGAAGATGATGAACGAATGGGGGAGGAAACCTGTGAACGATTGGAGTTGTCATTGTTTCGAAGCAGCTGTAGAAAAAGATATGAAAAAAATATATGTGCGGAGCCCATCAACCAGTGAGCTGATGAAAGTAATAAAGGGACCCGAATTCGGGAATTTATTGTCGTTAATCGGCTTCGAACTCTACGATTAGCTATATAACACATCTCCTGTTATTTATCAAGATCAAGAAGAAAGAAAATACGCTATAGCCGCACAATGATAATGTTTGTTCCACTGCTCTTTCACTATCCATTTGTGCCTCATACCAATGACTCCCTCAAAAATCTCATTCCCATTTGTTGTACCGGATCAACCCCCCCCCCCCCCCCCCTTCGCCTATTATTTTATCAATCATATGACGTCATAGTGATATATCATGATCTGTCTTCCTCACCCAGATAACCATAGTCCCTCGTGATAACTTGAAGAATGAAGAACTACGTTAGTTTTGTCTCACGTGACTAGGAATTCAAAAGCAATTCGTAGGAATTGACACCAATATTGCCTATGGAAGCAAAGTCAATATAGCCGTCCAGATATATAACATCACAGATATATATTGTGGCTAGAAATCGCCACGCAACAAGACAATCGTGGAATTTGGTTACTATGTATTCAAGCCTTTCAAATGCGTTAATGGTTTCAGATCAGATCCCATTTATATAGTTGTATCTACCTCCACATTCCCATCTATGCTATCAATTTCATACACCATAGTTGATACGATATGATGCACTGTTGACGTTGCGCTGACTGAGGCTTTGTTTACGGTCATCTCCAACAGAACAATCACCAGGAGACACATAACAATTCACTTTCCAAGCACGAGTGATCCTACATTAATCACCACTGACAGTCCCACAATTCAAAAAACGATTCTTGTCTCATTTGAGCTTCCGGGGATGCTGAGTTATGGTTTTCACTTTGAGGACGAAAAATTTCACGAGCGGGTTTTGGGTTCCAGTATGTATTTGTCTTCGCCCCATAATCAACAATTCTATATGGTAATAACAAATATGGTATTATGTTTCCAAAGCTTTCAAACATTGAATGCATGTTCATTTCAAATACCTAAAATATGCGACGAGCGTGACTTTGGTCACTATTCCATTCTGTTCCAGTGCATATTTACGATAGCGTCATATAGATAGCGTCACTATTCCATTCTGTTCCAGTGCATATTTACGATAGCGTCATGATATTTTATATTCAGTGCGTTGTTTCATATGTATGGATTTCTAGAAAAAAATTCACTGTCTCTGTAAATTTTCCAATGAATCCTTTTACCAAACCAAAATCCTAGACACGCTCACACAGAAGATCAGCCCTATTGAGACATTACAGCAGAGTGATACGTCATATTCCGTCTTCTCAACCAAGATAACCCTAATCCTTCTGGGATAATCTACAGGGCGGTTTTTAGGTGGTCTTCCTGAGTTTTGTTTCACGTGATGAGAACATTCGAAACCTGAATTGGACAGATGCCACCAGTATCCAACGCCAACGAATAGTCAAGCTTTATTCAAAATCAACCAATTCACGAATATTGATCTGGTGCTGCTAAAAATATTGATAATCAAAACTCAGTCAAATAGAAGTGGTGACCACACACTTTTCATACAAGGGTACCGGAATATATATACACCTAATATAATGTACTGTTCCACTGTTCTTTTTACCTAACACTGCATATCATCTGTTCCCAGAGGATATTAGTAATAACATGATGTATACTCTGATTTTTATAACTTGTTTACACTGTTTTTGGCTGATAGTTTTGCGATGTTAAATGTTATTGTTCTATAACTTGGCATATGTCACCTGGGAGTCAAACGGCAATTGTGCACCAAATTTCAGACTTCTATCGCGAAAATCGCGAAACTTGGCAATCTACCCCAATGTTAAATTTAGCCCTGTCATTTAGTTTCTGGGCCCGCACATAATTTTATGCATTTGCTCGGTTTTCTAGGTGCAATCTTTCGAAATCAGCATGTTTGTGTACAATACACCCCAATGTGTCTTTTGGTCCAAAATCACAATAATACTTCGAATTCTGATGCATGTAATCAGGACCAAATTCTCGAATATGCTCATATTCTCGAGATCCCGTTCTGGGCTGAAATTTAACATTGGGGTAGATGGCCAACTTCTTCAATTTTTGCGATAGAAGTCTGAAATTTGGTAGAAAATTGCCGTTTAACTCACAAGTGAAGTGTGTCAAGTTATAGAACGATAACAGTAAACATCGCAAAAATATTGTCAAAAACCGGTGTAAACAAGTTAGAAAAATCAGAGTATAGTGCGATACCACAATGACCATTGTTTACGGTTGTTTTTGTATTATAACAACTGTCAGGAAGCACTGTGCATTACGTCAGCTCATTCACATTGCAGGCTGGATTAATCAGTGACAGAGGACCCTCATTCCCTGGGGCAAATCTTCTGGCGAGTGGGTGTCGGCTAGAGATAATTAAAGTATCAAATGGTACTATTTACTTAGTGTATGTCAAGGCAGTGAACGGCAAATAATAACATGTTAGCATAAACACACATCTACGATTATAAAGGACAACATACATTGAGTAATACACTAAGCACGCTTGGTGAGAAAATGATCGTGTATTTCCAATGACCTGCTTTGTTTGTTTAGCTTGATGGCTCGCATAAGACCTGGTCGTCAAATGTACACTTGTATCATTTCGTGCAATCCCGCTGACATTTTCACTTATGAATAAGAAATATATTGTGATCAATTCAAATGCTTATGAGTAATATTGGCCGCTGCTCTATCGTGATTAGTGTTTTCCTGGTTTATTCAGTTCAACACTTTTTTTCATTTACACACGCCATATAACATAGGCCCTCAAATCTTTAACACTAAACTGTAAAATTTCCAGTATAGTGTTGAAAAGAGATCAACGATTTGCTTCCACATGATCAGACAACTTGATACCCTGGTTGCAACAAGTATGGTCATAATACCCTTGATTCGGTTCGTATTGCATCATCTAAATCGTTAATGTTGGAACGTCCGTTATGTTGATGAAAGCACAAACCATTTCTGAGATCACGTGACAAATACCTATGTTTACAACAACTACTGCCTCTGAGTAGAGGTATCATAACCGCACGCCATTATCAACCACATGATGAATGGTTGATGTTATGTTGTGTGATATCATTACTCGTTATTTACCACCTTTATCTATCATAGTGCATTCATTACGTGACATCGTGCGTTAGCTCGGCATAATCCATACTTGAGGTGAGAGTTATCCAACATTAATCACCGGTGACAGACACACCATTTAGTGGGAGATCCATGTCGCAATTAGCTCTCTGGAGAGGATGCGAAGGATTTTGTTTTTTGCGTCTGATGGTGTATGTATATATGAAGATACAGTGTAGAAACTTCACTGCAGGACCACCAGGTATTATCTTTGACATACAAATTCACTGGAGGATTACAGGTATTATCTTCAATTAACAAATTCCTCGCAGGACCTCCAGGTATCAGCCAGGTATGAGTACGTTTTTCTAGTCAATTTAACATTATTCACTATCATAATTTCCCGCCTCCGATCAAACCCGACTTTTAAATTTTAAATTCCCAACATTACATTTGTATTATGAATAACAGATCTACGATGGTTCACATTCAAATTGAACCAAATAAGGGCCAAAAATACTGATACAGTGGCCTATATGTTGCTTGTCATATTGGCAGATGCATTAGTTCTGTTAGAATGACGACTGGTCCGTTATGATCGAAAACGTTCGGTCACGTTCACGTGTGTAATTTTCTGTCATGAGGCAAACACCACACCAGATCTATTGGATACTGAATGAACAACTAGCTTCTTTACGACCAAACAATCGACAATATGAATGATGAGATGGCTCTGGACGAATAGATTCGGAACATGTAAGCAATTTAATGGGCTCCGTGAGAGTACAAATGATAAATATGACAATGACGATAGTGTATCGACCCAGTAATAAACATGTGCATTAATTAACCATTGACTATTTCTTAAACCTCATACTTCTAAATGAACGCCAACCCCATAATTAATGGAAATTGCAGCAGGTTGTACAAACAACGAGTTCACCCAGATTTTCTAATCCAGTAACTTCCTAGTTCATTATGATTTCTAATTTACGCTCTAATAGCTTTAGAACATCCTGTTTGTCGCACTGACAACCACAAATTATTTTGTGAGTTTTCCTTTCCTGTGCCATGAAATCTTCTTCCCTAACGCTTCAGTGACCACCGAACAAATTCTGAGACGAGTGAATGAAAGGAGGGACAGGATTACGCATGTTTTCATTCAGGGATGGAGGACTTGACGGTAGTTAATCACGCGTTTGCGTAGCGGCCATGCAAGCCTCACTTTTCATTTCATCACTGTTATCTTCTTCAAAGCAAACAGGATGCAGACTACTTCCTCTTCACGTGTGCTTTGAATTCACGTCATAGTTTCCTACCTTCAAAGACAAAGTGTGTTGAGACAAATCTGGCACCATAACGAACCAAGTGTAAATAATATTCACAGCCCTAATTACTCTTTCGTATGGAGGGGGGGGGGGGTTGAGGAATCGAATTTTGATATATAAAATATCAGTGGATTATCTACTTCGTAATGAATGGCTGTCCTTGGTCATTCTGTTAAAGAAAAGAAAGAAGAATGGAAGGAATAATACACGCAGATCAATGAGATGAAACGATAATATTGTGGGATTTAGCTGGGGCCGTTGACGGTTATTTTCCTAGGGTGGTGGTCGACCCGGATATGTTAGAAATTACATCCGGGTATTTAGTAAACTACGTCAGTGATCCAGAAAACTGCTAGCTACGTGATAGGGTGTTGATAGGAAAATGCTATACCGGGCACAGCTGAATAACAAGGAATTTCAATAGTTTCGTCTCTATAAAGTTGAACCCAGTCCAGTGGCTGAACGCCAAGTGTGAGGAGTGCAGAGTTTATGCACTGCAATACAGCAATGCAACACGATAATACCCATAAAGGTATGAAGACTGACCAAAATTTATTTCGAAACTAGATACATCAGCGGTGGATATTTTATGAAAATTGTTGCGCTTCTCCTATTCACTTGATAGAATCAGTGTACAACTGGGAGAGGTTATTAAAGGTGGCAAAGTCCAGGTTAAAATGCTATACAGAGTCGTTCGTATCCTCAGGAACAGATGGAAACATGTTCTCTAGACGAGAAGTGATCAATATTTATGTGAAATGTTCAAACCCGATTGGAAGAGGTTATTAAAAGTATCTAAATGGCAGGTCAAAATGCTACAAAATCGTTCGTATCCTTTGGAACAGATGGAAACATGCTATGCTGATCCCTAGACCAGCACTGATGATCATTTATGTAAAATGTACACAGTTGCACAAGTGGTATAATAGTCAACAAGAATACATGTATGTATTATGAAATCTTGGAATACTTTTCAATCCACCTATATATTGATGTGAAGTATGAATATTATTAAATGTAAGTATCAATCTATTACCACCAATTCAACTAATTAGTTGAATTGGTACAAAAGAGTACCAATTCCTCTTACCTTAGCCTTTCGAATATTTTCATGCTGGGCCAGCAGCACCTCCCTCACATGTCAACTTCTTTGAAAGAAATTAAAAAATCAGGATTTCTAATTTTCTGTACCTACAAAGGTTATCATACCCCACTATTGTGTCAAATCAATGCACTGGATAAAGAGAGCTGAGGGTTCATTCCGTTCAGCTTAATATGAGTGACATGTTATGAAGTCTTCACTTTTTATAAAAGGACTGACACGTTCGAAATCAATGTCTGTAGTCAATAGTGTTCTGAACAATCTATTTCATGTTAATATGAAATGAAGTTTGTTATTGAAATTGATATCACTTAAATGTGACAGAACATCAACTGCCAATATTCAATATGCTCGGGGGAAGATGATGAACGAATGGGGGAGGAAACCTGTGAACGATTGGAGTTGACATTGTTTCGAAGCAGCTGTAGAAAAAGATATGAAAAACCAGTGAGCTGATGGAAGTAAAAAAGGGATCCGAATTCGGGAATTTAATGTCGTTAAATCGGCTTCGAACTCTACGATTAGCTATATAACACATCTCCTATTATTGATCAAGATCAAGAAGAAAGAAAATACGCTATAGCCGCACAATGATACTGTTTGTTCCACTGCTCTTTTACTATCCATTTGTGCCTCATACCAATGACTCCCTCGAAAATCTCATTCCCATTTGTTGTACCGGATCAGCCCCCTCCCTCGCCTATTATTTTATCAATCATATGACGTCATAGTGATATATCATGATCTGTCTTCCTCACCCAGATAACCTTAGTCCCTCGTGATAACTTGAAGAATGAAGAACTACGTTAGTTTTGTCTCACGTGACTAGAAATTCAAAAGCAATTCGTAGGAATTGACACCAATATTGCCTGTGGAAGCAAATCAATATAGCCAGTCCAGATATATATCATCACACTGGCAAGAAATCGCCACGCAACAAGACAATCTTGGAATTTGGTTATTACGTATTCAAGACTTTTAAATGCGTTAGTGGCTTCAGATCAGATCCCATTCATCTAGTTGTATCAACCTCCACATTCATCCCACTTAATGTCATCAGTTCCATACACCAAAGTTGATACGATGATGCACTGCTGACGTTGCGCTGACTGAGGCTTTGTTTACGGTCATCTCCAACAGAACAATCACCAGGAGACACATCACAATTCACTTTCCAAGCACGAGTAATCCTACAATAATCACCACTTACAGTCCCACAATTCAAAAGGCGATTCCTGTGGCAATAAAGGTTCCGGGGATGCTGATAATGGTTTTCACTTTGAGGACGAAAAATTCCATGAGAGGGATTTGGATTCGGTATGTATTTGTCTTCGCTCCACAATCAACAATTCTATATATACATGTAATAACAAATATGGTATTATTGTTGTTTCCAAAGCATTCAAACATTGAATGCATGTTCATTTCAAATACCTAAAATATGCGACGAGCGTGACTTTGGTCACTCTTCCATTCTGTTCCAGTGCATATTTACGATAGCGTCATGATATTTTATATTCAGTGCGTTGTTTCATATGTATGGATTTCTAGAAAAGATTCACTGTCTCTGTAAATTTTCCAATGAATCCTTTTACCAAACCAAAATCCTAGACACGCTCACACAGAAGATCAGCCCTATTGAGACATTACAGCAGAGTGATACGTCATATTCCGTCTTCTCAACCAAGATAACCCTAATCCTTCTGGGATAATCTACAGGGCGGTTTTTAGGTGGTCTTCCTGAGTTTTGTTTCACGTGATGAGAACATTCGAAACCTGAATTGGACAGATGCCACCAGTATCCAACGCCAACGAATAGTCAAGCTTTATTCAAAATCAACCAATTCACGAATATTGATCTGGTGCTGCTAAAAATATTGATAATCAAAACTCAGTCAAATAGAAGTGGTGACCACACACTTTTCATACAAGGGTACCGGAATATATATACACCTAATATAATGTACTGTTCCACTGTTCTTTTTACCTAACACTGCATATCATCTGTTCCCAGAGGATATTAGTAATAACATGATGTATACTCTGATTTTTATAACTTGTTTACACTGTTTTTGACTGATAGTTTTGCGATGCTAAATGTTATTGTTCTATAACTTGGCATATGTCACCTGGGAGTCAAACGGCAATTGTGCACCAAATTTCAGACTTCTATCGCGAAAATCGCGAAACTTGGCAATCTACCCCAATGTTAAATTTAGCCCTGTCATTTAGTTTCTGGGCCCGCACATAATTTTATGCATTTGCTCGGTTTTCTAGGTGCAATCTTTCGAAATCAGCATGTTTGTGTACAATACACCCCAATGTGTCTTTTGGTCAAAAATCACAATAATACTTCGAATTCTGATGCATGTAATCAGGACCAAATTCTCGAATATGCTCATATTCTCGAGATCCCGTTCTGGGCTGAAATTTAACATTGGGGTAGATGGCCAACTTCTTCAATTTTTGCGATAGAAGTCTGAAATTTGGTAGAAAATTGCCGTTTAACTCACAAGTGAAGTGTGTCAAGTTATAGAACGATAACATTAAACATCGCAAAAATATTGTCAAAAACCGGTGTAAACAAGTTAGAAAAATCAGAGTATAGTGCGATACCACAATGACCATTGTTTACGGTTGTTTTTGTATTATAACAACTGTCAGGAGGCACTGTGCATTACGTCAGCTCATTCACATTGCAGGCTGGATTAATCAGTGACAGAGGACCCTCATTCCCTGGGGCAAATCTTCTGGCGAGTGGGTGTCGGCTAGAGATAATTAAAGTATCAAATGGTACTATTTACTTAGTGTATGTCAAGGCAGTGAACGGCAAATAATAACATGTTAGCATAAACACACATCTACGATTATAAAGGACAACATACATTGAGTAATACACTAAGCACGCTTGGTGAGAAAATGATCGTGTATTTCCAATGACCTGCTTTGTTTGTTTAGCCTGATGGCTCGCATAAGACCTGGTCGTCAAATGTACACTTGTATCATTTCGTGCAATCCCGCTGACATTTTCACTTATGAATAAGAAATATATTGTGATCAATTCAAATGCTTATGAGTAATATTGGCCGCTGCTCTATCGTGATTAGTGTTTTCCTGGTTTATTCAGTTCAACACTTTTTTTCATTTACACACGCCATATAACATAGGCCCTCAAATCTTTAACACTAAACTGTGAAATTTCCAGTATAGTGTTGAAAAGAGATCAACGATTTGCTTCCACATGATCAGACAACTTGATATCCGTTATGATCGAAAACGTTCGGTCACGTTCACGTGTGTAATTTTCTGTCATGAGGCAAACACCACACCAGATCTATTGGATACTGAATGAACAACTAGCTTCTTCACGACCAAACAATCGACAATATGAATGATGAGATGGCTCTGGACGAATAGATTCGGAACATGTAAGCAATTTAATGGGCTCCGTGAGAGTACAAATGATAAATATGACAATGACGATAGTGTATCGACCCAGTAATAAACATGTGCATTAATTAACCATTGACTATTTCTTAAACCTCATACTTCTAAATGAACGCCAACCCCATAATTAATGGAAATTGCAGCAGGTTGTACAAACAACGAGTTCACCCAGATTTTCTAATCCAGTAACTTCCTAGTTCATTATGATTTCTAATTTACGCTCTAATAGCTTTAGAACATCCTGTTTGTCGCACTGACAACCACAAATTATTTTGTGAGTTTTCCTTTCCTGTGCCATGAAATCTTCTTCCCTAACGCTTCAGTGACCACCGAACAAATTCTGAGACGAGTGAATGAAAGGAGGGACAGGATTACGCATGTTTTCATTCAGGGATGGAGGACTTGGCGGTAGTTAATCACGCGTTTGCGTAGCGGCCATGCAAGCCTCACTTTTCATTTCATCACTGTTATCTTCTTCAAAGCAAACAGGATGCAGACTACTTCCTCTTCACGTGTGCTTTGAATTCACGTCATAGTTTCCTACCTTCAAAGACAAAGTGTGTTGAGACAAATCTGGCACCATAACGAACCAAGTGTAAATAATATTCACAGCCCTAATTACTCTTTCGTATGGAGGGGGGGGGTTGAGGAATCGAATTTTGATATATAAAATATCAGTGGATTATCTACGTCGTAACGAATGGCTGTCCTTGATCATTCTATTAAAGTAAAGAAAGAATGGAAGGAATAATACACGCAGATAAATGAGATGAAACGATAATATTGTGGGAGTTCAGCTCGGGCCGTTGACGGTTATTTTCCTAGGGTGGTGGTCGACCCGGATATTTAGAAATTACATCCGGGTATTTATTAAACTACGTCAGTGATCCAGAAAACTGCTAGCTACGTAATATGGTGTTGATAGGAAAATGCTATACCAGGAAAAGCTGAATAACAAGGAATTTCGATAGTTTCTTTTCTATCAACCCAGTCCAGTGGCTGAATGCCGAGTGTGAGGAGTGCAGAGTTTAGGCACTGCAATACAACACGATAATACCCATAAAGGTATGAAGACTGACCAAGATTTATTCCGAAACTAGATTCATCAGCAGTGGATAGTTTATGAAAAGTGTAGTGCTTCTCCTATTCACTTGATAGAATCAGTGTACAACTGGAAGAGATTATTAAAAGTATCTAAGTGGCAAAGTCCAGGTCAAAATGCAACAGAGTCGTTCGTATCCTCAGGAACAGATGGAAACATGTAAGAATGATCTCTAGACAAGAAGTGATGATTATTTATGTGAAATGTACAACACAGTTGCACAAGTAATATAATGGCTAACAAGAATACATGTATGCATTATGAAATCTTGGAATACTTTTCAATCCACCTATTTATTCAAGTGAAGTATGAATATTATTAAACACAATCATGCAGGGCCAGCAGCACCTCACTCACAAGTCCTTGCGATTATGTTTTAATCTTCTTCGAAAGAAATCAATCAGGATTTTTAATTTTCTGTACCTACATAGATTATCATACCCCACTATTGTGTCAAATGAATGTACTGGATAAAGCAAATTAAGGGTTCATTCCGTTCAGCATAACGGATTCTTCATGTTAATATGAAATGAAATGAAGTTTGTTATTGGAAAATGATATCACTTAAAATGTGACAGAACTCCAACCGTCAATATTCAATATGCTCGGGGGAAGATGATGAACGAATGGGGGAGGAAACCTGTGAACGATTTGAGTTGACATTGTTTCGAAGCAGCTGATGACAAAGATATGAAAAGTATGAGAGACGACCATTTTCCACTCTCAACCAGTGAGCTGATGTAAGTAATAACGAGACGCGAATTCGGGAATTTGATGTCGTTAATCAGATTCGAACTCTATGATTAGCTATATAACACGCCTCCTCTTAGGGATCAACTTCCACAGGAAAGAAAGAAAATACGCTATAGCCGCACAATGACAATGTTTGTTCCACTGCTCTTTCATTATCCATTTTTGCCTCATACCAATTACAACCACCAAAATCTCATTCCCATTTGTGATACCAGATCAGCTCCCCTTTCTAGCCTATTATCTTATAGATGATGACGTCATAGTGATACATCATGGTCTGTTTTCCTCATCCACGTGTTTGTACATATAAAACTTGGTATAACAATTGCTGCAATATAACATGAAATCCATCATATGTACAAACTCGGAATAAAATACTACTACTACTACTACTACCCAGATAACCTCAGTCCCTCGTGATAACTTGAAGAATGAAGAACTACGTAAGTTTTGTCTCACGTGACTAGATATTCAAAAGCAATTCGTAGGAATTGACACCAATATTCCCTGTGGAAGCAAAGTCAATATAGTCAATCCAGATATATATCATCACACTGGCTAGAAATCGCCACGCAACAAGACAATCTTGGAATTTGGTTACTACGTATTCAAGACTTTCATATGCGTTAATGGCTTCAGATCAGATCCCATTTATGTAGTTGTATCAACCTCCACAATCGTCCCACTTTATGCTATCAATTACATACACCATAGTTGATACGATGATGCACTGTTGACGTTGCGCTGACTGAGGCTTTGTTTACGGTCATCTCCAACAGAACAATCACCAGGAGACACATCACAATTCACTTTCCAAGCACGAGTAATCCTACATTAATCACCACTGACAGTCCCACAATTCAAAAGGCGATTCCTGTCACAATTAAGCTTCCGGGGATGCTGAGTAATGGTTTTCACTTGGAGAACGAAATATTCCATGAGACGGATTTGGGTTCGGGTACGTTTTTGTCTTTGCCCCATAATCAATAATTCTACACGGTAATAAAAAAAATATGGTATTATTGTTTCCAAAGCTTTCAAACATTGAATGCATGTTCATTTCACATACCTCAAAAACGCGAAGAGGGTGAGTTTGGTCACTACTCAGTTTTGTTCCAGTGCATATTAACGACACCGTTATAGTATTTTATAATCAGTGCGTTGTTTCATCTGTATGGATTTCTAGAAATGACCGTGAAATTTACATATCATATAAGTACTAATATATAATGGCAAAACCGAAAAGAAATCTCAATTGAGTTGTTTCGTATCAAACGCCAAACATGTTACATAATTGAACACAATCTGACATATCACAATCTCATTCGATATCGAACGCTAGCTATATTCTCGATATGTACATTGTATATTAATCCCATTAGTTTTGTAACACTTCCATTTGTTCTCTTCTGCACATTTTATCGTCTCTCGTATGAATCCTTTCACAAAATCCAAATCCCAGACACGCTCACACAGAAGATCAGCCCTTCAATACTAAGGAACGTAATAATTGGGTCACGACAGCAGAGTGATACATCATACTCCGTCTTCTCAACCAAAATAACCGTAATCTCTCCGAGATAATAAACAGGAAGGTTTTTATGTGGTCTTCCTGAGTTTTGTTTCATTTGATGAGAACATTCAAAACCTGAACTGGACAGATGCCACCAGTATCCAACGCCAACGAATAGTCGAACTTTATTCAGAATCAACCAATTCACGAATATTGATCTGGTGCTGCTAACACTGATATTGATAATAAAAACTCGGTCATATAGAAGTAGTGACCACACACTTTTCATACAAGGGTACCGGAATATATATACAACTAGTATTATGTACTTTTTCACTGTTCATTTCATCTTACGCTGCACGCTGTCTTTCCCAGAGGATATTAGTAACAACATGATGTAGCGTGATACCACAATTACCATTGTTCACGGTTGTTTTTTCTATCATAACAACTGTCAGGAAGCACTCTACATTACGTCAGCTCATGCACATTACAGACTGGATTAACCAGTGACAGTGGGCCCTCAATCCCTGGGGCAAATCTTCTGGCGAGTAGGTGTGGCTAGAGTTAGTTAAAATATCAAATGGTACGTATTCGTTTAGTGTATGTCAAGGCAGTGAATGTCAAATAATAACATGTTGGGATAAACACACATCTACAGTTATAAAGGACAACATACATACAAGTAATACACTAAACACACTTGGTGAGAAAATGATCATGAATTTCCAATGACCTGCTTTGTTTGTTTAGTCTTATGCACTATTTGTACTTCCATAATAGTCGATCGTGCTATCACGCTGAAATTTTCACTTCTAAATAAGAAATATATTGTGAACAAATCAAAGTCCTTTTTGTTTATGGGTAGTAGTATTGGCCGTTGCTTTATTGCGAATTGTATTTCCCAGCTCTGTGCGTTCATTTCAGCACCCATCATTTAATCACGACATGTGGCAATGGCACTTAAATTCTTAAACTTAACCTGTAAAATTTACAGTGTTAAAGAGAGATCAACGATTTGCTCTCACGTGATGAGACAATCTGACACCCTGGTTTCAACCAGTATGATCATAATACCCTCAATTCGGTTCAGATTTTTTTATCATCTAAATCGTTAATGTTGGAACGTGCATTATGTTGATGAAAGCAAAAACAATTCCTGAAGTCACATGACAAATACATGTATATCTGTTTAAAATGTCAATTACTGCAACTGACTTACGCTATCATAACCACACGCCATTATCAACCACATGATGAATGGTTGATGTTATATTGTGTGATATCATTACTCGTTGTTTACCACCATTATCTATCACAGTGCATTCATCGAGTGACATCGTGCATTATCTCGGCACAATCCATACTTGAGGTGAGAGTTATCCAACATTAATCACCGGTGATAGACACACAATTTAATGGGAGATCCGTGTCGCAATTAGCTCTCTAGATAGGATGCAAAGGCTTTTGTTTTTGCGCCTGATAGTGCATGTATATAGGAAGATACAGTGTAAAAACTTCACTGCAGGACCACCAGGTATTATCTTTAATATACAAAATCACTGCAGGACCCCCAGAATATCTTTACTATACAAATTCACTGCATGATCTCCAGAATATCTTCAATATACAAAGTCACTGCAGCACCTCCAGGGCCTTAATATACAAATGCAAATATTGAATCGTCATAATTTTATTTAGAATTATTTCCATTGTTCACAAATATTTCCCTTCTAGTTCCACGTCTATGCACTACCAAGGCCTCTGGCTGATACATAAAAAACACTTGATTCTAAGGGAAGAGCCAAGCAGGGTTCGTGGCTAATCGATTTTTCTAACGGGAAAAAAGTACAAACGACAATTTCTTACCGGAAAATGCACAAATACTATATGCACTGCAATATTTGCTTTGAATTAGGGCATGACTATGCTATTACATTTCTCTGATTTCTGCGGTTAAGATTGAAACGGTTGTAGTTTTATGAATGAACCAGTATGGGTGCATATTTAGGATTGTCCTCAGAAAAACCACCCTCTTGCAATACTACTTGTAATCCTTCAGTGGTGTTGGTCTTGCTTGTTACTTTTTTTTTACCAATTCATCACGTCCAAAATACATTAGCGTTACTGATTTGTCAATAAATAAACACATTTTGGGCATCCAAATTGGTAGAACCTTAAAAATTATTAATGATACGATGAACCTCCAACGCTTTCCAATTATTTCCCCTCAAACACCCTTGATTCTGGCAATCACACTTCTGTTATTGTGCGTTTGCATCTTTATAGTGATCGATCACACCATTATATACCCTTTATCCATTATTTATTTAGCTACCTGGTATGGCGGTGCATCAAAATCCAACAAACAAGTCATGATACGAATGTCAAGTGCCTGGAACCCAAATAATTGTACAGCTCAAGGTAAAATTCAGTGTATTGCAGAGGTTATGTTGATGGATGACTGAAGCACGTGCCATGGCAAAAAATGGTTGAAAACGAATATGATTATAAATTATATAACATAGTGTATGAATTTAAATCGCAGTGACATTATTGTACACGGGCGGAGCTTATGTGAAAATGTTGACTTGTATATTGTTTGTAACAACTATCCTACCTTTTCCATTGAAGTTAAATAATTAATGGAATGTATGTTGCTCATATTTTCCCTCCTGGCGATGAATCGTCCGTCAATCGTCTCAGTTATGGTTCAACGAGATTGCGATGGAAATCACGGTGGTAGATCGGAACGCGTCCTTCCAAAATTGTACGCGTTCTTGGCGTTAAAATGGGTATGCTACGTGTTCTTGCATAGAAAAATAGCATGACAGAGGCCATGTCACTCCCCATGAATCCGCCAGGGACAGAAAAAAAGATTATTTCCCTGAAACGAATACTTCCATGACCTGTTGGACTATTTCGCCCATCCAAAAACATAACTATTATCCGTACGGGATCAGCAGATTTATGTGTAGAGATTGTACAGTTAGGATGTGGTCTTAACATAATCACTGACATCGAGAAATTTCCTTTAAAAAACTTCAGAAAACTATAGTACCAAATGTACAGAATGCGGTCGAAACGTGTATGCTAGATGACATATTCACAATCTGTTGAAATCGGTAATGAATTAGGACCATGACAATATTTATGATAATATCATATTACGCCTTCTTGTGAGCACCAATTCAGTGCAGAGAATTACGAACACGTGTTCTTGCAAAATATTATTTTCTGGATAGTGTTCAGTCACAAGTCGCCCCTGAGCTCGCATTTGACAATTCTTATTGAAAAATAAGAAGGGGGTATTTCTATATTTGCAAGAACGGCTGGCTTACATTTTCAAGAACGCGTAACATTCCAAATATGCATTACCACCAACAGAGAGAATTCGCAGATTTTATGGCGGCTGTTCATACACTATATGCTATAGACGTGGAATCAATACTCAGTATTAAGTATTCCGTATCTCATAGTCTGGGGACAGAAAGTCATATCAGGCATACGAAGTGAGAGAAAACAAAAATGACAGGGAAACTGATGAAGCCCCAGAAATGGCCATTACGAGGTGAAATCAGGTGTTCCGGAAAGAGTGAGCATTTCCTGCCCCACTAGTGGCACCCGTCATGAATTCCCCAAAATTAACATGAAAATAAATCTAGTTGCATGGCAGACATGGATTTGGTGTATTTATCAACCAGATCATGATGACGTCCATAGAATTTCTTAAACGCAGCTATAAGTCTTGGTATAACATATCATTGTCGCAGCAGTTTAGAGACTAGCTGGGCACTTCGATAGACAAAGTTCTCATATTTCCAACTAGCTCTGGAATAGCGTATTAGTTGAGAAACAAACACACCATACGCCGGTGACATAGAAATGTTGCTGCTTAGAAAAGGGAAACTGACTATGGAAAAATTGAAATCATCACGTTTGTCATATAATCTAGTTGACAGGTTAGAATCATTATCAATCTCCAACCTCAGGTCTGGAGATTAAATCGGAGTAACTATGGTTGAATAACTATTTATTCAAAACACAATAATTCCTCGCAAAATAACGGTTTTCCCGCCCAAATTGGCACGAAACGGAGTGAAAAAAATTGTTTTGTGGTATGATCAATCAAAACCCTGTCCAATGCAAATGTGGCGCCATACATATCCTGAAACAACTATCAATGCGATTCCATTTTATAATTATTGAGTAATAATTGTCACAGGCCGTGGTATAGTTATTTTTGCTAAAGTTGCTCATCTACTGAGTAAAAAAAAATTGGATTACCACCCACTCGCCACGATATCGATGCAAGAATGCGTTGCTCGCTGCAAGAACGCGAACAGTGACAACATCCGGCTGCAAGAACGCGCTTCCTTCTACCACCTTGGAAATATAAAATGAAGCTGACCACGAGAAACTCAAGGTATATCCGCGATATGTGATTTCCCATTTGAATGGGCCAATATTTAGGATTAATTTTGAACTGTTCTAGGAGTATACTCCATACAACTCTTATTGAATTTTTGAATTTTTTAAGCCCCAAAAATGTTCCATGGCAAACAAAACAAAAAATTTGCTGGAAATGGCTCAAAACGAACAGTGACTTGATTTGGGACAAAATAAAAATTGTGTCGACCCGTCAAAAAATTAAATTTTCTGCCACACACAGACTGGCGATTCAAGGGTAACAAAACATATGCACATCGAAGGGGTATATATAATACATCGCAGGGGTACATTTGTATAGTCTAATGCAACAATAAGAAACAAAATTACTGAACAGATTTTTAGATTACGAACGGTAAATGTAGCCACCATTTGGGGGGAAAAAATGCAAAAATAAAAAAAACCTCCTCAAATTATATTTTAGGTATAAAAAGGTAAAAATGTAGACGGAAGAGGGACGACAGAACTCAACACTACAGCAATAGGTTATCGGACTGGTCTACAATAATAATTCTTCAGTTGAATTATACATATGAGTTCATTCTAGAAACGGTATTATGATAATTTGTCCGTAAGTTGGTGCTCAATGTTTTAGATAGATAGAATACTGTTGACGGTTGTAATCTTTCAGAAGTGGTATGAGTCTTATTACCAAACCTCTAATCGTCATTAAAAACATACATTCATAATCCAGTAACTTTTATTTTTTATGATTTTCAAAATACGCTCTAATATTTTGAGAACATCCTGTTTGCCGCACTGACGACCACAAATTGCATTGTTAACATTCTCTCCGTAGACGATGGAATCTTCATTGAGAACGCTTCAGTGACCACCGAACTACTTCTGAGGCGAGTGAATGAACGGACGAACAGGACACAGATTTTCATTACCAATGAATGGATACGAGACAAATAATCACGGATTTGCCATACAAGCATTTTTTAAGTGTAATCATGTGCAATCTTCGAAGAAGGATGTAGACTGATTCCGCTTCAAGCGCGCTTGGAATTGACATCACATTTTTCACATTTTTACATTCGAAGCCTAAGCATGTTGAGATACAAGTCACTATAAGGAATCGAATCAAAAAGATTTTCAAATGCATATCTTTATATACGCTTATACAGAAAAAAACTAAGCTTCCTCTACTCGTGTGTGGAGCGGGGGGTATAAACAGATGCACGTGTGCTATAATAGTTATCAAGTATATATATTAGGAAGCCGTGATTACACTCCACTCACAACACAATGTTCTAGATGACACGTTACTGCGATTTTGGTTTCATCTTCTTTGACGAAGATCAATGAGGATTCTATGCCAGCAAAGGCTATTACACCCCATTATTGTGTCAAATAATGTACTGGATAATAAGTCATTGGTTTATTCCCTCCAACCATGAGTGACGTTTTATTAATGCTTCGCATTTCATAGATTAGACACGTTCGAAATCAATGTCTGTAGTTGCTGGTGTTGTGAACAATCTATTTCATGTCAAAGCATTCGAAAATATTGTATATTTTTCAAACAATTTCAGTGCAACAATTCTTACAAGATGACAAAACATGTGCACAATTATTTTGACGATTGCAGTCATTCCGTTCAACATAAAGAGGCATTTATTAGTGCTTCACATTTCATCAGACACGTTCGAAATCACTGTCTGTATTTGCTGGTGTTGTCAACAGACTGTTTCATGTAAAAGCAACTGCATTCGAAAATATTACATATTTTTTCAAACAATTTTAGTGCAACACATCTTACAAGATCATTCCGTTCAACAGAAAGAGGCATTTTATTGATGCTTCACATTTCATCAGCCACATTTGAAATCAATGTTTGCGACCCGAGTACGTCTCATTCAGTTAATTTCACATATGTACTGCGGAATAAAGATTAGAAAACATATATATATATATTTCCTTTTGTCGAAGTCAGTTGCTTTGATAAGACATAAAATGAAGTTTGTTTACATCTGCGTGTACTGGATACATTTCCTGTAATTTACGTTCAAAATTCTCCGTGAACCGTCTGTTCATAATCAGCAACATTTCCCAGAGGACGGCTTGTAGTCATAATATTTGATGCGAGTACGTCTCCTTCAGTTAATTTCACAAATGTAAGATGAAATAAATATTTCAATATATATATATATATATATTGCCTCTTGTCAAAGTCAGTTGCTTCAATAACACGACAAAAAGCTATGAATCGTAAGGGATACGATAGAGTTCAGGAAAACACACACGGGAAGCATATTGAACTAACGATATTAATAAAGAACCCGAATACGGGAATTCGATGTCAACACTATGGTTGCCCCTATAACCCACCTCTTCCTTTGTAATATTCTTTACTCATTGAATCTGTACCATCCATTTGTGCCTCGTACAAATGACACCCTACGAAATTCCATTCCCATTTGTCAGTCCGGATCAGCCTCTTTCTCGTCTATAATTTCACCCAAAACACTAAGGCGTCAGAGTGATGCATCATACTCTGTCTTATTCACCCAGATAAGCTTAGTCCATTGTGATAACTGGCGGAATGGAAAATGTCAGCACTGTTGTCTCACGTCATCCGACCCAGTCAACACAGTCAGTCCCGAAATATATCAACACAACTACCAGAGATTGTATTGCAACAAGACACTCATGAAATTTGGTTAATATCCAAAGTATATTAGACTTCAAATCCCATTGCATCATTGTACTGTCCTCCAGACTCGTCGCACTTAATATATCCATTACAAAACCCAGAGTTGATAGGTTTGTTTCCATACGGATAATGGTTGGAACCATGGGAGGCGTTCCTTCAAATACCACAAAAATACCGTTAGAGTAAAAATTCCTAGTTTTGTTTCAGTGCATGTTGTTCTCGGAGGTTTCGGAAAGGTTTTCAGAGAATATGATGATGCTACGTGTTTTGGTCGTGTACGTCAATTCACAAGACGCGTCGTAATGTAGACATGTTACAAGCCGGTATCAAGGCACCTTTGGCAACATTATACAATTTGATATCTGCGTCAGTGTGTTGTTTGACATGTATGGATTATGGAAACTGACTGTGAAATGTGCACTCCATACTATCACTGGAATATTATAACGAAACCAAAAAAAAAACCTGAAATAATTTGCTTTTCAAATCCCTTGTATCATTGGAGAAGAAACGTATGTACAGCATTTTCTTCACTTTACAACCATTGGAAATAGAGCAAATATGCAATGACAATTCTCCATACAATATAGGTAGATTGATATAGTTCTGATTGTGGGAATTCTTCGTTTTGAGATCAATGTTTCCCAGCAAACACACAAATGACATCGTGGTCTATTTGCGGGCACAATATGTCGGGAACTGAAGCAAACAGTGAATGACCCATGGTGATCATCTAGACAAGGACGTGATCCGTTTTCATGTCACCACGAGACATTTCGCTGATTACTTGCTTGTACCTCCGTCCAATGTGACCTTGACCTTGAAAATACAATACCTACATTATGTTTCTTTAATGAATAACGCACATATTGAAGCATTATTGGGATACTCCAACAAATTAATACGATAAATTCTTTAACCCGCAGTTCACAATATGAATCACTTGAATCACTGCTATGTTATGTTTAAGGTCATATATCCTATGGCAACTATCAACAGACAGAGTGCATTATAGTCGCATATTTCATTTTCCGAGCACAGATAAACCTACATTAATCACCGATGAATGTCCAAAATCCAATGGCGTCTTCTGTCGCCATTGAGCTTCCGGGTATGTTGAGTAATATTAGGCACTTCTGAGTTTGAGGACAAAGTCGCAAAAGTGTGAATAATCACGTACTCAATTTCCCCCCACCTATAACAATTCTAAAGAGTCATGAAATAGGGTATTTATAAAATTCATTATATAATGCAGACATTATTAGCATTTTGATCGTCATGTCGACTTTATCACATACCGAATACCATTATTTCAGCATTGGAGTTTTCACTTTAAACTGGTGATTCACACAATGGATTGAGCCACAAAATGGCTGATTTCAAATACCTCAGAAAAGTCACGAGAGGCTCTGTGTTCACAATTCACACTTTTGTTCTTGAAAAAAATTGCATGATGTTCCCATGTTTCCGACATTGTACTATTTTATGACCAGTGCATTGTATAAATTTTTTAGAATCGATTGTGCATTTTACATAAACTACTGATGTTTTTTAGAATTGATTGTGGATTTTACATATAATATTATTACTAATATATCATGTTAAAACCGAAAAAAGCTCCAAAAAATTTAGGTACTTTGTATGCAGAGTCACACGTGTGTCATCGGAAACAGGGCCACATGTCCATTACTGTACAACAGGTGGGAATACAACTATCACACAACGACATTTTGGGATTCAAAAAGTATAATATACTTTACAGTCACGATCACTGTGTCAATTCTTCCTCTTGAGACAATGTGTTTCTCAGCAACCATGCATAGGACAACGTAGTCTATTTGCTGGGACAATATATCGGAGCTGGAGCAAACAATGAGTGCCCCATGGTGACCATGAATATAGACAAAGACGTGATATGTTCCATGTCACCCCGATATATTTCACTGATTACATGCTTATACCTATGCAAAAAGTGACCTTGACCTTGGAAAATACAGCCACACTCTGAGTAAAAAGTACTGAATTTTTCTAGGAATAAAAATGCAATGTACCAGGTATATGATTGACATTTTACCGTCATTTTTTATGCGTTCGTGGCTTGTCACGAACATAGTAATATGTTCCCAATATGTTCCCTGAGCCATATTTTTCCCAGCAAGTTTTTATAAGCTTCACGAGGAGATAAAGTGTACTGGAGCACGTAGTTAGGGCATGTATAAATGTGCTCTACACTGCATTGGTAGCCAGCCTTGCTGCACAATATTTCCATCAAGTCAATCACGTGTTCTGTTGCATTGTGTTTTATGTTTCGATGTTCTATTAACTTGGGTGATTTATGTTCAAGCACACTGCGACACCCTTCAAGTGCCAGTATTGTATTATGCATGGAGCCAGAACGATCTATGGCATTGTACTCAACTAGGGAACAGAAACATGAATTTTTCTCGTCAGAAATTTGATCATGACAAAACATTGATTCACGAGCTTTATATGTGAAGATGATCATTAATAATAATAATAATAATAATAATAATAATCGGTTCTTATATAGCGCTTTATCAACGTTACACACATTCTCAAAGCGCTTCACAGTTTGGAATTTAGTCCTCTGAGAGTGGTCACTGCCAGGGTACAGGTCGTTCTCGGAGGGGTGACCTTTTACATCCCTTTACAACATTCCCTTTACAACATTAAGCTGGAGAATAGCCTAGCAATTTTTATCCTCAGACGAACGATACTGTTGTACATTTTTGTCAATAACTCCGCGAATTCTGATCAAATATAGTTCAAAATTTGTGTGTGACTGCTATGTGTCTATCCGGTACAGTACAATATGTTATAACGATGATTCATTATGATAATTAGCAAATATAGACAGCAGAATATACGCAACAGATAACAAGGTAGAACTTTCTCCTGATTTTGTTGTTTGCGATGATATTTACACAACAATAACTTCACATGTTGGTGATCACAAACCGAGAACTGGTTTATTGAATTTCACTGCGAATAATACGAATAATGATGTGTAACATACAAGCAGGTTTATCTAGTTGCTTCTTTTCGTAGTAGGCCTACGCACGGCGACAAAATTCTGGACTATTTCAAATTTGTAAGCCACATATGTTATTGCACTACAATGACAGCAGCGTGCCGCAACGATCAATGGCCTGCTTGCTAAATTTTCTGAGCCTATGAGGCCCATTTAGCGCAGCTTACTATTTCTTCTAAATTCAATGAAGATTAAAAATGTGCCAGACGGATTAGATATGGTATACGTTCAGTGGATGAGTAGTATTAACAGAGTGAGGTGCGCTACTTGGGCCGTGTATGGCCTGATTTCTGTCGAGTTTAACACCTGCGGAATGTCAGATCACTAATCCGCCTGAGTAGAGTCGCGGTCACTGCAACGCATACAACGTGATCCTCTCATGTGCACCGATATTATGAGCATGCTTCCACGGACAAATTTACTACATCTGCTAAATTTGCTTGTAAGAAACGGTAAATACTACATATTCATGGACATCATCACAAATTTGAGTCTCGGCTGGGGATCTATTTCATGTATCCCAACTCTCCAGAAAGTTTCACAACGAAACATGTAAATGAATGGAAGATCCACCTCGTTATCTATCAGCGATGTTCAACTCTCTGTATTCACTGCGTATTTGAACAAATTATAGACTTGTTGCCGCAGTCTTCATTTACCAGGGTTGCAGCAGCAACCAAAAAATTGGGATAAATTGGTGTTTATATGGCGAAGTTATCAATGGAAACATGAAACAGTAGAAAATTGAAGGTATTCCCAAATGTCAGGCGATTCCCACCCAATTGTTCTGTGATCCACATATCAAATTGCTAACAAAGTGTCACGCCCTACACTGGAAATTATCATTATGAGATGGGTATCGGTAACAGGTCGATGTGTATCTCGTCGCTTTAGCTAACCTAATTGACATTTGTTCCATTTTGCCTATTATATTTTCTTCATACAGTTTCCACAAAATCTGTTCACAAAGCTAAAATCCTAGACACGTAGACACAGAAGATCAGCCCTTCAATACCAAGACAGGTAATAATGTTTGATATGTCGTCAACCTGATACATCATACTCTGTCTTCTCCACCAAGATAACCCAATCTCTCTGGGATAATTCACAGGACAGTGTTTAGGAAATCTACCCCAGTTTTGTCTCACGTGATCAGAAGTTCGACAGATGCTACCAACATTATCGTCATAAAAGTTCAAGGTGATCATGGAATCGATACCTAAGTACCAAATTTTCAGAGTGAATAAAACCGAGTCCGTTTTCCAATCTCAAAATCCAGTGAAAGGCAAAATCGATAAAATCGTATGGAACTCCATGAATCTCCATTATATGGCCATAGTAAGGTGAAATCAGGTGTTCAGGAAAGACTGTGCATTCCCTGCCTCACAGCATTTCCTTGCCCACAAGTGCCCCACATATATTGAAAGCCCTGTTAAAATCCCTGCTACAAGTTTCATGCTTTTTCTCCAAAAAGTAAACATATTTTATGATATTTGTTGGTTATCAGCCCTACTAGATCTATATCAGCTGGTGAACTATAGCGAAAAGTAGGGACTTTTCAGTCGAACTCAAACGAGGATGCAGTTGAGAGTAGTGCGATAGATATTTGTATTGATCCAGCAACGTGATTTGTCACTGCGTGACGGGTTCCACCACAGAACATAACGACATACTGTATAATATTGAATACATCAATTTCCTCAAAAGGGTTGATAGTAAAATTATAACATGCTAATCTATGATGTGGTTGAGAAAAGGAAAGAAAACGATTTATTGTTTTATTCTGACAGCATGGAATGTGATACTGCCAAGTCCAGCTGCTGTATGTGAAATGTGATTAAGAAATCTCGTCGTCAGTGGAAATTGTGATGTTGCCATGACAACACATCACTTGAATTGCTTTCCACTGAATTATCAGATAAATCTCTCACATCTGATTTCTTCAGATAATTATTAACCAGCGTCCTGTAAAGATGCTTATGTCTCATACTACGCACTCGGCACACTAAGTGCAATGCAGTCAATGCAGATTTTTGTATGTATAAATCTATTACCGCCGTTACAACAGATTTTGACGATACCAAAAACAAACCGAAACTAGACGTCAAGGCCTAAAGATGCCTTGGAGGCATTTCGGTGTGATGATTAATTTATAATATATACTAGATATCGACGAAAATGAAAAATGTCGACTCCGCAAAAAAATTTACCGTTAAAATAATACCCCTTAGACATGTTTGTCTAGGGCAACGAGTCCGAAAAAAAAGTCCGTTTCGCTCTACGACTCACCGTTTCCGAGATATATCGACGAAAACGAGAAATGCCGACTCGGCAAAAAAATTTCGGGTCAAGGTCAAGGTTCATCCATAATACCCCTTAGACATGTTTGTCTAGGGCGACGAGTCCGAAAATAACGTCCGTTTCGCTCTACGACGCACCGTTTCCGAGATATCGACGAAAACGAAAAATGCCGACTCGGCAAAAAAATTTCGGGTCAAGGTCAAAGTTCATCAATAATACCCCTTAGACATGTTTGTCTAGGGCGACGAGTCCGAAAATAACGTCCGTTTCGCTCTACGACGCACCGTTTCCGAGATATCGACGAAAACGAAAAATGCCGACTCGGCAAAAAAATTTCGGGTCAAGGTCAAAGTTCATCCATAATACCCCTTAGGCATCTTCGTCTATGCCGACGAGTCTGAAAATAACGTCCGGTTCGCTCTACGAAGCACCGTTTCCGAGATATCGACGAAAACGAAAAATGCCGACTCGGCAAAAAAATTTCGGGTCAAGGTCAAAGTTCATCCATAATACCCCTTAGACATGTTTGTCTAGTGCGACGAGTCCGAAAATAACGTCCGTTTCGCTCTACGACGCACCGTTTCCGAGATATCGACGAAAACGAAAAATGCCGACTCGGCAAAAAAATTTCGGTTCAAGGTCAAAGTTCATCCATAATACCCCTTAGATATGTTTGTCTAGTGCGACGAGTCCGAAAATAACGTCCGTTTCGCTCTACGACGCACCGTTTCCGAGATATCGATGAAAACGAAAAATGCCGACTCGGCAAAAAAATTTCGGGTCAATGTCAAAGTTCATCCATAATACCCCTTAGACATGTTTGTCTAGTGCGACGAGTCCGAAAATAACGTCCGTTTCGCTCTACGACGCACCGTTTCCGAGATATCGACGAAAACGAAAAATGCCGACTCGGCAAAAAAATTTCGGGTCAAGGTCAAAGTTCATCCATAATACCCCTTAGACTTGTTTGTCTAGGGTGACGAGTCCGAAAATACCATCCGTTTCGCTCTACGACGCACCGTTTCCGAGATATCGACGAAAACAAAAACTGCCGACTCGGCAAAACAATTTCGGGTCAAGGTCAAAGTTAATCCATAATACCCCTTAGACATGTTTGTCTAGGGTGACGAGTCCGAAAATAACGTCCGTTTCGCTCTACGACGCACCGTTTCCGAGATATCGACGAAAACGAAAAATGCCGACTCGGCAAAAAAATTTCGGGTCAAGGTCAAAGTTCATCAATAATTCCCCTTAGACATGTTTGTCTAGTGCGACGAGTCCGAAAATAACGTCCGTTTCGCTCTACGACGCACCGTTTCCGAGATATCGACGAAAACGAAAAATGCCGACTTGGCAAAAAAATTTCGGGTCAAGGTCAAAGTTCATCCATAATACCCCTTAGACATGTTTGTCTAGTGCGACGAGTCCGAAAATGACGTCCGTTTCGCTCTACGACGCACCGTTTCCGAGATATCGACGAAAACGAAAAATGCCGACTCGGCAAAAAAATTTCGGGTCAAGGTCAAAGTTCATCCATAATACCCCTTAGACATGTTTGTCTAGGGCGACGAGTCCGAAAATAACGTCCGTTTCGCTCTACGACGCACCGTTTCCGAGATATGCAGGATGCCTCAAGGATGACTCAGCAAAAAATTATTTCGACCTCTAGGTCAAAGGTCGTTTGAGGTATCGATCCCAAAATCAATAGGGTTCTTCCCTGGTGATATATAAACCTCCGTGCAAAATTCTGCAACTTTTGCCTGAATATTTTTTGAGTTATCGTCCGGAAACCAAGTTCCTCGATTTCATCCTCACGGACCTCACGGACCTCGGAGCCGGATCAAAAAAAAAAGTACACCCTAGAGATGTTCGTCTAGGGCGACGAGTCCGAAAATAACGTCCGTTTCGCTCTACGATGCACGGTTTCTGAGATATGCAGGAAGCCTCAAGGATGAATCAGCAAAAAATTATTTTGACCTCTAGGTCAAAGGTCGTTTGACGGATCGATCCCAAAATCAATAGGGTTCTTCCCTGGTGGCATATGAACCTCCATGCAGAGTTCTGCAACTATTGCATAAATATTTTTCCAGTTATCGTCCGGAAACCAAGTCTCAAAATTAGCCTTGATTTCATCCTCACGGACCTCACGGACCTCGGATCCGGCTCAAAAAGAATAGGGTTCTTCCACATATCATTTCTGACTTGTGGTGAAAATTTGACAAGGATCCGTCAAGGCAATCTAAAGTTATCGTCCGGAAACCAAAAGTGGCGGAAGAAGAAAAAAAAAAAAAAAAAAAAATTCTGCTAAAACCATAAAGGCATTTCTGCCGAAATGCCTTAATTACAATATTTTCAGAATTAAAACAAAGCCTAATCGAATATTTACATCCAAAACCACACTAGCGTCATCCAGAGCAGGTAGTATGTAAAAACATAAATGTTTCTGTTGTACACTCGATGAAATTAATATACAGCTGCCCAACGGCCAGTCTACTTAAGGTAGTCCGCTCCAAACAGTGAGGGGAGGGGGTCGAAGAGTTTTTTAAAATAAAAAACTGTATCAACATAATCTGGAGCTTCAAAATGACATATTTTATAGAGTAACTGATCAGCATCCTAACCTGAAAAGAAAATAGGGGGTCACCGTATCCGTTCGCATGGAAAACACGATGCAAGATGTGAATATGTACAAAAATATGTGCAAAAATGCCATAAATCATGTCATTTTAGGTAAATGTTTGTGATTTTGATCGAATATGTTGAAAAAACGAGCACGATGACCCCCTATTTTCTTTTCAGTATTAGGATGCTGAACAGTTACTCTATAAAATAGGTCATTTTGAAGAGATAATATTCAAGAAATGACTTTTAAATTGTGACTCTTCGTTACCTCAGTGTTTGGACTACGTTAAATCATTTATAAATTCGATACAAACCCCATGCAGGTTAAGAAATCTCGTCGTCAGTGGAAATTGTGATGTTGAAAGATGTGAGTTGCTTAAAGCGGCTCTTTCACTTCCTTCCACTTCCCAGAATATTTTTGGGCCTATGCATACTTTGAGTCCTATCAACTTATAGACATGTCAGTTGCAAAATAGTGACAATAAAACAGCACACACGGGTCTTGTAAGCTATAAATATCGAGGGATTTCCTCGGTCACTTCCTCGGTTCACTCGATGGCCTAGCATGCGGCCATGCCTGATATTTGCATATTCATGAGCTTGGTGAGTGTTGATGTCTCACATACGGTGCCCATTCGTTTCGCGTTGTTGCTAGTTTTAAAAAACGAAATTTGCGCATTTTCAGCAATGTCATGAAAAATCAATATTCCGAGAAACTGGTGTTGTACACCAATATTCCAGGTATGAATTATTGCATTTTACCAAGACCATGTTGGAACTTAGGCGCATCCAGTGTGTTTGTAGTGACACGGACCCAAACCATACTAAAATCGATTTCTTACCAGCGATAATGCAGAACGGCTGGCCACCGTGGTTGAATGTGTGACGTGTCAGGGATTCCTCTCTCAAAGACCTTATTCCGATGTAAACATAAACATTAACTTGCGCGCCTGTCAATCTTGATGTAAACACCACTTTCAGCCTTCTGTTTCGAGTGAAATAGCGCATAAATAGCCATGTGCATGCGATTTGGGGGATCTTACTTAGTTGTTCTGAATAATTTTGTCAACTGAGCTGGTTTTTCAATTCGAACAAATATTAGTAACTAAGTGCAAATGTCGCTTTAATTATTTGCATTGTATAGCTCAGAACTATAATGGCGAGGAGAAGATACCACATGGAACCTGTTATCATTGACAATTTACATCACTGACATACAAATGAAATCGTAGAGGAGAACAGACTTCTGATATAGTTTCAAATACAATTAATTATTATAAAACCCAACCGTTTTATAAGAAGTCATATATGGTATATCTTATGGTGATCTTCAACTCGCCTGATCTCACCTGACTTTGAGTGGTACATTTCAAGGTCACGTCCAAACTGGAATGTGAGAATAGACTTACACAGCGGCTCGACATGCCCTTAGTTTTTTTACACGATATTATTTTCAGGTAAAAAGTGAATAAGACAACAAAATCTGTGAGTATATCCTGTAAGACACCACAAGGATGTAACATATCTGTGTCCTTTGTGTTCTTCTACCAAACATCACTCTGGTCGATATTGAGTTCATTGCATCGGCAACATCTTTGTTCTAAAGATAAGTAGATAGTCGATGTTCCGGGTTGTTTTGGTATGTAATAACTAGCAGGAAAGAAAACAAAATCAGAATCATACTGTTGACTAACATATATCCTGTATATGTAGGTCGCATCTAATCCATCGTGTATGCGGTGTCATTCATCATCATCTTACTTGTAGGGATCTAAGCTTGATGTTATTGAACCTTATTAGATTCTCTATGTAGTAGTTGATTTTATGGTGTATAATAACAAAACATCGAGACATTTTCATAGATTCGCCTACAAACAAGATTGATTTTGTAGGTGCAAACTTCCCACTGCCAACACGATTTCATATTTCATGCACATGTGAATATAAAAAGTGTACATTTCTGTACAATCAATTTATGATTTCAAATTCATATCAGGTCTTCTTATAACGTAAATTGTTCACTTGATCACATTTTATCATGTACTTGTAGGGTTTGGTCATCAATTGTTTGTAAGACAAATTACCAGAGACAACATCTGACACCATGATTAGTGGATTCCTCCCGAGCACTGACTTCGCTATTGTTGAAGCCAGAGGCTGATGAATGATGCCTTGTGGTTGATATTGCATTTGTCACTAGATATAGCGGTGTCCAGACAAGGATACTTGGGTCAGAATATCAAACTGTTGTCCACATCCTGAAATGGCTGATTTCAAATACATCATAAATGCTACGAGAGGCACTGTCACAATTCACACTTTTATGTGCATGATGTTCCCATGTTTCCGACATTGTACTATTTTATGATCAGTGCATTGTAGAGATTTTTAGAATCGATTGTGCATTTTGCATAAACTACTGAAATTTTTAGAATGGATTGTGATTGTGTAATATTATTATTAATATATATGAAAAAACCAGAAAAAGCTCAAAAACTGAAGAGCCACACAGACCTCATCGAAAACAGAGAGTGTGGGCAACATTTCCATTACTGTACACCAGGTGGGAATACAACTATCATACAAAGTCATTTTGGAATCCAAAATAGTATAATATATTTTCACTAGTACAGTCATGATCATTTTGTCAATTCTTCCTCTTGAGACAAGGTGTTTCTCAGCAACCATGCAAGAAACAACGTAGTCTATTTGTTGAGACAATATATTGGAGCTGAAGCAAACAATGAGTGTCCCTTGGTGATCCTGAATATAGACAAAGACGTGATATGTAACATATCACCACGATATATTTCACTGATTACTTGCTTGTACCCATGTCAAATGTGACCTTGACCTTGGAAAATACAGCCACACTCTGAGTTGAAAAATAATAAATATGTCGAGGAATACAAATACAATATATCGGGTATATGGATATTGAAAAATTTCCGTCGTTAGTTGCTTGTGACGAACGTAAATATGTGTTCCCAAAAACATAGTTTTCCAAACATGTTTTTTAAGGTTCATGAGGAAATAAAGTGTACTGAAGCACGTAGTTAGGGCTTATATAAATGTACTCAGCCCCATACTGGTAAGCAGCCTTACTGCACAGTATCCCCAACCAGTCTGTCATGTGTGCTGTTGCATTGCGTTTTATGTTTTGATGTTCTAATGACTTCAGATGATTTATCTTCAAGCATTGTGCGGCACCCTTTCAAGCACTAGTATTGTATTATACATGGACATAGGAGAACCTAGGTTATTCTACTCAAAGGTAGTCAAATCTCTAATCATGCCAAAACTTTGATTCACAAGCTTATCTACACGTAGAGATGATTATTCTTTATCATGTCACCACCCACCTAAAAATTATCACTATGAGTAGGGTATTGGTAATAGGTCAGAATATCAAACTGTTGTCCACATCCTAAAGTGGCTGATTTCAAATACATCAAAAATGCCACGAGAGGCATTTTTACAATTCACACTTTTGTGTGCATGATGTTCCCATGTTTCCGACATTGTACTATTTTATGATCAGTGCAATGTACAGATTTTTAGAATCGATTGTGCATTTTACATCAACTACTGAAATTTTTAGAATGGATTGTGATTGTGTAATATTATTACTAATATATTATGTCAAAACCAGAAAAAGCTAAAAAAAAAAAAAAATGAAGAGCCACACAGACCTCATTGGAAACAGAGAGTGTGGGCAACATTTCCATTACTGTACACCAGGTGGAAACACAACTATCATACAATGTCATTTTGGAATCCAAAATAATATAGTATATTTTCACTAGTACAGTCACGATCACTGTGTCAATTCTTCCTCTTGAGACAAGGTGCTTCTCAGCAACCATGCAAGAGACAACGTAGTCTATTTTTTGAGACAATATATTGGAGCTGAAGCAAACAATGATTGTCCCTTGGTGATCCTGAATCTAGACAAAGACGTGATATGTAACATATCACCACGATATATTTCACTGATTACTTGCTTGTACCCATGTCAAATGTGACCTTGACCTTGGAAAATACAGCCACACTCTGAGTTGAAAAATAATAAATATGTCGAGGAACACAAATACAATATATCGGGTATATGGATATTGAAAAATTTCCGTCGTTAGTTGCTTGTGACGAACATAAAAATGTGTTCCGAAAAACATAGTTTTCCAAACATGTTTTATAAACTTCACGAGGAAATAAAGTGTACTGAAGCACGCAGTTGGGGCTTATATAAATGTACTCAGCCCCATACTGGTAAGCAGCCTTGCTGCACAGTATCCCCAACCAGTCAATCATGTGTGCTGTTGCATTGCGTTTTATGTTTCGATGTTCTAATGACTTCAGGTGATTTATCTTCAAGCATTGTGTGGCAGCCTTTCAAGCACTAGTATTGTATTATACATGACATAGAAGAGCCTATGGTATATTACGCAGAAGTAGTCAAATCTCTAATCATGACAAAACATTGATTTACAAGCCTTAATACACGTAGAGATGCTTACTAATCATTATGTCACCACCCACCTAAAAATTATCATTAAGAGTAGGGTATTGGTAACAGGTCGACGTGTGCCTCGTCTCCTTATTTTCGTAACTGGCATTTACTCCATTTTCCAAACTGGCAATCGTTCCTTTAACAAAGCCAAAATCCTAGACACGTAGACACAGAAGATCAGCCCTTCAATACCAAGGCAGGCAATAATGTGTGATATGGCGTCAGACTGATACATCATACTCTGTCTTCTCCACCAAGATACCGCAATCTCTCTGGGATAACTTACAGGACAGTGTTCAGGAAATCTAGCACAGTTTTGTCTCCCGTGATCAGAAGGTCGACAGATGCTAACATTATCGTCAGAAAAGTTCAAGGTGATCATGGAATCAATACCTAAGTACAAAATATTAGTCCAGACAACAGTTCGAAGTCCATGCCAGGCAAAATCGATAAAATTGTATGGAACTCCATGAATCTTCATTATATGGCCATAGGGAGGTAAAATCAGATGTTCGGGAAGAGGCAACATTTCTATTACTGTACACCAGGTGGAAACACAACTATCATACAATGTCATTTTGGAATCCAAAATAATATAGTATATTTTCACTAGTACAGTCACGATCACTGTGTCAATTCTTCCTCTTGAGACAAGGTGCTTCTCAGCAACCATGCAAGAGACAACGTAGTCTATTTTTTGAGACAATATATTGGAGCTGAAGCAAACAATGATTGTCCCTTGGTGATCCTGAATCTAGACAAAGACGTGATATGTAACATATCACCACGATATATTTCACTGATTACTTGCTTGTACCCATGTCAAATGTGACCTTGACCTTGGAAAATACAGCCACACTCTGAGTTGAAAAATAATAAATATGTCGAGGAACACAAATACAATATATCGGGTATATGGATATTGAAAAATTTCCGTCGTTAGTTGCTTGTGACGAACATAAAAATGTGTTCCGAAAAACATAGTTTTCCAAACATGTTTTATAAACTTCACGAGGAAATAAAGTGTACTGAAGCACGCAGTTGGGGCTTATATAAATGTACTCAGCCCCATACTGGTAAGCAGCCTTGCTGCACAGTATCCCCAACCAGTCAATCATGTGTGCTGTTGCATTGCGTTTTATGTTTCGATGTTCTAATGACTTCAGGTGATTTATCTTCAAGCATTGTGTGGCAGCCTTTCAAGCACTAGTATTGTATTATACATGACATAGAAGAGCCTATGGTATATTACGCAGAAGTAGTCAAATCTCTAATCATGACAAAACATTGATTTACAAGCCTTAATACACGTAGAGATGCTTACTAATCATTATGTCACCACCCACCTAAAAATTATCATTAAGAGTAGGGTATTGGTAACAGGTCGACGTGTGCCTCGTCTCCTTATTTTCGTAACTGGCATTTACTCCATTTTCCAAACTGGCAATCGTTCCTTTAACAAAGCCAAAATCCTAGACACGTAGACACAGAAGATCAGCCCTTCAATACCAAGGCAGGCAATAATGTGTGATATGGCGTCAGACTGATACATCATACTCTGTCTTCTCCACCAAGATACCGCAATCTCTCTGGGATAACTTACAGGACAGTGTTCAGGAAATCTAGCACAGTTTTGTCTCCCGTGATCAGAAGGTCGACAGATGCTAACATTATCGTCAGAAAAGTTCAAGGTGATCATGGAATCAATACCTAAGTACAAAATATTAGTCCAGACAACAGTTCGAAGTCCATGCCAGGCAAAATCGATAAAATTGTATGGAACTCCATGAATCTTCATTATATGGCCATAGGGAGGTAAAATCAGATGTTCGGGAAAGACTGAGAATTTCATTCCCACAGCATTTCCTGCCTCACATGTGCCCCACATATATTGAAAGCCCTGTTAAAATCCCTGCTGCAATTTTTTATGCTTTCTTCCAAAAAGTAAACATATTTTAAGATATTTTACTTACATACATACTTACATTACATTGTTATCAGCCCCACTGGATCTATATCTGCTGGTGACCTGAAAAGAACAGTAATGACTTTTTAGTCGAACTCAAACGAGGATGAATTTGAGAGTAGTACGATAGATATTCGTATTGATCTAGCACGTGATTTGTCACTGCGTGACGGGTTCAGCCACAAAACATAATGACATACTGTATTATGCTGGATACACCAATTTGCCTCAAGATGGTTGATAGTAGAATTATAACACGCTAATTTATGATGTGGTTGAGAAAGGGAAAGAAAACGAATTTTTGTTTTATTCTGACAGCATGGAATGTGATACTGCCAAGCCCAGCTGCTGGATGTGAAATTTGATTAAGAAATCTAGTCGTCAGTGGAAATTGTGATGTTGCCATGACAACACATCACTTGAATGGCTTTCCACTGAAATATCAGATAAATCTCTCACATCTGATTTTTTCAGATTATTATTAACCAGCGCCCAACAAAGATGTTCTTGTCTGTTACGACGCACTCGGCACATTAACTACAATGCAGTTGATGCAGATTTATGTATGTAGAAATCTATTACCGCGGATACAACAGATTTTGATGATACCAATAACAAACCGAAATACAACATTTTCGGGAATTTACCAAAGCCCCACGAAATATTCAGATCCAAGACTACACTAGCGTCATCCAGAGCTGGTAGTATATATAAACATAAATGTTTCTGTTGTACACTCGATGAAATTAATATGCAACAACTCAACAGCTAGCCTAATTAAATAATTGATAAATTTGATACAAACCCCATGCAGGTTAAGAAAAGTACATGAGTAGTTCAAAAGCCAAAGCGCTACTGAGTTTTGACGCATCCTCTATTTATGACATTTGTGATATTATATCCTATACTGTTTAGTTGGAATAAGTAATAATACTTGATATTAACATGATAATGTAATTGTCACTAAATATCTCGTTATTTGTCAATTGTGTGTTCCCTATCATATATACATGTGAGTTACAATCATGATTATTTGCATTGTATAGCTCAGAAATATTATGGCGCAGAGAACATACCAGATGAAAACTGTTGTTATTGACAATTTGCATAACTAACATAAAAATGAAATCGGAGAGAACAGACTTTTGATATAATTTCGAATAATACATGTTTCAAATACAATCAATTAATATCAAACCCAACCGTTTTATAGGAAGTCATATATGGTATTTCTTATGGTGATCTTCAACTCGCCTGATCTCACCTGACTTTGAGTGGTACATTTCAAGTTCACGTCCAAACCGGAATGTGGAAGTAGACTTACACAGTGGGTCGACATGCCCTTTGTTTCTTTACACGATATTGTTTTACAGGTGAAAATTGAGTATATCCTGTAAGACATTACACACGGATCTAACATATCTGTCCTTGGTGTGTTTCTATCAAACATCACCTTTCTGGTCGATATTGAGGTCTGCATTGACATCTCCGTTTTGAGGATGCGTTTTGAGGATGAGTAGTTAGTCGCTAGTCGGGTTTGTTTTGGTAAATAACATCTAGCAGGAACGAAAACAAAGTCAGAATCGTACTGTTGTACCGTTGTCTATATCCTGTTTATATATCTGTATAGGTAGGTCGAATTCATCCTATATTCAGTATCTTTCATCATCATTTTACTTGTGGGGATCGAAAGTTACTGTTATCGACGCTTATGGTCCTCTATGTTGTAGTTGTTTTCAAGGTGCATATTAACAAAATAACGAGACATTTTCATGGATTTATGATAAACAAAAGCGATCTCGTCATGGCAAACTCAAAATTTCCACTGCCGGCAAGCTTTCATATTTCATGCAGATACAAATATAAAAAGTGTACATTTTTGTGCATTCAATTTATTAATTCAAGTTCATAGCAGGTCTTCTTATAACGTAAAATGTTCACTTGTCCACATTTTATCATGTACTTGTAGACGGTGGCTAGGCGTTACGCGTTATTCAGGGAGTGCCGCATAAAATCGTAAGTATTAAGCGTTATCCGTGAGGAAATTGCACATGAAAAGACATAGGTCCCCACTCCAAATGAGGTGAGTTCATTTTCTTCCTAAAATGTTGTTTCCACGGAACATCCCAATGAGCAAATATCACGTATGATACTATGAATTACTTGCATACATCGTTATATTTACGAAAATGGACACACAGTTCGTGACAACACCCGCACGCTTGCGACTCGTTTGTGAAATATCATCGGCTATCAATTGAAACCAACAAAGTGCATATTGGTAAATCATAGAATTGTCGCAGAAATCTTTCTTTATTGTTACACCATGCAACCAGTTGTTTTAATCGAGTATTTTATGAAATGAGAAGCATTACAAGTGGTCTGGAAGGAATATTTTGTTGTTGTTTGTTTTGTTTGGGGGGAGGGGTATATTTTGGAATTTATGCACTAATAGAGTCTTTATACAACATCTGCATCGTCCAAAATATCTGCAATTAGGGAGTATGCACCTTACAAACGGCCTGAAATGTCATTGTTCTGCAAAATTAAAAAAATATATATTGAACAGATTCGGAGACTCGTACAGGACGTGTCATGCATCCAGTGAATAAACAAAATGATTGGTATATTGTGTAAGGCATTTCAAGCATATATAACTGAGCATATAACTATTGGTAAATTATCCGTTGTGATGCCTTTATGTGCTGCTAGCAAACATCATTTCTCATGGTTGATATCAAGATCATTGCACCAACGATTGCTCTGACCTGAGGATGAGAAGACAGTCGATAGATATGTTTGTTCTCATAAACAAAGGCGAGAGGCGAAGTAGAATAATCTGAAAATCACACTGTTTGCTTTGATATCTCGATATACAAAAGGTCAAGGGGTGCTGTGTACCATAATAGTGCTAAGTTCTCGTGTATTATTTCCTTTTTTCTATTTTCCTGTCTGAACACTGCTAAACTACGCTTGATGTTCATTGATACTTCGGGAATACATATTGCAATATACTGACACATTCTTAATTCCACATTCGAAACGATGGTCAAAATTGTCTAATGACAATATGTGGTCTCATAATTGCAAACCCATTCTTTTGCAACAAGAAAGCACATATTCATCTTCCTAACTCTCGTGCATGTTTCGGGCAATTTTTCATTACTCGGTGTTTGGCAGGTTCGCGAATTGAATTTTACCGATAAATATTGGGGCAGCATTGCAATGAAACGAGCGAAATGTCCATGATCATTAACTCACTCAATTGTGATGTGTTTTGTGACTGTGGACCCATTGTGTAACCTTCAACCCCAATAATACTCTCGGTGGGAGCTGTTCTAATATAAATGACATCACAGCAAGTGCTCGTAATTAAAGCTCGCTCTGTTCCGTCAATAAATAATCGATGTTCGTGGAAGTGTTTAGCAGTGGCGCAGTGAGAGACTAAAAACCGACCCCTTCCAGCACCCATTCATAGAAAATGGCGTACTCTTCACGGGCCCATTTGGTACCACGTAACATGGAATCGATGGAGCTTGTTCGTTCTGATCGTAATGAGTTCTCTGTTCATATCACTCTACCGCGCCGGGGCCGGATGTAAAGCCACGGATACTTCCCTCTCCCAGCGGTAGAAATCACACGGAGCATGGCAATCAGCGCTAGGGAACCCCGCGTTACCACGAGCAGACGAGAGCCGCGCGCGCCCAGAGCAGACGACACTAGCTTTCCCGCCAAAACGTAATAACGGCTTCCTGCTGCGTCAAGGGCGGCGCGAGCGCGTCTGTCTGCAGATAAAAACAGCCACTGCTAGTCTATAGACCTTCAAGATTGTGTCAATACAAGAAATGGAGCGGGTTTTCAATAGATACCTTTGAAAAGTTCGGGTCGGAGTATCACCGCTGCGATATCTTCACTAGATTGTGTCAAGACAAGATCGATAACTTTTTAATCAGAAGTCTGTCGCTCTGTGAATTTGGGATATGTGAACTGCACCTCGCACTAGAGAAGCCAAGGTTGAAACAACATCAGTTATATTAATCGTCGAACTTTTTCCTTCGCCGCCAGCAACAAAAGAAGACGAACGAGGAGCTACCAATAATAAATTCGGACGGGTCTCGCCTGTCAATAGCTGGGCCTGACATCTCGACACTTTTATGGATTATAGTGATATTACTTGCACAATAACGTACCTGTAGGTCTCCGTTGTTTCTACGCGATTTACTGCGCGGGCAGCGCCTGGTTTTTATTGTGCGGCTCCGGCGGAATGACCATCGTCAAGGGAGGGACAAATCCCCGGTATAGACCTAGCAACGACTGGCCGGTGATGTCCGCTACGGCCATTAACGGTTCGCTGACTCAGAGCCAGTAGTTACCATAGTGACGACGGGATCACCATTTGTCGTAAATCCTACCCTGGATTACACCTTGCCACCCGTACTAAAACAGGTATATATCACGGGATCAAGGAATGAAAATATGTTATGTTAGGACACGATTGATACACTCTCTAGCGAACATGGGATGATACCATATAATCCGCGGCGTGACCTAGCGAGTGTAAATGATAGCGGTTGCTCGTATATGGGAGATTATGACAGACGCTAATTCTATGAATATTCATGAGAATACAGAAATCAGTCTGTTCTTCAAATAACTCACTCATCAGGCCCAGAGACATCCAGTCTTGACCTGGAAATCCTCGGGCACGTGGTGGCACGCTATCTAGTGATACATTACCATGGTAACAGGACTGAGCACTGGTGTATTTCCGCCGAGATAACACTAAGATCGTGTGTGAAGGGCTTTCTCTCATCAGCTGACGAGACATTCTTCATTCCAGACTTACTCGACAACAATGGCCGATCACATTCCCCACTCCAAACCCAAACTCGCACCGAAGGAGTTTATAACGCAATTCCGGTTCGCCGACCATAATCTGATGCATCTTCTTGCAATATTTGCAGCGTGTATGACATTTAATGTCACCATTCTCTTCACATCCGGGGCTCTTGGACACCGACTGGGTGAGTAAGTCTTCATCGTAATCTACGCTAATTAGATGTTGCTGCTATCCAAAATTAAGATTGATATACACTGTAATTACTAAGGCAACGTTGGGGATAATGGTTAATGGACAACACTAATAGCATTGATGTTTGCTGTGAGAAGTCAGCGCAGCAGCTGATGTATTTCTCCGCATGCTCTGATTGTTGAATTGTGGAATGGCAAAAATAGCTTTTCGGTTGCTCAAGAAGGGTCAGTGACGCAGATACTTAACCTCACTTTTCACATCAACTCGTAGAATAGAAACTCAACGAGTTGCGCTTGCTCCTGGGTGTGAGTTTTGGAAGAGTAGGTTTTTGGTGCACATCCTGGCGTGGGGAACTTTTTTCCCCTATCTGATTCAGTTTTTCCGAGGATATCAGACATCTGGGGTCAAACTATCAGCAGAAGCAAGATTACATTTCTACTCCACCCTGCTCAATCCAGAAGCTTTCAGTGCGATTTACGGCTTCTTGGTAAAGGGGAAAAACTTCCTCAATAATTAGTAATCCACGAGTACATTATCAGCAGCAATATTGTTCAGTTATAGTGTGTTTGGTGCCCAGGCATGTTACTCGAAATTAGGTTATACTTGGATTTATCAACTACTTGTGACGTTTAATATTGCTTGACATCCGAATACAAACGAGTGCTATGTAAAATAGAAAAGAAAACGTTTCATAGTTTTCAAATGATTCGGAGGGGATTGGCAACGAAATAAAGTGATCATGTTTCTTCCCGGACTGGGTATCGGGTAACCTCAATTAAGTCAATGGTGCTCGTCGTGTGGAAGGCGTTTTCCACCATTTTGTAAGTATCAGCTTTGGCATTCCTCGCTACTCCGGCCGCATTCGCCCTGGGCTCCGTCACTGGGAGAGGTAGCCATTGTGGATCCTATTTTGGATGAATTGCCAGTTGGCATTTAGCGTGGATGACCCTTGATTATCCCGGTTTATTGATGAAATTATCGTCAAAGCTTCTTCGCCATTTTGACCGCGTCCATATCAAATTGTGTCTCTTATTAAGATTATTTGTAAGCAAGCAGGAAACAAAGACTGATCAATGTGATCATCAATCGTGATTTGGTCTGAATTCATGTGCCATTGCATTTTGGGGAAATTGCAGCTAATTCATATGAGAATAGAATTACTGATATATCGTCTACTTTATTTATACATTTATGTATGGATACTTTGGTCTATAACGATGTCGTTCAGGGTCAAATTTTGTGTTAGGCGGAATTCGTGACGTGTGTGTCTGGTTGTAAACTCTATAGGATCTCGTTTGGGATATATTACTCCGAGGTGTGACGTTGCTGGGAGTTCGCTAATTGTATGGGCGATCTACTGCAACAGTGTTTTTTTTTACCTCATTTATACAATGAACACGTTTTGGTCGATTTTCGGATGATCGAACTTACGATAATATGATCGGTGCATATGTATATGAATAGGCTATACATGCATATTTAAAAGTATTTCATTGCTTGCCGTTATAAATTATATTTGCGCTACAAAGATCATCAAAAGTCGTTACGTTTTAACAAGATATTTTTTTTACATACAAAGTGTCTAAGATCCTTGGCTAACGCTTTTGGGATTGCAGAGGGCTCCCTTGCAACTAGTGGCGCACACTGACGCCTTTCATCCTCTGTCTAACAAATGGCTCCCACAACCATCTAGGAATGAGATGCTTCTGCCTCATTATCTTCACCCATTGTCCTCTCCAGACGGTAATATTTCACCCTTGGGGTGGAATATCACAGTTGTCATCTGATCGGGCTTTGATGAGCGTGGAGTCGTAGATAGTATCAACAGTTACTCTGACCATACAGAGGGGTTTTAACAAGGTCATACTATGTTGTATATTCTCCCATGCCAGGTTAATGGAAGTTTTATCTTTAACTCGCTGTTTTCTCGATTATGGCGGATACCACCATAGCTGCTAACTCAGTAGGCTGTAGATGGGTAGTACTAATATATGGTTTATTAAATTACCAGGTCTCCGGTCTCGTGTAGAACATTTACCTTCTCATCTCATCCCTTTCGTTTGAAAGGTAATTCGCACGATCATAATTCACGAGTGTCCTGTAGTTTTAATGTGATGTGTCCTTCATTTGTAGTATTCGTGATCACCATGCATTTATCACAGTGCAATATGGGGCACATCAAACGTCGAGTATAAAATGCAAAGGCATCAGTCTGTGACGGATCGATTCGTCCCATTTCTGCCCATCTATGTCGATCAAGCAATGTTCAATGGGCCCTATCACGCCGGTCTGGGACACCTTACACCCTCATCTATCCGCAATTTGTCACCCATTAGCGCCAATCTGTGAGAAATGCAATACATTTCCATAACAGTTATTGATTCTAGTCGCGGACAAACACTTCACCCCCGTGGAAATACATGTATTTAGTTTGGCCTTGAGCATATCTCCCGAGTGTGGTGTTTATCATTGCACACAAGCATGTCGCTGATGTAGACATAGCGTGATCAAACCGGTATTTCACCATTTAAATGAATGAATTATGTACCACGTGGCTATGTTCATAGTGTGCATAACTTCGCAGTGTTATGGTATAACACAAACAGTGTATATTTGTTGCCCATCAATATGGCAGGCAGTCGCGTCAGGAAATGTGCATTCTTTCTCTCAGACAATAAGTCTACAACTCGAATATTAGACCGTGTTGTGTTGAATTTTTGTCCGCGTGTTTTTTGTCACGAAATTTGGCACTAACACACTGGAAAAACTTCCTAATTTACAAAATATCTTCAAATATTTTTCTTCAAATTTCCATCGTCCTCGATGGTGGATATATAATCGGCCATAAATTGATAACTTCTCTTGAATATATTGTAAAAGTTTTGTTGTCCTATGTTCTAGCCTCTGTGAATAGGTCTCCACTTCAAGCACCAAAAATTTAGGTTCAACATGTAAGCAACACCAGGACTCAGAAGTGGTCAGCTCAAAGTCCGGATTCGGAACACATCTAAATTTGGTCTCACACCTTGGTCGGATGGTGCGACAGAGGCCTCCAGACACCATGTTGGGGCCGTGTGAGAAGTCTAAGGACGACGCACATGTTATAAATGAATAATCCTGAGAAGTACACACATTTATTCTGATACAATCGTCCTCGGTCCTTGAGTGATTCTTGCACAGTTTTCATGCAGGTTTGCCTCAAGTGCTGCCAGACTTCTGCGCCACAGCTAACCAAGTTGTGATACATGCTTTCGATTGGGTTGACATTGAGCCGACCACTTCTGAGTCTTGACGTCGCTTACATGTTGTGATATTTAGTATATAAACAAGCAAATTACGTGCTATATAGTCGATTGTGTTAAAGTTTGTATCCTTGTGAATATAATTTACATATTCGAAATCTGACAGATGCCAAACAAAATTTCAACACAACACAGCCTCATATATTCTCATATATATATGCATGGATTTTGGGTTCACTATCATCAGATCAGAGTGAAAACCATCAATATCGAATATTTCTGTGAGGAAGATAAACATAGTGTTTGTGGTCTGACAGAATCGTTCTGTATATCAGCTGATATTGACTCTAATTTGTATCCATTCACTTCCGAATGCAGACAAGCAATATGACGAGAAATAATTATTTAACTTACGAACGTCCTCATTTTAACATAGAATACTAAATAAATATTTCATCTTCATGTTTTTGCAGGTTTGTTCACAAACAACACGAACCTGGCTGAAAAGTTCTACCTGGATAAGTATAAACTTGATGTGACTCCAGCCGACTGGTCCTTCTACCAATCGGCAGTCATCTACTTCTGGCAGTCCTTATGGCTGACCTACAGTGTTTTCAACGTGTGTCGGCGTAGTGATATGGGCTACTTGTATGTGGCCTACCCAGTGCTGCCTCCTATCTTTTACGTGGTGTTTGCCTTCAGTTTGGCCTGCAACATCAGCTGGCTGCTAATTTGGGACCGCGAGTACCTAGAAGTGGCCCTAGTCTTCATCAACCTCATGTGCTGTACGCTCTTCATTTGCTTAGTTGTATCATTACGCAGACTCAATGAGTTTGGATACGTCATGGTGTCTCACGGACTGATGCGCGAAGTCTGGTTCATGAGAATTCTAGTCCAGAATGGATTGGCAATGTTCGCTATCTGGAGTATGGTGGCCTCGATGTTCAACTTTGGAGTGGTGCTCACTTACCGAACTGGTGCGAAGCAGGATGTCGCAAGTACCGTCTCCCTAAGTATCTTCACGTTGGAAATACTCATCTGGTGGCTCTTTGATAACGTTGTATTTGAGAAGTATTTCCGCTACCTCTTCACGCCATACATCGTGCTTCTAATTTCCATCGCTGGAATAATCTCCAAGAATTACCAATCTGGCGACCACAACACTAACACCATCTACACCGTCATACTATTTGGAATAGTTGCAATACTGAGTGTAGTGAAAGTTGTACTGGTGACGTGGCGCCATAAAAACCAGCCTCTATACTGTCCCAGTGCTGAGTTCAGACGCTCCAACATTGGATATGAAGTTCGAGGATTACTAGACAATAGGTGATGGTGTGATTCTCGTGGATTTCAGCCACAATCCAGTCCTAAAGAATTCCTACGTCATTCCAACGTTCCAAATAAAAGTCACCATTCAGTGTCACGTGACTCCGAAATACGTCAGTCTCACGAGCGCCTCATAGCAACACCAGAACGTTATCCAACTCACACATCACCAAGCATGACGTCACGTCATCAAGCTCCGCCTACATCTTCAGACGACGAAGGTTTCGCGAAAACAACATCGGAGGATCAATGCTACAACACCAGTCACCTTACCACATCAAACAAAATCCCACTCGTGGAAAATAAAACGTCTCAGTATTATTCGGATGAGCCACTGCTTGAAGACAAGTGCTCTATTTATGAATCTGTGTTCAGCAATCACAATAATTTCCATACATTTGGAAATAATATTTGTGTTGCGAGAAAAGAGGAAATGCACTGTCCGAAACTAAAGAGAGCAGAGCAAGAAGAGACAATGGTAGATTCTTTGAACTTTGATGATTTTTCAGATATTTGCTTTGATGCAGAGATGCTAGTCAGTCAGGAGACTCAAGTTTGACGTCAGCTTCAATAGGATTCCATTTTCACAGACACTCCGAAGTGATATTGTTCTGAAATATATGGCATTCTCAGCCCTAAGGATGTAAGCAGATATTAATTGTGTTATGGATATTTTAGATGTGAAGTACTAGATGTTTATTTGTTCTCTTAATACTTTAACCAACAAACCTATGCATAGTAGTTAACCGTAATATATTCTACACATTCGCCAATAAACATGATGTATTACTGTAGCCTATTCTGACTTTGCCATAATAATATCCTTTATTCATTTGCGTTCATCGTTTGTCTGATTAAATCATTCGACGATAAGCACATAATTATTTCCTGCGTTCTATGACCTGATTTGACCGTGGGGCGAAAATTGAGCAGTTGAAACCCAATTCATGAATAGAGAAATATGTATCATTCATATTCCAGCGTATATATATTCAAAATTCAAGTACAGGACGGACGCGTAATATGCATTGCAATATTTTACGTCAGAATAGCGTCTAATCTACAATCTCGCATGTACGTTCTTTGCCATTGATATTGGTGTACATCAGTAAGCAAGCACCCTGAACCAACTGCTACTGATAAAGCGAACACGAAACAACGATTTTGGGGAGGAGACGTTCTCTTCATACCCTGAGCGTTTAGCCATGTAACCTGTCTCTAGTAAGAATGCAAACCTTGGACTGAACTAATGGAAGGAGAATTGACTTTGTTCTAGCGATTACCAAATGACGGGCACTCTCCTAAACAACGACCACCAGGGGTCTCTAATATGTTTAAATACGGGATCAGCAAGGCGAAGGTTACAGGTCTCACGCTGGATGCTCTGAGGCGTCAATCAGTCGTCCTTGACATTCGTACAACACAATTCTACTTATACTGCAAACAGAGAGAGAGAGAGAGAGAGAGAAGGGGGTATTGTGATTCCCTGTCAAGGTCGGCCTCATCGTGCCTAGTTAAAACGGTTAATTCCAACCCCAAAAAGTGGGCACTGGTCGTCGAATGTGTAATTTTTTCAGAATCATTTGAATATTGCAGTTCATTGAAAAAAAAACGGTACCGTATTGGATATACATTGATGAAAATATGTAAATTTGAATGTGTTCTAAAGTTGAACTGGGAAAAAAACTCTGTTGTTAAATAACAACAAATATGCATGTGACCTCATAATTATCGCAACAAAACAAATAATTATGTGTGGTGAATTAGTTGGATAAATCAAACACCTGCAGTGGCAGCCGGATGTCCTTTGTTTCGTGCGCCGCTCAGGGATACGTCTAACATGGCCTGGATTTATAACCTGACTTTGAACCATCCACCTGCATGGTCTAACTATAAGGGATGGCCTATCATTCAGCATTGCCCTTTTTATTATATATCATTATCTCCTTGAATTATTAGGATCCCTGGGCACAAGGCATTCCCGGTTTCGCATTGTCTATAATATGCTAGTTTATAATACTACCATTAGAAATTAGCACGTGAAATGACGTAATTTGACAACCAAATTGGATATTTTACCTGTGGAAACCCACAAACTTTGAGTCTGCATTTACACGTCAATGGAGCTTCACATTGAACTAGGTGGCCACTGGCACCCACGCAGGTATTGAAGGCTTTTTTTTTTGAAGCCAGGCTCATTATCAAACACACCAATTGAATTGACTCCTGACTTCAGCATGCAATTAGAGTGAAACAAGGCACAAACATGGCAACCTGCATGCAAGTTGATTGGAAAACAACAATCAACAACAGGCAACAGAGTGACATAAACACCTCAATCAACCATTCGATGTACAGAATTATGAAAACACAATAATTATCATCACCTGCTAATAACCCGCCATTATAGTCTATAAAGCACTGTTTATCAGACAGATGGAATTCCCTGATGAAGCTGTCAAAGACAGCGAAAGGCCTCGGAACACCGGAATTATCTTTATGAAAACATGCACACATTGCCTATTTCTTACTGACCTTGATTTATGCTCAAACATATGCGAATAAGCGGGAATCACGTTTGCACCAAGCGATACAAAACACTAATGGCAGTAATGTCACTAATGGCAAATTCAAATAGTCTCCATCAGAAACTCGCAATGGAGATGATAAGAAAGGGGAATCTAAGAAAGTGCACATATTTAACTAAATGTATTTTTTTTCGTTTGGTCAGAAAGTTATGGCCAAATTTATAATTTGATTCTGAACTGTTTTATTTTTCCTTGATATTTTTCTTCAGAAATTATGGCATGAATCAAGGTGAGTAAGTTATATGGGTTTGCTACATTTGACATATGCCGCTCAGTGTAAACAACTCATATGAAATTGGGTAAGATTCAATATCCATCACACATTTTTTCTGACTAGCAGCTTGAAATACCAGCTGATAAGAAATAGAGAAACCCCGAGGAACAGGGGGTTATTCAACATGGTCGAGGGCGGCAGCCCGAGAATATGTTGAATAACTCCCTGTTACTCGAGGGGTTTCTCTATTTTAAACCATACAGAAAAATACTAAGCCGTGACCGGCAGGTGTTTAACCAACATACAGCTTTGATTAAACACCTGAGAGAACGATGCAAGTATGGTTTAATACATGTTTGAATATGCTGTTCTGAAATATTTGGCAAATCCGTCAGCAGGATCGCTCAACATAAACACTTTCAAAGAAATCAGTGCACGATTTTTTGTCATCAATTGTAAACGAACAACAAATGGATTAAGTCAGTGAGCTCTTGTCATATTGACGTCTCTGACTTTCTCCTTATCATTATCCGGACAGCTGCTTGCTATTGATCGTTCATATGAAGCCTCAAACATCTTATGACTGTTGGTTTTCTTCCGTGATAATGTCAGTTGTAAATTGCATATGTAATTTTCGGAGACTGTGTTAATATAATCGTTCTTGAATTTGGAACCTGTGCTATTTATTTTACGCCACCTTGTCTCCTAATCTACTTCAATCAGGTATTATTGATATGGGATCCATATCTTGATCAAAATTTGCATATCAAGAGAAGTAGTAAGTCCCTACAAATTGACATGTGCTTGTTTATTTAATGACATGATTATGATGAAGCTTGGTCCCACGCGTGTATTAGTCCAATGAAGTATTGTATATATCACATGTACATGTCTACCTCGGGATTATCCGTCAGGCGTATGCCGCCAACGAAGTGAATATATTTCTGTGTTACTTGAGCAATGACACTCGCGATCGATTATATGAAATATAAAATGCCTGTTGGTATTTGCTTACATACTTGACACATTTGTTGTCAATGTGAAACAAAATGAGATGATATCATTTTTCATGGACGATACAGAAATACTGGATACGGGGAATTCATCTACTCGTGTTAAGAAAACCTTGTGATAACAGACATAGATCATATATTGAAATATTCCTTTCAAAATATGATCTTTCAATGAAGTGAATGGCTGATTATATATCAAAACCATATGTAATGAACCAAGTTCATTACATATGAAAACCATAGCCATTTCTTGTGAGAGTCTATGTTAAATATCTTGAATGTTGAGTGCACATTGTTTCACAAACGAACTTTAGAAATTAGTTCTCGCCTAAACCGTCGTTTTTAGGCTTGCTGTAGAAGGATTTTGAAAGTTGAGTGCAAATTGTTTCACAAACGAAATACTGAAATTGGTCCTTGCCTGAACAGTCGCTATTAGACCTGCTGTAGAATGATTTTGAAAGTTGAGTGCAAATTGTTTCACAAACGAACTACTGAAATTAGTTCTCGCCTAAACCGTCGTTATTATGCTTGCTGTAGAATGATTTTGAATGTTGAGTGCAAATTGTTTCACAAACGAACTATAGAAATTCGTCCTTGTCTGAGCTGTCGCTATTAGACCTGCTGTAGAATGATCGTATAATGATATATAGTTTTGGGCTTATAGACAGTAAATGGTGGCATTGGTCTACTAATGGCTAACGATGATGAGAGCTTCCCCCGGACATAATTCGCATCAAATAGCTTATTGCGTATGGATTGCCAGTTGTCAATTAGTGTGGATGATCCTTGATTACTCTGCTTAAATGGTGACATTATAGCTTCTTAGCTATTCTGACATGAATTGTGCATCGTAGATCTAATGTATTTCATGTATACAAGTATGTATGAATTCAATTGGTTGTATCGATGGCGTTCTGGGTATATTACTGTGTCAAACGAAATTCGTGATATGTATGTGTGGCTGTGAACTCGGAAGGATCTCGTCTGGGATATCTGATTGCGAGATGGGACGTTGCTAGTTCGTTCATTGCCACAAAAATCTACATTATTATCTAGCAACTGTAAGAACAATGAAACCGTTTAATGTGATCAATCACTGGAGATTAGAACATCATGGACTAGTGCACATATATATATAGAGATAGCATATCAGCTATATATCATGTATATTCGGATGAATGCTAATGTTTGCCATGTAAAGTATCAAATTATTAACACTAATACAGCTAGATTTTGATGATGCCAACAAGAAACGTAAAATACAACATTTTGCAATAGGCCAAACAGCCCGACCAGTTTATCCGAAGACACACTGGTGTCATCAGTGGCAGACTGTGTGTGAAACGTAGTTGTTTCTACTGTACACCTGATAGAATTAGCATACAGCTGCCCAAAATCCTATGAAAATAATGTAGAAATCAGAAAGAAACCCCATGGAATAGATGTATGACAAGTACATAAGTACCTGATCACAAGCCAAAAGGCTACTGAGTTGATGGTATCCTCGAAGACAGATTTAAGTCCAAAAGCAGTGACACCGGCTCGGTAGTATGGATACTAAACTATTAATATGCCATCAATAGTTACCATTAATGAGTATCCATCATAGTTATCATTGTAGGTATCAATCTATTACCACCAATACATCCAGATTTTGATGATGCTATTAACAAACGTCCGACCAAATAGTTCATCCAAAGACACACTCAGGGGTACTACCTCTGATCTCAGGCACTACCTAAGATACTACCTCGCAAACCCATGTGAACTGACAGCACATGATGGCATCTGCAACTAGTGCTGCACACTGTCGTCATGTATGCTTTGCCTAACAAATGGCTTCCGAGACCAGAGACCAGGGACTGTGATGCTTTTGCCTCATTATCTTCTCCATTATCTTCCCAAGACGGTAATATTTCACATTTCGGGTGAATTATCACAGTTGTCATCCTATCCGACTTTAGAATTGAGTTGCAGATAGGTTTTACATTAACTTAGGCCATGTCGAGGGGTTTATTTTGTGGAATATTTCCCCAGGTTATTAAATTGATGTCCTTCTCTTCTTAAATTTACAATTTTTCTTTAAAATGTTTAGATTTTCTTCTTTAAATTTACACCCGCTGCCCGGGTGTCGCATGCGGGGCAGGAGATGCTTACTCTTCCGGCACAACTGACCTCACACTAAGCTGGCTGGGTGTCTGTGATTCTCACATGGCTTTGACTTTGATACTTTAGTATCACTCGGATTTGACTACTCACACTGATCTTGTAAAATTCGTCCATGGATTCGGTCTTGGAATATGAATTTGCCTGTTTGTCGGTATCCATTTCTACTTTTTTAAATCACTATTTTCCGGATAATGGGACTTGATAGCTAACTTGATTGGCTGCAAATTGGTACCAGATAATTTGTGAAATTATCGGGTCTCCGATTGGGTGTAGAACGTTTATCATTTTATTCTCATTCATCAAGACATTGAGGTGCTGATTTCTCCTGAAACGTACACTGTACTTTTCGACGTGAAAATTCACGAGTGCCATATAGTTTTAACGTGACTTGTTCTTCATATTATTTATGAAGATGCTGATTCTTGACATGGTGAAAGTGCATTTAAATTCCAATGTAATCGTGATCACCATGTATTCATAACTGAGCAATATTAAGATACATAAAACGCCAAGGCCTCAGTCTGTGACCAATCGATTAGTCCCATTTCGGCACATCCATGTTGATCAAGCAATGATCAGTGGGTCATACCGCGCCGGTCTGGGAACCATCATCTATCTACCCGAAATTTGTAACCCATTAAGGCCACTTCGTGAGATGTGCAATACATTTCCACAACAGTTATTGATTCTAGTGGCTGACAAACAATTCACTAAAATAGAAGCAATAGAGTAGTAGACAGCATTATGGGAGGCTTCTTAGACTCCTTCTAAGAAACCCATGGGGCAAATACTCTTTTTTGAGTCTTGTTTATTATCACGGCATTTTACGGTCTTACGTTTATTTATTTTGGATAATTATTACTTTGATGAATATTTCTAATACGAGTATTTACATAAGCCTACCGGTACTAGTACTTTGTGTGAACGTATAATTAAGAATTATCATGTCCAAAATGTCTCCTCATTTCAGTAAACTGTGAACATTATTTTGATGTTGTGTCGGCCACAACAGAGATAGATAAAGCGTTTCATAGACGATTTATATATATATCTTTTTTCTGTTTTCTTTTTTTGTGAACTTTCGCAAAACAGTGTCGTATTCGATAGGTCGTGTAGCAAAATCGAGGTGTTGTATGACCCACTGTCGCTTTGTATGTGGTCCTATCACCGTTCCGAGGTCAGCACGTCCATTGAATACTGAAACATGTAACATATAGTCCTTCTGATGCATTTGATCCGGGGAGGTTTGGTGCACTAGCACCAGCTAAGATTATTTTATCTAAAACACTGAGCACATATTGTATTACCGACGAATTATTGCAATTGACCATTGCCTGACCAGCCGCTATTTGGCTTGTTGTGGACTGATTGTAAAGTGTAGTTATTGGACTTGCGGGCAGACAGGAAATGGTGCCTTTGGGCTTTTTTGTAGCACGAACATCGACGTATATCGAAGACATTGTTTGTTATCGTAATATGTGATGCCACTGCGTCTTAAATAAATAATGAAGATGTCAGTTCGCCTTGCGACAAGCATGTGCTGCTCGGCGATTCGGCAACTGTGGAGGAAATGATGATGTATATAGCAAAAACTCATACCAAGAACGTATTTTACTTCCATGAAAATGTTAGGGTAATTTTTACAAATGATATAGAAGTCAAAATGTCCATATAAGCTCCTTGCATATTATTTCACTGAGCACAAATTTGATCTATGTCATTTAAAATCGTGTTCTTCCTCAGACATTCCTCGGGACAGCCAGGATGGCGGTTAACACACTGAATAATCCGGCCTTAGCTAATGTGGACACCAGTCACCAAGTTGGTTTCCTTGCTCCATTGTTAGACTCTGATTGAACCACCCTATTAGTTTGATGGATAAATAATAGATGAAGTGTGTATAATGACGTTATTTCCGATCACCTCGAAGACGCAAACATAGAGATGAGATGCAGACGTGTAATATATTGATATCTAAGGACTGGTCGATCAATCTACTTCAAACCGCTTCAAACTCCTATAAGTGAGTTTGATGTAGGTTGATGATGAGTGTTTACACGATCAAACTCGCCACGTCAAACTCTTTCAAATTCCAGTTAACACGGCCAAACTTCTCACTTCAAACTACATCAAACGTTTCATTTTATGTTGATTTCTGATGCTTCTTTGTTGAAAGTTGCGTTAAAACTTGACGGCTGTGTAATATAATTCAATGTCACAAGTTTCAAAGTGAAAATCAGGATTTTCTTTGTGGAAGATAGCATGAATAGTTTGACTGAGTTTGATCAAACTTTGTGGTGGAGTTTGAAATATTTTGAAGTAGCTTGACATAGTTTGAACTCTCGGTTTACACGACCAAATTTGTCAGGCGACTGATGTGTTCCTACTCTTTCTGATTTCAAATCGTACTACGATTAGCGCATAGCTCTGATAAGTGAAACATGTCCACATTCAGTCGCATTCCAGTAAACTGTTATATTTATCCTTGATATTCTCTGAGAAATTACGAGATGAATCGAGGTTGACTAATTATGGCTTTCTACATGTAAAGTATAAGAAGTATCAATCTATATTGATAATACAATTGATAATACAATCCACCAATACAATCAGATTCCGATGATGCCAATAACAATCGTAAAATACAACATTTTGCAAAAGAAACTGCCCGACCAAATAGTTTATATAAGAACGATCCTAAATTTATGTATGTGTGTATAAGTATCAAACTATCACCACCAATACAACTAGACTTTGATGATGCCAATATCAAACGCAAAATACAACATTTTTCAATAGAAACAAAGCCCTACCAATTAGTTCATCCAAAGACAAACTGGCGTCATCATGGACAGACAATGTGTGAAATGTAGTTTTTACTACTGTAAACTTGATGGGATTAGTACACAACTACCCAACAACCTATATTGTGTATTGTTTGTGTGTGGTGCCAAACCATCAGTGTATACTTGGCACCTTCTGCGCGGCCTGCTTAGTTATCATCGGCAGCCACCTCACTTTAATGACATAATCTATATGTTAGCAAAATGAGATGTAGTAACGTACTGTCTACCATGTTAATCGTTGCGTGTAATTTTATAACTCTGTACCTTTATTATCAGCTCTTATGCTTTGTCGGCGAGAACATCAGACAATATTTATATTGATGACATCTCGGGTAGCAATTAAAACTTGATAGCACGAGTGCTCGTACAGAAGACTTTGATACAGAAATTTCCCGAGATTGCTTTCCCAGCAACTCATTTCGATATTATGTTGACCCCCCCCCCCCCCCGCCCCCTCCCAGAAAAAAAAGACAAAAAAGAGAAGAAGAAGAGGAAAGGCCCTCCTTCAGATCCCTGGATCCATCCCAGGTCAGGCATTCATAAACTCTCCAAGGTCATGGAAACTGGACCAAGTAGATCCCTACAACACACATTTGGGGATGCATAAACCTTCAGCGTCTGGGGCTCTTCAGCGGGTCCCAGGTCGTACAGGGATTTTGGCACCACCGTCCCCAAAATCCTATACTCGCCCCTGGTTGACGATGATTGGTAAATGTCGCGCCAACATCTTTAGAACATTCAGCTCATGGCAAATAATAATATCTTCATTCAGCAATGATGGGTGGCGAGCATGATTGATGGAACGGATTGTCAACAAAATATAAATATGGATACGTATATCAGTGACACCAACAAACTAAACAAAAATTGAAACGTTATCGGCAACACTATCCTCTTGTAGTATGATTACTCTGGAATAATTTTGTTGGGTATTCGTATATCATAATTCAATCTATCCTTAGCTATTTGATATCAAACAATTCAACAGAGGACGATTGAGAAAGGACGATTGATTCATCCACATATTTGTGGGATATGGTGTTCTTTGGAGGAATAACATTGGCATTTTGTAAGCATGGTAAGACTGTAATTTTTGTGTGGATAAAGTGAACTTGCGTGCACTGTTGCCGATCGTGGGTTAACGAACGATCAATGCAAGCTTTATTCATGTGATAATGTGGTCAACCGCGAAGTGAACACTCCAGTATGCAGTGACTATACTCTGATTTTTCTAACTCTTTTTCTAACTTATTTTCCGCTGATATTTATGCGATCCTGAATGGTATCGTTCTATAACTTGGCATACTTCACCTGGGAGTCGAATGGCAATTTTCTACCGAATTCCAGACTTCTATCGCGAAAATTGATATCTATCCCAATGTTAAATTTCGCCCTGTCATTTAATTTCTGAGCCCGCATACAATTTTGTGCATTTATTAGGTTTTGTAGCGGATCAATCTTTCAAAATCAACTGATTTGTGTAAAATACAACCCAAATAAACATATGTGTTGTAAAGTTATTGACTACCGTCCGCTCTTCGGGATCCTCGAGGATAGTCCTCTCTCATCCGAGTCCTTGCGGACGCGCATCCGCTATTCCGGATCCTCGCGGCAGGGCCGCTCACCGGAGGTCGCGGCGGACACGGTAACTACTTCATCATTAACGGTAACCAGGTAACAGCCCACCCGACACTCCCAGGCCTACGGACACCGTTCAGAAACTGGTTCATCACCACGGTGTTAACTGGCGGGGCCTGGCGAGCCGCGGTCTGCCTCGGGGACGGAACCCCGTACAGTCCGACATGCTGGCCAGAGCCTCTGTCACATGTCCCGGGAAGGGAGAGAGCTGGCGATCCACAGGGCCGAAGGCCCCCGAGTCAGCAACTCGTCTCTCCCAGCCCGGGCCTCCCCACGGAAATCGTCCCCAGGGCTCTAGGAGCCCACTACTCAGACCCAGGGAACACAAAGCTCATGGCGAGCCTCGTGTGCGTCCTAGTCTCGATCTTGGACAATCTCCTCGAACGAGTCGCTTCCAGTGTATATATAATACACCACAAACTGTAGGACGCACGCGAGGTTAAATCGATCCATTGTTATAGTTTACTGGAGCGTAAATTACAATACGTCGCCGTGGCAACGCACGCTCGAACGGAGCATGTCAAAACAAGGCCAAGTACAGAAAGGCCACATAAATGGCTTTTATGTTTACAATCACCTGCCGCGTGCTTAGGGCAAAATCGCCACATTACCCCCTTCTTACAATGTTGGTCCCCAACATGTTCCGCCCGCGCCCAAAATGCTCGAAACCCGACGAAGGCTTCGCATGGCGGGGGCCGGAAGAAGGCACGATGGCAACGCCCGGAAGTCACGGCGCAAACACTAGGACTTTAAGAGTCCCTTTTGGAAGAATGGGGAACTACCCCCGGACTTATGGAGTAAACTATAACGCGCTTTGCAATTTTGAATAAATCCTAATAAACAAGCTAAAATTTTGACCGAGGTGGTCCAAAACCGTGTGATGACCTTGAAAGGTCATCCATTATAAAAGGACGGTGTGTCGAGTCTTTGGAATATCTTTAAGGTTAGACTTTAAATTTAGAAATTTTGTAAAACGACACACCGAGTGATCAAAAGTGATAGTACCTCTAAAATGTTGCCGACCGCCCTGCCGGCCGGCTCCTCAGATCCGCAGAACGGGTCTGAGGCAGGGCGGAGCCGCGGGAGCGACTCCGGCACGCCGCCGCACACGTGCAGCGACGAGGCTAGCACCCTAGCCTTCCTCCGTCGTCATCGGCTCCTCATCCGTGCCGCCTGTCTTGGGGTCGGGCGGCGGTGACGGGTCCCTACGCCGCGGAAGCAGCGGAGCCGGCAGAGTGAAAGCCGGCTGCACGGGCGGATGAGGCAGGCCCGGTGGAGCTTGCACGGGCTTTTGTGGTGAGCCCTGCAATCCGGGTCCTGACGGAGCCATCACAACGGAGGCCGGTAGAGATGTCGCGCCGAGATCTGCTATGGCGCGGAACATCTCCACCGTATCGCGGGTGCGCTGTGGACCGGCCGTCCGTTCTCCCCACACCTGGACTAGGTATGGGTAGATGGCCAGCTCCAAAGCAGCATCCGCGCGCCGGAGAGCCGCCTGGTTCAGGGCGGACGACTCGGGGTCATCGACGCCCTGGATTAGGCGAGTCCGAGCGGCCTCGGCTTCGTCAAGACGACGCCGTAGCTGCTCATTCTCAGCCTCCAGGTGCTCCATCCGTGCGGCCACCTCTGGAGCGGGGGCGGACGCCCCGGACTGCTCGGCAAGAGCGGCGGTCCGACCCTGGTCGAACGCGCGCCGCTCAATGACGGCCGACAAAGTCCGGTAGCTCTCTAGGCTCCGCCGGGTGCCTTCCATGAGGCCCTGGTCGTATGCGAGATCGCATGCGACACGGGAGGCCTCGGCGCGGCACCGGCTGAACCGATCCAGAGAGCTGTCCATCTCCGCCACAAGGTACTCCGCCGCTCGGGTGAGTCGACCACGCTGGGGGTGATCCCAGGGGTGCTCCTCCCGAGCGCGGACCAACGCGGCTACACCTGCGGACCCCAAGTCACGAATGGCTCGAGGCACCGGCAGGTTCACCAACGCCGGATCACCGGGGATCCGGTCCATACCATCGCGACGATGGCCGACCGCCTGGCCTACAGACTCGCGGAAAGTCTCGTAGACGCTGGCGGTCGTGGGACCGAGCCTCCGGCGTACGTCCGCCGTGGCGTCGAGGGGGTCCAAGTCCAGGGAGGCAGTGCTTTGCCACCCTGCGGACGTCCCCTCAACTACCAACGAGGACGCGGACGCCGACCTCGTGAGAGGTACCGCACGTCCGCTACTGCTCGCTACCGAGGGAGTCACGCGTGGAGTCCTTGGCGGGACCGCCGACGCGGTACTCGAGGAGGCGGAGGTGTCTGCCACCACCCGTCCCTCAGACGGACCCGCGGGTACCGTCACCTCGAGCAAGCCCGGGTAGTCCTCCTGAGTCAGCGCACCCGGAGACTGCAAGGGCGTCGTCCCGGCCGGAGTCTTTCCGGCGGACGAACTCTTCCCCTGAGTCTTTGGCTGGGGGCGCGGCTTAGGAGTAGCCACTCGTGTCTTGGCCGCGATCTGCGGCATCTCCGACACGATCATGGTCACCCGGTGCCGTTCTTCACCGGCCTGGATCACCGGCGGTTCACGGACAGCCTCTGCTGCTGTCCGGGCGGCTTCCGCCGCCTGGAACTCCGCCGGGGTCTGGCCCATCGTAGCCGTCAGGCGAGCGGTGTAGCTCGAGCCCGCGGACACAACGCCAGACTGCCTCCAGGCATCGTCCATGACGCGCTGTGCAAAGCGCCATGGACCCCAGTGAAAGAACCGGTGATTCGCCGTCCCTGACGTAGTCATGAACGACGCCACCCTCGGTGGTATGTATCCATAATTGAATACAGGCCCCACTTCATTTCCAACGAGATGAAGTCCCTCACCGCGGTGTGCACCCGAGCGGTGATCATTTAGGGCCTCTAAACTGGCGAAATATCGTTGCTGAGGGGTGCCGGAGTAGCACCTCTTGCAAACGAACATTTGCATCCAGGGGTAGTGGTACCCTGCAATGTGTCGACTCAAGTGGTCGTAGGTAGGATACCTACGATCCCGGTTGAGCGCACGGTGCGGGTCCTCATACCCGTCCAGGGATTTCGGACAGAGTTGGCATATTACACCCTCCTCTGGCTCGGGCGGCAACCCGACACGCTCCTCGTCCGTGAGTGGACGAGGCCGTGTGAAAGGCGTGTCGGCCGCCGCGCCGGCCGCCGCGGTGCGGCGTCCCTGCGGATCCCTGCCGTAGCGCGGGAGGAACATGTGTCCCTGACGGACTCCAGGGAGTTCGGGGCCCATTTCGGCCCGCAGCCTCTGGATAGAGGGCTGCTCCGAGGACGACCGTTTCTTCTTTTTGGCCGCCCCCGAACGATTCTCCGACCTGGTTTGTCGGGGCACACTCTTCCCGCGTGGGGGCGCGGCCCTCCGTTGCTGCGCAACGAAGGCCCGCGCTCCCGCTTCCAGTGCGGCGTCAGACAGGTGGACCCCGTCTTGCTCCGCGCGCTTCCGGAGGAGTTCTAAACGAAGATCTCCCTCCTTCGGCACGGGACGCCCTCTGTCCACTGGACTTGACCCCACCTCCGCAGCTCCGGTAGGTTTCTTAGTACCGGAGGAAGAGGAAGAGGAGGTTCCTTTCGGTGCCTGGATAGGCACCCGCTTACAAGAACCTCCCGCGCCTGGGCCGGATCCCGCGGAGGCGCCGCCCGCACCAGATCCCGAGGGATTAGGCGTCTTGGCGACTCCGGGTTTGGCGGAGGACCCTTTCTGGCCACCCGGCTTGGGCGCCAGTGGCTTAGGCCCTCCGGACTTCGATCCGGCTTGAGGCGAGGGGCCGCCGGACTTCTTTTTCCGGTGCGGCCGCTTCTTCTTCTTCTTCTTTGGAGGCGAGGAGGCCGGGTCCGGGTCGGATCCGGCCTCAGATTGCCCATGCTCAGCGGCTTCCAGCTCTTGCTGGGCTCTCCACTGCTTTTGAGCAATCTCCCGGGCTCGACGGCGAGTACGCCTAGAGACGGGCGATGTAAACCCGTCATCTCGGTTCTCGGTCTCCTTCGAGCCAGACTCCTGTTCCTGAGGCGGCGCTTGGGATGCGGCTTCCTCAGCCGCGTCAACCTGCTCCGCCCAAGTCCCAGGGGCCTTCTGGTCGTGCGGACCAGACTCCGCAGGTGCGGACACCGAGGAGTTCTCGGCGGAACCGGTGTCCGGACGGCTACGGCCATCCGGACGGGTTTCCGCACGAGTACTCTCATCCGGGCCCAGAGACGCAAGCATCTCCGAGGACGGGTGCAACTCAATGTCCACACTAGCAAGTCCCGCACCACCGCAGTCCATCACCTCTTCCATACGGGAAAAAGTGGACGGATCTAGGAGTAACTCGGCGCCTGCCGTGGCCGAGTCACTCTCTGCGGGGCGGTCCTCCGCGACCTCGCTCTCAGACTCGGTTCCTGAGTAAGAACCGGAGCTGGAGCTGGATTCCTCAGAACCCACATAGGCTCCCCGAGGGATGTCCTCGCGGTCATCCTCCTCGGGCCTAGACTGGGGTCTCGAGTACGAATTACCGCGCTCAAGAGACCCCTCTTCCCTCCCTTCATCACCTCCCCAGCCGTCGCTACTTTCCGACATGTCAAGCGCTCTAATCGCTCTAAACACTGGGAGTCAGATCCGCAGATCCGTCTCCACCAGTGCCGAGCGCTTGAATGACGAGAAGGTGTCGAATTACATCGATTATAGGCATCAAGTGTTGGCAGTTATACTGCACACGCATCGTATGACGCGTTCCCGTGGAAACGTCTATTCACTGCATCTACCCGATCGACAGACAAAAGGACGTTTTACATTCCCGCATTCCCATACACGCATCTCCCCCCGGTGACTCCTTTCATGCCATGTATACGGGTGGCTTGTGTACACAAGCCATCCCGGGGGAACCCGCTAAAATACTACAGTAATTAACAGCAGTCATTAGCAATAGCTTTCGCACTGGCGATCAATGACGTGAAGTTAATCACCCTCGCAGGTTAAAGATTGTATACAATGTATCAAAAAGCCAAACTACTTGTGGGTGTTACGATTATGTCACCCTATCAGCAGCGATAAATAAAAATTTAACACCGCTCAAGCAGCAATGAAAATAAATCCACCACCGCTTGCATGCTTTTCATAGATCACGGCATACAGCCTTCGATACAATGTACCCAATCTCCTACACCCCTCTTGCGAAAGCAGAAATCTCCCGATTTCTTACTCTCTATTGCACCAGGGAAAAGATATATCTCTAAACTTTCTCATATATGGGATAAATGAGTAAGAATAGCATTTCCACGGGAAACACGCACACACTTGTGGCTTATAATCCTCCCATAAATAATAAATGAGATGGAAAATAAACAAAATCACTCCCCATAGCCGCTGGCACGCTTACAGGGCGATCGGACATACCCATGACGTCCGGACAGACAATCGGGCGCCCTATGGGCGTTTGCAAAGCGCCCACTAGCATCCCCGACGTACTGCCCGGCCGCGGAGCGGTGCCCGGTCCAGCCCAGAGCCTCCTCAAACGACTACCGGAGCGCGGAGCCAATAGATTTAGACGCGGAGCCGGCATGGTCCATAACCGCACTGGTTAGGGGGCGAACCCTTCATACCGGCGCCCAATCTAGAGGCGCCCAAAGATGGTGAAAGCAATAGCCGGCGGACGTCCGGGGCTGCCCGCGGACGGAGTCCAGGCCGGACGTCTACCATTGTACGGCGTATTGCCCTTATCCAATGAAGATGAAATTGGAATTAGAAGCCACCACAAGTGTTGCGCATGTAATATACGACCCCCTTCTTAGAAGGAGGCCGGGGTTCCGGTCATTCCGGCCGGACCGCGTATTGTAAGGTACGATCCGGACGAGAACGAGCGTCACCCGCTGCCGCGGCTGGTCCGCACACGCGGACTTAACAACCGCTCCATTATCATAATGGATAGTCGGTTTCCTGCCGTAAGAAACCTTAATCTACTATAACCGCAATTACAGTAGTGGCTCACGGGGGTTAACTACACCGAAGTGCGTCATCTTAAAGCGCCGCGGACGCCGGACGAGTCACGCGGACGAACCGCGGACATCAGTCCTCATCTGCGGACACTATCCCCGCGTCCAGAGCCAGTTCCCCAAATCCGTGGGAAGACGCTTCTCCCGTAGCGGACGTAAATCCCAACCTCAGTCTGGCCATATAAGAGGTTGTCCCGGGACCAGGGGCGTCCGGCCGAATTAGTAAATTCGTCCGGCCAGCGTAACCGTTGTGCGGAATACGCCGGACAGCCGTCCATAAGGTGCGGACAGGCCATCCGCACGTCCCTGGCGCTAGAAACTACAGGAGGGCGGATGCGGAGCGGCGGCGTTACGACATGAAAGTCTCCGCGGACCTCAACTCCGAAGATGGCCACAAAGTAGCCACCCACGGAGGTAAGTCGTGCGGACTCTCACGGAACGACCTAAAACCCATCCATAGTATGACAGACGGGTACCGCAGACGCATCCGCATGGGCGGAAGGTTATTCCCACCCATACCGGGCTGGCGCACGTGGTTTCCGGCGTGGCCGCCCGTCATCCGCAGGTACTGGAGGGAGTGGAGGTACCTGCGGATCGCCGTTATCTGGCTGATAGCCGCCCAGTCCATCATCTGATGGGTCAGAGAGGTCCGGGAGGCCCACCATACGGCGCACACGCTCGTCCGGAGTCCGCGGATGCTGACCGGACGGATCCCATACGGGAGCGTCATCCGGTTCCGCATCTTGAATTAGCGGATCCATGACCAGCGGGCCCTCGTACTTCTTCAGATTATCGATATGGACAACCAGAACCCTGTCCGGATCGGAATCCCTCCGGATCCGGTAGTCCACATCTGTCACCTGTTTCAGTACGGTAAACGGGCCTATCCACGGCTTAGCAAATTTATTGCCTTGCTTAAGCGGCGGATAATAGTAGCGCACCTTGTCGCCTTCCGCAAAAGCTGGCCTACCCTTAGCATGGGCGTCATAGTTACGACATGAAAGTCTCCGCGGACCTCAACTCCGAAGATGGCCACAAAGTAGCCACCCACGGAGGTAAGTCGTGCGGACTCTCACGGAACGACCTAAAACCCATCCATAGTATGACAGACGGGTACCGCAGACGCATCCGCATGGGCGGAAGGTTATTCCCACCCATACCGGGCTGGCGCACGTGGTTTCCGGCGTGGCCGCCCGTCATCCGCAGGTACTGGAGGGAGTGGAGGTACCTGCGGATCGCCGTTATCTGGCTGATAGCCGCCCAGTCCATCATCTGATGGGTCAGAGAGGTCCGGGAGGCCCACCATACGGCGCACACGCTCGTCCGGAGTCCGCGGATGCTGACCGGACGGATCCCATACGGGAGCGTCATCCGGTTCCGCATCTTGAATTAGCGGATCCATGACCAGCGGGCCCTCGTACTTCTTCAGATTATCGATATGGACAACCAGAACCCTGTCCGGATCGGAATCCCTCCGGATCCGGTAGTCCACATCTGTCACCTGTTTCAGTACGGTAAACGGGCCTATCCACGGCTTAGCAAATTTATTGCCTTGCTTAAGCGGCGGATAATAGTAGCGCACCTTGTCGCCTTCCGCAAAAGCTGGCCTACCCTTAGCATGGGCGTCATAGCCTCGCTTCTGCCGGAGGGCAGACTTGTCCAGGCGCGCGCGCGCGAAATCATGGGCGTTCGCCAGGGCGCGGCGAATCCACTCCACGTACTCCGGACCGCACTGGGGTACTGCGCCGGTCTCTGCCGCAGTTGGATACATAATATCCACGGGCAAATTTAACTCCCGGCCGTACAACATCGCGTGCGGAGTAACTCCGGTCGAAGAGTGGACCGACGACCTGTACGCCATTAAGACATACGGGAGGTGGTCATCCCAATCATTCGCACGATCATTCACAAAGGCCGCCAGCATGTTGAGGACCGATCGATTAAAGCGTTCGACCTGGCCATCAGACTGGGGCCTGTAGGGGGTGGTCCGCACCTTGGTACTCCCTAGCATCTGTGCTAGGTTCCGGAACAGGTTGCTCTCAAATTGCGTGCCCTGATCCGAATGTACCTGTTTAGGTACCCCATGGTACACCACCCATCTATTCACCAACAACCGAGCTACCTCGTCCGCAGTCTGGCGGCGCAGTGGGTAGGCGTCGGTATACTTGGTAAAATAGTCGGATATCACCAGGATGTACCGGAAACCGCGCGGGGTGACCCGGTGGGTATCCAGTATATCCAAAGCTATCCGATCAAACGGCGCGCCCGCCTTAACCGTGGTTAAGGGGTGGCGGCCAGGAGTCGGGACTCCTTTGCGAGCTTGACACCGAGGGCAGGCTGCGCACCACCGTTGCACGTCCAAGCCGCTACCAGGCCAATGAAAGCGCTGTTGTAGCCTATGGACGGTCCTCCGGATTCCCAAGTGACCGGTCACCCGGAGGTCATGCAACTGGTGGAGTACTTCTTTCCGCAGCTCCGCCGGAAGCACCAACTGCCATATTGGAGGCAGTGGGGTCGGTGGCTCATAGCGCCGGTATAAGAGGCCATCCCTCAAGGAGAGTCGTTCCCACTGAGATACTAGAGACAAGGTCTCCTCCCTGTAGGTCTTTCGCTCATCCTTCGAGGGCTTCTGGCCGGCCTCAAGGGCTGTGATTACCGGCGCCAGAGCTCTGTCAGCTCTCTGCGCCGCAGCTATCTGCGCCGGAGAGTAGCCACCCAAGTAATTAGGCTCCTCATCCGTCGCGTCCGGCTGCGCCGCAGCGGCCATCACCACAGGGGGCAAGGACCGCTCATACTCAGACTCTCCAGAGGACGAGGGTACCCACGAGGAGTACACCGCCGGACTCGAGGAAGACTCGCTGGAGCTGAGCCGCACCTCCGCTTCATATGCGGGACGCCCTCGCCGATATCGGCGGGTCCGCGCGCGGAGATGAGCCCTAGACGCTCCGGCCGCCGTGTTGTTAGAGGGGGCGGCGGCCTGCGGTCTCCCCGGAACGTCCAATTCCGAGTCTGAGGACGAATCCGCGGCTTGCTGGAATGGTGCCATCCCTGCACAACCCGGATTCTTGCACTTATGACAACGGGACAGGCCGTCCGCGTTGCCGTGCAACTTACCAGCGCGATGCTCTATCTGCATGTCATACTCTTGGAGTTTGACGAGCCACCGCGCCACCAAGCCGTCGGCCTCACTATAGTTGAGGAGCCATCTCAGCGAACTATGATCAGTCCGCAAGCGGAAATGGCGTCCCAACAAATAGTGCCGGAAACGCTTGGTCATCGTAACCACCGCGAGCAACTCGCGATGAGTGGTGCAGTAGTTCATTTGAGAGCGGCTCAAGGCCACACTCGCATAAGCTACTACCCGCTCTTGCCCATCCACGATCTGCGAGAGGACACCGCCAAGCGCGAAGTTACTCGCGTCGGTGTCCAGGATGAACTCGCAGTCCGGACGAGGGTGCCGCAGCACCGGGGCCACTACCAAGGCCTGCCGGAGTCCCGAGAAGGCGTTAGCCTGCTCGGCGGACCAAACAAAATCGGCGCCCTTTTCCGTGAGGATAGTAAGGGGACGCGCGATCTCCGCAAAGCCGCGAATAAACCTGCGGTGGTAGCTCGCGAAGCCCAAGAAGGACCTCACGTCCGCCACGTTACATGGCGGAGGCCATTTCTGCACGGCCGCCACCTTTGCGGGGTCTGGTCTCACTCCGGTGCCCGTTACCATGAAGCCCAAGTACAGGATTTCCTGCGCGAATAGCTCGCACTTACTTGGCTTCAATTTAAGCCCTGCTCCGCGGATGCGATGGAGCACCATCTGGAGGTTGGTGAGGGTTTCCTCGAACGACCGGCCATACACGACGACATCGTCGATGTAGACCATACATCGCTTCCAGAGGAACCCTTTGAGTACCATCTCCATGAGGCGCTCGAACGTCGCTGGTGCGTTACAGAGCCCGAACGGCATTACCTTGAATTGGTAGAGCCCGTTCTTGGTAACGAAGGCAGTCTTCGCCCGATCACTCTCCTCCATCTCCACCTGCCAATACCCGGAGGCCAGATCCAGAGCACAGAAATAGTGCGACCCGGCCAGGGCATCGAAGGTATCCTCAATGTGCGGGAGAGGATATGAGTCCTTCCGCGTGGCATCGTTGAGTTTCCGATAGTCCACGCAGAACCTCCACGAGCCGTCCTTCTTCTTCACCATAACCACCGGACTGGCCCAAGGGCTGTCACTGGGTTCGATGATGTCCAAGTCGAGCATCTTTTGCACCTCCTGGTCTATGACCTCTTGGTGCACTATTGCTGCCCGACGAAGACGCTGCTTGAGAGGACGCTCGTCCACGAGGTCGATGCGGTGCTTGGCGACGTCAGTCTTGCCAACCGCACCATCAGGACCCATGAACACATCCGCATACTGCCGCAGCAGTCTGCGGAGTGCTTGGCGCTGCTCTTCATCCAGCCGGTCCTTCGGAACCCGAGATTCCAAATGGTCCGGCAGGGTGAACGGATCATCTCCGGCGGCCGCCGCCGCGCACGCAGCGCGGCAGACCGGATCGTCGGGGATGACACGACTCGAAGCCGCGGGAATAGCAGTAGCTGCTATGCATCCGCGCTTCAGTACGATCGGAGCATCCGTAGGATTCACCACAAGGATGGGCATCGCGCGGGGGTTGGACATGACCAGGGCCCCACCCAGCACGAGCCCAGTTCCTGCGGCGAAACTGCTCACGGGTTGCACTATACACGGACGACCATCGAGGGGCATGCGGGGACGCCGCGGCCTCGTCTCGATGATCATCTCACTCATCGGCGGCACTACTACAGTGCGCGATGTCCGCATCTGGAATGAATGCATCGGGCCCGAGCGGAAGAGGAAGTGTGTGTCCTCTCCCATCCGGAACTCGCCAGCGCTAAAGTTGGCAATCACCCGGTGGACCCGTAGGAAATTCATCCCAATTATCCCGGCCGCTCCGATATCCGCCACGATCGCCTCTGTCAGATACACCTTGTCCCCAAGGGTAATAGGCAGATCGATGATGCCATGGATACGGATGCGGTTGTCTCCCGCTCCGTAGAGCTTGTACGGTCCGGGATCTCGCAACTCAAGGTTGCGGAGTGCGGGCTCCTTCCTAAACGTTCCGGCGGCCACGAGGGTCACCTCCGAGCCTGAGTCTATGAGGAACCGGACCGGCTCCCGTCCGAAGGACAGGGGCAGGTACCAGCAGGGGTCCCTCACCAGCGCGCAGGTCGGGCGATACCTTTCGCACGCGCTGGGCTCATCTACGGAGTCCTCGCCATCCGCCTCAGCCGCGGAGGAGCTAGACTGGTCTCCAAGGACTACTTCCGGAGAAGTCATATCCACTTGGGGTCCGTCCTGCTCATCAGCGGGTGGGGCGGCATCGTTTGCCACCGAACAACTATCCCCGGACGCAGTGTTGGTCGCCACCACGTCCGGATCTAGTTTCCCTGCCGCGGGTTCCGATTCTGCTGTCCCGGAGGACCAGACCGGAAGGAATTCCTCCGTTGCGGGCCAGGGAGAGCTCCCTGGTATCCGCGCGACCGCAGGCGTTCCAACAACTCCGGACACTTCAGCCAAAAGTGTCCCTGCTTTCCGCAGAAGTAGCAGGGACGGTTCTGAGCTGGTCCGGAGGTGAACGCGCAACATTCTGCGGCTCCCGGAGCTTCGAGCCCGGCGCAGTGCGCAATCATCTGCGCGGCGCCGAGGTCGTATTCCTCTATGTCGCACTCGTCCGAAGGCGAGCGCGGCGCGGCGACCGGTGCCGCATGTGCGGGCGCCCCTGTAGAGGGTGCCGGCGCACTAACCCACTGCTGGGTAGGTTCCCTGGCGGGTTCCCGGACGACCGGGTCCTGCCACGGGGTTACCTGCGATGCCTTGACCGGAGGAGGAGTCGCCACCTGCGTGTCCCTGCCAGCCAAGAAACCCATTGTACCTGAGATCAGTGAACTTCCGTCACGGTCGATTGAACCGGAAGGTGGGATGAGAAGGTGCAGAAATTCGAACAGTATCAAGAAATTCGATCGCATTTGTCGGGTCTTTTACATGCACGGATCGTGTATTTTGTCTTTGCATGCGTATTCGTGCAACGACACATGAAACAAAAAATACTCGTGATAAATATTCCGTTTTTGAGTACTAGAGCCTTGTGTATTTAATCCATAGATAGTACGTCGGTCATCGCTGATGAAATGAGCCGCCAATGTGTCTTTCGAAGATTCATAATCTTCATTAGTAATTTACATGTCACTTTTCCCCCTTCTGTGGTGTGGTTAATGAAGCTTCTGGTAATAAATTTGTGATAATGGATGTTGTGATGTTCGGCATGGAAAAGAAGAATTATTATCTGTACAAGAATACTCATCACAATATATAAGTTAAAATGATTATACCTGTGCATGGGTAGTTCAGTTTGACGTTTGTGATTATAAAACCCCGCATTTTACAAGTCAATGTCCGGCAAAACAGGTCATGCTATTTGTTTCTATGACGGATAGGGATTCAGTAGCCTATATATATATCCACTACGTAGAGATGTTGACAATAGTACCTCATGATGTATGAAATTTTCCCACGAAAGGACGAAGTGTTTGATGAAGATACTGGCCCAAATGGATTGTGTTTTGAGTTGATATCCGAATATCATCTTGTTATCATATCAATAGCATACCTATTGATATAATACCTATAGCATACAGAATTAATTGATTGATCCATAGTATAGTAGCATAGACAGATGCATGAAACAGAATCTAGCCCCTAGAAGTCTATGAGTATTAAGTACTATTGATCAAAATTTTCATCCGATACTTGAGTTGCAGCAATTAATGCTATTGCAAGACAATATCTCGATGATCAATATATTGACTCAGTACACACTATCAGGGAAGTTGAGAACTGTTCGTCATGGCAGCTTGGTTCATATCAAAGAAGCACATTATGAACACTCCACCTTGGTAATATTGTGCCGGATGCATGAACACAGGTCCTAAAAAGCCTATTATAATTAATTTATTCTTTTCTGGGCTTTGTTCTTATTTCAAAATTGATGTGTACCGCTTTGATGTGTATAAGCTTCGTTGTTCATCACCAGCGGGTCTGCATATGGGGGCCATTTTGAATTTCAAACAGGTCGGGGAAACAAATTTGGTCTGAAATGAAGTCACTATCTGTTTGGAGCTCAAAAAAAAATTCACCAATGAATAATATTTTAGGCTTTCATGAATTTGGGATATTATATCCTGCAATACTTTAAGATATTGCTTAACTATTGAAACAAAAGAATGGATTGTCACATATAGTTATTTCAGTGGTGACCTAGAATTTGACCTTGAGTGACCTTGAAAAGTCAGAACGGAAACTTCCGTGGAAATGAAACAGTTATGACTCAACACTACATTTCTCCTGCAACTCAACTTTGTTTCTTGCGGCTACAATATCATGAATACAGGGTGTTACACTGATTCAGAACCCGTGGATCACCATTATAACCATTGAACCTATATATGGAAACACAACCGTCTTAAAGAGATTTCTTAGATTCGTTGTTTCTTGCATAATACCAGTGTGTATTACCCGGTCCTATAACTGACTCAAAGAAAATCTCCGAAAAATTCCCTGAAATCGACGACACTTGAATACTGTATAAACATATTTTAATAGTAAACTTGCCAAATAACATAAATGCTGATCTGTAGGCTCTCCTTTATTTTGAACATTGTTACATGTATTACATGTTCCAGATTTTGGACAAACACCTGAATATCGATTCAACTTCAGGATGCATTGACAGTTCCAATATCTCACGAGTTATTTCTGTTGACAACACATCTTTCATCGTGCATTATCAAATTACTAAGTAAGATCCGGTGGATCTCACAATATGTATGGCTCCATGTTGGCTTTAACCGCCCACAGAATACAATCAATCAGATATCCTAAAGTTGCATTTCCCTCATATAGGCGGTTCTTTCGAAGTAAAAATATGCACTTGGTAACTTCGACGGATCCTTCGTTAATAATAAAACGCTCAAGCCTGAACATAACAGCAATGTAAGCTTTTGAGTACATATTTCCAAATCCGCATGTCCAAATGGTAAGAAAAAATCCAATCACAATACATGAAGTACACAGACACATAGCATTTGAGTTTCACAATGTTTATTCTATCAACGACGACGACTGTCAGCCAGATTGGTCCCGCAGGCAATGTTTCCTTTATCACATAGACACAATATATTCTGATTCTTGGCAAAATTACTGGACACTTTACGTTGTTATATACAGGCGAGAGGCATTGGCATATTGTACATATTTAATAGATATAACCTCACACGGTATCCATGCATACATTAATCACACCACAATGCTTGTATTGACTTCGGAGTTTAACTGAGCGCGCTTCAAAACGAAATGACATCCGCCCCGTCTGTAAACAATTGGAATGAAACAAAATGTCAGATTGGCATCGAACATTCCTGACAATCACATTCGCAATATCAGGTAATGACTTAGAGCATTAAACGTTATTCACAATGAGGTACACATACTGTCAGGGGATTCCATCCAGAATAGATCCTTCGAAACCAAATTAAATTATCATTATGGGTAAAAAGCGGACTGTTCAAGAAGCAAACACAATTTAGTTTTTTGCATTCATTATATCCTGGTTAAAAAGTGCAAATTGCCTTTGTGTTTGGTTGAGGAAGAAAGATACGATCATATTTATCATACCTCCATTCTTTCATGTTAATGAAAACTTGGTGTTTTACTGCATATTATTCACAAACTTTTTTTTGAAGAATCTTTTTTTCGTTTCAGGAAATTCTGTCAGAGGAACCGGGCATACACAACCCGACATCGGGTGTGCTGTGATCGAGGCGAGATTGTAAAGGCAGAGGCCCATTCTTGGGCCCGGGTTCTAACACCTGCCGGGCCAACCCAGTGCCGACAAGTGCCGACAGATGCTGCAAGATAAGGCTGGCTGTAAAGTGTAAAGCAATACACCAAGACAGAGGGCCAAAACGAAAATGTGTTAACTCAAAGGCAAAAGAACCGCGGTGGTCTTCAACAACGTAGTCATCAGAGAGGACGGTCAGGAACAGCGAAGCACAACTATAAACCAACTTCAATCACCTCTGGGAAGTTTCTTTGTCAGTGAGTTAAACAAAGCTACATCTGTTCTATCGTTCGTCGACGCCACATATCACAGCCCTGCTGAACCACTACCGCCTACCACTGCAAAGAAATGACATCGACAGTGACATCAATAATCTCCCAGAATTCCGGGAAGAAGGGAAGGGAAGGTCCACGGGGGAAGAAGCTTCCACGATGGGACTTACAGCTCATGCCACAGGAGCTGGCCGATACAATTTCTGAAACATACTTGGGAACACGAACGAAAAGTCGGATCAGTAAGTTGATCAGCGATTTGGCATAAGCCAAGGAGTGGAAACATTCATCAATCGTACACTGCTTCCCCAAACTGCGAGACCGAAGTAGACTAAAATTGGTTATGATCAACAATGGCAGAAGGGCAACCGTATGAGCTCTAACAGTATTCTAACTAAGGATTTCTTGTTACATTGTTTGTTTATATACAGGCCATCAGCGAATGATAAAATAAAGTAATTGGCATATTATTGATATTTTATATCAATAATGACGTTCCTGACTTTCAGTGTTGATTACTGAGGTACATGTTTTATTGAAAGGTCTTTCATATTGCTGTTTTGAATCTTCTATGTAATGCCGTTTTTTGCTCACTCAGGTATGGTAGCACAATTGACATGTTGCAGATAATAAGATGCCATATGAGAAATCCTGTCACTTAGTTATGTGGTTTAGCTTGATGCTCGGACAGAAGCTTTTGATGGGGAAATTCACAAATAGATTGCTTTCCAGGCAACTCATTTCGATATCATGTTGATCATGATTGGTAAATGTCACGTCAGCATCTCTACGCCGTTTGTCTCTCCGCGAAGAATGACATCTTCAGTTCAATAATGATGAGTGTTTAGCACGATCAATGAAAGGATTCGTCAATATGCATACATGCACATATGTCACTGTTACACCGAACAAATGTAGCTACAAATTGTTCAACGTTACATTCGACACAGCCATAATATTGGAAATCAAAGACGCAACCTGTTTTATAATTACTCTGAATGAACTTTGATATTGGTGTAATGTAATATAATCTATTCTTAGTTAGTCAATATTCATTATTACCAGTTCAATAATGCAGTTCCTCAATTGTGCACAGTTTGATAGAGGACGAACATATTTTTTATTCATCCACATATTTGTATATTGTGGGATATACCGTTGTCTGTAGGAAGCCCATGACAAAAATTCGCGTTCCGTAAGAGTGTAATATTCATGTGGATAAAGGGAACGTTAGCAAAACTGCCAATGCAAATCGTGGATTGAGGAACGATCAAAGCAAGTAATAATCCTGTCATTTTATAATAACTGATAAGTGAACACTCCAACGGGTAACTACTACCAAAGTAGTACATTTTATACATCAGTTCATACGTACGATTCAAATTTCGGTATGACATGTACCGATAGTTCAAATATGTATAAATAATACTGTACACGTTTACAGTCGAATCTTTCCGATAAAGAAAATATTTCCTGAGGGATTAATCATTCAGCTATTGGATTTTCGCATTTTTTCCGAAATGGGGGCCATTTTTGAGAAAAAAAATGACCAATTTTTGACTTTGACAGTCGTCTTCTCATAATCATCTCAGCAACTTTTTTTCTTATTGATGCATAAGAGTAACGCCGGTGTGCGTGTGGCGGTCAATGTAATTTCTACCGGTCGCCAAAAAAAAATTCATTTTCTGCTATTTGCAGTCAGAACATTTTTTTTTTCGCCATTGACATTTTTTTTTTACTTTCATCCACTTTTTGCTTCATAAATGGAGCTGTATGAAATAACTCTCAGAACACTTTAGGATGACGCTCAAATATTGGCATATTCAAATGGGGAATCATATATTGCGCTGTCAGTGGTGACCTTGGTTTTGACCTTCAGAAAACGTTCAATTTGTGATTTGTGATTCGTAAAACGCTCAATTTGTGATTTTGACAGCTATTTCTTTCCAAATCTGTTCCGAAATTTGTTTTTAATCATGCATAGGATTCTTCTTATGAAGCTTTGCGATCTGTCACAGTTTCGTTGCCCTTGAATTATCAGTCTGCGTGTGACAGGCTTTTTGACTTTCTGCCAGGTCGGACTGAAAGATATATTTCTTGAAATCAAGTCGTTACCAGTTTTGAGCCATTTCCAGCAGGAACAAAATTGCCTCTGAAAAACAATTTTGGACTATTAGCGAGACTTTTGTTTTAGAATAGGAGCAGTCCGAATGCATGAAGATACAGCTTAGTTATTGGCACATTCGAATAGGAAGTCATATATAATGATTTGAGTGGTGACCTGAAATTTGAACTTGGGCTAATTGTTCATTATACCACAAACCAATGCAATGTCCAATGCAAAATCTATCAAAATGCAGAATTTCCGACTGGCATTCTATGACTAACCAAACCAACTGTATGATTTTCTGAAATATTTGGCAAATCCTTCAGCACAATCGCTCAACATAAACAAACACGGCACACAATCAATGATGATTGTGTTGTCAATAATTAATTAAGAAAACACAGCAAATTGGGCTATAGAGCATAAAGCAGTCGTCATATCGACGTCTCTGACATTCTCCTCTGACATTATCAGGACAGCTCAAAACCGGCTACCATGGTTGATTTGGGCAGTCTGTTCAGCGTTGTCCATCAAACGTGTATTTGACTGACCATAGACAGATACATACCGATGCATGTGAGATATTGTTAGATATTTCAATTCTCTTTTAAATGGTGTGTGCGTAGCTGACACAGGGGCTATTTACAGAGTATACATCCTTATTTCGAGTGTACGGAAATCACAAAAAAAAATGTATTTAGTGGTATCTATGTCTACAGGGAGTTAAGATGAAGTATAGATATCAGAATGTGATGAAAACAGTGCCTCATATAGAGTGTATTATTGAAGTTGATATCAGAATGTCATATCATTATCGTGTAGAGAGAGTACATGACCAAGACATCTTTGGTCTAATAACAGCAGACGATAATACGATAATCTCTAGACATGTAAAGGATTTATCTCCTAGAAGTACATAATGAATGACTTTATTGCATGAAAGGCCTCGGGCCCATGTACATGCTATATACAATGAGAGTCGGTGCAGTAAATGTTAGAAAGACCAACATAATGACAACTATACATCATAACGCGCATCAAAACATAATGTATTACCTCATCACTGGCTACTACGTACACAGGGCATTATGTATAAAAGCTGACAAGTTTTTAATACAAGATTCATTTTGACAAGACATAATATTTTTGAAACTATTAATGACATTGTGCTCTGTCCTGTCATTTATGTGATTTACCAGAAAACGTTGTCTGATTTCAGTATATTGTGGACACGATAATAGAAAAATGTATTTCATCTTCAACAACATCCAAGTGTAACTCCCTCTCACAGTACAAACAGAATGGCGAATTTCCAGTGTTTTCCCTATATTGAATACATGCCAAGTTAATATGCGAACAACGAAATTTTGTCAAAGCTACAGGTATTTTTCATATACAAGTAAAACTTTATATGTTTGATACTGTTTAAGTTTGATATTTCTTAATAAATCTTCATGCCACATTTGACAGGATACATCAATTACTCTTTGCTTGAAATTACACAAGAATAAATCTGAATCTGACACACTTTGCTGCAACCAAACATCTCCAAAACCATAAGAACATAGCATAACTCTAATGTTTGTGACCCAGTTTTCATGCCCCAATTGATCATATTCTTTCATTAACTGATACAGAGAGTTTCTTAATCTCGGATTTGTATTGTTGACTGAATCATGCACAATGGACAACCAGTATTTAACACATTCAGTTTTATATTTCACATGAAGGGGTAATCTACCCAAATCTCCCAGAACCGCAGCATTTGAAGTGCTGTAAGACAATCAGACATCAGTACCAAGTACAATCGATCAAAATTTCCATCAAATACTCCAGTCGTAGCAATTACGAGACAATACCTGGATGGTTAATTTATTGACTCAGTACACGCTATCAGAGAAACTGAGGACTTTCGTCATGGGCAGCTTGGTTGCTAATCAAAAGAGGACATTATTATCACACGACCTTGGCAAATCATACCAGATACACATGACATAATTTGCAATTGGTGATTATATTAAATGCGACATGAACATAGCTCCAATTGCTATGTAAGTGTACTACAATGAGTCTCTTCATTTTATGGTCACATATATATATTTACAACTATATGAAATAAGGTTAATCTTCTTATAAAAGTCTCATGTATTGCAACTGCAAGTATGTTGTTAATTTCCAATAAATATTGTTTCGACAGTATCGTTTACATTGTTCATAACTAATTACCGAGGGTTTTTTTATGTCGAACAAAAATTTATTCCATTTATCATAGCATTAGCCCTCTGGGGGTAGAACATCAATGGGTATAAAGGATGTTGTTGATGCGGGTACATGTCTCTTGCGATTAGACATTACAATCATGAACAAAGTGTGGTACACTGATTCAAACACTGGATCACCGCTAAGGGATTAAACTTATCTATGGAACACAACCGTCGTAAAACATTATAAAGGTTACGTAGATAATGGTGTGGATGTTGCTACAAGAGAAAGGTTCATGGTGATAGCATCAGTATCTATTACACATTCCCAAAAAGTGAATAAAAGGAAACTATGGAGGAATTTCCTGAAATCGACTACAACACCTGAGTCTTATATAAACATATTCCCTGAATAGGATTGCCAAAAAGCACAAATTTTGATCTACAGGCTCTCTTTTACTTTGCACATTGTTACTACGTGTTTCAGACATTGCACACCCACACCTGAGTATAGATTAAATTTACCAATGCATTGGGTATTTGTCAACTATCACGAGTTATTTCTGTTGACAACGCAGCTATCATCGAGCATTATCAATTTACCAAGCAAGATCCGGTGGATCTTACAAGATGTATGGCTTCCTGTTGGCATTATCCGCCCACAGAACACAATCAGTCAGATATACCAGACTTGTATTTCCGGTGTTGACCAAGTAGTAATTTTTCGCAAAGTGAGGACTTGCACTTGGTAACATCAATAGATTCCTCGTTGGATAATCACACGATATTCATCTCCTAATCAATCGTCTTGTTAACTTCCGAGTACATAAATCAAATCTACATTCCCAAATAGTCAACAATACACATACCAGTTTTGCTTCTCAATAATTCACCAGCAAGTACAACAACATTTAACCAAAGTGGGCCCACAACCATTAATTTTTCATAAGATAGAATTAGGTTTGTACTGGTTTCTACCCAAATTACAGGAATCTTCAAGCTGTTAATAAAGGCTGGGCGCATTGCAACTGAATAACATTAGGTAACACCTAGACGGGTAATTAAGTTACAATCACCAACAGTAGATAAAGTTACACTAGACTAGGTGCATCACCTTAGGTAACGTCAGACAGTGATTCACATACTTTATACTCGGGTATTCTTTCCATGTTTATTATGTCCTCGGAATAGGAATGTATAGCTATGCAGGTGGTCGTTCTGGTGAGGCGTCAGGCGTGAACCACTGAGCTTGTACACTCTCAAAGAGGAAGTGTAGTTTTCGAGAATTGTTTGATGAAACTCGACTTATATACAGTCGTTCAGGCAGTTACGAGATTCAGGCAGTATCGAGAAATGTGAAGATTGGTACTGTGTTGAAAATAAGAATATCTATTGTATTCAAAAGGTACTGATATTACGTTGAAACCATATCATTTGCGCTTTTATGGTGGAGAAAGAACACCATTACCGTATTTTCCTTACATGAGATTCAAGGATGAGCATATAGCGGTCGACTTATATTTATACCGCACAAACTGTCGTAAATCGCTCATGCTGCGAAAGGCAGCTGAGAACATCCTAAAGCAATTGGATTTTTTTATATATTTATGTTTTATATGTATGGGGTATGTGTCGGGATTAAAATAGGAGAGTTTGAGACATCTACAGCATTTTATCAGTTAATGCTGAGTAAGAAACCTTTTGCAGAAATTCAGTCAGTTACGAGAAACGTTATTTTGGGGTTGTGTCCTCGTACGCATATTATAGTTCGATGTGGATTTGTCAGCATAGCTCTATATAAAAAATATATGATGAAATAAAAATAACATTCACGAATGTCGCAAGTGACACGTATAATTCTGCTATATGTCAAAATATAAATTTGTGGCATTTATTTTATGTATAGCGAATTAATTGGCAGAAAATTGGCGGGAAATGTACATGGATTTTAATATCCAGAAAATCAAAATCACGCAATTTGACGTTTCAAATCTCGTTTTTGGTACGATCATAACAATAGGAGAGTAAAATGGTAGCTACAGTCATCTTAGATATCTATGGCTAGAGTGTTGTATGAACGTCACTCACCCAATGATCCAAACGAAATTACATTAGAATCGGTTCCTCTACGGTGTATAGGGAAACTCAACTCTCGGTGTGTAGCCTGTATTGCATCAACATGGCACCAAAGAAAAAATATCAAGTGGTAAAAAAAACCGTGAACGAGTCTGTGAAAATCAAAGTACAGGGCCGGATACCCGAAGTCCCCTGGAACAGGAGCTCTTGAGATGATAAACGAGCAAAAGGTACCCATTAGTCAGGCCGCACAACAATGTGATTTGAAGTACACGTATGTGTATAGAAGGTACCACGGCGAGGTAGGATTTGATAGCCGGAAAGGACCAGATCCCGTCTTCACTGCTGAAGAAGAAGAGGAAATAGCGATGTGGTTGGCAGAAATGGCCTGCCGAGGCATGGGGTTGAAGCCTGGTGAATTTCTCCTTTTCATCCAGGGAGTCCTGAAAAAGGACAAAAGAAAAAACCCGTTCAACAATGGGAAACCTGGATATGACTGGTACTACTCCTTCATGGCTCGCAACTGTCACATCGTTGGACCGCACAAAGAAATACCTTAGGAATACACCAGATCCAGGTTGACAGCACATCAAATGGACAAGTGGTACAGGGACTTCCGTGACTTTCTCATGGCGAAAGGCCTGCTAGAAAAACCAGCCCAAATTTGGTATGCTGATGAGTGCGGATTTGCCATGGGCAGCAAGGGTGGAACTGTCATTGGCCCATGAAAACTGAGAATGGCTACCAGGTGCCTGACGTCACCGCGAGCTCCAGCAAGGAACGTCTCACTGCCATGTTCTGTGGTAGTGCATCCAGTCAAATGATGCCACCATTCCTGGTTTATCCCAGTCCAAAACCAACTGGATGTAACCCTCTGAATGGATTCCTCACAGGCACGGTGATCGAGTACACCAAGAAAGGGTGGATGGACTCTGCAACGTTTGGGAAATTCATTGACCACGTCGATAAGCATGCAGGTACTGAGAGGCCAGTTATCCTAATCATCGACAGCGCTGCCAGTCATGTGGACATGACTGCATTTTCGTCTGCCTCTGAGAAAGGGATAGAAATCTATCGGCTAGTACCAAATGCTACACACTTGATGCAGCCCCTGGATAGAGGAGTGTTGGTGCGCTTAAAACCAAGTGGTACCAAGTAACTCGCCAGTACTCTCACGACCACCCAGGAGCAAACATCAGCAAGCCCAACTTCGCAGAGAAACTTACAGAGGCGTTCAATTATTTCTATCGCCCAAGTACAATTATCAACATCTTCAAGGCAACAGGCGTCTACCCCGTGGACAGAGCACAAATCACAGATGACATGCTTGCCCCAGGAAAAACCTCCGCAAACGTTACAACTAAGACTGGCCCTGTAAGAGTTGAGACGGAGGAAGCAAACGCGGACATGGCTGATACCAGAGAAGCCAATTCTGCCCAGAACGCACTGGAAGTATTCAGAAGCATGTTGACGACACCAACAAGGGAACGCTATGAGAAGAGAATCACCGAGGGCCACGACATCTCCAACGCGTCACCTGGATGTCACACATACAAGCTGCTTTCTGACAAAGCCAAAACCGGATCGTCTCCACAAGTAGCGGATGTCAGTGGTCTACAGCTCCTGGCTGACGTAGCGGTTGCAGATACAAGCATTGAACAGTGTGAAGGAACTGAACGGTCATGTGTGTCCCCGGAAGTGTCAGCTGCACTGGTCTTACCGACGGCGCTCCCACGCACGACATCGAACACGCTGATACGCAGTTTGCCGGATAATCTGACGTCCGAGACCAGCATTCGTATGATGGCTCTAAAGGAGCTCCAAGCTGTGAAGAGAGTGGCCCAGAGAGAGAGAAAGGCAAAATCTAAATACATGAAGCAGGAAAGGAAAACTAGGGACTCTATGAACATTTCAAACAAACACAAAAAAACACAAGGTTGACAAGTAGTTCGCAGGTGCATTTTGTACCCGATATCTATACTCTACATTAAGCTGGAATTTGTCTGACTGACTGTACTGACCAGTTTATTGAGACGTGAAATATTGCTTCCAAGTAAATATAGCTAACCGGCAACTATTATGTTCTTCAATACACGTACATACATTTCCATGTCACATGTTCCATGATATTCACATTGCTGATTTTGATTTATGGGTACATTGATACATGTAGTCAAGACTGTGAACATTGGCAGTGAACGTTATATAATAATTTTAACATTTCAGGACATCCCTGCCGTGAGGCCCGTGGAGATTAGGAATTGTGTCATCAAGGGGTACCACGTGTACAAAGTACAACCGCCCGTGACCACGCCTCCAACACATATGGGAGTCGAAAGAGAGTACATGAACATAAATGACAGAAATGCATGTTTGGTCTGGATGCCGGAAAAAACAGCATTTTCTGATGAACTATTGGACATGGTCACGGACCTTAAACGTTGTCTAACCATACAGGATTGAACCGTAGTTCAAACATGTATGAATAATACTGTACAAGTTTACAGTCGAATCTTTCCGAAATTTTGCATAAAATACCTGAAAATATTTCCTGAGGGATTTGTCATTCAGTTATTGGATTTCCGTTTTTTTTTTCGAAATGGAGGCCATTTTTGACTACAAGTATAGAGTCGAATTTTTCCAAAATTTTGCATGAAATACCTGAAAACCTTATGCAGTTATACGATTTTCGCTTTTTTTCAATTGGGGGCCCTTTTTTCACCCAAAAAACCGACCAATTTTGGACTTTGACAGTCATTTTCTCATAATCTATCCAGTAACCTTTCTTTCTTATTGGTGCATAAGAGAAACGCCAGTGTCCGTGTGGCCAGCCATTTTGATTTTTTGGACGGGTTAGCAAAAAACATCCCTCGTTCCAAATCAAGTGACTTTTTGCGGTAAAAAATTTTTTTTCTGCCATTGACTTTTTTCTTCACTTTCATCCACTTTTTGCTTCATAATGGTGCTGAATGAGGATACCCTAAGAACACTTTAAGATGACGCTCAAATATTGGCATATTGAAATGGGAAAACATATACTGCGGATTCAGTGGTGACCATGAATTTGATTTTCAGTGACCTTGAAAGGTCCAAACCACCTTTTTATCATAAAACGCTCCTTTTCTCAAAATCTGTTCGAATATTTTTTAATCATGCATAAGATTCTCCTTATGTACATTTTGATTTTGACAGACATTTTGACAGGCATTTTTATTTTCTGCCAGGTCGGCCTGAAAGCCGTTAGCTGTTTTGAGCCATTTCCAACAGGAAAGAAATTGCCTCTGAAAAACAATTTTGGACTTTTAGCGAGAATTTCCTTTCAGAATAGAAGCGGTGTGGCCTGTACTCCTCGAATGCATGGAGATATAGCTTGGTTATTGGCATATTCGAACAAGAAGTCATATATAATGATTTGAGTGGTGACCTGGAATTTGAACTTGGGCTACTTATTCACCATACCACAAACCAATGCAATGTCCAATGCAAAATCCATCAAAATGCAAAATGTCCGACTGGCATTCTATGACTAACCATACCAGCTGTATGATGTTCTGAAATATTTGGCAAAACCTTCAGCACAATCGCTTAACATAAATAAACATTGCACAAAATCAATGAGGATTGTGTTGTCAATAATTAATTGAGAAAACACAGCGAATGGGTCATAGAGCATAAAGCTGTCGTCACATCGACGTCTCTGACATTCTCCTATGACATTATCATGCAGCTCAAAACCGGCTACCATGGTTGATTTGGGCAGTCTGTTCAGAGTTGTCCATGAAAAGTGTATTCGACTGGCCACAGACAGATAAATATCCCGAGCATGTGAGATGCTATTAGATATTTCAATTCTCTTTCGAATGGTATATGTAGTGAACCATGAAACGAAACTGACACAGTAGGCTATTTATTTACCAAGTATACCTCCTTATTTTTAGTGTACGGAAATCACACACAAAAAATGTATTTAGTGGTATCTATGTATACATGGTCCTAAAATGAAGTGTTGATATCAGAATGTGATGAAAACAGTGCCTCATATAGAGTGTATTTTTAAGCTTATATCAGAATGTCATCATTATCATATTGAGAGAGTACATGGCCAAGACATCTTTGGTCTAATAACAGCAGACGATAATACGATAATCTCCAGACAGGTAAAAGGATTTATCTCCTAGAAGTACATCAGTACTAAGTACTATCGATCAAAATTTTCATCAAATACTCCAGTCGCAGCAATTACGAGACAATATCTGGATGGTTAATTTATTGACTCAGTACACGCTATCAGAGAAACTGAAAACAGTTCGTCATGAGCAGCTTCGTTGCTAATCAAAAGAGGACATTATTATCACATGGCCTTGGCAAATCATGCCAGATACACATGACATAATTTGCAATTGGTGATTTGTTAAATGTGACATGAGCATAGCTTCAATTGCTATGTAAGTGTGCTACAATGAGTCTCTTCATCTTATGGTCACATATGTATATTTACAACTATATAAAATAAGGTTAATCTTCTTATAAAAGTCCCATGTGTTGCAACTGCAAGTATGTTATTAATTTCCAATAAATTTTGTTTCAACAAAATCGTTTTTATTGTTCATAACTATATATCGATTTTTGTTATTTCGAACAAAGATTTAATCCATTTATCATAGCATTAGCCCTCTGGGGGTAGAACATCAATGGGTATAAAGAATGTTGTTGATGCAGGTATATGTCTCTTGCGATTAGACATTACGATCATGGACAAAGTGTGGTACAATGGTTCAAACACTGGATCACCGCTGAGGGATTAAACTTATCTATGGAACACAACCGTCGTTAAAACATCATAAAGGTTACGTAGATAATGGTGTGGATGTTGCTACAAGAGAAAGGTTCATGGTGATAGCATCAGTATCTATTACACATTCCCAAAAGGTGAATAAAAGGAAACTATGGAGGAATTTCCTGAAATCGACTACAACACCTGAGTCTTATATAAACATATTCCCTGAATAGGACTGCCAATAGGCATAAATTTTGATCTTCAGTCTCTCTTTTACTTTGAACATTGGTACTACGTGTTTCAGACATTGGACACCCACACATGAATATAGATTTAATTTTCCAATGTATTGGGGATTGTCAATTTATCATGAGTTATTTCTGCTGACAACGCAGCTATCATCGAGCATTATAAATTTACTCAGCAAGATCCGGTGGATCTTACAACAAGATTTATTGCTTCCTGTTGGCTTCCTGTTCCTGTTGGCATTATTCGCCCACAGAACACAACGAGACAATCAGAGATTGCAGACCCTCGCCCCTTCAGATGCATTGACAGTTCCAATTTCTCACTAGTTGTTTCTGTTAACAACGCAGCTATCATGGAGCATTATCAATTTACTAAGCTCCGGTAGTTCTTACAAGATGTATGGCTTCCTGTTGGCATTATCCGCCCACAGAACACAATCAGTCAGATATACCAGATTTGTCTTTCCGGTGTTGACCAAGTAGTAAGCTTTCGCAAAGTGAGGACTTGCACTTGGTAACATCAGGTAGATAATTACAGGATATTCATCTCCTAATCCTCTTGTTAACTCCCGAGTACATAAATCAAATCTACATGTCCAAATAGTCAACAATACACATACCAGTTTTGCTTCTCAATAATTCACCAGCAAGTACAACAACATTTAAGTAAAATTGGGCCCACAACCATTTAATTATTCATAAGATAGAATTTGGTTTGTACTGGTTTCTACCCAAATTACAGGAATCTTCAAGCTGTTAATAAAGGCTGGGCGCATTGCAACTGAATAACATTAGGTGACACCTTGACGGGTAATTAAGTTACAATCGTCAACAGTAGATAAAGTTACACTAGACTAGGTGCATCACCTTGGGTAACATCAGACAGTGATTCACATACTTTATACTTGGGTATTCCGTCCATGTTCAGTATCCCGGGAGGAGGAGCATGTAGTGAGGTCGTTCGTGAGGCGTCAGGCGTGTAGTGTTAGACACCGAGCTTGTACACTCTCAAAGAGGAAGTGTAGTTTTCGAGAATTGTTTGATGAAACTTCACTTATATAATATGGTAATATGACGATTGGTACAGACTTTCGAAATATCTTCAAGAAACTTGTGCAAGTATGATATCGTGATATATGATGATTGGTATTGATTTTCGTTTTAATTTCGAATTTCACCGTTTTAGTTTCGAATTTCAGCGTTTTCGAAGCTCAGCGTTTTAATTTCGTTTTTCATGCCCAGCTTGGCCATGTAGCTTGCAACCCTCTAACAGGAAGAATTTTCGAGATACTTTCATGAAATTACACGTGCAATTATAATATGGCAATATGGGATTAATATTATTAAACCCTATGCAGTCGCATGAGATCGACACCTAGTATGTCTACATGTAGTTAGGTAAATCAGTGCATGGTGTTTCAGATAAGCTATGTGTTTAGCCTCGACAAATACACGCCTATTAATTTTTCAGGAAAATTGAGCTATACAGACTATATATATTCTCGAGTGACAAGATAGGTATACCTGAGCATATTGCACATACTTGACAACGATGATACCATGCAATTTCCAGCATGCGTCATTCGCACCGCAATTCTGTACATAATTCAGGAGTCTGACTGGGCGCGCTTTCAGGATGAAATGACATCCGCCCAGTCTGTAAATGACTGAAAAGGAACAAATGTCAGGATGACATCTAGCAATCCAGACAATCACATTCGAGTTACCACGTAATGCGCCCAGAATGGGTCAGTCAAAAAACACAATCTAATTGTTAATATGGGTACAGAACGGCTTACCCAACCAAAATAGGTATATTCGGCGTTTATTATGTCAACGTATAAAATTTGAATTCATAACCATTCAGAATCTCCACAAGGTTGTGACAATTTTTATAGCAGTGGTCTAAATCTCGGATTTAGTCCCTTCGAAACTATGTTGAAACCTGGTCTGAAGCGCCACTTTTGCGTTGTTTCAATCACGTTTTCTAACCGTACTGTGTCTACATACATATATCGTGGCTAGGCGTCGTGGTGTTGCATTTATTAGCATGATAAGCAGTAAGTTTGACTTGCGAAGATTTTTGAAAAAATCTTTTTGATTTAATAAGTTGTGAGAGTATATAGACATTGTTCAACAAATGGGACCAATACAGCTTGTACAAGTTTTGCGAAGGATCTTCCAAACATTTGAAATCCACCAATGGCATGTATATACATACATGGCATGGCTACCATGAAATTCGTGCATACATACCATATCGACGAGCCTCCTGGCTTGTGATTAGGTACTTATTTACTTGTCAGATATCTATTCCATGGGGTTTGTTTCGGATTTCTAAATTACTTTCATAGGTTGTTGGGCAGTCGTATACTAATTCCATCAGGTGTACAGTAGAAACAACTACATTTACCACACTGTCTGTCCATGATGACGTCAGTGTGTCTTTGGAAAAACTATTTGGTCGGGCTTTGTTTCTATTGCAAAATGTATGTTACGTTGGATTTGGCATCATCAAAATCTGACTGTATTGGTGGTAATAGATTGATACTAACTTTGAACATGCGTATTCATCCGGATATAAGACCTTGTTCCAGTAGGTAATGCCTTCAAATTAAGTTGAGGACACGTCTTCGCCTGACATTCGTCAATATGTAAGAGAGTGCATTTTACATACCATACCAGTCTTACCAATAACTCACCAGCCTCTTGGCTTTTGATTAGATTTCATGGGGTTACTTTCAGATTTCTAAAAAATCTTTCAACATCTTGCTGGGCAGTTGTATACTAATTCCATCAGGTGTACAGTAGAGGCAGCTACATTTTACACACTGTCTGCCCCTAATGACACCATGACGGTTTGTTCGTCGAAATCTGCTTGTATTGTTGGTAATAGGTTGATAGTACACAAAAATAGGTTATTGTATACTACTCAAGCTATTTTAACATAATACACGTGTTTAACGTATTACACACAAGATAAGCTGCAGATACAAATGACCCACCGATAAACCACAATGAAACTTACCACTAACTAGGTTCAATGTTGATACCACAGTTTGGATCAGGTTTGCGTTAAAATCTTTCTAAATACATTCTTTGGGGGATCACGGTTTTGTGCTGCCTAACCTGGTTTGTTGAAGAACGACACTGAGTCACTGTTCAGACATCGGGCTTGCTTACCTATCACACAGAGCTTTGTGAATAGTTTTGTCGCGTTTTGATTACCGCGACGAAATCCTTATCATAACGAACCTAGTTATTGCGCCTATTGCAAGTTATATCGTTCTAACTTCTGTATATAATGTCAATGGGATATAATGACCATGCCATCGTTTGCCTGAATCGTGGAAATGCGTCCAGCGGCGAAATTCATGAAAACTATCAACACTGGCGTGTTTAGAGGGGTTAAATGCCCATGAAATAGGTTCCTTTGTGACCCATCTTTCACAAAATCGTGCCCTCACTGTGCTTCTTAGAAAATTAAGTAAAAGTAAAAAATGTTCTATATTTAATAGCCTTTTTCTGAAATTATATGTTCTGAATCTGGACAATCGGGCACGTCAAAGAATTTGCCAGTTGTGTCAGGCTCGTGATCAGCTGATCCACCCAGTTGGTTTGTACGGAGCCTTGAATATAACCATCGTCAGCAGTGCACGAACATTATCTTCCACTACTACGGCATGACAATGTTCCCATATTGAACTGTTTGTTAACTAGGACATGATCAACGGTCACATCCTGTATATATTTATCTCTGAAATTAAAGTGCTAATACCAGGACTTCCCTCCCAAATCCCTCCACGCCACCCAACCCCTTCGTCCTTTCGTTGAGGGGAGGGGCAGAGCGCTGTCCCCAATGCAATTTTGCCATCAAAATGTGTATGTATGTCGTAGTAGCCTTGTATCTACATAGGATGAAATAGACAACAATATGGAACATGCCGAGTTGTCGAGGTGGATGGCGAGCCTCAATTGAGTGTCAAATTATAATTATCTTGGCAATAATATGTTAATGTAATACACGTTTTATACCCTCACATAACCCGATTGATTGAGCATTTTGGTCTAATCAGGGGCTGTAGGATGAGATAGATCCTTCAATCGAAATGTTCGATCGCCGATGGACTGCAACATCATGTGTTAAAGATACAAAAAAATTGTCATTTTTATCCCAATAAATCCTTGGATCTGGAATATAATGATGGAGAACATCTAAGCCCTTCACCTTCTGGCCTATTCTATAGAACCTTCTGTCGCATTTGTTAACCACGAACGCGATTCCGGCCGCAAGCTCTTTAAGGTGTCAAAATATTGACATCAGCTCACGAGAGAGTCATGAGAGGGGCATGCAGGTCTATGCCGAAACTTACTAGCTATTGTATTATATACATCATGTTGCAAGATTGAGGATTGCGGTTTTGTTTGTGATTCGGGCATTACATAATACAAGTGAATGTGGAATAACAATAATTTCTTTCAGCCCACTTTGCACTGTGCAAAAGCCTTCCACGTTTCAAGACTCTCTTCCACATTTACCAATGTATTTTAAGTGTAATCTATCTAAAAAGGCGAAAGTCCATCGGATATCATGCGAAGACCTTCAGCTTCTGATGGCCTTGAACGGCCCCGGATCCCATGCCGTCAAATTGTACCCTCTATATCCTGTACACGCCCCTGATCAAAGTTGTTACACATGGCCACAGTCCCAGTAAGTAACATGTCAGGAAACCTCAGACGATGACTCACCTAGTTACTTTGTAAAATCGATAGGATGATAAAGGAGGCTCAAGCACTGCCTCCGTCCAAAACATCCAAGAAATGATCTATTCTTGAATGTTTTGGACGCGTTATGCTGCTAATCACCATTTTATTCCCAGCACATTATTCCCAGTACTCGCTCATGCCCACTGGTTGAACTACCACCAACATCCTTACCACTTGTGGTATATCCTACACAAATGATCACACGTCACATCGACGATACGAGAAGCTGCAACACATCATGATGAACAGCATTATACTGTAATAAAAATAGTATCGATAATAATGACGTTATAACCTATATAACACCAAAAACAGGATAATAGCATAATAACACTAACACACCATTCAAATAGAGACTTTCAAACCGAACGTTCCACGCATTTCACTACAAGGAGCAAATCTACCTAACAGGGTTGAACAGCCAACAATCAACAATGTATGTTTTTATGTATGTTGATTGTTAGTTATATTGAGTGTAACAGTTTAGTACGTGCATCCCAAAATGAAATCAGGTTGAACATTCTGAAATATTTTTTTTTTCAAACTAACAATATCTAAACAGTGTTATAATTGGAAACATCTAAAATGAACCGAAACTTCACTAACTAAAGGCAGTGTTTGGCCCCAACTACCATAGACGGTTTCATTACATTGTGTTATAAGACCACCTCAATAATACTTCCAAGGAGTGGACTGTTGATTACATTATGTTATGTAATCCTCTCATGGCATAGTACATGCACCTAATACATTTAGTATGTTTCATCCTGCGCTTTATGTAAAAAAAGTCCATTACGTTTGAGGCCATTTACTCGTGTTAGTCCGAATATCAGAGCACGAAAGATAAAAGCTTAGATGATGCCCAGAAAATCATATTAAGACAGACTATCGTAAAATTGTAGAAAGGATACGTGTACATTCAAAATACATTGTTAACAATACGGAATTGTTCATCGGAGTTTTTTTTTTTTTTGTTATTTGTGTGTTGAGTTTTTCATTATTCGTTTAATCCTGTGGAATGTAAACATTTAAAGGCATAATAAAATAACCGCCTAATATTTCAACACTCATCAAAACCTCTGAACTCACAGTCCAGACCCAATATATGGGATCAATGCTGACCTAAAAAGCAGTTATAGACGAGTCTGAGTCTGGCAGTTGGCGTGATGGCAGTTTTCGGTGACAGTTGCTTTGGTACATGCTGAACCCACCTCGCTTTGATGCCACATGAATCAGTTACGGATACTCTTGACACCCATGACATGGCCAATCTATCAGAGGGACATTTGACAGGTAAAGGCAGCAATATGAGGCTGTGAAATTCCAGTATTCCCAATATGTGGATTCTACATCTGATTAATCCGTAAAAACTAATTTCTGTCGACCTGCTGGTTTTAATTTAATGAGAAACCTAATGATATGGCTCAGATAGACTATGCTGTTTGTTCATCTATAGTCAACAAGGACTAAAGATGTGCTAGACGGAGAAAACAGTATATTTCCAGTGGACGAGTAGAATTATCAAGGGGCAGCACAACATACGGGGACCACGAAGAAATGTATGGTGCATGCCAATCCATTCACCTATTGGACACTTCATGGTTTTTGCTCATTGTAATGCTGTATCCAATTGTCATATATCAATTCCATGGGGTTTGTTTCGGATTTCTAAATTATTTCCATAGGTTGTTGGGCAGTTGTATGCTAATTCCATCAGGTGTACAGTAGAAACAACTACATCTAACACACTGTATGCGCCAGTATGTCGTTTGATAAACTATTTGATCGGGTTTTCTATTGCAAAATGTTGTACAACTATTGCAAAATGTTGTACTTTACGTTTGTTATTGGAATCATCAAGATTTGACTGTATTGGTGGTAATAGATTGATACTTAGCATTTGCATTCCAGTTCCCCCTGTAATATGTATCAACATTTGCAAGCAATCAAGCATTAAATGATTGTGAGTAATTATGGTGAATAAAGTCACGGAATCATTTAAAGATAAACCCGGGTGTTCAATGAAAAAATTTAAACACTGAGATTTGGCTGAAATTTCAAATAAACATGCAGAAAAATGTGTTTTAATGAAAGACGTGCAAAAAATGATATGTCACCAGTGAAATAACTGAGATATCGATCTAGAACTAAGGTGTGCCAATGCGTCCCGAAGGTTGAGAAAAGACGTGATTTATGCAGCTGAGCACGCTCGAATATATGAACACATCGCACACATAATGTACCGTACACCAGTCATACGGATCCTAAATTATCTGTCATATTAAAAGGTTTAGTCGGAATATATTTCTTTAGGACAATTGACAAAAATAATACATGTTTAAGGACCTTCGAAGAAATAGTTCCATTCAACTTTTAGACATGGTTCTTGTAGGCTTGTTATTGTAACGTTAATTATCGCAGATATGCAACCAAGTATAATGATTCATGTCTGTTCTTGCTTGATATAAAACACTGAGATTTTTTTTGATATTTTGCACATGGACACCATGTAAACGTGTCTTCCAGAATATGTCAAAAAATGATATGTCTTATATTTTACTAGCCTTATATTTACTGTACATAGGCTAAAAAAATTGGCAGTGTTTTCGTTCAGAAAAAAAAGTTATTAGAGACAAATACCACCGTAAGACCAAAATCATAATAGTTATGAAAATTTTGTAATATTGGTGTAGAGTACATGTTGTCAAATGTTTGTATTGTCATCAATGAAAAAAATATGGATTACTGCGCTGAGTGTTAGTTGCAACGATAAATACATGTACTCTGTATGTCTTGCCGGAATTCAACTCGCCGTATGGTTTTATGTCGCTTATGTGTTATCAGAATTCTAATATGAATGAAATAATCGAAGAATATGTATTACTTTTTTGCAAATTATGTGTAGAATTAATAGATGATGAAAAATGAGCATGTCACTGCGCTTGTTTGCTGTGCATGGACAGATTTGTACAATCAGGTCGTGTCTTGTGATGATACATGCGATGCGTGTTTTAAAGGAATTCAAGTTTCCGCGCTGTGTATTGTCCCTTAATCTATACCATATCGGAAAGTCACATATTAATAATGTGAACTAGTTTACTGCAATTTTCGTGTAGAATTAGAAAATGTGACAACTGCATGTCAGTTCGATTTTGTCTGGCCACAGCCATATTTATATCGGCACGCCGTGCCTTGTATCGGTAAATACCCGAATGTCGTACAGTAATTCCTTCTTTTCTGGAAGGATATCAGGAGCTCAATTGTAATGGAATATACGGAAAATTACACTAGTCTAATGCAAAATATCAGTATGTCACCACGCTTGTTTTCTGCTCGCAACCATAGCCTACTCATATCGACATACCTCACATACTATACGAGTAACTTGCAACGACTAAATGTGTAGGCCTACATTTCACTGAGAGGCTGCTTGCTGATAGGCCTAGATCAAATCCGTGCATATGGTGTACTAAAGTAGGCACCATGATTTGTTACTCGAAATGCCAACATGTTCTAAAAACCCATGAAATCCGAATGGATAAGTCTGATTCAATGGGAATATTACGATGGCAAATGCCTATATCTGTAGACCGATCCTGGTTGCTACGTAAATAACGTACCTCCGCCCACTTTTTTGACGTTTTGAAAAGTCGGGCAAAAAAGCGCGGGAAAAGTATCACCTGCACACGTGGTCAAAATGGCCACACAGCGTACACTGCGAATGGAGGTTTTGCCTTCTGATTTGAATATAAGTTTGTTTCCTAGTTTGTCTGCGCGGTCTAAAGAACGTGGATATAATTTCTTTCTCAATGGGTATGTTCATAGAATCAGTTTTTGTTCGGTTTCTGAACGCGAAGTGGATATACAAGGCAGTTGTTTTCGGTCGATGAAGAAGTCGTAGGCACCGCACCGAATGACCATCAGTCTGTGTGGCCGGGTGAGATATTCATCTGTATTGGAATTATGAATGCGAAGTCGATAATACCATTTTGCATTTGTTTAGTTATATTCATTAGTAACTAAGTGTAGCATCAATCATGACAACAAAACATCGTAATTTTATCAGTGAATTTACCGATCTGAAGCGTTCGTTTACATTTCACATGGTTGCATTATGACTGAATGGCCGATGTGCTCATGCATTATACATGGTTGCATTATGACTGAGGTTTCGTAAGCATAACGTCTACGTTTATACGTTGGTCAAAATGACAAGTTGGGATTTGAATACGGTACCATTCACTCAGATGCAATGTCTCAAGCATTCAACCTTACTTCACCACATCGCGTAAACAATCTGATTTGTCATCTTATTCGTCAGACGTATTTCGTGCGAAAAAACTTCCATTTACCTTGGATATCTTTCTTGGCTAATGAAAAGTTATAAATATTTTCAATGGGGCATTACATCATGAAAGCTAAATTTTATATGTGCATGGAGATTATGGTCATCTCATTCATCTGAAAAGACATCTGGACTCGGTAAATGAACGAAACATAAAATAGTTATAGTTTTCCTGTGTATGAAACTAGTTTGACCTTTGACAAAGTGTTTTAATAATATTTTATATCATACTATTATTAGGTTGTCTGGTGGCTGCTCTCATGTCGTGGCTTTGCTACACACGGTGGCTCATTACCAGATGCAGGGTCTTGCCGAGGTGCCTGCCGAGCTATCAGCGACCAGTCTACCCCAGCAGTGGCACAAACCACGTGGGTCTAAAATCCAGCCCGAGGCTGTGACATCCATGGTCCTTGCAAAACCACGGCAAGCTCCAAGGAAGAGGAAGCCGGTTGTGTCATCAATATGTGATCAGAGGTGATGAAAGCTATATATATTTCTTTTGATCATTTGATCATTGCAAATTTATTTTTGGAGTTAAATTTTTTAACGAGATATGATACTGAACCAGTGTTAAATACTTTCAGAATCCAAACACCAAGTACGGCTGCCATCCAGGAGTTGACGAAGCACAGCGATACGCCTCTATCCTACCTGCTGTCACCAGACAGGGAGGAAGAATCTACTCCTCTGGGCAACATACAAGTGGGATCTACACTAACTTATCAGGTACTGGATCAAAATATATGTAGTAGTGTATTTCAAGAACAAGTGCTAGTAAGTAATTGGAATAAGATATACTGTAGTATTCATCATTATGTTTATTTCTGACTTTTGACCGCTCAGGAGACTGGACATACTAGTATGACACAGTCCACAGGGTCTATTGAATAGATATCAGTTAATTACAACCACACACACTAAAATGTAGTATCAAATACAATGAATAGCATGGGAAAAATGACTTCAATGTATTTACCAGTTTTCTAGTACATGGATACCGTATTGGTCCTAACTACAGCTGGGTGGGTCTGTTTGGGTTGACTTGGAGTCCTGGGTTGGCTTAGGGTGTACTGGATCTACATGTGCCGTGTGTCTGTCAGGTGTTGATGTCAGCTTGTCTATGTCCAGTCGTAGCTTTTCAATGTCCTTCCTCAGCTTTTCACAGTTTGTGCAAAGGATATCTGGAAAATATAACGAGCATGAATTTATATATCATTTCAGCTGAAAGGATATTCACACGCACCATCAGCCATTGCACCCTGCCCGTGTGGAGACACAGTGTTCCCGCGTATGTCAGGAGAGCCTCCAGTCACTATTCAAGACTGATACCAACATCTCAATGCAGTGTCTCCATTATCTGTCAGCCAAGCTATCGATTTGGAAGAAGCCACAGTGCGACAGAGTGACTGTCAGGACTGGTTCACAGCCAGGAATAAACGCCTAACATCCTCAGAATTTGGATCAGTCATCAAAAGGGTTCGGCCAGTCAATGAAAAATTTGTTTCAAGACTGCTGTTCACAAAACCCACAGGGGCCGGAGCTGCAGCTTCCTATGGGAAAAACAGTGAAAGCCTTGCAAAGGCGGCCTATACCAAACGTCACACTGACGTTCACATACACGACTGCGGCTTTGTGGTCAATCCCGGGTTCAGTTTTCTGGGCGCTACTCCAGATGGGAAAATTTGCCAAAATGGTGAAACAGGAGTTTTGGAAATAAAATGCCCATTCACGGCACGTGATCTCAGCATCACTGATGCAATGAACCTTCCTGACTTTTGTTTGGAATCCAGTGATGGACGTATATCTTTGAAGAGAAATCACAATTACCTATATCAGGTTCAAGGCCAAATGTTAGTGACTGGGTGTGAATTTTGCATCTTTGTTGTCTACACCAAAATTGACATACATGTAGAACGGATCGACGCTGATCACAACATGCAAGGCGAAATGCTGAATAAACTCTCTGCTTTTTATGATAATCACTGTCTCAAATATGTTCAATGATTTCTTGTATTTTGCTAACACCACAATAGTTTACATACTAATACTAGTGATATCAAACTAGTGAAATTGTATTTGTTCATAATTGGTATTTTGTTATCATACATGCTGCAATAAATCGATAGTAGTAAATACCTGCAGATTGATCACTCGAATGACTCCGTGTAGTCTCAGTTTGAATTGTTTCATGATCCGCCACATGCACAGGATCAATCTCTGGTGAAGTCACTCTCCGCCTCTTCGAATGCGAGCTATTTCAACAGAGAATATGAAAGATGCCTTACTATCACCGGATACTCAGATCGTTAATGAGTACTGTGACAGGATTAGGAAAAAATAGACATCAAGGCCTAAAGATGCCTTGGAGGCATTTCAGTGTTAATAATACATGTATTTATAACATGTTTGCCACGGGCTTTACGACACACCGTTGGCAAAATACCGACGAAAATGAAAAAAGTTGACTCAGCAAAAACATTTGAGGTCAAGGACAAAGGTCATCGCTAATACCCCTCAGACATGTTCGTCTAGTAACATCCGTTTCGCTCTACGACGCACCGTTTCCAAGATATTGACAAAAACGAAAAATGCTACCTCAGCCAAAAAAGTTTGAGGTCAAGGTCAAAGTTCATCCATAATAACCCTTAGACATGTTTGTCTAGGGCGATGAGTCCGAAAATAACATCCGTTTCGCTCTACGACACACTGTTTCCGAGATAGGCAGGAAGCCTTTGATTTATGAATCAGCAAAGAAATAATTTCGACCTCTAGGTCAAAGGTCGTTTGACGGATCAATCCCAAAATCAACAGGGTTCTTCCCTGTTGGCATATGAACCTCCATGCAATGTTATGCAACCATTGCCTGAATATTTTTCGTCCGGAGTTATCGTCCGGAAACCAAGTCTCAAAATCAGCCTTGATTTCATCCTCAAGAACCTCGGATCCGGCTCAAAAACGATAGGGTTCTTCCTAATATTATGTCTGACCAGTGTTGAAAGTTCGGCAAGGATACATCGAGGAAATCTAAACTTATAAGACCGAAATCAAAACGGCGGAAAAAATCTGCTAAAACCATAACGATATTCGTTACATTGACAGATCAGGCACTAAGTAATTATAACAAATATCTCCCCCCCCCCCCTCCCCTGAAAAATCGATACCGGTATGAGCGAAGTCTGAAGAGTGAACTCGTAGGCCCTACTGTACATGTAGTATTCAGTATTCAAATCCCTTCACCAGATTAACTACTTACAAGTCTATTAGGCCTAAAATAACCACAATTTACTGTCATATGTATATAATTATCTTGAGATAGTGGGAAAACAAACCTTCGAACAGACGTAAAAATCCTTCGTTATTGATCCGACGTTGACTTGTGAGCGAGGCCTCCCGCACGCCTTGATCCAGGCTTTACAGCGTTCCAAGTTGCGCTTCGGCTTCGGGAACGGGAAGAATGTCACGATTGTCACGCCTTGGTATTTTTCAGCGTACCTTGAGTCCGACTTACAATTTGTATAGCAAAAGTGTTTTCCTGGCATCCTGAAATCGTCCCAAAAGATCGTGCTTTCTAAGAGTGACACGACAGAAGCAATCAATAAATGGCGCCAAACAAACCACGTGTGCCCGAACTTTGCCCGACTTTTCGAGAGACGTTTTCGTTGCTAAGGGCGTGGCCAGATTCAGCAATGTGATTGGTCTGCATACTAATTAGCTTAAATCTGTGGATCGGCCTAAACGTCATAATGACGTTTTCGTCCGCCAGATGGAGCATGAACACCCGGGTTTACCTTTAACACTCAGTATTGTTATTATAACAGGGGGGAAAGCATGAATCCAAATATCTTTGCTCGAACGGAGTTATTATACATTATTTTCCAGTGGACGCAAGTTGCATATTGCCATAATGATGTCATATTTTCATTTCCACCCAATGTTGTCCGCAATACTGATCAATCACCTACGATGACTTTTATTATATAGACGATATACCAGCTAAAATGAACGAAAATGAAAACAAAACTTGTATTCCCCGAATCATATACTTCGGCCACTCAGAGCTATGTCCTGTTGGAAATTGTCTCCTCACCAGGAGTTATGGGCAACAATACTCTCGGTAATGGTCTCTGCTTTAGTATGTGTCAGTTTTTTTTTTCACATAAACCAAAATGAACCTACCGACCCTGTTTTTACCACCTCGTAAGGGGCTTATGTGTAGTATGTGCACAGAGAAGCAATATACCATGATCAAGACATTTTCTTTCCAATATATCACAATTGTGTCAAACATCAAGCTTACAGCAGTAAGTGAGAGCAGTACTGATAACCAAATTTGGGTGATTTTATGTGTAAGTATGTAGATTTTAATGAATCTGAAAGATATTTGTTCACAACTTTCTTTGTAACTTATGCACCATACTTCCCATGCGTTTTTTTTTCTTTCAAATTACTACAGTGATATTCCTTCTGCTTCAGAGATTTTTCTGGTCTGTACTTTTTTTGGAATCATATGATCAAGTTGTCACGTACTAAAGGGAAGAATTGTGATTAACGGTCATGGAACACATTTAGCTGATAGTAGTACACCGTACCTGACATATGTGCTATATAGGATGTGTTGCAGGATGTGACCGGCGCCTTGATTAGCCACAAAGCTCTTATATGTAGACATGTGGATATGAGTAGATGTCATGATTTGATATGTTATGTCAAAAAACAAAATACCGGCTATTTACAACTTCCCGTTCTCGTCCCCCAGTCCTCTGCAAAGTGGTATTATACTATTTCCGGAAAGTGACGGAAATTGGTCGGATCCGGACAAAGGACATCGAACATAACTTCAAAGACTGAGCTTTGCGCCCAATTCATTGACACGTGGGAGAATGGTCCTTTACTGACTCTGGCTAGAAACTCACAGAGGACAATACACTCAACTGATCAATGTGGTTTGGCAGATCAATGGTACGAGTGACAAATGCAATACATTTCACGTATGGCCTAGTGAGTTAGTCTTTTATACTGACGATATGTTCGACAAAATTCACACGATACCTTTGTATATTTCATATCCACTCACTTGATAATTTGATACTGATCTTGATATTTTCATTCTCATTTGTTAAGCTGTTTAAATTTCGTATTCCAATATGAATAACTAAACCATTATTTTGATGGCGAATGAATCCGAGACGGTGCTTGCGATTGCATTTTGTTGCATCATTCATAACACTGTCCATGCATATATATATATAGCCGTGTTCAGTAAAACCGTGCATTGCCACCGAATCTGCATTATCATAAACGACTACTCAAAACTATTCTAACAGGCCATGGGGATATGGTCGGTGTCATCAAAGTCTTTCTGAAACATGAACAAATCAATACATTATCAATTACAGCTGCGTGAATATGGTTTTGCTATTACATTATGTTTGATTGGTGAGTGAAAGGAGACACCACTTTTCAGGGTTCATTGCAGTTTCTGATACCTGATATAGATATAATGTATCTATATGCATTATAAATCGGGGAATTGGCAATACACATTAAGTTCAATTATGGAAATCGAATACAAATATCTACCACGTCACGTCTGGCACGACACCAAAGCACAAACACCGGCTCATAAACAAGTAATGGGTATCCACCTCATCAAATATCCACCTTAAATCGACCAAACGAAATGACTTGCTTCCAAACAGAGAACTCACGGCACGAAAACAAAGAACGAACACCAGCTCATCAACTGGTTGCATCACACATGTCTAGACGTGGAGCTTTCGGACTTCCATAGCCCATAAGATGCAAGTAGCAATAGGAAGTAATCTTCTTGACTTCCAGGGGAAACATTGACTCACAAGGAAACACAATTTCTCTCCCTGAATCAATCTTGATGCATGTTACAAAATGCCATAATATTTGCCACACTACGATGCCGAGTAATGTGGTTGACAATCGTTAATATGGGAAGTAACAGTACTGACCTCACATTGCAGTAGAGAATCACGATATAATTGATTTTAATGTGTTTATTTCGGACATATTGAACACATTTGACACATTGTAAAAGCAAAAAATATGCCCCAATGAATGTGTGACAATTTTTTCGGTAAATGGTGACGGCTACAACAAGCGCGCACCAACAAGTAAACGTACATGGAGTTGTAACAATCACGTTTAGATCGCAAGGCAAAAAACGTTTTGTAAGAATATAAAGTTTGCATGGTATATTTGTGGATTTCGGAACACGCACATTAAAGTTGTACATACATGCATGTACCTACATTACCACCTAATACTTCAATATCTAAACAGTGTTGTAATTTGCAAACATCTATAATGAACCAAAACTTTACTAACTAAAGGCAGTTTTTGGCCCCAACTACCATAGACAGTTTCATTACACTGTGTTATAAGACCACCTCAATAATACTACCAAGGAGTGGAATGTTCATTACACTATGTTATGTAATCCTCTCATGGCATATTACATGCACCTAATACACTTAGGATGTTTCATCCCGCGTATTATGTCAAAAAAAGTCCATCATGTTTGAGGCCATCACTCGTGTTAGTCCGATTATCAGAGCACGAAAGATAAAAGCTTAGATGATGCCCAGACAATCATATCAAGTTTAACAATACGAAATTGTCCATCGGAGTTTTTTTTGTTATTTGTGTGTGGAGTTTTTCATTATTCGTTTAATCCTGTAGAATGAAAAAATTATATGACAAAATAAAATAACCGCCTGATATTTCAACACTTATCAAAACCTCTGAACTCACAGTCCAGACCCAAACATATGAAATCAACGCTGACCTAAAAAGCTGGCAGGTGGTGTGATGACAATTCTCGGTGACAGTTGTTTTGGTACATGCTGAACCCACCTCGCTTTGATGCCACATGAATCAGAGACCAGATATTCTGACACCCATGACACGGCTCATCTATCAGAGGGATATTGGACAGGTAAAGCAGCAATATGAGGCTGAGAAATTCCAGTATTCCCAATATGTGGATTCTACATCTGATTCATCTGTAAAAACTAATTTCTGTCGACCTGCTGGTTTTAGTTTAATGAGAGGTTAATGAGAAACTTATTGATATGGCCCAGATAGACTATGCTGTTTGTTCTCCTATAGTCAACAAGGACTAAAGATGTGCTAGAAGGAGAAAACAGTATATTTCCAGTGGACGAGTAGAATTATCAAGGGGCAGCACAACATACGGGGACCACGAAAAAATGTATGGTGCATGCCAATCCATTCACCTATTGGACACTTCATGGTTTTTGCTCATTGTAATGCTGTATCCAATTGTCATATATCAATTCCATGGGGTTTGTTTCGGATTTCTAAATTATTTCCATAGCTTGTTGGGCAGTTGTATGCTAATTCCATCAGGTGTACAGTAGAAACAACTACATCTAACACACTGTCTGCGCCAGTGTGTCGTTTGATAAACTATTTGATCGGGCTTTTCTATTGCAAAATGTTGTACAACTATTGCAAAATGTTGTACTTTACGTTTGTTATTGGAATCATCAAGATTTGACTGTATTGGTGGTAATAGATTGATACTTAGCATTTGCATTCCAGTTCCCCCTGTAATATGTATCAACATTTGCAAGCAATCAAGCATTAAATGATTGTGAGTAATTATGGTGAATAAAGTCACGGAATCATTTAAAGATAAACCCGGGTGTTCAATGAAAAAATTTAAACACTGAGATTTGGCTGAAATTTCAAATATACATGCAGAAAAATGTGTTTTAATGAAAGACGTGCAAAAAATGATATGTCACCAGTGAAATAACTGAGATATCGATCTAGAACTAAGGTGTGCCAATGCGTCCCGAAGGTTGAGAAAAGACGTGATTTATGCAGCTGAGCACGCTCGAATATATGAACACATCGCACACATAATGTACCGTACACCAGTCATACGGATCCTAAATTATCTGTCATATTAAAAGGTTTAGTCGGAATATATTTCTTTAGGACAATTGACAAAAATAATACATGTTTAAGGACCTTCGAAGAAATAGTTCCATTCAACTTTTAGACATGGTTCTTGTAGGCTTGTTATTGTAACGTTAATTATCGCAGATATGCAACCAAGTATAATGATTCATGTCTGTTCTTGCTTGATATAAAACACTGAGATTTTTTTGATATTTTGCACATGGACACCATGTAAACGTGTCTTCCAGAATATGTCAAAAAATGATATGTCTTATATTTTACTAGCCTTATATTTACTGTACATAGGCTAAAAAAATTGGCAGTGTTTTCGTTCAGAAAAAAAAAGTTATTAGAGACAAATACCACCGTAAGACCAAAATCAATATTTAATAGTTATGAAAATTTTGTAATATTGGTGTAGAGTACATGTTGTCAAATGTTTGTATTGTCATCAATGAAAAAAATATGGATTACTGCGCTGAGTGTTAGTTGCAACGATAAATACATGTACTCTGTATGTCTTGCCGGAATTCAACTCGCCGTATGGTTTTATGTCGCTTATGTGTTATCAGAATTCTAATATGAATGAAATAATCGAAGAATATGTATTACTTTTTTGCAAATTATGTGTAGAATTAATAGATGATGAAAAATGAGCATGTCACTGCGCTTGTTTGCTGTGCATGGACAGATTTGTACAATCAGGTCGTGTCTTGTGATGATACATGCGATGCGTGTTTTAAAGGAATTCAAGTTTCCGCGCTGTGTATTGTCCCTTAATCTATACCATATCGGAAAGTCACATATTAATAATGTGAACTAGTTTACTGCAATTTTCGTGTAGAATTAGAAAATGTGACAACTGCATGTCAGTTCGATTTTGTCTGGCCACAGCCATATTTATATCGGCACGCCGTGCCTTGTATCGGTAAATACCCGAATGTCGTACAGTAATTCCTTCTTTTCTGGAAGGATATCAGGAGCTCAATTGTAATGGAATATACGGAAAATTACACTAGTCTAATGCAAAATATCAGTATGTCACCACGCTTGTTTTCTGCTCGCAACCATAGCCTACTCATATCGACATACCTCACATACTATACGAGTAACTTGCAACGACTAAATGTGTAGGCCTTCATTTCACTGAGAGGCTGCTTGCTGATAGGCCTAGATCAAATCCGTGCATATGGTGTACTAAAGTAGGCACCATGATTTGTTACTCGAAATGCCAACATGTTCTAAAAACCCATGAAATCCGAATGGATAAGTCTGATTCAATGGGAATATTACGATGGCAAATGCCTATATCTGTACTAGGCAACGCCAATATTCCCTTTAACACTCAGTATTGTTATTATAACAGGGGGGAAAGCATGAATCCAAATATCTTTGCTCGAACGGAGTTATTATACATTATTTTCCAGTGGACGCAAGTTGCATATTGCCATAATGATGTCATATTTTCATTTCCACCCAATGTTGTCCGCAATACTGATCAATCACCTACGATGACTTTTATTATATAGACGATATACCAGCTAAAATGAACGAAAATGAAAACAAAACTTGTATTCCCCGAATCATATACTTCGGCCACTCAGAGCTATGTCCTGTTGGAAATTGTCTCCTCACCAGGAGTTATGGGCAACAATACTCTCGGTAATGGTCTCTGCTTTAGTATGTGTCAGTTTTTTTTTTCACATAAACCAAAATGAACCTACCGACCCTGTTTTTACCACCTCGTAAGGGGCTTATGTGTAGTATGTGCACAGAGAAGCAATATACCATGATCAAGACATTTTCTTTCCAATATATCACAATTGTGTCAAACATCAAGCTTACAGCAGTAAGTGAGTGCAGTACTGATAACCAAATTTGGGTGATTTTATGTGTAAGTATGTAGATTTTAATGAATCTGGAAGATATTTGTTCACAACTTTCTTTGTAACTTATGCACCATACTTCCCATGCGTTTTTTTTTCTTTCAAATTACTACAGTGATATTCCTTCTGCTTCAGAGATTTTTCTGGTCTGTACTTTTTTTGGAATCATATGATCAAGTTGTCACGTACTAAAGGGAAGAATTGTGATTAACGGTCATGGAACACATTTAGCTGATAGTAGTACACCGTACCTGACATATATGCTATATAGGATGTGTTGCAGGATGTGACCGCCTTGATTAGCCACAAAGCTCTTATATGTAGACATGTGGATATGAGTAGATGTCATGATTTGATATGTTATGTCAAAAAACAAAATACCGGCTATTTACAACTTCCCGTTCTCGTCCCCCAGTCTTCTGCAAAGTGGTATTATACTATTTCCGGAAAGTGACGGAAATTGGTCGGATCCGGACAAAGGACATCGAACATAACTTCAAAGACTGAGCTTTGCGCCCAATTCATTGACACGTGGGAGAATGGTCCTTTACTGACTCTGGCTAGAAACTCACAGAGGACAATACACTCAACTGATCAATGTGGTTTGGCAGATCAATGGTACGAGTGACAAATGCAATACATTTCACGTATGGCCTAGTGAGTTAGTCTTTTATACTGACGATATGTTCGACAAAATTCACACGATACCTTTGTATAATTCATATCCACTCACTTGATAATTTGATACTGATCTTGAATTTTTTCATTCTCACTTGTTTAGCTATTTATAATTTCGTATTCCAATATGAATGACTAAACCACTATTTTTACGGCAAATGAATCCGACACAGTGCTGGCGATTGCATTTTGTCGCATCGTTCATAACACTGTTCATGCATGTATAACTGTGTTCAGTATAACCGTGCATTGCCATCGAATCTGCATTATCATAAACGACTACTCAAAACTATTCTAACAGGCTCTGGAAATATGGTCGGTGTCATCAAAGTCTTTCTGAAACATGAACAAATCAATATATTATCAATTACAGCTGCGTGAATATGGTTTTGCTATTACATTATTCTTGATTGGTGAAAGGAGACACCACTTTTCAGGGTTCATTGCAGTTTCTGATACCTGATATATATATATAGTCTACCTATATGCATTATAAATCGTGGAATCGGCAATACACATTGAAATGGAATAATCGGTTCCTGAAATTCGTCATCAATCAATTGGCTAGCATATATTTATTAGATGATATAGCACCATTAAGGCCCAGTCACACTGAGTCGTACGATTTTATGGTGGCACGATCAGGTTCAAATTCGCTGAGTTACGACTGATCACCAGTGATCGCCACTGCAATCGCAAGTAGCGACTGTTCATACGATTGGTGGTACGCTTGGTGGCACGGTCGCGGAAAGAATGGAAAAGATTGGTAGCAAGCAGTCGTACGACCACGTTGCAGCGACCACCGACCTGTCGTGCCTTCAGTCGTAGCGACCACAGACCTGTCGTACCTTCAGTCGTAGTGACCACCGACCTGTCGTACAACCAGTCGTAGCAATCAACGACCAGTCATACGATAAATCGCGACCTGACTCACGACCGTCCGTCTGATCAGACAAAAGGGCACAAAACTACAGAAACCATAATTTGCAGTTTTATAGTTTAGAATAAATGCTGAAACATTTTGTTGTGTTGGGAAAAAATATTTTTCACTGCGCGTTTTATCCTCCTTTCAGGAAGCTTCTAATGGGTGGTACCACCAATCATAAGGTCGTACTACCAGTCGACACAGGTCGTGAATAATCGCACCACTAATCACGAAGTTGTGCGACTGATTGCACCACTAGTCTCCAGGTTGTACGACTAGTAGCACGACCATTTTTGCTAGTCAATAACGTGCGACAATGTCCGATTTGTGGTGCCAAATTTCCCGACTGGTGGCACGATTGTGCAAGACCGACGTGCGACCAGAGATCGTAGGTTGGAAGTTTTGAACATGTCCATCGACTTTGCCGAGACTAGTTCCTTGCTTGCGACCATTCACGACCTGTACGACCAGTCGTACGTTCGTGTCACGATTTGTACACGATCACAAAAATTTTAGGTCGCAGCAAGGTCGTATCTTGGTCGTATCGTGAGTGTGATTGGGCCTTTACAACCGCCAAAATACGTCCGCATGACCCTGCAGTGGAGTTTGAACATAACGTAAAAATGCACGATGTGAACGAATTGTTTACATCTGTGATAACATAAACAATGACACGAAATTCCATATATTGTTGTTATTTGCAACACAAAAGAATCAAACTGAATATTTGCGGTTCCATCACTATGATATACCATACATATACACGTTTCAAGTGATAGGGCTGTGTATGTTTCTATATTTTCAGCTATTATTGTTAATTTTGCATCACTGCATGGGAACCGCTCCATGCGAAACTATTTTAAAATCCGATGTTCAATGTCAAATTCAGACAAATTCGTGTGCGCATTGGAACTTTTGCATACTGCAAATGCTCTAAGGACAGCTACTGATCACTTTCAAACAGAAAACCAAAAACCGATTATTCCACTTTAAAGTTCAATTATGGGAATCAACCTTAAATCTTAAAGTATCCACCTTAAATCGACCAAATGAAATGACTTAATTCCAAACAGAGAACTCTGGCAATAAACCAAAGCACGAACACCAGCCCATCAACTGCTTGCTTCACACATGTCTAGACGTGGAGCTTTAGGGCTTCTATAACCCACAAGATGCAAGTAGCAATACGAAGTAATCTTCCTGACTTCCGTGAGAAAAATGGACTCACAAGGAAATAACACAATTTCTCTGCCTGAATCAATCTTGATACATGTTACAAAATGCTGTAATATTTGCCACACTATGATTCTATACATCTGAAGAAGTACTATATACGAGTACGAAAGCTGGTGTTCGAATTAACTAAGTTAGTCTCGAAAGTGTCACGTATACCTATGGTTAAGTTCAATCCTGGTAATTTGGGTACATCATATGACAGCCCAACACGCGTCTGAAATTCACCGGTGTGTGTCAACGCAGTATTTTCATATTTACACATTTCAAATTGAAACACATCGAGGGCGACATGAATAGAAAAGACACGATTGATGACTCTCGAGTCTGACATTCGACATGAGGACGATTCCTGTGATCGTTGCTTTGATACAGGACTAAGCCAACCACTGTTTGATGGTACATCAGTCCGGGAAATCTTACATTCACGACAGGGCTCATCCATCAGAAGGACATTTGACACGAGAAGACTGTGGTATTGTTTCAAGTCTGAACATCGCCACTATTTTCACCATTTGGTTTGTCTACGTTTCACTTCTGGACTGCACTTCTGTTTTTAGGTTGTTATAATGGATGTATTACAAATGAAATGGGAACAATGTCATGTGTTTCATATCTCATCATTCACGTATGATAATTGTGCCATATATTCAGCTACATTATTCGGATACCATGTTTGTTTACCCGCTCGTATGGATGTGGTTACGCAAGCAATCGTGTGATTATTATGGATGAGCCAACAACAAGACACACAATCATATACACTATAGTATTGAATACAATACGAATGATGCATTGCGCCAGTACACCTTGCTTTTCCAAAATATTAGACAACGAGGGGAAATGGATTCCTGGAATTTGCACCCACACATCTGCTTGAGAAAAGCTGTCTCGACATATTACCACAAATTGCTTTATATCAGCCAAGTATTATGTATTACCCATTAGGTAATTATGTTTGACAGCTTAAAATCATCTTCAATTTACCTCTGGATATCGGGCCTCGTCCCTACTGCTTCGCAGTTGTGTACTACTCGCGTGAATGTTTTCCTTTTGTTTTTTACACCATGACTAAATGATTCTGCACAATCAACTTGATGCACACGTATACACAAATTATCATCATAATGTATATATATATCATAACGTAATGTATTACCCAATCGATCAAATCAATTCAATCACCTAATCTGTATGGCATCACTGCATATAATCAACTGATACATGAAGACACAAAATACTCGCTCATGTACATAAATATATCACCCACAATAATACATAGCAACACAGATCAGCTGTTTGCATTTGCATTACAATATATCCTGTCCAGACATGGCACTTTCAATCCACTCTCCATATTAAACTGGCTTTTGTGGACTTGCGTGGCAACTGAAAAAACACATGGGACTCAGTTACTACCGCAATCATATTCTCCTTAGTCATACCATTTGGGCACTCAAACGTATATACTGCGAAAAATTGTCTCACATGAGAAGTTATGTGCCACAAAACTCTCGACAATGTCTCTGGTTTAGAATATCTCTGCCTTTTTCTGCATATATACAACGGTAACATGACAACGCTGTCTACATTTGTTCGCAGAGAATTTTCGTAGGATGTGTGCAGAGTAGCGACAAATAATCATAAGCAAAATGTCATTGCTCTTATCAGCAGAATGTATAAAATATATCCCAAAATAATGGTAAAGCCATGAGAGATAGACCGATATCATAATCTTCGTACTTTTGCCAGCGATCAATGTGAAAACCAGAGAATATGTCCCATGTTACATCTAATTAAGTAGATGGAAGTCCTGGTGAGACTGCAGACAAATTAATCACTTGATTCATTTTGCATGCTAAAGTAATTGGAACTTGATATGGTCGCTGCGAAGAATCAGCCGAATATCTTATGTCACATCATTCAGATAATTACGGTAGATTGGATTGGGCCTTGCTTGTCTATAAACTATATTTCAACCACTGAGAAACGGACACCAACAAAGATGTCCCGGTTCCAAACGACCATCACGAAACAGAAACAGACTGTCGAGAATGGTAGCAGGTTGATTCTTGTATAGTTGTCATTTTGGGTCGTTGACAGTTTCACTGTATTTTTTTTAAATGCAGCGATGATTGTGGATCGGTTCGAGTGAGGCATTAGTGCTATGGTGGGTTTTGGGAGTATTCTTTTCTTGTTCGTTCTTCAGTGTTGTCCTCAGTGCACCTAGTATTTTCCATCTCTCTGCTGCGTCTCTTTCCCCGACGTGCTTTTGATCTAATGCTTCTAGTTCGAGCTTCATACATTGATTTCCTTGTTTTATTTTCTGTGCGTTTTCTGTTATTTCTCTCATGAGGTCATTACACTGTTCTTTCTCTATCGTTGCCACATTCTCTAGTTTGTTGTAAAACGACCAGGGGTGTGCATGAACGGGATGGTTTGGTCCTCATTCCCTCCTGGATGAACTTGACACTGCCGGTGTTGTATGCAGTGTTCAGGTGGTGTGATAGGTCGGTGGTATGTTGTTTTGGCATCAATGTTATAATGCCTTCTCGAGAAAGTTGTTCTCATTGATACATAGGGCAGAAGTTATAGCCTTCTTTTCCATATGTTCGATGAAGAGGTTTGCTACAAGTGTGGATACTGGGATTCCCATGGCTGTTCCAAACCATTCCTGGTATACAGCATCCCGAAAGTTGAAGTAGATTGTAGTTAGAACAAAACTTATACGTAATCAACTGACGTATACGTCATCAACTGACAAGTTTGTTCTGTTCCGCAGGGTTCTGTTGTGTTGTAATTTGTTCCTGGTGATCTCCTATGACTCGTCGATTAGTTCTTGGTGAATGGGGAGACCACACCAAAGGATCCCAGTGTGTTATCATTTCTCCACCTTCAAACTATCCGACCAGGTCAGCAAAATTGTTCACGTGATGTTCCGTTTTCCTTCCGATAGGGAATATTATAGAAATTGTCACACTACAGTTGGTCGATCAGTATCTAAAAATAGCAACACGAAATACCACAATATCTGAACAAATAACATGACCAGCCGTTCCGAGAAATTAAACTCACCAGCGATCACCAATGTTTCAACAACAAAACAACAATACACCAACAGTGTGGTGCAAAATTATGGAGAAGTATATTTTCTCACAAATATATTCTATTGTCTCAGGGGGATGCTCGCATAGAGTACTGAAATGTTACACTAGACCATACTATAATCTACATCAATTAAATATTGATATTGACATAAATTAATCTCAATAATTTTATTTTCAAAAACTTTGAATATGCCAATTGAATAAAATGAATAATTTGAATACATATTATAATAAGAGAAGCAGACTTCTAATATATGTTTGACATGAAGTTCCTGAACTTCCAGGCACAGTCCTGTGACTGCCACCAAAACACAATATCAATATGAAAGAGGAATATCATGTGAGATTTTCTGTGATAAAACGAAATATCAGCCATTCACTCTATTCATGTTCATTTATCCCACAATCCTCTGCAAAGTGATCTACTACTTCCGGAAAGTGACGGAAATTGGTCGGACCCGGACCAAGGACATCAAACAAAATTTCAAAGACTGAGTTTGGCGACAAATTCATTGACACGTGGGTGAACGGTCCTTTATTGACTGTGGTTGGGAAATCATAGAGGACAATGCACTGATCACCATAGTGTTTGACAGGTGAAATACTTTTTTCGTGTGGACTGTTTTATGACTCCTTTGATACGTTTGTGTGTTTTAGTGGAATCAAATTCTTGTGGTTTTGTTGATAATAGAATGACACATAGTTATCTGTCACTGAGTCAATGTCACTAATAGTTAACGTTAGATATGGTTAACGTTAGAACTCAGAAGTCAGTGCGTACTCAAAATAAAAGCGAGTGTGTACTTGATACAACTGTTTACACGTGGTTGGTTCCTATTTCAATGTTTCATTCTGGTTCTCATTGGCATGTCCACAACCTTATGAAATTGATGCTAATAGCTTGATCTATAGGATAACAGATTATTTAATTTCTGTTTCTCATCTGTTTCTAAGAATTTAATTTTCACGGAGGACTATCCGTTCCGTATAGAATGTTTAACGGCGGTTTGGTTTCTACCTCAATATTTATCCATTTATCACCAAATGTATACATATCATGCCTCTCGGGCATATTTTTGATATAAGCAACTACTTTCATCGCAACAGGCACAATTTTGCTGGAAAACTACAAGTCTTTATGTCACATCACAAGTTTATGGTTTGATGTTCCGATTTACCTAAACTTATATGTCTAGATATTAGTTAAGAATATCATTTGTTGCACTGAAAATAAATATGAACGCTGACATGGCAACCTTCTTACCTTCATATTTGTGTCCGCATATGATTTTTGGCCGTAATTTTGTTTTGGACCGTCTGATCAAATTGAAATCTTCTCATCTGGCATGAAACGTATTTTTTCACCAATCTTCAGGTTTTCAAAACTGAAAAAGTTGACAATCTACCCCAATGTTAAGTTTCAGCCCGAAATGAGATCACTTGAATTCAAACAAATTGGGCAATTTCATAATGTTTGTGACCATGAGCAATTTACCAAGTGATATTTTTTTTTAGTTTCAAGACATGTATTTTGATCAAATAATCTCTTTCCAAAGCAATGTGAGATTCAAACAGTGAATAACTTGCTAAGTTATATATATATTCAAACTCGCAAATATTTTGTTTGAGGTGAAATTGAAGAGATGAAATGAACCATGACAGAATATAAATGAATAACATTTATAATGGTGTAAAGCACGTATATTAGAATAGAGCAGAACCTGTCATATGCCCTTCTATCTAAGGCTCAATCAGCCATCAAACGTCGTCAGGTCAGATGGTAGTTCAATATTTCTAAGTTATGCCAAAGTAAATTTAGAAACATTGCATAGTGTTGTCCATTCGAATGTTTTTACAAGTCTGGTAAATCGGAACATACAACCACGTAAATCGGAACTGTGACCTGTACTCGTTTCGGTAAATCGGAACATATCCATTATACCCCATACAACACAGAAACTAGCATTTTATATACTCCTGGGCGTTACATTATATAAATAGGCACACGGGACCCACATACCATCTGTTAAGCTGAATTTTGCCCACAATTTCACTCACATGGCGAAACGAACAAGCACACGTAAATCGGAACCAAACCGCCGTAAACCAATCTATACGGAATGGATAGTCCCCCGTCAATATCTCATCTGATTGTTTATATCCGCATCTCGATGACTTGTTGCAATCTTGTTGTGATCAGCAGTCGATTCTATCAGTTCATACCATAGTCTGTAAAGCCAATATGCATGTATGATGTACCAAATGGTGTGAAGATATCATCAACATATTAATGATATATTACGACCAACACAACCAGCCTTTGTCTTACATGATAGAAACTCGGAATACAACAAGGTAGAGTGACTATTTATATCCAGAGTCGAATGGTGAAGGGAAGCAACATTCATATACAGGGTGTTCAAAAAGTCACTGTGCAGTAGCATTATGTATTCATTTTCAGTCAGTACCAGGTAGCATTCCTTTTGATACATAAATTCACGGTGTTTACACACAAACTACATTGATAAATAGGAACATAGCATGTGGAACAATAACTAGACGCTCCCCGGTTGCTGGGGTGTATCCCCCGTAGCCCTATCATCCCTGTCGCCTCCAACCTAACAACAGACTCAACAAGCAAGAATATATGTTAACTTATTTCATAATATGACCATTATTAGTACAACCATCTAATTTTTAGGACCAGAAGATTGTTTCTTGGTTTGACTATTTTTATTGTTGTCAATAACAACTTAACTAATACACCTAATGTCCACATGTTTTTGATGAATGATGATGAAATCACACAGGCTGATATGTCACACAAAACCTAGTGTTTATCAGAATTATCAAATAGATATTGATTAGTTAATAGGCTAACTTATTGCGACCATTAAAATACCCACTTTGACATCTGTGATCAATCCAATACCCTGTACTATGAAAGCAAATGACATTGGATTCTTGTTCAGATAGAGAACTGATGCTTTTTGGTGAAAACAGAACAATACTACTGAATAAGTTACCACTAGTTAAGCTTATTATTGACCACAAATCAAATTGTTAAGACAAGAAATGTTTATCATTGGACTCAACAATTAGGTAAGGGTCCAGTAGAGATTTCATGGCTGTAACCCAATAAATTAACATTATTTTCACTAGTTGAGTCTATTATTGGCCACAATAAAAATAGTTAAGACGAATAATATTTATTATTGGGCTCAACAAGGTGAAGGTTCTGTCCAGTAGAGATTTTATGGCTGTAACCGAATAAGTTGACATAAAAGTATATTATTGACCACAATAAAAATATTGAAGACGAGAAACATTTATTGTTGAACTCGACAAGGTAGAGGTTTTGTCCAGTAGAGATTTCATGGGTAAACCGAATAAGTTAATATTTCTACTAGTTGAGTCTAGCATTGACCACAATAAAAATAGTTAAGACACGGAATATTCATTCTAGGGCTCAACGAGGTAAAGGTTCTGTGCAGTCGAGATCTCATAGCTGCAACCGAATTAGGTAACGTAAGTTTTCCTAGTTGAGTCTATTATTGCCCACAATAAAATTAGTTAGGACAAGACATATTTATTATTGGGCTCAACCAGGTAAAGGTTCTGGTCAGTAGAAATTGGATGGTTGTAATAATGGTCAATAATAGTTTGGGGGTGCCAGGGATGATAGGGTTACAGGGGATTCACTCTAACAGTCGTCAGCGACCGGAGAGCGTCTAGTTCTGAAATTAATGATTCTGAAGATTTCGGCTGTAGCAATTATTGCTTGAGGCATCCTCTATTTATAAAGCACAGCGAAACCTAATTTCCGCAAACCTTTTCATCAACACATTCGTACTGTTGCAATTTGACACTCTGGTCAGCATATTTTTGTCAAAAGCACAGCGAAATCTAATTTCCGCAAACATTTTCATCAACACATTCGTACTGTTGCAATTTGACAGTCTCTGGTCAGCATATTTTTGTCAAAAGTAGTCTTGAACCTCTATGGATTATTTTCCTTCATGACTCGATAGTCGATACCCATTGGAACAACAAATCCTTTCTTGCGAATGAAGCCATCTGGAGTTAATCTCTGAACTCCCAATTCATTTTTATTGAAAAATGAAACGGTCTGACATGTTAATGTTGTGTTGTCATGTAGCTGATGCCATTATAATGTCATAATCATCTAATAAATATTCATGTTCATGCAACACATTTAATTTTATCCACCATCATATACTTCTCCACATGGTACGATTGCATACCCATATCTATCATACAACTTTACGAAGTGCATACTGACTTCTATTCCTTCTATATCATGCTTTTCCAACACTCGAAAATATCTCAAGTAACCAGCATTCCTATGGCTACATGACCAAAAGTGTGATAATTCATTGAATACATTCCTAAAACTGACTGCAATGAGGGTATGGTGCAGCATACAGTATACTCCATATTTCAGAATATATCAGTTTCCTTGAATAAACTAATGCAATGTAATGATACAGACAATATGCTCTATTAGATGTGTGATGTTCATGCATACCTAATACAAAGTACATACATCACCAGTCGCTTAAAGCTATAATCACTTTTAGAATTGACAAAATTAATTCATTCTGTGGTAGCTTTATTTTGTCTATAGAATGAGATATCGTACAAATTTGGGTTTGAAAATGTGTATTACGTGCTTAAATTGAGTTGCCAAATCAAGATTCAAATCTTTTTTTTTCCTCAAAGCGGCCCGCCTAGCGAGCGATTTCTACCCACAGTCTCGTGACGTCATTGGTATTTGTGTAGATACTGTGGCAACCGGCAATGTAGGCAGGCCGATCATTATCTATCCAGTGTTTTCATGCACGATTAACGGCAATTTTCTGAGTATCTGTTGTCGAACTGTGCATATTTCCTACATATTCCTGACTCTCTCGAGATGTAGTTTCAAGTTTGCGTGACAAACAAGAACGCTAAATTTGGCTGATTTTAAAATTGATTCCAACTTTAACACAATATACAAAACATTTGCCTATTCAATACTCCTTTGAATGATGAGTTTGTCAGAGTGAAAGCGATGTGTCTCTGCATGAGATGAACACCAACTGAGACATAGATACAATACTACATCTAACTGATTTATTCATATATTGTGATGTGCGAAACAATTATGATATGTGTGTCAAGTGAATTGAATGGTGCAATGCTTCTACACACTGCCTCGACCGTTCATCAATATCCATTCAATATTCTGAAGGGTTATTTCTATGTGGTTGCTAAATGTCCATGCATAATGGAAAAAAGATATTCACTTCACTTCATGTAGGCGTTCTCAATTTGGCATCACTGATACAACAACTTTTCTGTAAATTAGAATTCTATAAAACGAGAACGACCATTGTATTATTCAATATACATATCGCCCAAACCAGTCTGTTCGGTGCTCTGGAGATTACTTACTCTCGAGCATTTCCCTTCCATTTACTACATACTACAGACCATAGCATATGCCGAATCGTAAGAAAACAATATATTTATGTCTTTCCATATAAGCAAGATCCTGCACCAAGCTAATATATTATTTCGATACTGTGATAGTCCATTTGAATGTCAGAATTCCTACAAAAAAAACTCCCCACAGATAGGTTGAACTCATCTGTCAGTCCGATATCAATTTCCAATGTCCGCAGTGCTGCAATGTTTTTCAATTAATGCCAAGACGAAGTCATCCACACCCGAAGCATATTCTCACATTGAACCAGGGAATTTAAACTTCTCTTGACAGATTTAGGTTCACATGGTGTTGGGATATAACTATCATATGAACATCATGATTAACTTTGAGGGTACTGGATATTCACTCATGCGCACAGTAGGTATATGCTGTTATAAAAATATATGGCTTTTTTAATGTTGTTACGTTTGTCTGTGATTCACTCCAATTCAAAACCCAGATTTTGAGACTCCAATTCAAAGCTGCTCCTAGAGGACTAACAAATTGGAGACGATGGGAATGGTTATTTCAATTTCTCACTTGTGCTGAATTGAAATTTCCCAAATGTCTGTGGTTGGTGAGTACATAATTTAATTTTACTTGCACTGATTTTACCATGCTGCACAAAAGCTATATGTTGTCACGGATTCTCCACCCTCTCTTTGTCATTATTGGGTCACGAATTGGCTAAGGCAGTTCATGAACCATATCGCACTGACAGTAAAACAATGAACAACTTTTCCCAGCAGTCAAATTACATTGAAAGGCTCATTTACAGAGAGTATTGTAAGCTTTAATAAATTCAGCCACACTTTGACCATAGCAGAGGATCCTGGAATAAGAGATTGTCAAACGATCATTTAACATATGCAATTAAATATATATGTCCGTTTGGCAATAACCGAAACGTGTCTGATTACGTAGGTAAACGTCAGAAAAACAGAATGATGACTTCACGATACCCATCAAACAGTGCTGCCAGCTGGTGTTTGCAGATTTTCTTGAACATCGCCCAATACAGATATCCACTATGCAGTTGACTACACTACTGACACCATAATTATATTCTGAACTGCTAAGTACTTCTGTGAGGGGTAGCAATTGGTTAACCAGCCGATATATGGTATTATATCGTTTCTGAGATATGATATTTTTGAATGGACATTCGGTGACTTCTAGTTGCTGACTGTCTGATAATACTGAGTGTATTCCATATTTCTTGTTTAATGACCTAGGAATTAACCAGCACCTGCTCAACTTGAGCTACCAGGACACTGTGGTGTAGTATCGACCCACTAACACCAATACGTGACACTGATGGTGAAGTATCATGCAGGAATGTGACGTTTTCTGTAATGAAACAAAATACCAGGAATTAACCATTCACGATCAGTTTTAATACAATACGCTGCATGGACAATCAACAACCCGTAATTGTGTATTCATATGTTGAGAGCCATTACTTATACGATGCATAGACAATCAACAACCCGTAATTGTATATTCATATGTTGAGAGCCATTACTTATACCCTGCATGGACAATCAACAACCCGTAATTGTGTATTCATATGTTGACAGCCATTACTTATACAATACATAGACAATCAACAACCCGTAATTGTGTATTCATATGTTGACAGCCATTACTTATACAATACATAGACAATCAACAACCCGTAATTGTATATTCATATGTTGACAGCCATTACTCATACGCTGCATAAACAATCAACAACCCGAAGTTCTATCTTCATGTAAGTATCAATCTATTACCACCAAAACATCTAAATTTTCAAAATGTCAATAACAAACGTAAAATGCAACATTTTGCAATAGAAACAAAGCCCAACCAAATAATTTATCAAAAGATACACTAGCGTCATCAGGGGCAGATTTTGACAGCCATTACTTATAATTATGAAAAAAACATGAATTTATTACTAGGTATTTTCTAATAGCGTCTTTTATAAGATACATTCGAAGAACAAATATTTGGGAACACTACTTTTACTAGCATTGATTTGACCATATTACACAGGAGCCATGTGTTGTCACGGTTTCTCGACCCCATCTCTGTCATTAATTGATTACAGATTGGCTAAGGCAGCGTTACAACCATATCACACTGATGGCCAACTTTCCCCAGCACTCCAATGACATTCCAGTTTATACACAGAGTATTTCAAGCTCTAATAAATTCAGCCACAATTTGAGCCAAAAAATGATCCTGGAATAAGAGGCTATCAAACGATCATTCAACATATGGCAGCATTGTAATATATGTCAATTTCGGCACTGACAGGTGAACGGTTTTGCTTACATTATTAACGTCAGAAAAAACAGAACGATGAAGGCCATAAAAAAGTGATGCAATCTGGCGTTTGCAGATAATCCTGAACATCGCCCACTGAACTATTTAATATGCAATTGACTACAATACTGACACCATAATTATATTCTGAGCGGCTACGTACTTCTCTGAGGGTGAGCAGTTGGTTAAACAGCCGATATATCGTATTATATCGTTTCTGAGATATGATATTTTTGAATGGACACTCTCTGACTTTGGGTTACTGAGTGTCTGCAAATAACCAGGATGTTGTATATGGATTAGGATTTAACCAGCACCTGCTTCACCTGAGTTGCCAGGTTTTACCCTGTGGTGTAATATCAAACCACTAACACACCAATACGTGACTCCGACGAATGCCAATATGATAAGGAAATATCATACAGGAATGTGACGTTTTCTGCCGCGAAATAAAATACCAGTCATTTACACAATTCATGTTCAGTTTTTATAGAATACGCTGCAAAGCTATGTAAAATAACACAAAAGTCGAACAGTCAGGGATGGGACACAATGTTCAAATAATTTTTCAAACAATAGCCAATGATTGACACGGTCATATGCTTTCGAGGCATCAAAATAACAAGTAAAAACTGTGCTGCCATGACAACGATAGTATTCTATCACACTTTTCAGTATTTACCCCATTCAGGTTCAGTTTGAATACAATGGGCTGCATAGACAACAAACCGTAATTGTATATTCATATGTTGAGAGCCATTATTTATAATTATGAAAAGAAGCCAGGTAATTGTTATCAGGTATTTTCTAATAGCATTCTTTTATAACTAAAATTCAAATATGTTATGATGATACGTTCGAAGAACAAATATTTGGAACCACTACTTTTACTAGCACTGATTTGACCATGCTACACAGGAGCCATGTGTTGTCACTGTTTCTTGATGAGACTTGGAATGTCATGGGACTGCTGGGGAAAGTTGGCCATTGTTTAAATGCCAGTGTGATTTGGTTTCAATGCTGCCTAGGCCAATTTGTGACCGCTGAACGTTTTTGCTTACTCTGTACATTGCTAACGTCAGAAAAACAGAACGATGAAGCCCATAGAAGAGCACTGCCATCTGGCGTTTGAAGATATTCCTGAACATCGCCCATTGAACTATCTGATATGCAATTGACTACAATACTGACACCATAATTAAATTCTGAGCGGCTACGTAATTCTCTGAGGGTGAGCAGTTGATTAAACAGTAGATATATCGTATTATATCGTTTCTGAGATATGATATTTTTGAATGGACACTCTGTGACTTTTGGTTTCTGAGTGTCTGCAAATAACCAGGATGTTGTATATGGATTAGGATTTAACCAGCACCTGCTTCACCTGAGTTGCCAGGTTTCACCTTGTGGTGTAATATCGAACCACTAATACACCAATACGTGACACCGACAATGCAAACATGAGAATGAAATATCATACAGGAATGTGCCTTTTTCTGCCGCGAAACAAAATACAAGTAATTTACACAATTCACGTTTAGTTTTTATAGAATACGCTGCAAAGCTCTGTACGAATAACACAAAAGTCGAACAGTCAGGGATGGGACACAATGTTCAAATAATTTTTCAAACAATAGCCAATGATTGACACGGTCATATGTTCTCCAGGCATCAAGACAACAAGTCAAAACAGTGCTACCATGACAACGATAATATTCTATGACACTTATCAGTATTTACACCATTCCCGTTCAGTTTGAATACAATACGCTGCATAGACATTCAACAACCCATAATTGTATATTCATATGCTGAGAGCCATTACTTATAATTATGAAAAGAAGCCAGGTATTTATTATCAGGTATTTTCTAATAGCATTCTTTTATGACTACAATCCAAATATGTTATGATGATATGTTTGCAGAACAAATATTTGGAACCACTACTTTTACTAGCACTGATTTGACCATGCTACACAGGAGCCATGTGTTGTCATTCATTCCTGATGAGACTTGGAATGTCATTGGACTACTGCCAGTGTGATATGGTTCCAATGCTGCCTAGGTCAATTTGTGACCGGTGAACGTTTTTGCTTACACTGTACATTGCAAACGTCAGAGAAACAGAACGATGAAGGCCATAAAAGTGTGCTGCTATCTGGCGTTTGCAGATATTCCTGAACATCGCCCATTGAACTATCTAATGTGCAATTGACTACAATACTGACACCATAATTATATTCTGAGCGGCTACGTACTTCTCTGAGGGTGAACAGTTGGTTAAACAGCCGTTATATCGTATTATATCGTTTCTGAGATATGATATTTTTGAATGTACAACTTTGTGACTTTTGGTTACTGAGTGTCTGCAAATAACCAGGATGTTGTATTTGGATTAGGATTTAACCAGCACCTGCTTCACCTGAGTTCCCAGGTTTCACCTTGTGGTGTAATATCGAACCACTAATGCACCAATACGTGACTCCGACGATGCCAACATGAGAAGGAAATGTGGGGTTATCTGCTGCGAAACAAAATACAAGTCATTTACACAATTCACGTTCAGTTTTTATAGAAGACGCTGCAAAGCTCTGTACCTATAACACAAAAGTCGAACAGTCAGTGATGGGCACAATGTTCAAATAATGAAGCTGCTGCCTTCGAATGTATGCAATATTTTTTTCCAAACCAATTTTTTGTCAAACACATCAAATGCAATATAACAAAAGGTGTGTTCAATGATTTTGACGATTCCAGTCCGTCCGAGTTGTCTTTTCATCCGTTTTAATGCCCATTTTGTACCGGTTTTGTAAATAAACAAACGAAGAGTATCCATCAAACCAGAATGTACACAAATGCTCAAATCGCGCTTAAAAGTCCACATCGAGTACATTTTCCAGTTTGTATGTGCATATATAGTGTAGTTGTGAGAGAATAATCAGTGATATACCATGATGTGCTTGTAATTGTCAGTCTATCTCGCACTTCTACGCTTTTTTTACATCTGCGTGTGATGGATACAGTTCCTGTATTTACGCGAGAACCGTCTGTTCAAATGAGCAAAATTTCCCTGAGGACTGCTTATTTTCAATACATTTGATGTGAGTATGTTTCATTCAGTTAGTTTAGCGTGTTTGGTATGAAATATAGTTTTCAAAAAATATTGACTGGTTTCGAAGGCAGCTGCTTTAAACAATAGCCAAAGAAACACGGTCATATAAATGCTTTCCAGGCATCAAGATAACAAGTAAACACTGTGCCTCCATGACAACGAAAATATTCTTTGACACTTTTCAGTATTTACACCATTCACGTTCAGTTTGAATACGCCCCGCTGGGCCCAAGTAGCGCTACTTACTCTATTAATACTACTCGCCCACTGAATGTATACCATTTTTATTCCGTCTGGTACATTTTTATTCTTCATTGAATTTAGAAGAGATAGTAAGCTGCGCTACATGGGCCATACGCTGCATAGACAATCAACAACCCGTAATTGTATATTCATATGTTGAGAGCCATTACTTATAATTATGAAAAGAAGCCAGGTATTTATTATCAGGTATTTTCTAATAACGTTTTAAAGCCTAACTAGAGTGAAAAAATAACTTTTTTTAGTTTAGTGTCAATATCAAAGACGGACGTCTGGGGATCATTTCTGTTTTTACAAAAATGAAATATCTTGAATAGTCACTATTTTACGGAGGTTTGTTTATGACATGTCCCGTTAACCTTTCGATGTCATATGCAAATATGCGAATGAGCAATGATGACGTCATATGAGTCACTGAAAGATAATAAGCTCATTGAAACCAGTTTTGCATAATATTAAAGAGCATGAAAATAATTTTTGTTCCACATAATGACTACATACAGAAAATATTCAAATTTTGAATAAATTTTGTTGGTGTCATGGCAACCAGAGCCGGAATATGGCCCATAGCAACCACGTTGCTATGGAGATTTTGTTGCTAACCACTGATGATTCCACATTATTAGGACCTCAACTTTTGTGACATTATGATCCTTTGTGAAAATGTTCAAATAAAGTAGCACTTTCGCATGTCCTAACAGGTCAATTGTCCATAGCAACGCACCCAACAACTGGTTGCTAAGGGGCGCTAGCTCTGATTGTGTAGCCTTGATAACATGCTGGCATAACAAAAGACTGACTATGCATTACCACAAAACATATCAGTCTCTATAGGAACCTTTATCTACATTATAACCCTTGCATAAATGAGGTTTAGATAGCTAATTATAGTACTTGACTCATATGACGTCATGAATATCTAATTATAATCATTAATGAGGTCCTGTAAATTGCTGATAGATTGGAAAAAAGTAATTCACGAAAATAGAAATATCTCAGGTTGTGATTGAGATTTTCAAGTTCTGTAAAAACCAAAATGATCAGGGAAACCATCTCCACCGTATAAGAACATAAAAATTATACACTCTAGTTAGACTTTAAAATTCAAATATGTTATGATGATACGTTCAAAGAACAAATATTTGGAACCACTACTTTTATTAGCACTGATTTAACCATGCTACACAGGAGACATATAATGTCACTGTTTCTCGACCCGATCTCTGTCATTAATTTGTCACGAATTGGCTAAGGCAGCATTACAACCATATCACACTGGCGATGGCCAACTTTCCCCAGCACTCCAATGACATTCCAAGGCTCATTTATACAGATAGTATTTTAAGCTCTATTAAATTCATCCACACTTTGACCATGAGAAAAAGGATTCTCTAATAAGAGGATCCTGGTTATCAAACGATCATTCAACATGTCAGCATTGTAATATATGTCAGCTCGGCACTGACAGGTGAACGTTTTTGCTTACATTGCTAACGTCAGAAAAACAGAACGATGACGTCACGAGACCCATAAAACAGTGCTGCCAGCTGGCGTGCGCAGATATTCCTGAACGTCACCCATTGAACTATCCAATATGCAATTGACTACAATACTTACACCTTAATTATATGCTGAGCGGCTGGGTACTTCTCTGGGGGTGAACAGTTGTTTAAACAGCCGATATATCGTATTATATCGTTTCTGAGATATGATATTTTTGAATGGACACGCTGTGACTTTTGGTTGCTGAGTGTCTGCAAATAACCAGGATGTTGTATATGGAATAGGATTTTGGACGTCGATGCCAACCTGAGGAGGAAGTATCATACAGGAATGTGACGTTTTCTGCGGTGAAACAAAATACCAGTCATTCACACAATTCACGTTCAGTTTTTTATACAATATGCTGCAAAGTGATCTACCATTTCCGGAAAGTGATGGAAATTGGTCGGATCCGGACAAACGAGTTCAAACAAACTTTCAAAGACTGAGCTAGGGCCATATTCATTGACATGTGTGAGAACGGTCCTTTATTGACTGTAGCTGGAAAATCCCAAAGGAGTTTACACCCAACTGATCACAATAAGCTAGATGGTAGCAGTGAGCAGTCACTGGCGGATCCTGAGGGTGAGAAGGAGGGGACTACTCCGCCAATGGATTTGTAAAAAAAAGTAACTCACAAGAATGACCGCAGAATTACAAATATTGAAATATGATGACAATAAATATATTTCTTTGATAGCTACTCCTGAATGTGTTGCATCTGCAAATTCATCAATATTCTTCTATGAGATTAGTTCGAAGGAACTTACAGAATGCAGCATACATGGTACAATATTATTATGGTTTAACTTGACCTGCGATAATCTTTGCTATTCCCACGAGAGCCTATGTTTACCACAAAATGTGTAAATTGGTCTTTGGAGACAAAGCTGTTGAGATGGAGACAGAGTTATCTGGTTTGTATCCTGAACACCTAATATCGGACGTCCTCTATGGTGACTTCGAACTGAACTTGAGATTATCTCGAGAGTTCAAACGTCAAAGAGCATGTGCATCGAGGAATGTATCAATTAATCTTTGTGGTCAGAACTGAACAGGAATTCTATATTGTTTATCAGTGATAATTCTTCCCTGTAATTGATGGATTGATGAAACACATTTGTACTGCTCAAATGATAATTGATGTCATTGAAAAATATTTCATTGTTGATGCTTGTCCGTAAATATTAATGAAGAGGATTTGGGCACCAACACGCTTCCAATTCATCAGCATTATTATTCAATTGGCATGCTAGTTATCCTCATGACTCTTGGTTCTATTGTTGGAAGTCTACATCTCGCATGGTGGCATAAGATATAGAAACAACTAATTGTCCTCAGATAGAGGTGTATTTCACATACATGTGTGTTAGAATTAAAATCATGATCAAGACTCCTGTATTTCACATACATCTGTGTTAGAATTAAAATCATGATCAAGACTCCTGTATTTCACATACATGTGTGTTCATGATCAAGAGTCCTGAGCTTGAACTTGGTCATTTGCCTACATTTATAAATACTTCACGGAAATATCCATGCTTTTTGCAGGTGATTTTATTTCAAGTCATGAGTTCAGCTTGTCAATATGTCTTACCGATCAGCGTCATCAAACGCCATACCTCTATTTCTAAACATACACGGAATTACCAACAAAATTCATGGACCCGTCACTGACGGCACTGCCAATTATCATTGAGTGCACGCCACCTTCATGAAAGTATAGAAAGCACAGATCGATCAACCGGGTGTGGTTCTTGGGAATACATCACTGTAACATGAGAAAAAAAACAGTCATTCACATTTGAAACATGACATCCCCCAACCCCCTCCCCCGAAAAAAAGTTTGGAATATCTTTTTCATGACGCCTATTGTTTAGATTTCTATAGTTTCTTTGACACGTTCGATACGCAATCACCCACTTTGTTTTGTTTTTGTTTTCTGTTTTTTTTGTGTCAACATCACGATCTGGTGGTCACTTTCCCACCACTCCACCACATACATATCCACCACTGACTCAGTGTCACTAGATGAGAATCACATATGTCCCCAAATTTACTAGAAGCCACTTTATATAAATGTGCATTTTATAAAAGTGTACTTTTGCAAGTGTATAAACTTGCACAGTTTATTTCTACTAATATTCCAAAATGTTGGCATATCTACAACTTTATGGTATCAGTTCTAACAGATTATTTTTTTCTATGGTATTGATCATTAACTTCTCTTAGAATTAACTCCTCTAAAGAATTCCATGAATTCTTTTCTATGAATCTTTCATCTGATTTTTCGTATTAATAACATATATGTTGGTGTGATTAGCAGTCGAATCTTTTAGCTCATACCATAGCCTGGAAATATTAAATTCACATATGCTGCTGTGTAACGTTACCATTACCATATTACCACCAATACAACTGAACTTCAGGGTTGATGATAGAAACCTGAAATTCGGGCAAGTCGATTCGATCCACGGTCAAACGAGAAGCAACATATTATACTGTTCGTTACATTATCCCTCCTGTCTCATTTGACGCTTGGGCAACACGCGAAATGATCCCATCAACTCACAACAGTTCTTTTCGGCTAGAAGCCAATGAAGACGATAATGCAGGGACGGTAATAAAGGTAGACAATAATGTCAGGGATGACAATAATGGTAGACAATAAAGTCAAGGATGTGCAATTCCTGTGTCTCTACATGGACAATTACACGGGATACATATTGGATGTATGTAGATCCATTCCTGGTCATCCCATCAACTGGAATATACATTCCTACGCAATCATACATTCATTTGTAATGCCAACTGTTATCGATATACCAAGGCTGTTCAATGTTATGACACAATGAAAGACATACACATACACACTGCTAAAGTATATTACATTTGAAACTAAAATAATATTCTTGAATAAATTATTGCTTTTTAGCGAACATCAATATACGAAAAGTGCCCCGACCTTTTTCTAGAAATGTCCTTCCAGAAATTGTAACGTGGTGCACACACCATATTCTTCGTTCACTCATATGCATCGTTGGCATGCAATATGTAAATACATATAACGCCAGCAAAACAGAACGAACATGAGACCCCATTGAACAGTGCAGCTAGCGTGCTATTGCAGATATTCTTGATACCCCAACTTGAAGTAGAGTCCTGAGTACTAGAGTATTGCCTCCCAGCAATGCTGTGGATGGTAGAGGTGGCACCCAGGCGATGCCTGAAGGTAGCACTAACAGGGTTGTAGATCAAGACCAAGGGCTAAGTTTTTGTGCTAATAACAAGACATTACCCCCCGGATATGTCATTCCCAAATCTGACAAAACAGGCCAGAAATATTATAAAAAAAAGTGTTATTACTCCTACAATTTCTAATACTAGGTCTTCCAATGAGGATTCTCACAGACTTCCCTCAGATGAGGAGTTGCTCGTGGGGTTTTCTGAGGATCAGCTCGAGTATGGTAGCTCTGCTGACCAGGACCAGTCCCACTGTAACGAGACGGGGTCAGACTGTGACGGGGATGGGGCCTCAGGGGATGACAGGTGGAGCTCAGACTCAAGAATCTGACGAAAAGGCTCCCACCTCGAAGCGTCGAGCTATTGAGAGACGTTTCGATCCTTAGGCCTCATCCTCTGAGCGGATTTGGTCCCTGAACAATAGCCAGAATGAATATATAACTGAGTACTTCACGGAGTGGCTCTCAAATGAGACTGTAAAAAAATCAATTTTCAAAGAGAATCCTGCCCCAGAGCATGACGCTCTTAATGTCCTCAAGCTTGAGGATGAAATTCTAGACCCACTGCCTCAATCATCGGAAATGTCCTGCACAAGAGTGCAACGAAAGTTGTTGTACACAATGGGCCGTTGGGCGAACTCTGGGCGAGCCTGGACAAGGTCTCGAGTAAAGGCGGTGGTAGGTTAAATGCTAAAAAAAATGCTCTCGCTGGTCGTGCAGGCTGTTCTTATTCTAGGCTAGACTAATGTACTGATCAATTTCAATCGCCGCACTAACATCCTGGCGCGTTTCCTAAAGGACAATAAGAAAGCGTCTAAACTCGTACAAGGTCTAAACTGCAACAAGGATATGTTTTACCAAGACTTATGGCTGCGTTTAAGAAATTCAATGGATGTCATCATGATCTGGCTGATAAATACACCAAATCCATGTCTACCATGCAACTAAATCTATTATCATGTTAATTTTGGGGAATTCATGACGGGTGCCACTAGTGGGGCAGGAAATGCTCAATCTTTTCGGAACACCTGATTTCACCTCCTGATGGCCATTGTTGGGGGTTCATGAGTTTCCATGTCATTTTTGTTTTCTCTCACTTCGTATGCTTGATATGACTTTCTGTCCCCGGAATATGAATTGGATAATGGACCCTGTTTTGTTTGCTCGGAGTACTTAATACTGGGCATTGATTTCACGTCTATCCAATATGAAAGTAGGTACATCACTGACACCATATTTATACTTGGAGCGGCGAAGTACTCCAACGAGGTGTGTGTTTGGTGTAACCGTCCGCTATATTTATATTGAATTATATCGTTTTCGAGATATGATATTTTTGAATGGACGGTCTGTGACTTCTAGTTGCTGACTGTCTGAGAATAAGTGGAGTGCATTTTGTATCACATGGTCTTGAAAACAGATCTCCGACGATTTCAACTTGAGAGTGGGCTTTTATGTAGGAATATGGTATTTTCTGTAGCAAAACAAAACACAAAGGTATTTACACAATTCGTGTTCACTCTTCTACAATCCCCTGTGAAGTGATCTACTATTTTCGGAAAGTGACGAATACTGGTCGAACCTGGATGAAAGAGATGAAACAAAATTTCAAAGACTGAGATTGGGTCCAATTCATTGATACGTGGGTGAAGGGGCTTATATTGACGCTAATTTGAAAATCTCGGAGTACAATCGCTCAAATGATCACCCAGGTCTCACAGCTGGAGTGACAGATGGAGTATGTTTTGGAATGCGTCTTCATGTCAACTCTGATCGACTTCTTTGATACGTTCTTTTTTGAAGTTTTATGAACTAATGCAGACTCTCTTGTCTGATTATCCGTTTTAATATCACTAAGTTTTAAATTGGTATATTGGCAGTTGACGCTATTAGGTCATCATACATAGCCTGCAAAACATGAATACTTATATGCTGTACCAAATCAGTGTAACACCCAGTCTCCCTGGGACCCTGGTAGCGCCCCAACAGCGCTAACCGTGGTTATCTGTAGTGGATCCGGGACTACAACAAGGCAGATCGATCATTTACATCCCAACTCATATTGTGATGGGAAGCTACATATACTATTCATTACATCACCACTTTTATCTCATTTCACGCTTGGACAACGCTGGAAATTATCCCATAAATTTCCAGCCGTTCATCTCTGCTAGGAATCAATAAGGAAAATAAAGCCATATGACAATAAAGATAAGAAATAATGGCAGGGACGTTTCATTCTTGTGTCTCTGTGCATTCAATTACACCGGACTATTTCAGAGGTATGCAGAGCCGTAATTGGCACACGAAAATAATAGACCTCCTACATCCGTTGATAATGCCAACCATTATTGATATCCCAAGACTCCATGTTATTGTCGATTTTACTCAATATAGTTGTATAAGCAAAGGTGTTATGATTCCGAGGCGCAGAGAATTGATACGTACACTACAGTAAGAGAAACCCTTAAGTATACTACACAATTGAGAGTATAGTTATGTTCGAGATTGAATTATTAGTCGTATGCGAACATCAATATACACAAGTGCCTTGATATTATTTTTATCAAAAATGTTGGGACACACCATATTATACACACCATATTTCCTTTGTTAGATATGAGACATTCCTGTACCATAAACACAAAAGACCAGCACAATATACAAAGAGCTGCACTGACTGAATGGAGAGTTTTTCAGGGCAAGTACGATGCACGTACATGAGGTGAACATAAATTGATGAAGTATCATTTGTGACTTACTGAAACATTTCGTGATGTGGGAAACAATAGGATATGAGTGTCAAGTGAATTGAATAGTACGATACCACTGTGTATTGTCATAATTATTTATCACTATACATTGAATATTCTGCGCGGTCGTTCACGTGCTTTCACACATACACACACTGGACATAAGCAGTGTCACCCCCTGCATTATGAGACAAACCACAGTGCATTCAATACTGGTGTGATTTGGGTCCAAAAATGACATAAAATAAGTATTCGCGGATGGTGTTGATAGAACATTATCAGATATTGTTGCTGCGAAAAGTTTAATATCTTTGAACACATTCTTCATTGTTTGGTAACATTTTTTCGATGTCCGTTTACTTCGTGGAAAAATGACCAGGGGTGACATTTCTTATGTCCAGTGTATCTACACTCACGACTTGGCATCTGCTATTTTCTGGAGTGAAAATGTTCTGGTCATCTCTAGCAATTCACGTGACAACATATCATACCGAACTGGTCATCTCTAGCAATTCACGTGACAACATATCATACCGTTTCGTACAACAAGATATGCCACAATAAACCACGTGAATTATTTCTCGATTCGAAATACCGGTACTTCACATTCAAAGGACGATTGAATCGTAAAGTTGCAGCCTTGTGCATGCATATTGTGTTGAGAGGTGCACAGAATGTTTGTTTTACAACAAGAACGTGACATATCTAACAAAGTATATGATTTGCAAACAACGTCACCTGCTCTGGCGAACAAAACATCTGTAAGACATTCCCAGTGAATGTCAAGGTACTATTGTATATATGAGTTCACTAATGTGGAATAATTGACTCAAGAATATTTATATTGTCTGAAATGTGGAATATACTTATTTCCGTGCATCAACTGCATCAATTGCAGTTTATGTAGCAATTCATCATAGTACTCTGAATTATCACAAGTTTGCTTATGCAGCCACATGTCCAAAAATGGATAATTACATGATCGCGTGATAACATCATATACCTTGAAATATCAATTATACGAATTTAAAAGTACCCAATTATAGGAATATACCTATATAAATTCTTGGGTGATGGGAGTAGTTAGGGCTCCACATACCTTCACTATACATTATGTGTAATTGCCCATGTATAGATACAGGAACTGCGCATCCCTGTCTTTATTGTCTTCTACGAGGGAAGAGTGGCTGTGAATTCATGGGATCGTTTCCAGTGTTGCCCAAGCATGACATAAGATAGAAGCATATATGTTGTTTCCTTTTACAATTTGGATGTGGATGTAAATGACCAATTATTTGTGTATTCCAGGTTCATATTATCATGCTCCAAGTATGGATGCATTGATGGTAAAATACCTGATGATACCTGTACACTATTCGAGACCACATACCCGCGTTCAGCTTTGGCAGGCCATAGTGAAACGAACAATCTGACGAGAGTTTCAAACTGAAATGCATTGGTTCATGGAACAAATTAAGTTATTACCACTGTGACCATAAGAAACAAACCCCGTCCAAACACTCATATCAAGGGCATACTATCTTGGAGTGGATGGCATATTCGGGGACATCTTCAACGTCCATCAGCAGTCAGGTTGACTCAGTCGTGGAAATGTATGCACTAGTATCAATCTGTTTTGGTACAAATCCCAACCTCAGATTGACATCAAGTGAATCCTTTATTGGTGGTACACTTCACTGTTCTTGGACAGACAGCAACTAGAAGTCATAAACTGCTCATCCAAAAATACCATACATGTAATTTGATATAAGGGACGGAAAACCAGAAAATTTCATCCGAGAAGTACTTAGCTGCTCGGCATATAATTGTGGTGTAGTATTGTACGTAACACATACCGGACAGCTAAGTTGTTGAACGTTGATTAATTGACAACAGAACTGTGGCAAATGGAATAGTAATGATTGGGCATTTGTCATCCCTTCCCATCCCGTTTTGCTATTCAAACATAGATTACCAGTAACATGAATGTTTCTTGTCATTTAAAATTAATTTTCGAAATCGCGATCAACAAATTGAAAAAAAAATACATCAAGATGGATTCTTCTTCCAGGCGAACTTTCAGGAGAAAACTCGTTTCATACGGTACAAAAGACTTTCACTATCCACAATGGTAACCACCAGCTCCTTTCAATATCGTGATATTGTAAGTCAATCTTCTATATTTTGTTCCCAAATCAAGCCTCCACAGATATCTGGAGCTCTTCTGTCAAAGGAACATTAATCCCCAACCTCCGTGTTGCTGCCATGTTTTGATTGATTGTCACGACGTTGCCAACATCAGACAAACTAAAACAATATTCTCACGTCGAACCAGGAAATCTTAAAAATTCGCTCAACAGCACACATGGTATATTGAAATGAATCACTACTGAAACAGGAACATCTTTGCGTGATATTGCTATATTAGTGTGATATAAACACCGTAAACAACTTGGAGTTGTAAAACTCGAGTAAATATACACTACCAGAAGGCATTATTCTGATGTCAACATATAAAACATTTTTAATATTGCTAAGTTTGTCGAGTACCAAATCCGGGGCACCTGATCTCAACTGCTCAGCTTGCTCGGGGTCCGGGATATTCACACAGCTTTAACTTTGATACTAATGGTATTCACTCGGATTTGGCCATTCACAATAAATTTGTGAACTTCGTCCATGGATTCCGTCCTGGTGTATGGATTTATCTCTTTGTCAGTGTTGTTTTGTGGTTCCTCTCTCACGAAGTTACAAGCTTCACAGTAAACAAACCAAAGGCATGACGCAAACTGGTCTTAGACAAAACTTGGAACACTGAAATTGGTTATTCAAATTTCCCTCATGTTTTTAATTGAAAGTTAAAAAATGTCATTGGTTGGAGTGTAGATTTCAAGACTTGGCTATCAGGAATTGGTCATCATGTCTGTAACCCCAGTAAAAACTGCAAGAAACTTCAACTCCTTCCATTCCCTTCCTTCCATTTTCCCATTATCACTGGCAAGTATACGGTGGCTGATAAGTGACATTGTAAAAAAAAGCTTATTTATTTCTCAAAGTAATTCTGACTGATACATAATTAACTCATTTTACACGGAAATATCTGTAATAACATGCTGTAATAACATTTCTTATCAGAATTATGCTGTAATAACATTTCTTATCAGAATTTAGGTTTTCTTATGCAGAAATAACCTTTTTGTCAGGTATAAATAACATTAGTTACATGGAAATAAGATTATTTACATGGAAATAACGTTATTTACAAAGAAATAACATTATTAAATCCTGCGGTGTGTGATATACTAACCAAATACTGCCTACACGTGCTTTTATCTTTCCTTTGGCATACTTGGTCGCTGTGGTAAATAACGTTATTTCCACGTAAATAATGTTATTTCCATGTGAATAGTGCTATTTTGTGTAAATAATGTTATTTAAGCATAAAATTATTTTTGCGTAAGTAATGTTTTTTCTGCCTAAATAAAGTTTTATTTTCACAAAAATAATGTCATTTCTGCACAATTATCTCAATTATGAAGAAATCAAGATTACTGCAAAAAATAAATACGTTTTTTACAATGTCACTTATCAGCCACTGTGCAAATTTGATAAATAAACTCAGATTATACTTGGATGCATGAACCGTTATTGGTTCATCTTCTTTTTTCATACCCGAGCTATAGACTGCAAAGTAGAGGCAGAGTGTGGAGGAAGAGTTTACAGTACATGTAGACAATGGACAACTCGTTATTTGCTATAACAATAGCAGGCTATTATTTTATTTGTTTGGAATTGGTTCTATTGTACTTATCTTACATCTTTTATTTTACATATTTTATTATACTTTTTGTATTGTAGCCCACCAAACATTTCAACGAACACTAGACATGCCTTTACCAGTGATAATACGTGTTCATGATGGAGACGCAATACAATTGTATACTACAAAGTATGGAATAAATTCAAACACAATTTCCTGCTGCCCGCCTTGCAAATTTGAACTAAGAGTTGTACACATGTATTCATCTAAAACATGTCTAGCTCGCCATTCACACACTGATTTTCAACGTAACTCTAACAATAGTACATTGTTACGATTGGTCAGGTTATGTCATTGAATCAAATCAAAATACTTGTGACAGGCAGTGGTATAAGTAAAACTCGTGACAAGGGAGAATCAAATGACATTGCATTGATTCGTTCACACGTTCTACAATATATCATTCTATAATATTTGTATTCTTAGGATTAAATCAACTGGATACAATGATTGAGGCACAAGTTCGTGTTTCGGTGGAAGCTCTCACTGACATTAAAATACACCTGTGACGTCACACTATTGTTTGTTCGCTCCATTCTTTTTCAGGAATGGACAGAAATAAAAGAATGTAGTCCATTCTTATTGAGTCTAAGAATGGACAGTCTGGGGGTGTATTTTAAGTCAGAGAAAGCACTCGTAAACTGTCCATTCGTAGATCTGAAAAGCCTCGGCACTTCGGGCCTCGGCCTTTCAGATCTACGAATGGACAGTTACTCGTACTTTCTCTATTACAGAACGAATGCCCCATACACGGTATCTAGTCGATCAACTTATTATTATATATATGCCGTACCATGACATGTACATCACCCGTGATACGAATTCTGACATTCTCCAGCTATATTCTCTCCCCAAAAGCATGGCATTTCATAGACATTCTCATGCACTACACAGAACGTAATTTGACCATCGCATGAATACAGAACCTCAGAAGACCACCGGTTGCTATACGGTAAACCATGCAATACTAAATTGACCTACATGTTCCGATACCACAATTTAATTTGAAAATAGAGGGACATTTCACAGAGGCGCATGATTATTAACATCACATGAATATCATTGCATGAGATGTACATTGTGGATTAAGAGATTTTCTATACCCAGGTAGCCCACTCAGGCCTAAATGGAAGAGAACAATCCCCCTGGTGGGCGGTCTGCAGAATTACTACATTTGCGTTTTGTGAATACATACCGTACTCCCGCGCATACCGGCGCATGCGCCTATAAATGAAACAGCGCCTCTTTTGACATGCACGGAATTATAATTATGCCTCAAATATAGGCGCATGCGCCTATAAGTGAGGTATGGCGCATGCGCCTATATGTGAATCCACTTTCTTTCGAACATAAGTTTTCCAGGTGGATGTCGCTTGCATTCTATTACATAGTGAATTATAAACTACAGGTGGGTCGGACCCTCCAATGTACTAGATAACACTTATTTCAATAATAGTTATTCGCAAAAACATGTTCTGAGAGTTGCACTTGTAAACGATAAAGTGTTGTCCACACATTCTGCTGGAGAAAAGATATACCGTGCATATAAGCGCACGCGCCTATATACGACGTATGGCGCACCTTCATTTATAGGCGCATGCGCCTCGATGCGCGGGAATACGGTATCTGTCACCAAAACGTCTTTTTATAAAGGAAAACCGCCTTCACTATCGGATAGACGTCAAACGTTTAGTCTCACCACCAGGATCCACTCTATCCGAATGTTCGCTTCCGTTTTGACCTGAGTGGACTCTATTGGTATGTCTTTGGTGTTCAGTTGTCACACCTGCGTTTCCAGACTGAATAATATTTCAGACGTGTCGGATGAATCCAATCTCAACACACAAGGAATGCCTTCGTCCAAGCCAGACTCCACTCGTCGTCCACGTGTCGAGATCCGTGGCTTTGGCGAGGTATTCTTGCGTGCAATACCGCCTGAAGATAATTCTTGTTTTAGCATTTTTTTACGCAATACAGCCGGATGTGCCTGTTTCCACGACACTTACTCTGGGTGATTCCAGTTTGCGGCCAAACTTGGGGAATCTGATGTGCATCAACTTTCTTACTGATTGATGGCGTGCGTTGAGGTGTCTGCGTGTACACTGGGTAGTTCCGATAGCACTCGTGACTCATGAGTTTTGGTGGAAACTTGTTGGACCTTGCTCCCATCTGCGGTTCCTGGTTGTGGTCGACTAATGGTCAACCTTGGTTTCATGTCACTTATGCTCAACGAGCTTTTATTCTGCTTTCGCAGATCAATCTTGGCCTGTGATGAACATCGTTTAGGTAGGGACATGACAAGCGTTTCCGGGACTGATGGTAACAGAGGTCCGAGGGCTGGACTCCCTGAACCAAAGAGATCATTAGTGTGACCTAACTACTGTGGACATGAGACTAGCCTGTGGTAAGGTATCACTGGATGGTGACCATCTTCCTGGTTCAAGAAACCGGCGATCTCATGCCTGGATCTCTTGAATTCCGAGCTTGGGCTGTATAGTGGTTGTGTCTGATGGCCTCATGTGACGAGAACAATTTTGACCAGAGTCAAGACGGATACTAATCTAAAGAGTATCACGGTGTACATTGTGTTGGTGTAAGTATCAATCTAATACAGCCAAATTTTGATGATTCCAAAACAAACGTAAAATACAATATTTTGCAATAGAAACAAAGCCAAAATCACCAAAGCTTGGTGATTTTTGGAGATTATTCCAGCTATTGAGATTATAAGCACTATGTATGGCGTAGATAGGTAGCGAAAGTATTTATCGATGAATACGTTATCAAATAGCCACCAAATCAGTATCTCCAGTGTGAGGATACTGAGACACATCGAACTGGCAACTTCTTTTTTAACAGCAGTTCGATAGGTGAGAACCACACCGAAATTGAACATCGAGGCAACCATACTCCAGATAGCAGATATTGCCAGGCCATTCTACACTGGAATCCTCATGGACCAGATCTCATGAACCAGATCTCACCAGATCTGTGAGACACCATGACGTATCTAAACTAATTGAGTCTGCTCAGTAATACAACTAAACAGATGAAGAGTATACAGCACATAAAGTTGATGAAGATTAGAGCCACTCCTAGATACTCACGGTCCTAAGTTAGCAGCCAGCTGATGTTGCAGCAAATTATACCTTTCAAATATGAAAATACTACACATATACAAATTGGGATAGTATAAAAAAGCAAAATAATTATACTGATATCCATCAATGGAAAGATCACATTATGGTTAGAAGAAAAGATATATTATTTGATTCACATCCACCCAAACTGTCGCATTTCGTTACTCAAAATGCTAATTTGATTACCAATAATGTGAGTGTTGCTGCATGGTTGTACGCTAAATTAAGACAAGTAATGACGAACAGTTTGTATTCATCAAAACTGGCATGACATAAGAATCAATTGTAGCTACTCGTAGTTTCCCACGCTGCAAAAATAAAAATCTAATTTTGCTGTGGATTGCGGACCATCAGTGCCTGTGTATCGCCCTCACTAACAACATCAGTAGTTGCTATGGCAACCAAATAGCCATTAGTAAATGAGCATATGTTTGTGAATTGTTTGGCGACCACAGAGAACTAACATGATTTGAACTGATGGTCACTGTTTAGTATCTGTTCATTGCATCATCTTTTTGTAACGTAACGAAAGGGCGGGAATAATTGTCGTCTATACACGCATCACAGAAGGCAATCCTAAATCACATATCTGCTCTTCGTTTGCATCCATTTGTGGTCATTCATTCGTGTGTTTGCAAAGCAAATATGACAAATCGTTATATTAACAATACTACCCTAATGGTAAAATTATGGTTGTTGCCGATGGTCGGCCTTGTTCATAAATAACCCTAACCTCGTGGACACTTCTGGCGCCAGGGAATTGGCGAGACACAAGGTCAGCATTGATCACCTCAGCGAGGCACCTATGGTCCTTGTATTGACTAGTCAATCTTATTCTCCATATCACTCGGACGTCCGGCCTGTTCGTTCACCCCCTCATCATAGCCTCAAACCCACTTTATCCTTCCTTCCAAATCCCGTTTTTTCTCCTTATGTTCCCCTCGAACTAGATTGTCGAAATTATAGGTACAGTGCCAGTGGAAATCAACCTTTTGAATGTCTTTCGTGCTGAGTTTCATTTCTTAGTGGTCTAAAAGGTCCCTGATAACCCCGTCTCGATTGTGTATGGCCTTTCATGTACTCATGAAAGACATGTCCTCTCGAACCTAGGTACCATTACCAAGTTCTTAATCGTCCGTGTGACTCCACAGTAACGGTGTGGTCGATGGACAGTGGACATCAGGACTGAACAAATATCATCAACGACTGAATAAATATAGCCGTATGTGGGTTCCTAGCGGTAATAGGGGCGTTTGTCAACTCACTTGGGACCGTTCTGTAAACTGTCGACAACCCCAGTGGACCACGGATAGGCCCTTCTCTACTCTGTGTGATTGTTAATGGCAATACTGTTTTCCGACTGTTGATACTGCAGCCCGTTGATGACATATTCAGATTTTTTTCCTGTCACTAGGTGATGTACCAACGTGTCAATGTTTATCAGTTTTATATCCGCAATACCGCGACGAATCGAGCGTCCATTGAAGCAGATATAAAGTATTTATTGTCACTCTAAATCAGACCATTCAATTATTAGCAATCACAAATACGATTCGCCTTATCTCATGACTCGAGAGACTGCCGCAATAATAGTATATACGCCACTTACCTTGTCTGTGCACCGGTGCGCCCGATGCCAACAGAATCGTGAAGATTAAGCATATGTAGTAGATTGTGGTCCGAGAACCGAAACTTTGTGAAAAATTCCTCCGGCACGAGCTTAGAATGTGAATATTCCAGAATGTGAGTGTCCATACATTTTGCCAGCTCGTGGAAGAAACAATAATCAGTTCTTTTGCATCAAATTATCAGATACATTGCCTAGAAATGTTTCTGTAAACGAGGATTTGTTCTGGTCAAATTTACAAAATCAACATTGCTGTAACCGAGGAATTGTTCTCATCTCCTATGCAATAGACGTGGAATCAATACCCAGTATTAAGTATTCCGAGCAAACAAAACAGGGTCCGTTATCCAATCTCATAGTCCGGGGACAGAAAGTCATATCAGGCATACGAAGTGAGAGAAAACAAAAATGACAGGGAAACTCACGAACCCCCGTAAATGGCCATCAGGAGGTGAAATCAGGTGTTCCGGAAAGAGTGAGCATTTCCTGCCCCACTAGTGGCACCCGTCATGAATTCCCCAAAATTAACATGAAAATAGATCTAGTTGCATGGCAGACATGGATTTGCTGTATTTATCAACCAGATCATGATGACGTCCATAGAATTTCTTAAACGCAGCTATAAGTCTTGGTAAAACATATCCTTGTCGTAGCAGTTTAGAGACTAGCTGGGCACTTCGATAGACAAAGTCCTCATATTTGCAACTAGCTCTGGAATAGCGTATAAGTTGAGAAACAAACACACCATATGCTGGTGTGTTGCTATGGCAACCAAATAGCCATTAGTAAATGAGCATATGTTTGTGAATTGTTTGAAATTCACAATGCATAAATATACTTCAGCTTCCGATTCGTGAATACACCAATGCACATAGAATCTAGTGCAAGCGAGTGGATTAGGTGCGCATTCGCAGTTAAATATTTACATCAATTTCTGTCATTCAATTATCGTAAGTAAAATCACAGAAGACACCTCACAAAACAACCAGATATGTGTGTTGAGTGAATTGAATTGTACAATGACTCTACGTCTTTTCTCGATCGTTTGTCTCTATCCATTCAATATTCTGAAAAGTAGTTCACAGTAGGAGCTGGTATATATGCAAATGTTAATTGTCGTAATAAAGAAAATACTCACTTTAGTTTTTTCCCTGGAAGTTCGCCTCATATATGGATGAATTTATCTTAACTAGCAAAAAACCCGGCTTTGCCACCAGTGAATTACTTGTGCAGTGTTCATTTGAGGTATGAATGGGTATGAATTAGGCCTACTGCATAAAGTTTACTATACGCAGAATTTGTTTTTGTGGCAATTCATTTTGCAAACTCGGGTTGTCATAATACAAATGTCAAGTTAAATTTAACCAAATTAAATACTATACTCACTATGTAGCCACAAAATAAGTAAATACATGTAGAACAAAAAGTCAAGAAAATAGCACAACCAAGATAAATGAAATAAAAAACCCTTGACCCAATCGTTTATGAGCCCAAAGGCCTATATGAATGAAATCCGGTATTGGCGATAAACTGCGTGACCCCACTGACTGAAGTGACACAATTTTGTCATCATGCAACTCGACAGGGAAACACCACAGACGTGAAATTTACATCCAGTACGTCACTCGGTCTGTACACATGGGTTTGGCGCCCATCAAAAAAGTAAATTTTATGGTATCCCCCCCCCCCCCCCCCGTAGATCTAGTTTGGTGCTTTTGGAAGAATCTGAACCGAATATCCCTAAGGCTCCTCACTCACGCGTGTATCTGCAAACACAGAAGTTGAGACAAGGACCACCTGGTGTCAACAATTATTATGACGTTGGTGGTTAGTAATTCACCGAAGACATAATTTTAATGGTGATTGTTTATAAGTCATGGATGTCCTTGAAACGTTCACCAATAGCTCAAGTTTTTGGACGAAAGCATCACCAGTGATTCCAGACAGAATGGGGTTAGTGGGTGGTACGTGGTAAAAAGAGTCAGACAATAAACGAGAAAGGAGAATAGCCCTGGTGTATTAGTACAGTATATACTGGTGTATAGTAGGATGCATTTTCATTGTTCACTGAAACAACATTACTGTCAACTATGTTTGAAACCGAAACGATCACTGTATCATTAGCTCACTTTATCGCCTAGATAAGTGGATTTGATTCTCTCGAATGACTAGTTCACAAACAATCCCACTCGATCTAAGACATACGAGAACTACAGATGCCGAACTGTGTGCATATATGTGAAAGTAATATATTTATAACACATCAGCAAAATCTTGCATCAAGCTTTAATCTCAATATTTTGATATTTTATTCCAAGGTTGGTTGGAAATTTGTCTAATTAAAACGGTCGGTAGAACAAATTCACCATCAAATTCACCATTCACCAACTAAACCAGAACGATATTCTCATCTGAAAAGTTGAAAAGAGAACGGAATGAAGTTCAGGTTATTTTGGTTGTATAAAATCCTAGATCCTAGATAGTTTTGGGCTACTCAAAAGCCAAGCACATGTTCAATGCACCGTTCTTCCTATACAATGTCAAGCTTTTCGAAAAACAGAAGAAATAAACAAAACTAGTCCTACACGTCTAACAAAACTTGAAACACTGGAATTGGATATTGAAATTTCCCACATGTCTTGAACCTAACTTTCCCCATCGTATGTTGTTGGAGAGTATAATTCAGATTGGTTGCTCTGTAATTCACAAAAAAAGCTAAAATGAAGTTCGAATCACTTCAACTCTTGAATACAAAACAAGACAGCTTCTACCAAAGCGGTCCTTCGGATCTGGAATCCTATTCCAGTGGCAGAAAGATAATGTCCGTCGGTTCTCTGATCATATCTCCGTGGCAGAGACACAATGTGTTTCGGATCTGGAATAATTTCTCAGTGGCAGAAAGGCAATGTCCTTCGGCTCTCTAATCTTATCGGAGTGCAGAAAGACAATGTGCTTCGGCTCTGGAATCATATCCCAGTGGCTGAGAGACAATGTCCTTCGCCTCCGGAATCATATCCCAGTGGCAGAGAGACAATGGCCTTTGGCTCTAGGAATCATATCCCAGTGGCAGAGAGACAATGTCCTTCCGCTCTGGAATAATATTGCAGTGGCAAAGAGACAATGTCCTTCGGCTCTTTGATCATATCCCAGTGGCAAGAAGACAATGCTTCACATTTCAGACTAAATCAGTTTTCTTGAATAAACTAATGTAATGATACACAACTTATTGTCTATTAGACGTGTGACGTCCGTGCATGCACAATATAAAGTACATACATTCACTGCACTCAAACACAATATACTAAACATTTGTCAATAACAACTGTCCTATGATTGAGGAGTTCTTCCCAGCAAAAATGATGTGCACGGGCGTGACATGAGCATTAACTGAAAACATAGACACAATACTACATCTAATTTATTAATATTTATTCTTATATGTGTGTCAAGTGGATTGAATGGCACAATATTTTACATACTGTCTGGACCGTTCGTCAATCATCATTCAACATCTTGAAGGGTTATTCACAAAGAGAGCTGTCGTCTATGTGGATGTTTAAATGTCATGCATAATCGAGAGATATTCACTTTACTTCATGTAGGCGTATAAATTGTTGTATTGTTGGGCAGTTGTATACTAATTCCATCAGGTGTACAGTAGAAACAACTACATTTACCACACTGTCTGCCCCTGATGACGCCAGTGTGTCTTTTAATGAAGTAATTGGTCGAGCTTTGTTTCTATTGCAAAATGTTGTATGTTTGTTATTGGAATCATCAAAATTTGGCAGTATTGGTGGTAATAGATCGATACTTACATTCGGTGGTCATTGTTTCAACAGCATTCTTGTCAACTAGAATTCTATCATTAAAGCCAGAACGACCACTGTATTATTCAATCACTACATATCACCAACATCAGTCTGTTTGATTCTCTAGAGTTTACTAATTTTCGATAATTTCATTCCATTTACCACATATTATAGACCATTACAGATACTAAATCGCGAATGTACATGGACATTATAAACAACATTTACCTTCTTTAAAGATCACAAAAAAATCACAACTAGACATGATTTCAATATGCTACACAGGAGCCATGTGTTAACAAGATTTCTGTACCCCAACTTTGTCATTAATTTGACACGAATAGGACATGCCAGGTTTGGAACCATATCACACCAGCAGTAAGACAATGGTCAACATTCCATTGCATTCGAGTGACATTTGAAGGCCCATACAGAGAATATTGTAACCTCTATTCGTTCTTTAATCATTTATGTATTCTTTAGCGAATGTATTATGTTTTTATCAATATATTAACAATTCTAATGTCTTACACATGTTGAACAAAGTGTTCAGGTGGATCTGCGATTGGCGTTATATATATAAATAGCGCCAGAAAAACGTCACGAGAGCCCATGCAACAGTGCTGCCAGCTGCCAATTGCAGATATTCCTGAACATTTCCCAAACCATTAACTATCCAATACGAACTGGTTACAATACTGACACCATAATTGTATTCTGAGCGGCTAAGTACTTCTCTGGATGTGTGTGGTTAGTGAACCGTCCGATATAGAACTATATCGTTTTCGAGATATGATATTTTTGAATGGACATTCTGTGACTTCTAGTTGCTGATTGTCTGAAATTTCATGTCCTTGGCATTAACTAAAAACTGCTCGATTTGAACAAGCATCAACTTGGAAGGTGTCCTTGTGATAATAAAGGATTCCCGTGATGCCCATTTGAGGGTGGAAGAAGTATGCACAAATATGATATATTTTGTATCAAAACACCAGCGATTTACACTATTCGTGTTGGTTCTTTCCACAATTTTCTGCGAACTGATGAACTACTTTCGGAAAGTGGCGGAAATTGGTTGGATCCGGACCAAGGATATCAAATGACATTAAACGAATTTTCAATGACTGGGTTTGGCGACAAATTCATTGATACGTGAATGAATAGTGTTTTATTGACTGTAGTTGGAAAATCTCAGAGGACATTTACGCTCAAATGATCACCACGGTCTGGCAGCTCAATGGTAAAATGACAAATGGAATACGTTTTCCATGTCACCTATTGATTGACTTCTTTAATACGTTTAATACACATTCACCCAGAGTGTTTTATGAGCTTTAATGCCAACATCAAAATCCGTTGGTAGTAGAATGATACGTACATTTCCACTACAGTCAGTGTCACTGCTGATGGACGTTGAAGTTGTCCCTGAATATACCATCTGCTCTAAGTTAGTATGTCCTTGATATGAGTGTTTGGACGGCTTTTGATCTATTCCAAAAAATCTTTTCATCGGCACATCCACAATCCTATGGTATCAGTCGTAATTACTTGATTTGTTTATTATTTGAATATATATTATTTTTACTAGTTCTATAAACTAATGCATTTCTCTCATCTGATTTTTCGTTCAACTATCACCAAGTTCTAAATATGGCAAAGACTGGCAGCCGATTTTATTGAATCATATCATGGCATGCAAAAGCTAAATATTAGTATGTGGTACCGAATGTTGTACAGTTATCATCAATATATTTCCATCAATACAACCAGACTTGATAATATGAACCTGGAATAGCACAAAGGCCAGTCGGTCATTTACATCTACATCCAAGCTGTGAAAGGAAACAACATATAGTTCTATCTCATTTCATGCTTGGGCAACACTGGAAAGTATCCCATGAATTCACAGCCACTCTCCCTGCTAGAGGAAAATAAGGGCATTAAAACCAGGGCGAATTGATGGTAGACAATGAAGTCAGTGATGTGCAGTTCATGTATAAATGGGCAATTACACAGAATGTATAGCGAAGGTATGTGAAGCCCTAACTGCTCCCGTCACCCAAGAAAAAATAAAGGTATATTCCTATAACATCGAGTGCTTCTAGCATGCATTTGTACTGCCAACTCATGTTGATATCACACACTCCTGTAATTGTCCAGTTTTCAGGATATAAGGATGCATTTATAAGAAAACATTTGATAATTCAGAGTAGTACGATGAATTGATACATAAACTGCAATGAGAGTTGATGCACGAAAATACAGCATATTCCACATTTCAGACAACATCAATATTCTTGAATCAATTTTACCTCATCAGTGAACACAATTGATTTACTTGCAAAAGTTTTGTTCACCAGCGAAAGTAACGTTGTTTGCAAATCATATTCTTTGTTAGACGTGTGACGCTCGTGTATTTCGAATTGAACGTTCGTGTACTTCAAATTTCGTTGTACATAGTTTTTGCTACAAAGTGACAAGCTTCTTCAAAACAAACTGAAGGGAATAAGCTACTGGTCTTACACCACTGACAAAATTTGGAACATTGGTTATTTAAATTTCCCACATGTGCTGAATTGAAATTTCCCAAATGTGCGTGGTTGGTGAGAACATTGTTTGGACTTGGCTATCAGGAATTGGTAACCATCGCGATCAGAAGCCCTCATAATAACTAGAATCAATTGGGACTCACTTCGACACTGCAAACAAAAAACTAAATAACATGGTACGCCAATGTCGGATATATCGCGTGCTGGGCCCAATAATTTGTTTGGTGTTTTTTTTTTTCACAAGAGACTTACAGTGTAGTAAATAGAAAACGACAACCCGTCAATGTGAATTTCTATGTGAGAGCCATGTTTCTCAGAGTATGAAAAACGCGTTAATGACGCTGAATCAGAGAGCAATACATGTCAGAACCAAACATGTTCCCAGAGCACATACTACAGTGATGCAATCATGATAACCGATAGCATGTCAAATTACAATTCACAGCATATCACTGAACTAAAATGGCTCTGGTGACAGCAAACACTCGAGCAACAGCTCATCAAACAGTTCACACAACACCAGACATGACTTCACCATGCTACACAGTGAGCATATCTAGTCTTGATGAAAAAACACATGGGACATATATTCTCATATTGGCAATATTTTCAAGATGTGATATACAAAGTATGAAGGTTTGAGCAATATTTCCGCAATATTCGGACCACCCAGCTGATTCAAAGCAGCTGCCTTCGAAACCAGTCAATATTTGTTGAACACTATATTTCATATTAAACATGCTAAACTAACTGAATGAAACATACTCACACCAAATGTAATGAAAATAACCAGTCCTCAAGGAAATTTTGCTCATTTGAACAGGCGGTTCTCGCATAAATACAGGAACTGTATCCATCACACGCAGATGTAAACAAAGCATAAAAGTACGAGATAGACTGACGATTCCACGCACATCATGGTATATCACTGATTATTTTCTCACAACTATACTATATATGCACATACGAACTGGAAAATGTACTCGAAGTGGACTTTTAAGCTCGATTTAAGCATTGTTTACATTCGGGTTTGATGGATACACTTCGTTTGTTTTTTCACAAAACCGGTACAAAATGGGCACTAAAACGGATGAAAAAACAATTCGGACGGACTATGATCGTCAAAATCCTTGAGCACACCTTTTCTTATATTGCATTAGAAGTGTTTAACAAAAAAATGGTTTTGAAAAAAATACTGCATACATTCGAAGGCAGCAGCTTTAATATCGAGTTATACACGTGTACTCATCTCAAGAAAGATCTAACTTGCCATCCAACCACACTTCTCAGGGTAACACAAGCACGAGTACCGTGATACGAGGAGCAAGGTTCCCTACTTCTGATTGGCAGTCGTACGAATCGTAGAAGTCGTGAGAAGGAGGAATTGAATGACATTTTATTGATTCGTGGACACTTTCACAACACATCGCTCGAGATTGATCTTAAGATTGGATGAGTGACAGAGAAAAATTACTACATGTATATTGATATCAAGTTTCATGGATGTATATATAGAATGAATAAAAATTACAATAAAAAATATCGAATCAACACGTGACACCTGTGCATGACTGATGCAGCTTGTTACATGTTTTATTTATACTTTTCTTGTAAGTGTATTTTGGTCGGAAATCACGTGCATAACTGAACTAACTCCTATACCAGACAAGTTCAATGACAAATAACGTGAACTGCAAATATTAACGACAGTCATTTACTGTCCCGACTATAGATTTATGACACATGTAATACCAAAGATATGTGGATGTTATCATTATCTCGTACTGTAGAGTCAATACAATCAATAATCTGAGCCCTTATGATGCATTAGTCTTATGGAGGTTATGTTAATCGATCTGACATCAGACTTGATGGTTCCTGCTTATCGATTGAACCGTGTCGGACATGGACAGCACATTGTTAATATCCTGAATACTCATCTGTCGACTGTGACTTCACAACGAGTTAGGATTATCTTGTATTGATCCAATTTCTAGGTGCAAACTACAAGCGATACTGCACCAGTGAGGAAGAAAATGATTGATGCTACATTATGAACGCAATCACGCCGTTAAAAAGGTATGAAAAGCTAGCCCAACATTTTCACCTTACAATATACAAATCATAATTTTATTTATCTCGTACATTCAGCAATATGATAAACAAAAGGTTTAGCAATATAAGTATTGTATATTTTTCGACCACATGTATACTTGATGCTATATTCATTTTGACACCAATTCATAGCACGAAACATTTAAAAGTACAGCAATAACAAATGGGGGAAGTCATGAGACGTTTCCTTCTCTGTGACATTCATTAGTTTACACCTCCGTTTCCGGACTGACTAATATGTCAGACTTTCTGGATGCGTCAAATGAGTCTAATCTCAACACGTCAGGAATGCCCTTTGGCAGTGCAGATTCCACTCTCAGTCCACGAGGCGAAGTCGGTGGCTTGGGCGAGGTGCTCATGTGTGAGCTACCACCTGGAGATAGTTGTTGTTTTGGCAAGTCTATCTGCAATGTAGCTGGTGGTGCCACTTGCTTCGACGAGTCTTTTCTCATGACACTAACTCTGGGTGATTCCAGTTTCGGCAAAACTTGGGGAATCTGAGGTGCCCCAACTTTCTTACTGATTGATGGCGTATGTTCAGGTGTCTGGGTGTACACTGGGTAGTATCAATGGACTCTCAACAGCACTTCGGACTTTGCTCCCAGCTGCGGTTCCCGGTCGTGGTCGACTGTATGTCAACCTTGGCGTCATGTCACCTAAGCTCGATGAGCTCTTATTCCGCTCTCTCAGATCCGTCGCATCGTTCTGGTGGGGACATGAGAAGCCTTTCTGGGGGCGATGGTGACAGAGATCCAAGGGATGGACTCCCGGAACCAAAGGGATCGTTAGTGTGGCCAAAGGACTGCGAGGTCCATGGTGCTCTAGGTTTGGACGTGAGACTAGTCTGTGGTATGGTCTCACTGGACGGTGACCGTCATCTTGGCTCCAGTAGTCCTGCGAGCTCATATCCAGATCTCTTGAATTCCGAGCTTTGTTTTGCTGTATAGTGGTTGTGTCCGATGACGCCAAGTGACGAGAACAATTTTGACTACAGTCAAGGCGGATACCAATCCGAAGAGTATCACGGTGTAAACTGTGTTGGTGTTATGATCCCCAGCTTGGTAATTCTTGGAGATTATTCCAGCTATTAAGATTATAAGCACTACGTATGGCGTGAATAGGTAGCGGAAATATTTTTCGAAGACCACGTTATCGAAAAGCCACCAAATCAGTATCTCCAGGGTGAAGATACTGAGAGACACTGTACTAGCCACTTCTTGTTTAGCACCAGTTCGATAGGTGAGAACCACTCCGAAGTTGAACATTGAAGCAACCATACTCCAAATAGCAAACATTGCCAATCCATTTTGCACTAGAATCCTCATTAACCAGACTTCGTGCATCAGCCCGTGAGACACCATGACGTATCCAAACTCATTGAGTCTGCGCAGTGATACGACTAAGCAGATGAAGAGCGTACAGCACATGAGGTTGATGAAGACTAGGGCCACTTCTAGGTACTCGCGGTCCCAAATTAACAGCCAGCTGATGTTGCAGGCCAAACTGAAGGCAAACACCATGTAGAAGATTGGAGGCAATACTGGGTAGGCCACATACATGTAGCCCATATCACTCCGCCGACACACATTAAAGACACTGTAGGTCAGCCATAAGGACTGCCAGAAGTAAATGACTGCCGGTTGGTAGAATGACCAGTCACTCGGAGTCACATCAAGCTTGTATTTATCCAGGTAGAACTTCTCCGAGAGGTTAGTGTGGTTGGTGAACAAACCTGCGAGTATGCAATGTGGTGATATAGTGAAAAATAGAATTAGATCAGGCACAATATTGACAAAACCACTAGCATATCTTCATCTTGCCACGTTGCAGAATTTTACTTTACGGCTTTTTTATGCCCGGTTGAAACTTCGCCCAATTCATTTTTGTCTAATGAATTTCAATCAAATGGAGAGTTAACCTTTCAAATATGAAATACTGCACGTATACAAATTGGGATAGTATAAAAATGCACAAGTAAAATACCATAAAGGACCAATAATTATAATGATACCCATAAATGGAATGATCACATTATGGTTAGCAGAAAAGATATATTATCTGATTCACATCCACTCAAACTGCCCCCAATTCATTACTCTAAATGCTAATTTGATTACCAATAATGTGAGTGTTGCTGCATGGTTGTACGCTAAATTAAGGAAAGTAATGACAATCAATTTGTATTCATCAAAACTGGCATGGCATAAGATTCAATTGCAGCTACTCGTAGTTTCGCACTCTTCTGCGAAAACAAAAATCTAATTTTGCCGTGGATTGCATCATTGCCTTGCATTGCCCTCACTAACAACTTCAGTAGTTGCTATGACAACAAAATAGCCATCAGTAATGAGCAGATGTTTTCAATTGTTCGGCAACCACAGAGGACTAACATAATTTGAACTGATGATCGCTGCTCAGTATCTGTTCATTGCAACATCTTTTGTAACATAACAAAATGTCGGGAATAATTGTCGTTCTTACATGCGTTACGAAAAAGCAATCCCAACTCATTTATCTGTATTTCGTTTGCATCCATTTGTAGTCATTCTTTCATGTGTTTGCAAAGCAAGCATGACAAATCGTTACATTAACAATACTACCCTAATGGTACAATTATCGTTGTTGCCGATGGTCGGCCTTGTTTATAAATAACCCTAACCTCGTGGACACTTCTGGCACCAGGGAATTGGCGAGACACAAGGTCATCATTGATCACCTCAGCGAGGCACCTATGGTCCTTGTATTGACTAGTCTCATTTTTCATATCACTCGGACATGTGGCCCCTTTCACCCCACCCCTCAACATAGCCTCAAACCCACTTTATCCTTCCTTCCAAATCCCGTTTTTTCTCCTTATGTTCCCCCTCGAACTAGATTGCCGAAATTATAGATAGAGTGCCAGTGGAAATCAACATTTTGAATGTCTTTTGTGTTGAGTTTCATTTCTTAGTGGTCTAAAAGGTCCCTGATAACCCCGTCTCGATTGTGTATGGCCTTTCATGTACTCAAGAAAGACCATGTCCTCTCGAATCAAGGTACCATTATCTAGGTCTGAATCGTCCGTGTGACTCCATAGTAACGGTGTGGTCGATGGACTATACCCATCAGGACTGAACAAATATCATCAAGGACTGAATAAATATGTCCGTATGTGGGTTCCTAGCGGTGATAGGGGCGTGTGTCAATCCACTTGGGACCGTCCTGTAAACTGTCTACAGCCCCAGTGGACCACGGATAGGCTCTACTCTACTCCGTGTGATTGTCAATACAAGACGAGTTTTCCGACTGTTGATAATGCAGTTTTCCGACTGTTGATACTGCAGCCCATTCATGGTATATTCAGATTTTGTCCCCTGTCGCTAAGTGATCTTCCAACGTGTCAATGTTAACAGTTTTTCATCCGAAATATCCTAACAAATCGAGCGTCCATTGAAGCAGATTTAAAGTATTTATTGTTACTATAAATCAGACCATTTAAACACTAGCAATCACAAATGCGTAAATATACTTCAGCTTCCGATTCGTGAATATACCAATGCACATAGAATCTAGTGCATGCAAGTGGATTACGTGCGCATTTGCAGTTAAATACTTACATTAATTTCTGTCATTCAGTTATCGTAAGTAAATGATGCAAAACAACAGGATATGTGTGCTAAGTGAATTGAATTGTACAATGCCTCTACATCTTTACTCGATCGTTCGTCAATATTCATTCAACATTCTGAAGGCTTATTCACAAAGAGAGCTGTCGTCTATGTGGATGTTAAAATGTCATGCATACTAAAGAGATATTCACTTTACTTCATGTAGGCGTATAAATTCGGTGGTCATTGTTTCAACATCATTCTTGTCAACTAGAATTCTATCATTAAAGCCAGAACCACCACTGTATTATTCAATCACTAAATATCACCGACATCAGTCTGTTTGATTAAATAGAGTTTACTAATTTTCGATAATTCCATTCTATTTACCATAGACTATAGACCTGTACAGATGCTGAATCGAGAATGTACATTGACATTATAAACAACATTTAACTTTCTATAAAGATAGTTTCGGGGGAAAAAATCACCACTAGACGTGATTTCACTATTTTACACATTCTACACAACTGGACATGACAGGTTTGGAACCAAATCACACCAGCAGTAAGACAATGGTCAACATTTCATAGCATTCGAGTGACATTTGAAAGCCCATACAGAGAATGTTTTAACCTCTATTCGTTTTTTATATCATTTATGTATTCACTAGCAAATCAGTCCGTTATTTTATCAATATTTTAACACTTCTAATGTCTTACATATATGTTGATGGCATGTTAATACATGGATGGCATGGTATGTCTTACACATGTTGAACAAAGTGTTCAGGTGATCTGCGATTGGTGTTGTGTATAAATAACGCCAGAAAAACGGAATGATGACGTCATGAGAGCCCATGCAACAGTGCTGCCAGCTGCCGATTGCAGATATTCCTGAACATTCCCCAAACCATTAACTATCCAATACGAACTGTTCACAATACTGACACCATAATTGTATTCTGAGCGGCTAAGTACTTCCCTGAATGTGTGTGGTTAGTGAACCGTCCGATATAGAATTATATCGTTTTTGAGATATGATATTTTTGAATGTACAGTCTGTGACTTCTGCTTGCTGATTGTTTGAAAAGAGACATTTTTCATGTCCTTGGAATTGTCTGAAAATTTTATGTCCTTGGGAATAACTAAAAACTGTTCAATTTGAACAAGCATGAACTTGGGAGGTGTCCTTGTGATAATAAAGAATTCCCGTGATGCCCAACTGAGGGTGGAAGAAGTACGAACAAATATGACATATTTTGTACCAAAACACCAGCCATTTACACTATTGGTGTTGGCTCTTTCCACAATTTTCTGTGAACTGATGAACTACTTCCGGAAAGTGCGGAAGTTTGTTCGGATCCGGACCAAAGATATCAAACGACATCAATCGAATTTTCAACGACTGGGCTTGGCGACAAATTCATTGATACGTGGATGAATAGTCCTTTATTGAGTGTAGTTGGAAAATCTCAGAGGACATTTACGCTCAAATGATCACCACGGTCTGGCAGCTCAATGGTAAAATGACAAATGGAATACGTTTCTCATGTCACCTATTGATTGACTTCTTGATTGACGTTTAATACACATTCACCCAGAGTGTTTATGAGCTTTAATGCCAACATCAAAATCCGGTGGTAGTAGATTGAAACGTACATTTCCACTACTGAGTCAGTATCACTGCTGATGGACGTTGGAGTTGTCCCTGAATATACAATCAACTTTAAGTTAGTATGTCCTTGATATGAGTGTTTGAACGAGGGTTGTTTCTATTCCAAAAATTCTTTCCATTGGCACATTCACAATCCTATGGTATCAGTCGTAACTACTTCATTTGTTTATTATTTGAATATATCATTTTTTCTCGTTCTATCAACTAATGCATTTCTCTCATCTGATTTTTCGTTCCACTATCACCAAGTTCTAAATATGGCAAAGATTGGCAGCCGATTTTATTGAATCATATCATGGCATGCAAAAGCTAAATATTAGTATGTGCTACCGAATGATGTACAGTTATCATCAATACATGTATATTACCATCAATGCAACCAGACTTAGAGCATGATAATATGAACCCGGAATACACAAATAATTGGTCATTTATATCCACATCCAAATTGTGAAAGGAAACAACATATATACTTCTATCTCATTTCATGCTTGAGTAAAACTTGAAACTATCTCATGAATTCACAACCACTCTTCCCTGTAAGACAATATGGACAATGAAACCAGGGCGAATTAGACAATAAAGTCAGTTATGTGCAGCTCATGTATCTCTAAATGGGCAATTACACAGGATGTATAGCGAAGGTATGTGAAGCCCTAACTGCTCCCATCACCCAAGAATTTATATAGGTATATTCCTATAGAGTGAGAACATCGAGTGCTTCCAGCACGTATTTGTATTGCCAACTCATACTTATATTCTGTGTTGAGATTTCTGATGTTATCACACACTCGTGCAATTGTCAATTTTTTTTAGATATAAGGCTGCATTAATAAGCAAACGAGTGATAATTCAGAGTAGTTTGATGATTTGATACATAAACTGCAATGAGAGTCGATTCACGAAAATACAGCAAATTCCACATTTCAGACAACATCAATATTCTTGAATCAATTATACCACATCAGTGAACACTAATGATTTACTAGGAGTATCTTGCTAATGTCCTGTTCACCAGAGAAATTGACGTTGTTTGCAAGTCATATTCTTTGTGAGACGTGTGTGACCTTCGTGTATTTCATATCGAGCAATCGTGTATTTCAAAGTTCATTGCACAAAGGTTTTGCTACAAAGTGACAAGCTTGTTGAAAACAAACTGAAGGCAATAAGCTACTCGTCTTACATAACTAACAAAATCTGAAAGACTGGAATTGGTTATTTAAATTTCCCACATGTGCTGAGTTGAAATTTCCCAAATGTGTGTGGTTTGTGAGAACATTATTTGGACTTGTCTATCAGGAATTGGTCACCATCGCGCTCAGAAGCCCTCATAAAAACTAGAATCAATTGCGACTCACTTCGCCACTGCAAACAAGAAACTAAATAACATGGTACTCCAACGTCGGATATATTGCGTGCTTGGCCCAAAAATTTGTTTGGGGCTTTTTTCACAAGATACTTACAGTGTAGTAAATAGAAATCGACAACCCGTTAATGTAGATTTCTATGTTGAGAGCCATGTTTCTCAGAGTATGAAAAACGCGTTAATGAAGCTGCATCACAGAGCAATGTGAACCAAACATGTTCCCAGAGCACATACTACAGCGATGCAATCATGATAACCGATAGCATGTCAAATTACAATTCACAACATATCACTAAACAAAAATGGTTCTGGTGACAGCAAACACTCGAACAACAGCTCATCAAACAGTTCACACAACACCAGACATGACTTCACCATGCTACACAGTGAGCCTATTTAGTCTTGATGGAAAGAACACATGGGACATATATTTTCATATTGGCAATATTTTCAAAATGTGATATACAAAGTATGAAGGTTTAAGCAATATTCCCGGCGGACCACCCAGCTGATTTGAATACCGGGGTATACTCGTGTACTCCTCTGCAGAAAGATCCAACTTGCCATCCAACCACACTTCTCAGGGTAACACAAGCACGAGTACCGTGATACGAGAAGCAAGGTTCCCTACCTCTGATTGGCAGTGGTATGAATCATAAAACTCGTGAGAAGGAAGAATCAAATGGCATTTTATTGATTCGTCAAAACTTTCACAACACATCGCTCAAGATTGATCTTAGGACTGGATAAGTGACAGAGAAAAATTACTACGTGTATATTGAAATCAAGTTTCAGGGATGAATATATAGAATGAATAAAAATAACAAAAAAATATCAAATCAACACATGACACCTGTGCGTGACAGATGCAGCTCGTTACATAGTTTTATTTATAATTTACTAACTCCCAGTGACAGACAAGTTCAATGACAACATAACGTGAACGGCAAATGTTAATGACAGTCATTTACTGTCTCGGCCATATATTTATGACACATGTAATACCACAGATATGTGGATGTTATCATTATCTCGTACTGTACAGTCAAGACAATCAATAGTCTGAATCCTTATGATGCATTAGTCTTATGGAGGTTATGTTAATCGATCTGACATCAGACTTGATGGTTCCTGCTTATCGATTGAACTGTGTCGGACATGGACAGCACATTGTTAATATCCTGAATACTCATCTGTCGACTGTGACTTCACAACGAGTTAGGATTATCTTGTATTGATCCAATTTCTAGGTGCAAACTACAAGCGATACTGCACCAGTGAGGAAGAAAATAATTGATGCTACAATGTGAACGCAATCACGCCGGTAAAATGGTATGAATAAGTTAGAAACTCGCTGAAAATTTTCACCTAACAATCTACAAATCATAATTTATTTATCTCGCACATTCAGCAATATTATAAACAAAAGGTTTAACAATATACGTATTGTATATTTTTAGACCACATGTATACTTGAAGCTATGTTATTTTTTGACACCAATTTATAGCACGAAACATGAAAACATTGAAAAGTACACCAATAACAAATGGGGGAAGTCATGAGACGTTTCCTTCTCTGTGACATTCAGTAGTTTACACCTCCGTTTCCGGACTGACTAATATGTCAGACTCCTTGGATGCGTCAGATGAGTCCAATCTCAACACGTCAGGAATACCCTTTGGCAGGGCAGATCCCACTCTTAGTCCACGAGGCGAAGTCGGTGGCTTGGACGAGGTACTCATGTGTGAGCTACCACCTGGAGATAGTTGTTGTTTTGGCAAGTCTATTCGCAATGTAGCCGGCGGTGCCATTTGTTTCGACGAGTCTTTTCTCATGACACTAACTCTGGGTGATTCCAGTTTCGGCAAAACTTGGGGAATCTGAGGTGCCCCAACTTTCTTACTGATTGATGGCGTATGTTCGGGTGTCTGGGTGTACACTGGGTAGTTCTGATAGCATTCGTGACTCGTGAGTTTTTGTGGTATCAATGGACTCTCAACAGCACTTTGGACTTTGTTCCCAGCCGTGGTTCCCGGTCGTGGTCGACTGTATGTCAACCTTGGTGTCATGTCACCCAAGCTCGATGAGCTTTTATTCCGCTCTCTCAGATCCGTTGCGGCATGCGACGGATATCGTTCTGGTGGGGACATGAGAAGCCTTTCTGGGGGTGATGATGACAGAGATCCAAGGGATGGACTCCCGGAACCAAATGGATCGTTAGTGTGGCCAAAGGACTGCGAGGTCCATGGTGCTCTAGGTTTGGACGTGAGACTAGTCTGTGGTATGGTCTCACTGGACGGTGACCGTCATCTTGGCTCCAGTAGTCCTGCAATCTCATAACCGGATCTCTTGAATTCCGAGCTTGGACTGTATAGTGGTTGTGTCCGATGACGCCAAGTGACGAGAACAATTTTGACTACAGTCAAGGCGGATACCAATCCGAAGAGTATCACTGTGTAAACTGTGTTGGTGTTATGATCGCCAGCTTGGTAATTCTTGGAGATTATTCCAGCTATTGAGATTATAAGCACTACGTATGGCGTGAATAGGTAGCGAAAATATTTTTCGAAGACCACGTTATCGAAAAGCCACCAAATCAGTATCTCCAGGGTGAAGATACTGAGAGACACTGTACTAGCCACTTCTTGTTTAGCACCAGTTCGATAGGTGAGAACCACTCCGAAGTTGAACATTGAAGCAACCATACTCCAAATAGCAAACATTGCCAATCCATTTTGCACTAGAATCCTCATTAACCAGACTTCGCGCATCAGTCCGTGAGACACCATGACGTATCCAAACTCATTGAGTCTGCGCAGTGATACGACTAAGCAGATGAAGAGCGTACAGCACATGAGGTTGATGAAGACTAGGGCCACTTCTAGGTACTCGCGGTCCCAAATTAACAGCCAGCTGATGTTGCAGGCCAAACTGAAGGCAAACACCACGTAGAAGATTGGAGGCAATACTGGGTAGGCCACATACATGTAGCCCATATCACTCCGCCGACACACATTAAAGACACTGTAGGTCAGCCATAAGGACTGCCAGAAGTAAATGACTGCCGGTTGGTAGAATGACCAGTCACTCGGAGTCACATCAAGCTTGTATTTATCCAGGTAGAACTTCTCCGAGAGGTTAGTGTGGTTGGTGAACAAACCTGCAAGTATGCAATGTGGTGATATAGTGAAAAATAGAATTAGATCAGGCACAATATTGACAAAACCACTAGCATATCTTCATCTTGCCACGTTGCAGAATTTTACTTTACGGCTTTTTTATGCCCGGTTGAAACTTCGCCCAATTCATTTTTTGTCTAATGAATTTCAATCAAATGGAGAGTTATACCTTTCAAATATGAAATATTGCACGTATACAAATTGGGATAGTATAAAAATGCAAAAGTAAAATACCATAAAGGACCAATAATTATAATGATACCCATAAATGGAATGATCACATTATGTTTAGCAGAAGAGATATATTATCTGATTCACATCCACTCAAACTGCCCCCAATTCATTACTCTAAATGCTAATTTGATTACCAGTACTGTGAGTGTTGCTGCATGGTTGTACGCCAAATTAAGGAAAGTAATGACAATCAATTTGTATTCATCAAAACTGGCATGACATAAGATTCAATTGCAGCTACTCGTAGTTTCGCACTCTTCTGCGAAAACAAAAATCTAATTTTGCCGTGGATTGCAGACCATCATTGCCTTGCATTACCCTCACTAACAACTTCAGTAGTTGCTATGACAACAAAATAGCCATCAGTAATGAGCAGATGTTTTCAATTGTTCGGCGACCACAGAGGACTAACATAATTTGAACTGATGGTCGCTGCTCAGTATCTGTTCATTGCAACAGCTTTTGTAACATAACAAAATGTCGGGAATAATTGTCGTTCATACATGCGTTACGAACAGCAATCCTAACTCATTTATCTGTATTTCGTTTGCATCCTTTTGTGGTCATTCTTTCATGTGTTTGCAGAGCAAGCATGACAAATCGTTACATTAACAATACTACCCTAATGGTACAATTATCGTTGTTGCCGATGGTCGGCCTTGTTTATAAATAACCCTAACCTCGTGGACACTTCTGGCGCAAGGGAATTGGCGAGACAAGGTCATCATTGATCACCTCAGCGAGGCACCTATGGTCCTTGTATTGACTAGTCAATCTTATTTTCCATATCACTCGGACATCCGGCCTCTTCCATCCACCCCCTCAACATAGCCTCAAACCCACTTTATCCTTCCTACCAAATCCCGTTTTTTCTCCTTATGTTCCCCTCGAACAAGATTGTCGGAATTATATGTGGAGTGCCAGTGGAAATCGACGTTTCGAATGTCTTTTGTGTCGAGTTTCATTTCTTAGTTGTCTGAAGGTCCCTGGTAACCCCGTCTCGATTGTGTATGGCCTTTCATGTACTCTTGAAAAAAAACCATGTACTCTCGAACCTAGGTACCATTATCTAGGTCTAAATCGTCCGTGTGACTCCATAGTAACGGTGTGGTCGATGGACAGTGGACATCAGGACTGAACAAATATCATCAAGGACTGAATAAATATGGCCGTATGTGGGTTCCTAGCGGTGATAGGGGCGTGTGTCAACCCACTTGGGGCCGTTCTGCAAACTGTTTACAGCCCCAGTGGACCACGGATAGGCCCTACTCTACTCTGTGTGATCGTTAATGGCAATACAGGACGAGTGTTCCGACTGTTGATACTGCAGCCCATTGAAGGTTTTTCCCTGTCACTAAATGATGTTCCAACCTGTCAATATTTGTCGTTTTCCATCCCCAATATCACGACAAATCGAGGATCCATTAATGCAAGCCTAAAGTATTTATGATCACAATAATTAGGCACACTTGAAGCAATAATAAACATTCACTTTGATAAAATACGAGTTGCCATACTTCATGGCTCGCGAGACTGCCGCAATATGTCGTATTTTTTACTCCACTCACCTAGTCTGTGCCCAAGAGCGCCCGATGTCAACAGAATCGTGAAGTTGAAGGTCATGCAGGCCGCGAATATTGAGAGCATATGCAGGATATTGTGGTCCGAGAACCGAAACTTGGTGATAAATTCCTTCGGGACGAGTTTTGGCTGTGAATATTCCGAGTGTCCAGCCATCTTGTGCCTGCTCCTGGGAGAAACATTGGTGATTTTTTGTGCATCAAATTATCAAATATTGTTCTGTAAACAAGAAATCGATCAGGTTTCCGGTTCAAATTTAAAATGTATAAATATAGGCCTACTTCAGCTTCTGGTGCATAAAACATAAAATCAATTACAAGCAAGTAGACTATGCGTATATCTGCAGTTAAATATTTACCGGCACATCGATTTCAGTCATTCGATATTCGCAACTAACATGACGGAATACACTTCATACATTATACAAGCTTGAGGAGAGGCACACGCAATAAACCCATGAATCAAACATGATTGGTTGGATGGGGAAAGCTCTGGCTCAAACCCAGATTCACTTCTACTATGCACCATGGACCGGATCTGTAGTACCAGACTACATACTCTCAAAAGATAATATTACTCTTCTGCTTCCTGCGATCTGCTACTCTGCTGAAACCTGATAGATTATTACCTGTGTCCCGCCTTGCTACCTGTTGCAATAAAAAAGAAGATTCACCTTTAACATTAGGTGTAATGGTCTGCTATATCCGTCTGCAATTCTTTATCCCACAAGTCTGTTACATTTTCTGCACTTATCCCAGACGAGCATCAGCTGTCGCAGACATTTCCAGCACATGTGTATGTTTTAATTCATGTTTAAGCAGCATGAGATGAACGTTGTAAGCCGCCCGACACCTGAACCATGCAGAGTAATGCGCTCCGGCGACTAAAGAGACGTATTCATAATTCAAAACGCAAACAGTCGTCGAGTACCGTTTTTATCCCCCAGGAAGACGAACGAGACGGGGTTTGTCACCCGGCCGGGCGCATGGGCAAAGGAATGACTGACTGCCGGCGGCGCGCTTTCCTCACGTGCCCTGCTTCCACACGTGTTCTCGCTGTTTGTCCTCGTGTCTCTCTCTACAGCAACGGCGCGGCAAAGTCCGTCCGTTCATACGTCTGTCCTTGCGTCTGTGTCATCAGAGCAGGTTTACTGCCGCGAGTGGTCACAATATCTGCATCCAGTGCTTTTCTACCTCCCAAGGTAATGGGGCTTTCGTGACTGGAGTTTCTGCCTCTGACATTTGAATCACTGTGCTAGCTTTTTGCTACATGTGAGGCGCATCTGATACAGAGAGCCTAGAAAACAGACATATAACGCCAGTTGCAGTTGTCAGTCTTCCTCGTTGACCCTGCTCGTTGGCAGATGGCGAGGCTTGGAAAAGCCTGATTGTGTCGGGTGATACATTGTCATCACGAAACACCGGCCCCCGGCTTGGTTCATATCTGAATGGCTGCTGATTTTCAATGTAACCAGGAGCAATTCAATTTATTAATATAGATCAGGCGCCCGAGGCAATAATCAGATTGGCCCCACGTGTATTGAGGCGTAAGTGATCACTTTATCAATAGGTCATTGTCTGCATTTGCACTCTCCGTCAGGACGCTGTATGGTAATCAGTAGTACGCCTCCTACTCACTCATCCATTCTCCGGGATATGAACCCAGGTGCTGTTCTTAGCAAATGGAGCGTCGACGTCGTCTCATTTCCATGATTCAGAGTTTCCTCCCAGCCGCTTCTTTGCTTCTTCGCCCACACGATGTTCGGACGCCGAGCCCCAATCAGTGTATCACTGGCCCCAAGATTAACATTAATGTGATCTGCGGACACCCAAAGCCAACATACTGAGATATAAGTCAGATCCACGGGCGAGGCTCGAGGCCAGGAGGGGGCAGTTCGGATTACCAAACAAAGTTGTGCCTCCAGTAACACAAGAAGCTGAATGGAATTCACCATTCAGACTTTGAAAAGGTTGCAACACCTGTAAAACCAATCGAACGTCAATCTGTGGTTACAAGTCCATATGCGAGAGATATTTTTAAAATGCAATTGCTAAATATTACATGATTATATGATTGCCTCTCTCAAAAGATTTCCGATATTGGATTGGGTGGCCATGATTTCCCTCTGAAGGCTTATCAAGCGTTGATTTGTTGTGATGAGTATCGTTGATTGTAGTGGAAACACCTGTCTAAACTCTCGAGTCTCGATATAGCCGTTAGCAGGTGTTTATAAACACTAACCTCAAACCGGTAGAATAGAGTAACTTCACGGTGAGGGCTGCAGAAACTTGATATAGACACACAGTCTGCCTTTTGGTGAGAGGGATAGTTTCATCGAATCGCAACCTAACTGTATCACATCTATATGTATGTAGTGAATAAAAGGAAATAAATGCATGGATCACCGAGTCATGTGGAGTGCATGCCAACACATGTATACAATTTACTACGTTCATTTATTAAAAACCAATACAACAGAACAGATTGACATCGATGAATTTTAACACATCCAAACATCCCAGCAATCATTACAAATAATTATTGTCATCACCATGATAACATAAGATGATAAATACTGACTCGAAATCGATCATAGATTATTTAATTTCCGTATCAATACTTTGCAGAGTGTAAGGAGTCCACTTTCATCCATACTATCGATTGTCGTCAACATCTGAAGCCGCATAATATTGCAGCCACACACTTTGGGTGTTCACATCATTAGAATAATTGGCCTTTGTCTCCATCCATTATTCACGTTAATGCACTATAATGAGCCTGTAATCTGCTGCACTGTGTAAGAAATTCCCATACTTCTGTGAATTTCGCGACGTTTCATCAACTCAGTAGCCTTTTGGCTTGTGATTAGGTACTTATGTACTTGTCATATATCTATTCCATGGGATTTGTTTCGGATTTGTAAATTATTTTCATAGGTTGTTGGGCAGTTGTATACTAATTCCATTAGGTGTACAGTAGAAACAACTACATTTACCACACTGTCTGCCCCTGATGACGCCAGTGTGTCTTTTGATAAAGTATTTGGTCGGGCTTTGTTTCTATTGCAAAATGTTGTCTTTTACGTTTGTTATTGGAATCATCAAAATTTGGCTGTATTGGTGGTAATAGATTGATACTTACATTCATCAGTTTCGTTGAAGGTGATTTGGTCAAACAATGATAACTCCTGAGTATTGCACATGGTCATTCTTTTGACCCCAGAGAGCATTACAATATATTTGTGATAAATATCGTTCGATGGCCGATATTAGGCCGAATGTCTGTGATCGCTGTGCTAAATCACAAGGCCGGCAGTAGCAGTTCAATAGTTTATTTGGGATGATAGCCGACAATGTCTCAATCACACCACAGGGCCGCAAACACACCTACGTCCGGTGATTTCCCCAGTCGACAAGATATAGTCCTTTTCCGTTATAATTCACTGATATTTAGTCCACGATTATCCAATATATTCCCTACGAGCACGGCCAAACTATTAACAATACTCCAATACGTCTGTGCTCATGGCGGCCATTTACTCAACTCTATCACAACACGTCTATTCTCTGTGACCGCTTCTACTCAACTCCTAGCAAAACTGTGGGGCCGGCAACATGTGGTGTAGACTTTCCCGCCAAATGCATGCGGTGTTGTGATTGGGTAGATGTGTGGTGGTGTGAGCTGATGTCACCGGGAAAGTGGGTTTCCCCGGCGCGTGTCTTGACTACTATGGTCTGTATGTGTGCACGTGATGTGGGTGTTATGCTTGTCATGTTCTATGTTTAGAAGTAGGTGCTTGTGAAGGTCAAGGCCGAAACTAACTGGGTTGATGTACCGAATGAATGGGGCCGCAAGTGCATGTGGATTGACCTGTGTATGTAACCATGACTACATGGAGTTTATGCTTGTGATCGTATAGTGTGTACTTGTCCTGTATGTAAGTCATGTAGAATGAATGTTTGTTGTGGAAATATGTATGCGCGGGAGGGACGGGGGTTACAGTCGCTAAAATTACTACATTACACCCCTTCATTAATTCTACGCCCTCGGAATTACCCTACCCGGACCCTACCGTCGCCAAAAACTAACAATAAAAAGCTAAGAAGTCCTACAAGGTCAAACCCCAACACTCACACACACACGCCGCGCGACAATGGTAAAACACTTCATACAATAAAAATTCTAACCGTCAAAATAAACGTCATCAGTCAGTCCGTCAATAGTCGCTACGATGATACATTTACACATACATGCACAACAACGAATGATAATGAATGGAATGTATGAACAAAACTCCTCGACGTTTCAAAGTGAAACGGAAACTAATTTAGAGTCTATAAACTGAAAAAGAATTGTCTGGATTTATCTTAACTAAATTACATGAATAAAATGTCGTGACTAGGATAACTATTACAAATTTTGGCCGACATAACAATAAGCCGACATGACCAGGCTGATCACAGTGACCAGGATTCTCAGAGTCACTTTCTCTCATCGGGCCGACACAATTCATTTAAGGCCGACAGTTGTCCCCTCTTACCATCACTAGGCCGAAACAGTTACTCCTTTTGGCCACGCTTACTGGCAGGAGGGGGTGGTGGTGCCGGCGACGCCTGCCGCATTAGTTGTTGTTGCTCCTCTGGTGGCAGACGGGGCAAAATCGACACAATAGTGGCGAGCAGGTCGCCCGGGATAGTGGTACCCGAGTCGCTCTGTGTCGCGGCCGTATCCGTCGAGGTCGAAACTGGGGCCGACTGTTCCAGGTGTGTCACCCGGGCACGTAACTGTTCATTTTCCTGCCGCAAATCCTCATTTTCGTCTTCAAGCCGATGTAACTGCCGACGTAAGTGGTCGGTCTCTTCCTCGAGCCGATCAGGGAAGGTCGGGAGATGCCGTTCGTGGAGGACTCCCATCCCGAATCCCACAGAGAGGCCGTTATATTCAGCCTGCGGAATATGTTGGTCCATGGCTTCTAGATAGAAGCGCCGGATCTCCCGAAAATGTTGGTTCGCCATGTCATCGGCGCGTGCCAGGTATAAAGTCGGAAGATGCTCGCTCTTCCGGGCCGGCAAGATCAACGGGTCAGCGTTGTGGGCCGCCTGGGCGATATGGGACTCCCAGTGTTCCTCGTGGACACGGGGAAGATTCGGAAGCTGGTTCGCTTCCCGACTCCTGAGTGGGTTGGCCAGATCCGGGTTCTGCCCTGGCAGGGCCTGTAGGCCGGGAATCATCCGAGTCGATAACCGAGTCCCGTGCTGCTGCACGAATTGGATATCAGCCGAAAACTCTCCTGAGCCGTGAAACGGCAGCCGTTCATCCAAGTCTCTGTGGAGAGGTTCCAGAGACTCAGGCTCATCGTATTGTAGCCGCGGCCGATCAGCGGTCGAATCCTTAGTGACGACCGTCTGTATGATCTCCATGCTGCCGTCCAGATATGGAGGTTCGTCCGTCTGAAGAACCGTTCGCCTGGACGGAAGGGGCGAATCCTCGCGGTCGCTGACCGAGGCCGAAATTGATTCATGGTGGGCTTCCTCCGCAGCCGGCTGTAGAGGTGGAGGAGAGTCCCGCGACTGGGCCGTAACTTCCTTCCGGTCGGTCTCCTGACCTGTCGGAGGCGGTGCCGACAAAGGAGGAAATTCCTCCGGTGGGGGAACCAATCCCTCCCTCACACGATAATCCGTGACGTTTGTCGCCGTAGGCCGCTCTACCACAAGTTTCCGTGGGATAATGTCCGATGGCCGAGTTTGCACCTGGGCCGTCACAGGAGTGGACTGAGCCGATGGCTCCGAAACCACGGAGCTGGGAGGCTTGAGTGCGTCCGTCTGGTAGGCGACTGGCCGAGTGAAGAATATTGTGCTAGGCCGACGTATGGTCACCCAGCGATTCATCGCCATGATGTCATTAATCATCCGAGCTAGGCGATCCTCCTCCGCTCGGGTTGAAGGCCGAAGGTACTCAAGGCGTCGGAGCACTTGATGAATTTCCGGGGCCGAATTCGGGGGGTACTGGTCGAACAGTGGAGGCGCCATGTGCCAAATCCCGAAAGTAAGTACTCTGTTGACATCCCGTCGGAAGATTGGGATGTCGGCCGGAACACGCGGAGGCCGGTAGTTTGGACTGGGCTGCATATCTACGCGGCAGCGTAGCGCGAACCGTTGCAGCATAGGGCCGGAAGCGTTGAGCTGTCCCTGCTCAAACAGCGGGAGAAGGCCGACGTGAGTCTGAGTTGCCTCACTCAGGTGCCGAATCATGTCTTCCGACGTGAGCGTGACATAGTTGTCTTTGGCCGGACATACGAAAAATCGTAGAAGCGGAAAATGGTACGCCAGGACGTGGGCGTCCAAATCCGAGGCCGAACGGAAAGGTCCACGTCGAGGTACCGTTGGCCATATCCTCCCTTCCTCTCCATCTTCCTCTCCGATACAGAAAGGACATAGATACCGGCCGTCTTCCCTCCTTAGTGGCTCCAAGGTCGCCAAATTTCCCTCCGTAAGCCGTGAGGGTGCGCCGAAATTGTGTTCATGGCCGTAACCATCATGCCGATTCCGAAGATGGAACGGAACGTCATTCCAATTAATCGGCCGAGCTCCGTACGGGGTGATTGGGGCCGGAACTAGAGCCATGAGCTCCGATATCTGACGACGATAAGCCGAAGCACGCGTCACAGGGCCGGAACTAGCGCGTCGTGAATTTCGCGCCGACGAGTGAAGATTTCTGCCGGACGATGAACTCGCTAACGAAGCCGAAGACTGTGCCGGTGACGTGACGGCACGGGGCCGAACTATCGGCGTTGATGAGGCCGAAGATACTGGGGCAGGCTCGATCGGTGTTATCGCCTGCTGAGCGGGAGCCAACTTTGCCGAGCTGGCGGCTTCCGCCGCGCGTTGAGCCTCCAAGGCTCGACGTACAATTTCCCCACCTTCCTCTAACTGCCGAAAACGATCCGGGTCGTCCTCTGAGGTCGGACTCGGAGTGTGCCGGGAGCCGCGTTGCGCCAGCCTTGCCATGATTTGGTATCGTGGCTGTTTATTTGGGCCGGATGTCGTAACTGTTTGTTCCGAACTGGGTTCGGGGCCGATAGCGGACATTTCATCGTCCGTCAACACGATGGGGTTGTCTTGTTCATCACCTCGTTCGACAACCTCAACTGTCAATTTGGTTTCGTCAAACTTGATGGAACGAGGCCGACTATCAGCAGAGCCGTCACTGTCTCTTCCATCACTTGGCTTATCCGCCATGGCGGAGGCCGCAACACAACTGTCACTTCAAAACAGCTAGGCCGACTGTGATTTTTATTAAACTCCAATATCCGACAACTATTCACAAACTTCACCAGTTCAATGTCATCAAATGCCACGTAAATATCCGATAAGTGTTCCGAATCAGTACAAAGTTTTTCTCCGTATTAATCGAGCTCCTGCTGCTTCAGAAGCTCAGACCCAATGACCTACTTGCCGCTAAATTTCCACTGCCGTACACCGAGATGCTTATCAGTATCCCAATTCCACGAATCGGGCCGGGGGGCGCTCTCTGCCGATATACAAAAACGTCTTTACGCTGTATCCCATTGTTCCAAGTGTATCTGCAACAAGGCGGGCCGTCGTCAGGGAAACGCTGGTACGATCTCTCTCTGACCGATCTGGGTCAGTCCATTACGACAGTAGGGGGATCCTCACACTGTCCATTTTTCCGAATGTCCGTCTGCCGTCCCCTGGATTACACGTTCCTATACATTGTCTATTTGTGCTAATCGACTGTTCAAATTACTGGGCTCTTCTTGCCCGACGACTCACTATTGTCTTGATCAGGGGAGATTTCATGTGGGTGCTGTAAACAGCTTAAATGTTTATTTGCGCTCGTGCATTCCTTGTGACCTGTTACTTTGATCGTTCCTTTTCTCCCTAAGTTAGCGCACAATAAACTAACGGCCGAATTGCTGTCTAGCAGACGACACACAGTTATTAAAGGCTGAGACATTAATGTCAATCACTCACAGGGGCGGACTTCGTTCCATTCATTTTCAGCCAGTTCACAAGACAACGGGGCCGCTAATATTGTCGGGGTCGAAATTGCAATGATCAGGGTCGGTCACACCGTGGCGCTTTGAATATTCTTAGGTGATGAATTTGATGACAGGCCGCATCTTGGTATGATAGCTATTTAGTGACTGGTTCCCGTACCACTGGGCCGTTCCTCCGAATACTACATGGAGTCCATTAGACATGCATAATTCATCATCAATAGCATCAATCAGATAACAAGGCCGGGGTTATCTGTAGCGGGCCGGTCTGCGTGCGTTGCGTTTGGGTCGACTTGGTCGTGCAGGCGGGGGTGTAGCCTCGCTTGTCTCGGGGTCGGATGATATCACAGGCTTTTGCCTGCGTGTCTTGCGTGCCGGTTTTGGTGTGTCGGAACTTGATCTGCGTGATCTTTTCCGTTGCCGATGACGACTTGAGCCGGATGAAGTTGGAGATCGCGATTTACGATCTTGGGCCGCTGACGAGTCAGACTCAGCTGTTTGGTCTGTATCTGTATGCCGATCTTGCACTGTGACCTCCCAGGGGTAGTAGAACTCCTTGAGGAGCCCCAGGGGGTCGGCCGATTGCTCTGAGCCGGATTTGCTTGACGACGTCGAAGGTCGTACAGGGTCGGAATAGATGTGAGACGCTTGGTTGTCACCTTCGTACGGTTTGAGTACGTCCAGATGAACAACACGAGTGTTCCGAGGGTTGGAAACCAAGGCGATCCGGTAATCTACCTCAGTCACACGGTCGACGATCCTCCAGGGACCAGTCCAAGGCCGAGCGAACTTATTATTCTGCGTGAGGGGCAGATAATAATATCGGACCAGTTCTCCTGGTTGGAACTGGGGTCGAGGCTTGGCGTGGGCGTCATAACCCATCTTCTGCCGCATTGCCGCTTTCTCAAGATGGTCCTGAGCGAAACCGTGGGCCGTCCTGATCGCTTGCCGTAAATACTCCACATACTCCGGACCACACGGAGGTAGTGGTTCGGGGTCGTAAGTCGGGAACATGAGGTCGACTGGCAAGTTACACTCGTGTCCATACACCATCAGATGCGGAGTGCATCCCGTGGACGAGTGTACTGAGGTTCGATAGGCCATTAACACATATGGCAGGTGCACGTCCCAGTCGTTCGCACGATCGCTGACGAATGCACTCAGCATGTTGAGCAATGTCCTGTTGAATCGCTCAACTTGGCCGTCGCTCTGAGGTCGATATGGGGCCGTGCGGATCTTCTTAGCGCCCAGAAGACGCACGACATGCCGAAATAGAGCCGACTCGAACTCGGTGCCCTGGTCGCTATGGATTGCCTTGGGGACGCCATGATAAACTATCCATCTGTTTACCAGGATGTCGGCAACATTTTTGGCGGTATGTCGCCGCAGCGGGAAGGCGTCCGTATATTTCGTGAAATAGTCCGACACAACAAGGATATACCGATAGCCTCTTCCCGTGACTTTGTGAGTGTCGAGAATGTCCATCGCGATCCGGTCGAAAGGCGCTCCTGTCGGCAACTGTGTCAGAGGCGATCGTTTTGGGGCCGGTTTTCCTTTGCGGGTGACACATTGCGAACAGCGGGCACACCAGTGGGCGACATCCAGCGCCAGGCCGGGCCAGTAGAATCGGCGCCTGACTCTCTCGATGGTTCGCTGAATGCCGAAATGTCCGACAATCTTCAGGTCGTGAAGTTGGTGCAGAACCTGCGTTCTGAGTGCTACGGGGAGCACGGTTTGCACCACAGGCCGTCCAGTGGGGTCGGGTTTTACGTGCCGAACTAGTACCCCGTCTTGTAGCGCCAGGAGGCTCCATCTGGAAACAAGTGTTTTTACCTCCTCCCCATGGCGCGCTACCTCCTTAGAGTCTGGTTTAGTGCCGATCAACATCCACTGTCGCACTTTTCCGACGCTCGGGTCGGCTTGCTGTGCCGCGACAATGTCCTGAGTCGAATAGTCCGAAAACCACTTTTGCCCATCAAGTGTGGCGTCCAAAGCACGGACTCGAACAACTTGGCGTGCCGAAACTAGTTGGGGCAAGACCGGTGATGTTATGGAATCACTGTCCAGGAGGTCTGCCCTTGTCTTAGCCGGAACAACAGTGATCCGACGAACTGGAAGTTCTCCGGAACTTGTCTCTGGGTCGGTTGGAGGTGTAACGAGTCGTCCGGGACAGTCTTGGTGTTTGCAACTGTGACACCGTGACAAGCCGTCTGCGTTGCCGTGAAGTTTGCCGGGCCGATGCTCTATCTTGAAGTCGTATTGCTGCAACTTAGCGAGCCACCTGGCAAGCATGCCGTCCGCGTCGCTGTAGTTCTTGAGCCACCTCAAGGAGCTGTGGTCGGTCCGGAGGAGGAACTTCCTACCCCAAAGATAATGCCGATAATGTTGAACCATTTCTACCACTGCCAGCAGTTCTCGGTACGTGGTACAATAGTTCCGTTGGGTCCGGGATAGGGTTTTGCCGAAACTAGTTGGGGCAAGACCGGTGATGTTATGGAATCACTGTCCAGGAGGTCTGCCCTTGTCTTAGCCGGAACAACAGTGATCCGACGAACTGGAAGTTCTCCAGAACTTGTCTCTGGGTCGGTTGGAGGTGTAACGAGTCGTCCGGGACAGTCTTGGTGTTTGCAACTGTGACACCGTGACAAGCCGTCTGCGTTGCCGTGAAGTTTGCCGGGCCGATGCTCTATCTTGAAGTCGTATTGCTGCAACTTAGCGAGCCACCTGGCAAGCATGCCGTCCGCGTCGCTGTAGTTCTTGAGCCACCTCAAGGAGCTGTGGTCGGTCCGGAGGAGGAACTTCCTACCCCAAAGATAATGCCGATAATGTTGAACCATTTCTACCACTGCCAGCAGTTCTCGGTACGTGGTACAATAGTTCCGTTGGGTCCGGGATAGGGTTTTGCTGGCAAACCCGATGGGGATTTCTTTCCCGTTGACCCTCTGTGAGAGTGCGCCTCCCACAGCGTAGCCGTTAGCGTCTGTGTCGAGGATGAAATAATCATCCGGACTCTGGGTCGGATGCGCGAGCTTAGGCGCCTGGATGAGAGCGTCGCGGAGCCGCCGAAAAGCGCGTCGCTGAGCCGGTCCCCAAGTGAAGTGACATTCACCTCGGGTGAGTGCTACGAGAGGTTCGGCGATCTCAGCATAGTCCTTGATGAATCGCCTGTGGTAATTGGCGAAACCAAGGAAAGATCTGACATCGGAGATCTCGCACGGGGTCGGCCATTCTCTGATGGCTTTAACCTTGTTGGGGTCGACACGAATTCCTTGGCCGCTCACTATAAACCCCAAGTACAGAATTTCCCTCTGGAACAGTTCGCACTTCTTGGGTTGAAGCTTCAGGCCTGCCGATCTAATCCGATCCAGGACCGCCTCCAGATTTGCGAGTGCCTGATCGAATGTTCTGCCGTAAGCGATGACGTCATCCAGGTAACACATACACCGTGTCCACAAGTATCCACGGAGTATGGTTTCCATTAGCCGTTCAAATGTTGCCGGTGCATTGCTGAGGCCGAATGGCATAACCTTGAACTGGTATAGTCCTTTCCTTGTCGCAAAGGCAGTTTTCGGTCTGTCTGTAGGGTCGACTTCGACTTGCCAGTAGCCGGAAGCCAAGTCCAAGGCCGAAAAGTATGTAGCGCCCGCCAGGGCGTCATGAGTGTCCTGAATGTTGGGCAACGGATATGAATCCTTGCGGGTGACATCATTCAGGAGCCGATAATCGACGCAAAATCTTACTTGGCCGTTCTTTTTACGCACTAGCACCACCTGTGCGCTCCAGGGCGAATCTGACGGCTCAATGCACCCCAAGCGAAGCATCTTGTCGACCTCCTCATCTATGATGCTCTGTTGCGCCTGAGGGACGCGTCGTTGACGTTGCCGAATCGGGGCCGAATTGCCGGTGTCGATCTTGTGTTGGACGACTTGGGTCCGTCCCAACTGTCCTTCCGGGTGCATGAAGGTGTCCTGATATTGATGGATCAGGTTAGCGCAACGCCGGTGTTGTTCTGGCGCTAGTCCGGCGCGATCCACCATCTCTTGTAGATATGGCGGTAGGTCGCGGTAGTGACTGGCGTCGGCCGTGGACAGGTCGGGCTCCTCTCCAGGTCTTGGTAGAGCTCCGACAACACTCTCGATCGGACTGGCTATGGCGACAGGGTCGGATCGAGTAAGTGTAATACCGGTATCTGCCGTGTTGACTACAGACACCTTTACACATTGTCGGTCCAAGGTCGTTAATGTTCTTCCCATGATGAGGTCAGTGTCCTCGGGAAAGGCCGTCAATGGTTGAATCATCCGTGGTTGCTGCCGAACACGAACTCTGGAAGTCGGGATTAACTCTATGATCGCCTCGCTACGTGCGGGGACGGTGACGGCTCGGCGCACAGCCATTCTAACAACATTGGCTTCAATGTCCTTGTGCGCAAACAGGATTTCTTTGTGTACCTGTATTGTTCCTTCGCCGTAATTCACTACAGCGTGAGCTTGCCGGAAAAAGTTCATGCCGAGTATCATGGCGTCGTGGATGTCAGCTACACAAAATGTCACAATCATATGGTTGGTCCCGACCTGAATTGGGAGGTCGATCAGTCCATCGATTGGGCTTGACTGTCCGTTGACGTCACGAATCGTGGCCGAAGTATGCTGTAACTGTCGTTGATCGGCGGGGACGTGTCGGAGCTGATCGCGTCGGAGCAAAGAGATTTGCGCTCCGGAGTCGAGCACAGCTTGCATTGTCTTATCCCCGACGCGTACCGATAACTTCCAGCACTCATATGCCGCTCTCGAATTGTCTATGACGGCCGGAACTGCGGGGTCGTCCGGCGGTGGCTTGAAGAGTGTGTGCAGCGGCGGCAATTTGGATTCCGGTCCGAATGGGAACGCGTAGAACCCTCCGTCATCGGAGATCCACTCCACCTCGGACATACTATCTGTTCCGGTGCCGTTGGCGGTCGGGGGCGACACCCCTTCAGGACGACGATTTTCCCGTGGAGGCCGTTGTGGAAGTGGCGCGGACACCCCTTCATGAGGGAGAGCCGGCTTTGGGGTCGGAGCTCGACACTTGGTACACACCCCTTCAAGAAGCTGAGGTGTGGGCTGGGCCGGCTGTGGGGTCGTAACTGTTGGTACTGTTGGTTTGGTAGTTACGACAACCGCAGGTGTGGAGCATGTAACATTGTTCTGTTGCCCGGAAGGTCCTTGCTCCGCAGCACCTTCCACTACTGGTTTATCGACTGAGCCGTTGGCTCTGTCGGGGCCGACTTGGTTTGGTTGCCGATTTGGTTAGGTACTGACAATACTTGATCTGTCCTTCGGTCAGTACCAGCACCTTTAGGTCGAAAAGTTGGTGGCTTCATGCCATTGCGCACTAAGACGTCTTTAAGCCGGAAACACCGCATCCAGCGATGGCCGGGCTTCTTGCAGAAGAAGCATACGGCTGGTCGTCCGGGCTGTGGAGGCCGATCACCTTTAGTCGGGGCCGTAGTTCGTAAGACGGAATAGATAGCTGTCTCCTCACAGAGTCCATTCTCGTCGCTAAGGACGCTCTGGAAAGCTTCCGCCACCCATTCGCGTGAACAGGCTGGCACAGAATGTTCTTCACATCCTTGAAGGCCGGTCGTGTCACTGTCGGCAGGGTCGTAATAAGCCGCAACTTGTTCAGGGGTCGGCTTTCCTCCCTGATTGATCTGTCCCATAGCACAAGACAGTTCTTGGTCGACACAATCATCATCCGGGTATCCGCTCACGGAGATGTCGGCACGTCGTGTGCCCCTCTGACGATCTCTGTTTGTCCGTTGCTGACGACTTTCAGCTTTGAGGACGGCCGTCAGCGCTTCACCGTAACTATGGAAAGTGAACACGCACAGTTTGTCGGCAATGTGGTCGGGTTGGCCGTTGACGAACTGGGAGATTACTGTTCGTTGCCGGGACTCTGGCGTGACATCGTCAAACACTTGCTCAGCCAGAGCTTGAAGCCGCTCCAAGTAATGTTCCGCATTCTCCTTCCGTTCTCTTTTTAGAAACGGAAAATCGTCCCGTTTGGACTGCCGACGAGGTGCGGGTTCCCAGCCCTCTAAGAGCTGACAACGAAACTCCTCCCAGGGAGTCTCGACCGGAATGTTCAGAGCTAACGCTTCGGCGCGGCCGCGCAGCGTACTCCGGAAGGTCGTTGTTTTATTGAGGTCGGAATATGTGAAGGCCGCAGTGAATTGCTCGAAGCTCCGTATGTACTGTGTGAGATTGCCCTCTTTGAAGGTCGCACGCCATTGAGCCGTTTTAGCCATTGCTAACGGTTGGGGCTCAGACGTGAGTCTCTGGGGCGTGGGCGTGTCGACGCTCACCACAGTCGGCGTTGTTGTGACGGGAGCCGTCGTTGGCGTGACAGCCGGAGCAGTTGAGGTCGTAACAATCGGAGCTGCCGAGGTCGTGTTAGCGGGTGCGGTCGGTGCCGTTGTCGCGGAGACGGCAGGCGAAGTAGCAGGTGGTGCCGGAATGCTGTTGGGGTCGTACGCTATTGGTGCGACAGGGGCCGTTTGACTGTATTGTGGCGTCACCCATGGTATCCCGACTGAGGGTGGGATTACAGCCGGCGGTGGATATCGGTATGTCGATCCGTCTGGGCCTATACCATGGTACACTAATCCGGTTTGTGCACCATGATAGCCGGTGTCAGCTATCACACTTGGAACGCCACCGTATCCGGGTGGTGGGTTCATATAGCCGACAGGTGGTTGGTAGTATCCGACAGCTACTCCATTTGGAACACCTATTGTTGCGCCAGGGTATCCGACTGGCGGTACACCATATCCGTTGGTGTTTCCGATTGATTGGGAGATCGGAGGTCCGATCATCGGCACAACACTTTCTGCCGGAGCAGACACAACTTGATCTTGCGAAGGATCGAAGCGCGGTTGTTCTCCGGTAGTCGACGACGGTCGGTACATGGTCGGCGCGGGAGCATGCGTGTCGGAAGTCGACGTGTCACGGTCGCAGGGTCGGCGATTTGACGTCGACGGTACTTGGCGAAGTCGCGCTTGCTATATAATATTCATGGCTTTATTGATTCCCCAATATGCACAGGTATATCATATTCAGAGCTATGTTTTGGGGACATTGCTCAAAATGTACATATGTGTACATTGTCTTATTCATTACTCATTTCACAATACGAATCCTGTCCTTGTGAAATGATTCAATATGGGAATGAAACATAATGTATATATAATATATATATTGCTAATCCTACGGGGATACAACTTATAAATCACGTTCATTACAGCCTTGTGAAGATAAAATAAAACACCTCGTGGTTCTGCAAATTACATCATGGACACAAAGTGTCAAGTTGTCCAATTAAATATACATTACAGTTTATTCCCTCATTCCTTCTCATTTGGAGCCAGGAAGATCGTACTTATTGCCATTGGCCCTGATGTCACTACCAGAGGCCCCTATAGTCCCCTATAGAGTCTATGATAAATCGGCTGAGAGAGCCATACTGAACGATTCTTCATATTCTAGGCAAAAACACAATGTCGCTGTACACAGTAAAAAAAAAGTATATATATTTTCGAAATTGCATGAATATATGACCTTGAATATTGATTCAGCTTGATCACGTACTCTCTATTCGGATGGTGAGACCAAATCAGTGTATTATTGTCCCAAAGATTAACATTATTGTGATTTGCGGACACCCGAAGCCAACATTCTGAGGTATAAATCAGATCCATGGGCAAAGCTTGAGGCCAGAAGGCGCCAAGTCAGGTCACGAAAGGAAGTTGTGCCTCCAGTGACTGTCAGTAGTAGCACGAGAATGTGAAGAGATTTTCCCATTCAATCTTCTAGAAGGTTGCCACATCCTAACCAGGTGATGCAGGTCTACAACCAGAACAAAACCAGTAAACTATCTTACCAGTTGGAAAGTGTACACTTGGTTTCGATTATTTAAAATCAATTTCATGAAATTTCTAGCATCTCTGAAAAAAAAAAAACAATCGAACGTCAGTCTGTGGTTACAAGTCTGGTGGGGGATATTTAAAATGCAGTTGCTGAAAATTATATGAATAAATGATTGCCTTTCTGAAAAGATTTCCGATATTGGATTGGGTGGATATGATTTCCCTCTGAAGGCTTATCAAGCGTTGATTTGTTGTGATGAGTATCGCCGAGTGTGGCGGGAACACCTGTCTAAACTCTCGATATAGCCTTCAGCAGGTGTTTATAAACACTAACCTAACCACTTGCATTAAATGTGTTGGTAGAGCAGATTAACTTCACATTGAGGGCCATAGAAACTTGATATATATATATATGCACACAGTATGTTCTTGGTTGTTCTGTTGAGAGGGATAGAGGGATGGTTTCCTCATATCTTTATTACATCTCAGTGTATGTTGTAAATAGTAGATGCATATAATACCGATCGGAGACATTTCGAGTGCATGCACACACAGTCACACACATACATACAATGTCCATGGTAATAATAATAATAAATTAGCAATACAACAGTGAAGAATGACATCGATCATTTTTGACACATCCAGATAAATCAGCAGTTATTATCATGGGGAAAACTCTCATGACCCAATTTTACCATAATATTGACACCCACTACACTGTGTAAGGAGTCCACTTTCATTCATACTATCGATTGTCGGCAACATCTGTAGCTGGATAATATTGCAGCGACACACTTTGGGTGTTGACATCATTAGAATAATTGGCCTTTGTCTCCCTCCATTATTCACGTTATGCAGTATATAAGCCTGTAATCTGCTGCACTGTGTAAGCAATACCCACACCTCGCGATGCCTCACCATCTTTTGTTGACGGTAACGTGGTCAAATCATGCTAGCTCATGAATATCACACACTGTAATTTTTCGGCCCAACAAAGCATTAGTTAATATTATTCAATAATTAGTTTATCGCGTTCATATTCTCACCACTGGAATCCGCGTTTGTCACATAGCGCATCATTATCTAAGAACATCAAAGAATTTTTCTTAGTATTTTGAGGATTTGTGATACTGCATTGTATTATTAGTATTAACTTCTAATACCAATCTTCCACTTTCTAGTATAGGGCCTACAACAAACCAGGACAAATCCAATACTTGAGTTGGAATCACATCAGCACATCGTGTGGATGACATCGATTGACCAATTGGCATCTACATGTTTGAGGAGCTGTTCGCTGATTACATTTCTCTCAGCTTGAGCAGAAAGGTGAAAAACACCAATGGTGAACGAATACCGAGACCAAAGAGCCTAAAATACCAACTCAGAGTACGATAAGGGCACATGGACATAGGGACTCACCCACCAAATTTGTTTCGGGAAAAAAGTCCCGAGATTTCAGGCTGCCAAGCCTGATGATAACGAAGAATCTAAACAGTTTCGTGCAACCCCTGACTAAATCCATACACTCGTGTAGCAATATTACCAACATATGCGATGAAAGAAAAATGGTTGCTGTTGATTCTACACTGAAATATATATCAGCAAAGAATACATCCCTAGATACTTGTTCTGCATTGTATGGATAATTTAGACACACCTACTCTAACATTGCGATAGTGTTCGGAGCAGGCAATGCTTGGGTTCCAGATGTTCCTCTCACCGTTTGAACCTCAAAGACATTATCTTATTTTCCCTCTTGCAGGTGATAATCTACAATGAACTGCGAGGCCTGGAACTATACTGAGAGTTTACACAGGTGGCTAGTAGTACGAGTGTTTGTATTCACAGCAAAGCCATGCACCATTCAATAGCAGGTGTTAATCAAATCATACCTACGTACGGAACATATCATACATAGAGAAGATACACTGATATGTTTTATGGTATTTTTCGAATATCATCTCTGTACTATTTATTTCATTGATACTAGTATCAGAGTGCATTTTTATTCTACTAAGCATGCTAGTTCTAATGGTACTTTTCAATTTAATGGAGTCTGCTAGGTTGCTTTTCAGGAACCACGAATCCAACAAAATGAGTCTACTTGCCTATAGTTGTACTCGTGCAAATACATTACAGGTACTACACATGATATAAAACCATATTATTAATCATACCATATTAGAGTATGGGCTGTCGTAGAGGACCAAGTTTTATACTATTCATGGATCAACCATCTGTATGGGAAACAAATTTCGAACAATTGTTGTGGTTTTTCGTCCGTCGTCGTCTTCCGCCGCATCATATGTTAACATTTTTTATCTTTTTTTCAGGCTGATAAATCCGCCCATAAATTTGTGTGAATATGTGTTGGGTCAATACCCCCAGACATTTATTTCATTCTGTTGATTGAATCGTTTATGCAGTTTTGGCAGCCATATTGATACCGAAAATGGCTGTTTTTGCATGTTTTCAACAAAAAATTATTTTCTCTAAAACTGTCTGATCAGTTTTGAGATTTTAGTTTCAAAATGTTCCCCTCATATATCATTATAATGTATATAAGTTTCGATGCTCTTGAATCGCCGTTCTGCGTGTGGCGGCCATTTTGATGTTTTCTACGGGGCCCGAATGGGACTTTCCCATATTAAATTTTCCTATGATTTATAATGGGTCACAATGTTCCTGATATCTCACTTGATATTGAGATTAGAGACTTGGGATCAATTGTGGACATAGCAAATGATTATGCTGAATTATTCTCGTGACCTTGAATTTGACTTGTACCTCATTTTCAAGGTCAGAGCACAAAATGGCTAATATCTCTCTTATTATCGATTTTACAGCTTAGATATCAATTGTGGACATATAGGAAATAATATATGCCGAATATTCTGATGACCTTGAATTTGACTTTTGACCTCATTTTCAATGTCAGAGCACAAAATGGCTAATATCTCGCTTATTATCAACTTTACAGCTTAGAAATCAATTGTGGACATAAAGGAAATGATATGCCGATTATTGATGACCGTGAGTTTGATCTGTGACCTAATTTTCAAGGTCAAAGCATAAAATGGCTAACATCCTGCTTAATATCAACTTTACAGCTTAGGAATCAATTGTGGACATATAACATATGATATATGCCGAATATTCTGATGACCTTCAATTTGATCTTTCATCTCATTTTCAAGGTCAGAGCACAAAATGGCTAATATCTCGCTTATTGTTTACTTTACAGCTTAGGAATCAAATGTGGACATATAGGAAATGATATATACTGAATATCCAGTATAGCCAGTGAGCTACAGGTCCTCTGGGCCCATGTTTTTGCAAATTTTATTATTATAAAATAGAAACTACGACGTATTGCCAGTTATGTGGACTACAGAGTGTCAATTTGTCCAGTGAACATTACAGTTTATCTTTCTCTTTCCCGTGATGACCTAATCTGAAGCCAGGAAGATCGAGCTCGATATCATTGACATTAATGTCACCACGGAAGATTTCCCCATAAAGCCTGAGATAAATCAGAGAGGAGCCATATTAGAGGATATCTTCATATTGCCAGCAAATAGACTTAAGAGTGATTTATACAAATAAAAGGTATCGAAATTGGCAAAAGTGTTATGTGCATACATACATGAGAACATTTTTCGATGATTACTGGATATTATTTTAAGATACCGTTAGTCTATCACCCCTAGAGACGATTTCTGCCAGCGCATCAATCAGAAAGTTGTTAGCTATTTCTCGGTTGGATTAATTGAATTCTGTTGAATTCCCTCTGAAGTCCCATAGAAAATTTGACTAATCGACATCGTCACAGATCTGTGGAATGATCTTCTGGCCTGGCAAGAAGGTCATTTTGGAAGGAAGACGGAATTTTCATCTCATGGTTCAAACTACAGGTGAATTAATTTAGTGCCCCACGTGGAAAAAAACTACAAATAGTTCACATAATTGACAAGTTGTAGGGGTGTTTTTAGGAATGTTCAGAGTGTTACAGGAAATGAGATTTCTTGTGGGTTATCTTGTTACATCAAACCTACGATGCGAATGCAAAGATGGAGCTGCTTAGATACCTCTCAACGGTCACCTGAACGTATCATGTCATATTTTTTGGTGACTGCAGATTTCAATTTGTTTAACGATCCAAAATACTGCTTCAATGGTCCTCTATATAGTCCCATCTTTATAATAAACTACAAATATGGTGATGACCAAGACCATTCTGGCAGCACACAAAGTAACTTAGTCAAGACAACATTTTCGAATGTGATCGCATGACAAATATGAAAGTTATGTCGATTGTCAGTTCCCACTATAAACTATTGGTAAAAACCGCGTAAAATATTGGTATTCATATGGTATGAAATCATCAGGCATTATTTCCACTCGTCCTTGTGGACAGCTATGGAAATATTCACAATGCTATCCAAGTATTGCTGGCTTCTCCAACGATTCCGACTTTGCATACGTGGATGATATACCAGCCATCTGTCATCCGTGATGTGTCCTGATGTACATAAATCGGTATCATTTCGTACATTATTCATCTTATTGGGTGATCAAAGCTTTCACTCTGCTCTTTGTGAATGAAATGGATATTGTCGAATGATGTTTTTTTTCCGGAACAATACTAAATCAATAAATATGAACAAACCTCAACTATTCTATTGCGTTTACATACTTTAGATCCTTAATTTCTTAAATAGTTAGAGAGAATCATAACTGGGTAAACAAAAAATCTCCCTTCAGTATGATGGCAATCCTTGGTGGAATAATAACAGGAGCCAACCATGACATTGATGTCATGAATATAGACGAACCTACCGCACAGCCTGATATAATTCATGAGAAACGTATGTTTCGTCCAAAGAATTGCAGAAAGATCAGTCGTCTAGACTTGTGAGCTTTATTCCCATGAGTCGAGTGATTACTGGTTGTCAACTCTGCTCTGTGCAGCATTTGTTATGGATACATTTTATTTCATAAATTCCTGGCTTTGTTGATGAATCCACTTTGTTTTGTATCATAACTGGTTCCTATGCGGCGAATGACCCTTTGTCAGCGACTGGAAAGTTGTGATATTTTCACTGTTTGTGAAGTGGGTATAAATCTTGCGTGTTAATGTAATCAGATCATTCAAGTTGGACACCTACTGTGTAAGATATCATACTTTTATCTGTGAAAGTACGCTACATCAGATCCGGCAACTCAATCGTTGTGTTATTTAATGAACATTGCGGTCTCTGAAAATACTACTGTGACTATAAAGAATATGTCCTTCCAGAAGTTTTCATTTCAGGTAAAAATCTCGTTTGTGGTGTGCTGTCTCTTGAGAATTCCATCAATATTCTGCCGACACATCAAGTCCATCAGAAAGCGTCTTGCCATTTCTCAACAAATGTATTCAACGAGATTTCCTCACGCGTGGTAAACTTCCTCGGAGAATCTCCACAAAGGTGTAAATTTGTTAATCGATGGCATCTACAGATTTGCATGGAAGTGTGATTCAAGCATAAATATTGAATGTTAGGTCTAGATGTATCACAATATTTTGATGTCAGATGTTGCAAGTTGAAGTTGCAAAACATCGGATAGCAAATGAAATGGTGACGCAGAACGGCTCGACTATCTTAAATATCTCCCAAATACCTCGATTGACTCACAATGTATCACCATGAATTTATGTGTCATTACCTCGCGTGTGAATATACTGTTCACTTTCCTAATCACATCATCGACAGTATCTGTAGCTGCATGATAGTGCAGGAACACACATTTTAGGTGTTGACATCATCAGAATAATTGGCCTTTGTCTCCATCCATAATTCATGCCGTACGTGTGATGCACCTGTGATTTGTTGCATTGTGTGAACAATCCCCTGCTTGCTATGTATGAATCTAGCGATGTCTCGACCATTTTATTACCCTCGCCGCCGTAGGGGGGGGGGGGGCGAGGGTATTGCATTTGGGACTGTCTGTTTGTCTGTCCGCGGGCATAACTCGGAAACAAATGGTCCGATTGATGTGAAATTCATAGGGATGAATCGGTATGTCAGTTGCTCGGTCCTCCCCAGATTTTGTCAAAATCGGATGAAAAAATGGTTGCCATGGCAACGGAAAAAGTGAAAACCACATAATTGGCTCTAACTCCGGTTCTACTTGATATTAATTTTTCCAACTTTTTTTGTATTTTTCTTCGGCCGATTCCCAATCGTATGGTGTATGGCCGATGGTCATACGACGGAAACTCTTTATTATCACCCAATGTCGAAAAATAGGGGGTCACGATTTCGGTTGTTTTTTGTCAGCGACGTTTCAGTGCAAATGTCTGCTTTCGAATTTTGTCGAAATCGGATAAAAACGGTTGTCATGGCAACGGAAAAAAGAAAATCACATGATTGGCTATAACTCCGGTTCTAAACCAATATTAAATTTTCAACCTTTTTTGTACTTTTTTTGGTCAATTCCCGATCGTATGGCATACAACCGATGGTCTTAAGACCAAAACTCTCAATTATCGCCCAATGTCGAAACGTTGGGGTCACGATTTCAAGACTTGTGAGTGTTCTGAGATTCGAGACCAGTTATCAATCTGTTTAGACCGTTTTCGTCCATGACATGTTCCTTGATAATAGAAACAGTACGGTGAATATTTTACAGCTCAATATTGAACGACAAGGTCAAAGTCACAGAAGAGTCAAAATCGAAAAGTTGCAATAACTCTGTTTATATTCATGATTGATTATCCCTAATAAATTTGTATTTTTCTGTGGTCAATTCTTCGTTATTTGCTATGTGACCAATGGTCGTACGATCAAAATTCCCCATTATCGCCCGAGGTCGAGAATGTAAGGGTCACCAGCTGTAATCACCGATTTGTAATATTTCCAGTACTACCGAAACCACTGAAGATATTCAATAGAATATTTCACGCAGTATAAAGCTGAGTGAGCCTGCAAAGTTTGGAAGGTCAGTGTCGAGAATTCAGACTGTGGTCGAGAATATGGTCAAAATAGAGAAATCACAGGAACTCTAATAATTAATACCCCCATGATTTTTGTATTTTTCTATGGCCAATTCCCGACCATTTGGTATATGACCAATTGTCGTATGACCAAAATCCCCGATTATCGTCAACGTTGGAAATGCACAAAGGTTATCAGCTTTTAGCCCAGTATCCTCGAATTCCAAACGTTTATTTTAGTGTGTGAACCTTATCGATTTCTACAAAATTATCTACTCTCCCTCTTGCAGGTGATAATCTACAATGAACTGCAAGTGCTGGACCCACCAAAGGTTAACACAGGTGGCCAGTGGTACGTGTGAGTGATTGTATTCGAGATAAAACTTTATTTTAACTTTTTATGGTGGTGCTTCCCTGCACACTAGTATGGTTATACTTTATTGGTTTGTTTGAATCGAAAGTCGAAATGGGTAACGACGAACAGACAAATTCACATCCCAAGACCGAATCCGAACACCATTTCCCAAGACCGAATCCGAACACCAACTTTTTGTTGCATCGTTCCAAGATATCAGTAACTTTGTCGTTATATAATTTGAAGTAGTCGTATGCATAGCTGGCACTGATACCTAGATCTACCTAAAATTGAACATATTGAGTCTCTCTAAATGACTTCTGTCTGAAGTCACGTCAATATTCCCCAATATGCACAGGTATATCATATACAGAGCTATGTTTTGGGGACATTGCTCAAAATTTACATATGTCTACATTGTCTCATTCATTACTCATCTCACAATACGAATCCTGTCCTTCTGAATTGATTCAATATGGGAATGAAACATAATGTATATAATATATATATTGCTAATCCTACGGGGATACAACTCATAAATCACGTTCATTACAGCCTTGTGAAAATAAAATAAAACACCTTGTGGTTCTGCAAATTACATTATGGACACAAAGTGTCAAGTTGTCAAATGAAATAAACTTTACAGTTTAGTCCCTCATTCCTTCTCATTTGACGATCTGATCTGGAGCCAGGAATATTGTACTTATTACCATTGGCCCTGATGTCACTACCAGAGGCTTTCCCCCATAGAGTCTATAATAAATCGGCTGAGAGAGCCATACTGAACGATTCTTCATATTGTAGGCAAAAACACAATGTCGCTGTACACAGTAAAAAAAATATTTTCGAAATTGCATGAATATATGACCTTGAATATTGATTCATATTGATCACTCACGCTCTATTCGGATGGTTAGACCAAATCAGTGTATTATTGTCCAAAAGGTTAACATTATTGTGATTTGCGGACACCCGAAGCCAACATTCTGAGGTATAAATCAGATCCATGGGCAAAGCTTGAGGCCAGAAGGCGTCATATCAAGTCAGGTCACGAAATGAAGTTGTGCCTCCAGTGACTGTCAGTAGTAACACAAGAATGTGAAGAGATTTCCCCATTCAATCTTCGAGAAGGTTGCCACACCCTAACCAGGTGATGCAGGTCTACAACCAGAACAAAAAAAAACAGTAAACTATCTTACCAGTTGGAAAGTGCACACTTGATTTCGATTATTTAAAATCAATTTCATGAAATTTCTAACATCTATCTGAAAAAAAAACTAATCGAACGTCAGTCTGTGGTTACAAGACTGGTGGGAGATATTTAAAATGCAGTTGCTGAAAATCACAAGAATAAACGATTGCCTCTTTGAAAAGATTTCCGATATAGGATTGCGTGGCCATGATTTCCCTCTGAAGGCTTATCAAGCGTTGATTTGTTGTGATGAGTATTGCCGAGTGTGGTGGAAACACCTGTCTAAACTCTCGATATAGCCTTTAGCAGGTGTTTATAAACACTAACCTAACCACTTATATTCAATGTGTTGGTAAAGCAGATTGACTTCACATTGAATGCTACAGAAACTTGATATATATAGACACAGTCTGTTCTTGGTTTTTCTGCTGAGAGGGATGGTTCCCTCATATCTATATTACATCTCAGTGTATGTTGTAAATAGTAGATGCCTGGAATACCGATCGGAGACATTTCGAGTGCATGCACACACAGTCACACACATACATACAATGTCCATGGTAATAATAATAAATTAACAATACAACAGTAAAGAATGACATCGATCACTTCTGACACATCCAGATAATCCAGCAGTTATTATGGTGTGGAAACTCTCATGACCCAGTATTACCATGATATTGACACCCACTACACAGTGTAGGGAGTTCACTTTCATCCATACTATCGATTGTCGGCAACATCTGTAGCTGCATAATATTGCAGCAACACACTTTGGGTATTGACATCATTAGAATAATTGGCCTTTGTCTTCCTCCATCATTCACGTTATGCAGTATAATGAGCCTGTAATCTGCTGCACTGTGTAAGCAATTCCCATACTTCTGTGAATTTCACGACGTATCATCAGTTTCGTTGAAGGTGATTTGGTCAAACAATGGTCGAACAAGGAATGTGGTCATTCGTTTGACCCCAGAGAGCACTACAATATATTATTCAATAATTAGTTAATATAAATACTGTTTTCGCCACTGAAATCCGCGTTTGTCACAAAGTACATCTTTGTCTAGAAAATTTCCAATAATCATTCGTTGTATTTTCGAGGATATCTAATACTGTACATTCTTAGTAGTAATACCTTCTGAGGTGACGCGTTAATTTCTTCACAATCGAGGGTGTCACAATGCATTTGTGAAACCTTAATTAATTCAATATTTGCATTCGAATGACATCAGTATATCTTGTAGCTTATACCGGCTGAGCAACTCACACCTTTGTAGAGCAGTACCGAATCAATTCAACCCTGCCAGGTCACTTTTCTCTCAGCCTGACAAAAGATAAAAGAAATATAAGGGGAACTAATTGTGAGACTTCAAAGAGAACACTTGATTGTTCAGCTAATCAACGTATTTATTATGTGTCATGAAACGTCTCGAAATTTCAGGTATCAGTGTTCATCATACTAAAATAAAACTGTTGTGTGATATCCCAGTATTCTATGGATAATTCAGCCACATCTACTCCATGACTATATTATTCTGAACCCACCATCCTCGGATTCCAAACGTTTATTTTAGTGTGTGAACCTTATCGATTTCTAAAAAATTATCTACTCTCCCTCTTGCAGGTGATAATCTACAATGAACTGCAAGTGCTGGACCTACCCAGAGTTAACACAGGTGGCCAGTGGTACGGGTGAGTGATTGTATTCACAATAAAACTTTATTCCTGTCAATGGTGGTGATTCCTTGCACACTAATATGGTTATACTTTATTGCTTTGTTTGAATCGAAAGTCGAAATGGGTAACGACGAACAGACAAATTCACATCCCAAGACCGAAACCGAACACCATTTCTTCACTATTTGTTGCATCGTTCCGAAATATCAGTACATTTGTCGTAATATAATTTGAAGTAGTCGTATGCATAGCTGGCACTGAGACCTACCTAAAATTGAACATATTGAGTCTCTCTATATGACTTCTGTCTGAAGTCACGTCAATATACGTTCAACTATCATCAAGGGAATTACCATTACTGATTTCTTTTTGCGAATCACTATATAATATTCATGGTTTTATTGATTCCCAAATATGCACAGGTAGATCATATACAAATCTATGTTTTGGGGACATTGCTGAAAATGTACATATGTGTACATTGTCTTATTCATTACTCATTTCACGATACGAATCCTGTCCTTCTGAATTGATTCAATATGGGAATGAAACATAATGTATATAATATATATATTGCTAATCCTACGGGGACACAACTTATGAATCACGTTCATTACAGCCTTGTGAAGGTAAAATAAAACACCTCGTGGTTCTGAAATTTACATGGAACACAAAGTGTCAAGTTGTCCAATAGATATTACAGTTTATTCGCTCATTCTTTCTCCTTTGACGACCTTTGACGACCTGATCTGAAGCCGGGAAGGTCGTACTTATTGCCATTGGTCCTGATTGTCACTACTAGAGGCCTTTCCCCATAGAGTCTATGATAAATCAGCTGAAAGAGCCATACTGAACGATTTTTCATATTATTGACAAATTCACAATATTGACAGTACACAGTAAACACAAAATATATTCAGTAGTAACACAAGAATGTGAAGAGATTTCCCCCATTCAATCTTCGAGAAGGTTGCCACATCCTAACCAGGTGATGCAGGTCTACAACCAGAACAAAACCAGTAAACTATCTTACCAGTTGGAAAGTGTACACTTGATTTCGATTATTTAAAATCAATTTCATGAAATTTCTAGCATCTCTCTGAAAAAAAAACTAATCGAACGTCAGTCTGTGGATACAAGACTGGTGCAGTTGCTGAAAATTATATGAATAAATGATTGCCTCTTTGAAAAGATTTCCGATATAGGATTGGCGTGGCCATGATTTCCCTCTGAAGGCTTACATGTATCAAGCGTTGATTTGTTGTGATGAGTATCGCCGAGTGTGGCGGAAACACCTGTCTAAACTCTCAAATAGCCATTAGCAGGTGTTTATAAACACTATCCTAACCACTTGCATTAAATGTGTTGGTAGAGTAGATAAACTTCACATTGAGGGCCATAGAAATTTGATACATATATACACACAGTCTGTTCTTGGTTTTTCTGCTGAGAGGGATAGGGGGATGGTTTCCTCATACCTATATTACATCTCAGTGTATGTTGTAAATAGCAGATGCCTGGAATACCGATCGGAGACATTTCGAGTGCATGAACACACAGTCACACACATAAATACAATGTCCATGGTAATAATAATAAATTAGCAATACAACAGTGAAGAATGACATCGATCACTTCTCACACATCCAGATAATCCAGCAGTTATTTTAGATTTATTTTCATGTTAATTTTGGGGAATTCATGACGGGTGCCACTAGTGGGGCAGGAAAAACTCACTCTTTCCGGAACACCTGATTTCACCTCCTAATGGCCATTTTTGGGGGTTCATGAGTTTCCCTGTCATTTTTGATTTCTCTCACATCGTATGCCTGATATGACTTTCTGTCCCCGGACTATGAGATTGGAAAACGGACCATGTTTTGTTTGCTCGGAATACTTAATACTGGGTATTGATTCCACGTCTATTATGGTGTGGAAACTCTCATGACCCATTTTTACCATAATATTACCCATATGTCAGGAGTTCACTTCCATCCATACTATCGATTGTCGGCAACATCTGTAGCTGCATAATATTGCAGCAACACACTTTGGGTGTTGACATCATTAGAATAATTGGCCTTTGTCTTCCTCCATCATTCACGTTATGCAGTATAATAAGCCTGTAATCTGCTGCGCTGTGTAAGCAATTCCCACACTTCTGCGAACCTCGCGATGTCTCGCCATCTTTTGTTGACGGTAATGTGGTCAAATCATGCTAGCTCATGAATATCACACACTGTCATTTTTCAGCCCAACGAAGCATTAGTAAATATTACTCAATAATTAGTTTATCGCGTTCATATTCTCACCACTGGAATCCGCGTTTGTCACATAGCGCATCATTATCTAAGAACATCAAAGAAATTTTTTTAGTATTTTGAGGATTTGTGATACTGCATTGTATTATTAGTATTACCTTCTAATACCAATCTTCCACTTTCTAGTATAGGGCCTACAACAAACCAGGACAAATCCAATACTTGAGTTGGAATCACATCAGCACATCGTGTGGATGACATCGATTGACCAATTGACATCTACATGTTTGAGGAGCTGTTCGCTGATTACATTTCTCTCAGCTTGAGCAGAAAGGTGAAAAACACCAATGGTGAACGAATACCGAGACCAAAGAGCCTAAAATACCAACTCAGAGTACGAGGAGGGCACATGGACATAGGGACTCACCCACCAAATTTGTTTCGGGAAAAAAGTCTCGAGATTTCAGGCTGCCAAGCTTGATGATAACGAAGAATCTAAACAGTTTCGTGCAACCCCTGACTGAATCCATACACTCGTGTAGCAATATTTTACCAACATATGCGATGAAAGAAAAATGGTTGCTGTTGATTCTACACTGAAATATATATCAGCAAAGAATACATCCCTAGATACTTGTTTTGCATTGTATGGATAATTTAGACACACCTACTCTAACATTGCGATATTGTTCTGAGAAGGCAATGCTTGGGTTCCAGATGTTCCTCTCACCGTTTGAACCTCAAAGACATCTTATTTTCCCTCTTGCAGGTGATAATCTACAATGAACTGCGAGGCCTGGAACTATACCGAGAGTTTACACAGGTGGCTAGTAGTACGAGTGTTTGTATTCACAGCCAAGCCATACACCTCTCAATAGCAGGTGTTAATAAAATCACACCTATGTACGGAACATATCATACATAGAGAAGATACACTGATATGTTTTATGGTTTTGTTCCAACATCATCTCTGCGCTATTTATTTCATTGCTACTAGTATCAGAGTGCATTTTTTATTCTACTAAGCATGCTAATGGTATTTCCTCAATTTGATGGAGTTTGCTAGTTTGCTTTTCAATAACCACGAATCCAGCCAAATGAGTCTACTTGCCTATCGTTGCACTCGTGTAAATACATTACATGTACTATACCTGATGTGAAACCATATTATTAATCATACCATATTAGAGGATGAGCCGTCGTAGAGGACCACATTTTAATTTTATCCTAGTCATCTCAAATATCAATCTACACGTAATGTAGGACCCGAAGTGACCGATGTAGACACTCGAGGACAAGTTCAAAGTCCAACAATTCTAATAAAAAGGTTGTACAATAATGGTTCAAGGATCAACCATCTGTATGTGGAACAAATGTGGACAATTCTAACACTTTCTAGAATATTTGCCAAGCAGAAACCGGACCACACATTGATCATGACTTTACTGATTTCCCAGCAACCACACATTGCCCATAGATTTTACACAAATATGCATTGTCAAATGAATTATCCGATTTAAAGCATGATTCCCACATTACGAATGGATCCAAGCTCTCGTTTGTAACTCTATTAATGGCGCAAAAACTCCATTTTTGCAAATCTTATCACCACAAAATAGAAACCACGATGCATTGCAAATTATGTGGATTACATAGTGTCAATTCGTCCAGTGAACATTACAGTTTATCGACTCTCTCTTTCTCTTTCCCGTGATGGCCTCATCTGAAATCAGGCAGATCGAGCTTGATGTCATTGACATTAATGTCACGAGGGAAGATTTCCCCATAACGCCTGAGATAGATCATAGAGGAGTCATATTAGAGGATATCTTCATATTGCCAGCAAAGGAGCTATTTTAAGAGTAATTCATACAAATAAAAGGTATCGAAATTAGTAAAATGTTATGTGCATACATATACGACAACAAGATTCGATGATTAGTATATATTATTTTTCAGATACCCTTAGTCTGCTACCCATAGAGACGATTTCTGCCATCAATCAGAAAACTGTTCACTATTTCTCATCTAGGATAATTGAATTCCGTTGAATTCCCTCGAGCGTGCTGAAGTCCCGCAGAATATTTGACTAATCGACATCGTCACAGATCTATGGAATGATCTACTGGCCTGACAAGAAGGTCATTTTGGAAGGAAGACGGGATTGTCATCCCATGGTTCAAAATACAGGTGAATTAAAGCAGCTGCCTTCAAAAAACCAGTCAATATTTTTTTAAAACTATATTTCATATTAAACATGCTAAACTAACTGAATGAAACATACTCGCATCAAATGTAATGGAAATAACCAGTATCCATCATACGCAGATGTAAACAAAGCATAGAAGTGCGAGATGGACTGACAATTCCACACACATCATGGTATATCACTGATTATTTTCTCACAACTACACTATAAATGCACATACGAACTGAAAAATGTACTCGATGTGGACTTTTAAGCGCGATTTGAGCATTTGTTTACATTCGGGTTTGATGGATACACTTCGTTTGTTTATTTACAAAACCAGTACAAAATGGGCACTAAAACGGATGAAAAGACAACTCGGACGGACTGTAATCGTCGAAATCATTAAGCACACCTATTGTTATATTGAATTAGATGTGTTTAGCAAAAAATTGGTTTTGAAAAAAATATTGCATACATTCGAAGGCAGCAGCTTTAATATAGTTCCCATGTGGAAAAATCTCATAATTCACGTTGTAGGAGTGTTTTCAGAAATGTTCAGAGTGTTACAAGAAATGAGATTTTATTATTCTGGTGGGTTATTTTGCAGTATCAAACCTACGATGTGAATGCAAAAGATAGAACTGCATAGCTACCGTACCACTCAGCGGTCAACTGAACGTATCATGTCATGTTTTTTGGTGACGCACACAAAGTATCTTAGTCAAGACAACATGTTCGAATGTGATTGCATGACAAATATGAAAGTAATGTCATTTGTCAGTCCTCAATATAAACTATTGGTGAATTTTTGGTATTCATCCATATGGTATGAAGGCATACCATATGGTTATCAGGCATAACTTCCACTCGTCCATGTGGACAGCTATGGAAATATTCACAATGCTATCCGAGTATTGCTGGCTTCTCCAACGATTTCGACTTTGCATACATGGATGATATACCAACCATCCGTCATCCGTGATGTGTCATGATGTACATAACTCAGTATCATTTCATACATTATTCATCTTTTGGTATGATCAAAGCTTACACTCTGCTCATTGTGAATGAAACGGAAAGATTGTCGAATGATGTTTTCTTTTCAGGAACAATACTAACTCAATAAATATGGATAAACTTCAACTATTTTATTGTGTTTACATACCTTAGATCCTTAATTTCTTAAATAATTAGAGAGAATCAAAATTGGGTGAACAAAAGTCTCCTTTCAGTATGGCGGCATCCCTTGGTGGGACATTACCAGGAGCATTGATGTCATGAATATAGACGAACCTACCGTACAGCCTGATATAATTCATATTTGAGAAACATCCGTTTCGTCCAAAAAATGGCAGAAAGATCAGTCGTTCTTGACTTGTGAGCTATTCCCATGAGTCAAGTGATTACTGTTCGTCAACTCTGCTCTGTGCAGAATTTATGGATACATTTTATTTGATACATTCCTGGCTTTGTTGATGAATCCGCTTTTTTGAGTATCATAACTGGTTCCCATGCCGCGAATGACCCTTTGTCAGCGCATGGAAAGTTGTGAAATTTTCACTGTTTGTGAAGTGCGTATAAATCTTGCGTGTTAATGTAATCAGCTCATTCAAGTTGGACACCTACTGTGTAAGATATCACACTTTTATCTGTGAAAGTACGCTACATCAGATCCGGGAACTCAATCGTTGTGTTATTTAATGAACATTGCGGTCTCTGAAAATACTACTGTACTCTCGTTTGTGGTGTGCTGTCTCTTGAGAATTCCATCAATATTCTGCCGACACATCAAGTCCATCAGAAAGCGTCTTGCCATTCCTCAACAAATGTATTCAACGAGATTTCCTCACGCGTGGTAAACTTCCTCGGAGAATCTCCACAAAGGTGTAAATTTGTTAATCGATGGCATCTACAGATTTGCATGGAAGTGTGATTCAAGCATAAATATTGAATGTTAGGTCTAGATGTATCACAATGTTTTGATGTCAGATGTTGCAAGTTGAAGTTGCAAAACATCGGATAGCAAATGAAAGGGTGACGCAGAACGGCTCGACTATCTTAAATATCTCCCAAATACCTCGATTGACTCACAATGTATCACCATGTTTTTCTGTGTCATTACCTCGCGTGTGAATATACTGTTCACTTTCCTAATCACATCATCGACAGCATCTGTAGCTGCATGATAATGCAGGAACACACATTTTAGGTGTTGACATCATCAGAATAATTGGCCTTTGTCTCCATCCATAATTCATGCCGTACGTGTGATGCACCTGTGATTTGTTGCATTGTGTGAACAATCCCCTGCTTGCTATGTATGAATCTAGCGATGTCTCGATCATTTTATTACCCTCGCCCCCGTAGGGGGGGGGGGGGGGGGGGGTGGGCGAGGGTATTGCATTTGGGACTGTCTGTTTGTCTGTCCGCGGGCATAACTCGGAAACAAATGGTCCGATCGGTGTGAAATTCATCGGGATGAAGCGGTATGTCAGTGGCTCGGTCCTCCCCAAATTTTGTCAAAATCGGATGAAAAAATGATTGCCATGACAACGGAAGAAGTGAAAATCACATAATTGGCTCTAACTCCGGTTCTACTTGATATTAATTTTTCCAACTTTTTTGTATTTTTCTTCGGCCGATTCCCAATCGTATGGTGTACGGCCGATGGTCGTACGACGGAAACTCTTTATTATCACCCAATGTCGAAAAATAAAGGGTCACGATTTCGGTTGTTTTTTGTCAGCGACGTTTCAGTGCAAATGTCTGCGCTCATAACTCGTATGCAAACGATCCGATCTGAAATTTATAGGGCTGGAGTTCTTTGGTAGTGACTCCATCCCTTTCGAATTTTGTCGAAATCGGATAAAAACGGTTGTCATGGCAACGGAAAAAAGAAAATCACATGATTGGCTATAACTCCGGTTCTAAACCAATATTAAATTTTCAACCTTTTTCTTACTTTTTTTGGCCAATTTCCGATCGTATGGCGTACAACCGATGGTCTTAAGACCAAAACTCTCAATTATCGCCCAATGTCGAAACGTTGGGGTCACGATTTCAAGACTTGTGAGTGTTCTGAGATTCGAGACCAGTTATCAATCTGTTTAGACCATTTTCGTCCATGAGATGTGCCTTGATAATAGAAACAGTACGGTGAATATTTTACAGTTCAATAATGAACGACAAGGTCAAAGTCACAGACGAGTCAAAATAGAAAAGTTGCAATAACTCTGTTTATATTCATGATTGATTATCCCTAACAAGTTTGTATTTTTCTGTGGTCAATTCTCCGTTATTTGCTATGTGACCAATGGTCGTACGATCAAAATTCCCCATTATCGCCCGAGGTCGAGAATGTAAGGGTCACCAGCTGTAATCACCGATTTGTAATATTTCCAGTACTACCGGAACCACTGAAGATATTCAATAGAATATTTCACGCTGTGGTCGAGAATATGGTCAAAATAGAGAAATCACAGGAACTCTAATAATTAATACCCCCATGATTTTTGTATTTTTCTATGGCCAATTCCCGACCATTTGGTATATGACCGATTGTCGTATGACCAAAATCCCCGATTATCGTCAACGTTGGAAATGCAAAGGTTATCAGCTTTAATTTTAGTGACTAAATCGGGAGGGCGAGGGTCTGCAATCTCTGATTGTCTCGTATGGCAATGTGGTTAAACACATGATAGAGTGCGAATATTACACAAGGTTATTTCTTAGACCTCAGAGATAATTAGACAGTATTGTTCAATAATTAGCTTACCGGCCCATAAGGGTTTTTCGTCCATCGTCCGTCGTCGTCGTCGTCGTCGTCGTCCGCCACATCATCTGTTAACATTTTTTATATTTTTTTCGGGCTGATGAATTTGTCCATAAATTTGTGTGAATATGTATTGGGTTAATACCCCCAGACGCTTTTTTCATTTTGTTGATTGAATCGATTATGCAGTTTTGGCGGCCATTTTTATGCCGAAAATGGCTGTTTTTGCATGTTTTCAACTTTAAAAATTATTTTCTCAAAGAATGTCTGATCAGTTTTGAGATTTTAGTTTCAAAATGTTCCCCTCATGTATCTTTATAATGTGTATAAGTTTCGATGCTCTTGAATTGCCGGTCTGCGTGTGGAGGCCATTTTGATGTTGTTTACGGGGCCCAAATAGGACTTTCCCATGTTAAGTTCTCCTATGCTTTATAATGGGCCACAAGGTTCTTGATATCTCACTTGATACCCACTTAATATTGAGATTAGAGACTCGGAATCAATTGTGGACATATAGGAAATGATATATGCTGAATATCGTGACCTTGAATTTGACCTTTGACCTCATTTTCAAGGTCAGAGCACAAAATAGCCAATATCTCGCTTATTATTGACTTTACAGCTTAGGAATCAATTGTGGACATATAGGAAGTGATATATGCTGAAAATTCTCGTGACCTTGAATTTGACATTTGACCTTTTTTTCAAGGTCAGAGCACAAAATGGCTAATATCTCGCTTATTATCGACTTTACAGCTTAGAAATCTATTGTGATCATATAGGAAATGATATATGCCGAATATTCTGATGACCTTGAATTTGACCTTTGACCTCATTTTCAAGGTCAGAGCACAAAATCGCTAATATCTCGCTTATTATTCACTTTACAGCTTGGAAATCAATTGTGGACATATAGGAAATGATATATGCTGAATATTCTCATGACCTTGAACGTGACCTTTAACCTCATTTTCAAGGTCAGAGCACAAAATGGCCAATATCTCGCTTATTATTGACTTTACAGCTTAGGAATCAACTGTGGACATATAGGAAGTGATATATGCTGAATATTCTCATGATTTTGAATTTGACCTTTGACCTCATTTTCAAGGTCAGAGCACAAAATGGCTAATATCTCGCTAATTATCAACTTTACAGCTTAGAAATATATTGTGACCATATAGGAAATGATATATGCCCAATATTCTGATGACCTTGAATTTGACCTTTGACCTCATTTTGAAGGTCAGAGCACAAAATCGCTAATATCTCGCTTATTATTCACTTTACAGCTTGGGAATCAATTGTGGACATATAAGAAATGATATAAGCTGAATATTATCATGACATTGAATGTGACCTTTGACCTTATTTTCAAGGTCAAAGCACAAAATGGCTAATATCTCGCTATTATAGACTTACAGCTTAGGAATCAATTGCGGACATATAGGAAATGATATATTGAATACTCTGATGACCTTGAAATTGACCTTTGACCTAATTTTCAAGGTCAAAGCACAAAATGGCTATTATCTGGCTTATTATCGACTTTACAGCTTAGAAATCATATGTGGACATCTAAGAAATGATATATGCTGAATATACTTGTAACCTTGAAGTTACCAGACCATCGGTCACAGATACCAGATCATCGATCACGTATTGGCTAGCCGGTAAGCTACAGGTCCCTTGGGCCTATGTTTAGTTAATTAGATTCGTGTCCACACCAATTGAATCTGCGCTCGTCACAAAGTGTATCCTTGTCTAAAGCGTTTCTAATAAGTAATCTTAGTAAAAGAGTTCCAATACCGTATATTCTTAGTAGTAACACTTCTAATGCCAAACTTCCACTTTTTAATACTCGAAAGAAACCCGGACAAATCCAATAATTGCATTCAAATCACTTCAGTGTATTGTGTGTATGACATTGATTGATCAATTCACATCTATGAAGAGCATTACTGAAGGCTCTCAGCTTTCTCTAAGCTTCAGCAAAGATGTCAGACACAATGGTGAACTAATACCGAAACTTCAAAGAGAGCACATGGATACTCAGCCATGTAACTATTTTATTATGATTCATGGCATAGTCTCGGACTTCCAGGTGTCAGTCTTGATCATACCATAAATCTAATCAGCAGTGTCCAATTCCTGACTGAATGCATGCACTTGTATATCAATATTTCACCTGCTGACAACATCTGCAATGAAAAAAGGGGTGTTACTATTTTGCTACACTGGAATTAGAATACATATAAAAAAGAATATTGCTGTCGATATTCTTCTATGGCTAATTCAGACACACCTACTTCACCAATGCGATAGTATTCTGAATAACACATAATCAGATTCCAGACCTTACTCTCCCCGTAATATCCAGGGGATAGTTCTGAATTCCCACTGTCTGGTTTTCATCTCTAGTGCACTGCGATATCTGCCAGGAGTTTACACAGGTGGCCAGTAGTATGAGTGTTTGTATTCACAGCAAAACATTGGACCATTCAATGATAGGTGCTAAGGAGAACACACCTGCGTAGGGAAAATACACAGAAGAAATTTATCATTTTGTTCGAATATCATTTATACACTATTTTTGGCATTGATACAATTATCTGAGTGAAATATTGTATGCTATGAAATACGGCACTATGAAATATGAAATAAGTGAAATGCATATCTGACACGAGCATAGTTTTTTTTTTAAATTTGTTTTTGAAAAAAAATATTCACATTATACCTATGATGCTTCGAATATTCTCACATCTAAACGTGTTTTCAGTGTTTAGCTATCTGTATTGGCCAATATACCGAAGTAAATTCCAACACTTTTCAGGAAACTGCTATTCAACTGACCACATACTCAGGCCTTTAATGATGTCCCAATTTACATATATAAATACTAAAACGAACCGTCCACATTCAGAAAGTGCATGTAACTCAGAAAAGTGTGCACTGTCTTACATCATTTCACGACATGTTGCGGTCTTTGTGAATTGATCCAATATGCATATTGACACAATTTATAGGTCTGTTTTGCTAATCTGATGGGTACAAAAACTTCATATACCGTCTTATGTGCAAACTTTACCACACAAAATGAAAAGTACAAGGTAATGTGAATTATATGGACTGCAAGAGTCCATTTGGTTAGTGGACATAACATTTTGTCGTCTCTCTCTCTCTCTCTCTCTCTTTGCTAAGATCTAAATTGATGTCATTGACATTGATGTCACTACCGGAATATTCCCCAATAAAGCCTGAGATAAATCAGACAGAGGAGTCGTATTAGAGGATATCTTCATATTGCCAGCAAAGGAAATGTTTTGAGAGTAATTTATACAAATAAAAACGTGTAGAAATTAGTAACAATGCTTTGTGCATACATTATATGGAAGCAATTTTCGATTATTATAGAATATGATTTTAAGATACCATTCCGAGGGATGCTTTCCGTCAGCGCATCAATCAGAAAGCTCTTTGCTATTTTTCAGATGAGACAATTAAATGTTGTTGAATTCCCTCAAACGTGCTGAAGTCCCACATAATATTTGACTAATCGACATCGTCACAGATCTGAGGGTTAATCTTAGTCATTCTGGGAGGAGAACGGGATTTTCTTCTCATGGTTCAAACTTCAGATGTATTAATTCCGTGTCCCAGATGGGTTTTTCAAATAATTTATAATACCAGTTGTATGTATAATACCAGTTGTATGAATTTTCATTCACAGCAAACCTTGTTACTTGTTACATTGAACCTAGGGTGCGAATACACAAGATGGAATTACATAAATATCATTCAACAGTCACATTTAACTACCATATCATTTTTTTAGTTACGCGTTCACTACACATTACATTACAGTCCTTACAGCAGATTTCCATCTGTTCGACGATAACAAGTACTGATTAAATGGTCGTCTATATGGTCCAATATTTATCATCAACTATAGATATGGTCAAGACCAAGACCATCTTGGGTGCACATAAAAACTCGGGTATATGTAATTTAGTCAAGACGACATGTGTTATTGCATGACAAATATGACAGTAGCGTTATTCATATTATCAGTCCGAATATATGCAATTATTCATAGTAAGCTATCGGTATTCATATAATGTGAAATCAACAGGCATTACTTCCACTCGTCCTTGTGGACAGCTATGGAAATATTCACCATGCTATCCAAGTATTTCTGGCTTCTCCAACAATTTCTAATTTGCATACGTAGCTAATATACCAGCCATCTGTCACCCGTGATGTGTCCTGATGTACATAACTTGGTATCATTTTATACATTATTCTTCTTACCGTGTGGTCAACGCTGTCGTTCTGATCATTGTGCATGAAATGGATATTGTCGCATGGTGTCTTCTTTTTGGGTACAATACTAAAAAGATAAATATGAAGAAACTTCAAATATTGAAATCACGTTATGATCCTCTATCCCGCCTATATGATGATATCTCTTGGTGGGGCAATTACCCACCAGGAGTTGTCATCATAAAGACAGGATTACAGGAGCCAACCATGAAATTGATGTCACGAACAAAAGATCCTATCATACAGCCTGATATAATTCAGATTTGTGAGACATATTCCTCCCCCAACAAACGACAGAAACATCAGTCGTTCTTGACTAAATTGAGCTTTATTCCTATGAATTGACTGAATACTCTTCATCATTTGAGATAATTTCCAAATAGTCATGATTGATTTATGGATATTGTTTGCGATGTCTGATACTAACAGTATCCAGAACGAAACATAATTGTGACATTTTTCACTTTTTTTCTGTCGAGAATTCCATCAATATTCTCCCACCACATCCAGTCCATGAGAAAGCTTTTTGCCATTTCTCGATAAATGTATTCAACGAGATTTTCTCAGGCGTGGTAAATTTCCTCAGAGGAGCTCCACAAAGGTGTAAATTGGTTAATCGATGACATCCACAGACTTCTATGGGATTGTGATTCAAACGTAAATATTGAATGTTTGGCCAAGATTCATGGCAATATTTGTGGTGTCAGATGTTGCAAGTTGCAGATCACCAGATAGTGAATGGAAGATAACACATAAGGTTTCAACTATCTGAGATCTACACAATAACTTGGATGTTTCTATAAAACAGAACAGTATATCTTAATTGAAGCACTTTCAGTAAGTAAGTTAATATTGAAATGCGCACAAATCCATCCAAGCTTGAAAACCCCATCCGCAGTATTATAATTAGGAAATTGAATTCGAAGGTGAAATATTGGTTATTGTTACCCGAGTAGTACTAAATTTAGTTTATAGATCCTGTCTGGTCTATAGATCTTCATCGTACCTGTAATTATACATACAGATTACATAGATACATACAAATTTGTTATAGATGTCCTAAGTCCAAAGTAATTAGAGCTAATTGCTTTGAGTACTAGATATAAGTGCAATGATATAATGCTAGTATTTTGGAGATGTGAATGGTATAAGCTGGTTGAATGAATAAAGGTAGCACCAGTAACACTTCTTATTTCTCCAAATATATGTACGTGTACATTTTGCATGATCAAAATCGTTTATTGATATCGAGAAAAATGACAACAATCGCTACATATAAATCGAGAAGGATATTTGCTTCTGTCAGGACATTATATCATATATGTCCAAAACAATGAACCATAAACCCTAACAGTTTATCTCAAAGCTCTAAAGATGACATCTAACAGACTCGCATCCAGTCCAGTTATATGAGTGTTACTGGGGCCAATGTATTTTTCTGGCATGAATGTGTCAAATTCGGAATGGAGAATATCATGTCATGTCAAAGGGAAACATATATCAAAAGCTCGAATTTTCCACCCTGAAAAAATTGACCACAATGTTCCGATCATCAGATTCAAAATCGAAACAAAGTACACCTTTACACCGAGACCATGTTTCTCTTAAAGATTTTTTCACATGTTCTACACAAAACAGAGTCCTGCAAAAAACAAATACTAGTAACGTTTAAGTGAATGTGATTAGTTCGATGTAACACGTCCTCCATTTGATGTCTTGTGTAACCCCTGGGTGGTTTCCAGCAAACATTCCAGCAAACATTACCTGACTGGGTCTGGGTCTCCAGTGAATCTCTTCACGGCCTGGCATCTTTTGTGTCGATATCCTGACGATACATCAAGTCCATCAAGAAGTTTTCTGGACAGTTCAGTTCGGGACAAATGTATTCAACGGAATTTTCAAACGAGGTGATATCCCCAGCGAATCCCTTCAGAGGCGTAAATTGGCTGATCAATAGCATACTACATGTATATCGATGATACCCCTTTACTTTTTGTGGGAATAGCATGATCAATACAGTATAGTTATTGCATATTGATTAATATTATTCTGAAACTATTGTTTTTGATATTCTGAAATTCCATTTTGAAATTCGGACAGTTATGCCTGATTTTATGACGTGAGACACGCCACAACATGAAAAATAAATTCTGTTTGACGAGACATCTATTGCATCATGTCCTGTATGAATTGGTTCATTCGGAAGAGGTGGTTTTCGTTGTTTTTAGATTTACCAGATCTTTGGTCCGATAACCAACCGAGTATTTACAGTTTTGTCCTTAATGTTCACAGTCGAATATTCCTGAAATTTTGCACAAAAATCATATACTCTGATTTTTCTAACTTGTTTACACGGGTTTTCACGATGTTTTTGCGATGCTGAATGGTATCGTTCTATAATATGGCATACTAGTACTTCACCTGGGAGTCAAACGGCAATTTTCCACCAAATTTATCGGCAAAAAACAGTGTGAAGGAGTTAGAAAAATCAGAGTATAAAATAGTATTTTTATTTTCGCCCTTTTTACAAATGACGGCGGTTCATCGCGAAAAACGGCAAAATTTGGACTTTGACGGTTGTTCGCTAAAAATCATTTCTTTTTCTTATTGATGAATAAGACTTCTGGCATGTTTTGTCACCCTTGAATCGCAGGTCTGCAGCAACCATTTTGATTTTTTTTACGTCCAAAATCAAATCGCTATTCGTTTCAAGCCATTTCCAGCAAAAACACACAAAAAAAAAACTTTTCGCCATTGATAGTTTTTAGTCCAGATTTTTTATTAATAATGTGACCTGTGTGGCGTAAACTCATAAAATACTTCAAGACAGAGCCTTCATATGGACGTATTCAAATGAGAAGTCACATATAGTGATTTCAGTGGTGACCTTGGATTTCACCTTGAGTGACCTTGAAAAGTCAAACGACAATTTTAATGAAAACAAGAAAAACAGTTGTGGCTGAACACTATAAATTTCTTCGGTAACCTTTCTTAGCCCATTGGCAATTTTTTTGGCTGGTGTTAATCTCCTGTGTAATAAAATAAGTGTCTTTGTCCGATGTAGGCTTACAAGCAGAAGCGGATTTGGGAGGGGGTTACTACTCCCGATTCCTTGGGTTGTCATAGAACTTTGGTCGTATTGTCTTATCCCCCTCCCGTTTAAAAATTAGACTGCCTACATACATGTACATACGTTACTGAAGAGAATACACATATGTTCGTAAAGGTGACCAACGAAAATTAGGCTACAAATATAGTAGGATATCAATGAAAGACATATAAGTGAAAAATTATTAAAGAATCATTGATCTCAAGATAGGTAAAACAAAACCAACGTTCACGGTGAATTGGGTTATTACGGAATACCGTTGGTGCCAGGTGTAAAAATATATTTAAGTGGCGGCCGCCACATAATTATCTGGCGGCCGCCACTTAATTATCTGGCGGCCGCCACTTAATTATCTAGCAGTTACTAACCCGGGATATAAAAAAATCCCCCCCCCCCCCACCAACCTTCGAAAACCAGCATCCCATAGGAGTGGTGCGCGTTAGTCACATGCAAAGTGACTCTGATCGGTCAATGCCGATTTATATTGTAATATATATGGTCCGAGAATGCCTCAATAAATTCAACGAATATTTGTTTGGGGGATGAAATGTACATATTTTCATGTCATTGATTGGTATTATGGACCATAGGGCAACTTTCAATACATAATCCATAGGGGAAAAAAACAAAGAAAAAAAGGAACACACAATATTAATCAGATAATTTGACGAATATTTGTCACCACCATCGAATATGCACTGGGTTTATTTGTTCACATATCCCTTTAACCTATATATCGATGGTAGCAACCATAATTGCAGGGGGCCCAGTTGCCATGGCCACAATAAATAACATGAATTCATTGATGATCCCTATATAATGCTAAGTGTGAAAGTTAAGTTTTGTTGAATAATTTGCATATCAACAACCCCCCCCCCCCTCCCCCCACACACAATACCCCATATAACATTGTCTCATTAAGAACAAATACAGTATGTCACGACTTTTATTTGGATACTAGGGCCTAATTAGTATATGTATATTGCTTTACAAGAATCTCCTCATATTTCAAGCCACGGCCTACAGATAATTATGTGGCGGCCGCCAGATAAATATATTTTCACACCTTTCATTATCTGGTCTCTACGGGCTTCCGTAGGTTATAGACCTAGTCAGATATACTTATTGGCCCGCTGAAGGGCCCTTATGTTTTGTGGTAGCTTACTGAGTCCACACAAACTCACTATGGTCACATTGTTCTCAAATATAATTTCAACATCACCACCCCGAACCCCCCTATCTAAACCCATGGATCACATGCATTGTGATACAGTAGATTTTTAGAATTCTCGTTAAAAAAATCAGTGCAAAAATTCATTGAATGATATTAAATTCCGAATGCATGATCTGTAGTAACATAGTTCGGTATTCGTGGAAGATATTATGTGGGTCATTGTCCCATGCCAGACATTTTTGGCGGGAGAATACTGCCCTCTGTCGAGTATCGATTGTTTACTCATTCGCCAGGTGGCAGCACGACTGTCAGTTCCTGTGAGTCTGCGCAGTGCGCTTGGCGACCGATGACATTTTGTAAACATTGGGCAGGTTTTCAGCGCAACATTTCACAAACACCTGGCATTTGACCGGTTCTAGGTCGGGTATTGCATTCGAAAACTGTGCACAGTCAACACCAACAAGAACAAAGTTAAACAAACAGCCAAGATGCCGCAGGGTGGAAGAAAGAACACCAACAATGTCGATGAAATCGAAGACTTGCGACGGAAGTTGGCAATGCTCGGTTTGTATTTTTCCACTTGAAACTTGAACTTGGTGAAGATTTAAGAGCGTACGGATCACAAACTTGATCCCGGACCAGGATCAGGTTTCTGATCCGTACGCGAAAAACACTTCTAACCCCAAAATGTTATCATTTTTTACATGTATTATAGTCTAGTTGCTTGGTAAGCACACAGCCAATACAATACAAATCACTTCCAAAAGGGAGAGAACAGTGCAACAGCAAATGCTGAGACTGAGAGCAGGTTTATTAGATCTCTTCAATCTTTATGGTCTTTCTGATCCCAGATCCCGGATCACAAAACCTGATCTTGTGGGATCATGTTTTGTGATCCGGGATCAGGTTTGTGATCCGTACACAAAAAACACACCCTCTGTGTCAACTTGAACTTCAGCTCTTAAATCTTCACCAAGTTCATGCTTTTTTTGTATCATCATTCACTGGCATCAGTCGTCTGGCTCATGTATCACCGAAATCTCTATCACTATCCAGTGTGTGTGCCTCGGCCCTGAACTTGAATGATTACAGGTCAACTTTTTTGGGCACAAACTGAAACTCACACAGTCACACTCACCACTGCTCACAGTGACAGTCACAGTCAGAATGTCCGGTTAGATCTATATGCATATACGGCATTGTTTTGAGTGCGATACTGGTATATCTAAGCATAAGTGTCACCAAATATGGGCCGAGCCTTCAGGCCCATTTTAATGCACAATTTTAGTATTTACAAGTGGTGGAATTGCTCAAAACACAGGACATTATCAGAAAATAAACACATTTCAGACGAGATACAAGTCATTCTATCGGTGTTACATGGCCTTAGTTGCATAGCTTTTTCAGTGATGACGTTTTCGATTTACGTTTAATACGTAATTTGCTTGACAACCTCAGAGTGGGATACACGTTTATCCCAGAACTGTACTCAGCATGGGAGACAGTTCATTGAGTGCGAGAACATTACGTACATGGCCGGTCAAAGGTACACTCACGCTATTGTGGGAAGTTTAAGTTTTTTTTACTTTAGGCTCCTAAAAAGTAAGTCATAAGACACCTGACCTGTGACAAATTTTGTATGACACGGACTTAGACAGGTATATATCCTGTCATGAAATACTAGTAAATGTTAATTCAAAATTTCATATCTACTTCGAAGTAATTATCCTTAACAAATTGACAAGATTATCATGAGGAACCACCTCTCAAAGACCATGGAATGAAGTCCGTGTGGTGTACTGCATCTATATTTATAACTGGAAAATGATTGAATCTATAGGTTGTAATATCCATTTTTGTGTTCTAATCTATATTTTAATGCTTTTCATAGTGTGTAATGTCTGCTCACCACGATTGGTGTCTATTTGAACTTCCTGATCTTGCTACATTTTCTGCCAGATGGTGACAGGAAGGCTTACTATGAGAGCTCAGAATGGACACAGAAACAGAACAGAGAGAAAATCCAACAGCTCCGCAAAGAGAACAAGGAACTACGGAAGGTTTTGGCTGACAAACAAGCTGTGAGTACCCATTGAAAATGTTTTGACTGAATGATGAAACACAGATGAATTTCATCAATGTCAGTTTGCTCCCCAAAGATTCCCATGTTTATCTGCAGTAATGAATATTTCTGAATACATGTATAATTTTAATAAACTATTTTGTACATTTCGGGTTCTTGGCGCACATGATAACAGTGTCTATCCTGTATATTTAATTCTATTTAAACAATATTACACAGTGTATGTCTATAATAGTTTTCATAATACTTGTGGACAGGCAGATGAGGTTGTTGTCAGCAAAGGACTGGAAGATCACCCAAAAGAGAGGAACGCACTCCGTAACAAGCCAGGCAGTGTTAGTACCAACTCCATATCAGTGTCTTTGTATTTCAAAAATTGGAATTATTCAACTATTATATCTAATTATATAATTAATACTATTCATGAAAACAACTCTGATAATTGACATTCATGAAGTCAAGACTTGAAGATCATATTTATATGCATTATATTATTATATAATGTTATATTATAACAATTGAGCTTGTTGAAAAACAAATACTGTTCAGAAATATAATTCATTTAATGTAAAAATATAAGTCAACAATGAACCTAGGTGCATTTGTTTTTCATTTTAACAGCCACTTGCACAAATTTCTTGATGGTTTGTACACACACGCTCCCGTACAGGTTGCAATAGTTGTGATGGACGAGAAAGTTCGAGACCTGGTGAATGTCCTGAACCGACACAAATACACAACAGCCAAGAAACAGAAGGAGCTTGAGGAACTACAGACCCAGCACGACCAGATGACTAAAGACTCGGCCAACGCCGTCGCCACGGACGCCGGGGAGTCGGAAGAGGCTCAGGTAACCATGGCAACTGTGTACCCTATTTATGTATGTCAGTATAGCAGGATATTTGTCAGTTTGCCATTAGAAAACAATCCAAACGTCAAACTTCCAAATATGAAGGCACATAAAAAGTTCACCAGCATTTAAATGTTCATAATTTCATAGTTGATAGCATCCATTCAATGAACTTGCCTTAATCAAGATTCCTACACTAGCACTCCCATAATTATATTTTGTGTATTTGCAGAAATTGAGAAACCTTGAGAACCAGCTGGATAAAGCAAGTCTCAAGTGCAGGGAGGCGGAACACATCCGCAAGACCTACGAGCAGATCAAAGCCAAGCTTGAACAGGAACACGCAAACTTCGAAACCATTCTCAGCGAGATGGAAACGGAGATCAAAACGTGAGAGCCAAAGCTCAACTCATTGCCTCATGAATCGACTTTTTGTTGCTACATAAAATCTGAATCGATAGCTACAGTTTGCTTTGAAGAAAAACATACACCTGTGTGATAGATAATTTTACAGTGACAAACTCTGTTGCAAGCCTTGTGTGTAACTAACAAAGACTTCTCCACTGTAACGTCATTGCAGTATATGTATATCATGTCAGAACTGTTGTAGCAAGCCTATCTCTGTTACACATCTACAGGCGTAAGGCAGAGAAGAAGGAGCTTGAAGCGATGCGTACAGACGCATTCATCGCCCGGGACGCCGCGAAAGATGAGTTGGAGAAACAGGAGAAGCAGGTGTATGCGGAGCGGCGAAAGCGCGAGATTGAACTCACCGAGGTCCGTAAGGAGGCTGAGGAAAAGAAGATCCAGCAGGAGAGGATCGAGCGCAGGATCGTGAGTACATTCTCCTCTCTGGAGGGAGAGTATTTCTCATTATATCAATCAGATTCAATAGGATCTAGATTTATCAATCATGGAAATATATTTCAAAGGTCTATCTTTTTTGTGTTTATTAAATTGTACTTTACACTCAGGCCTGCACATATTTGATGGCTTAAATAGTGACAAAATGACACTCACAATTCAATATCCCATCACCATGACAGAAATGTGTTTAGATTCACAATAACCCTGTCTATACCCTGTCCGCAGGCGGCTCGCGGGGATGAGGATGAGGTTACGATGGAACAACGACAGACACTCTCTGGCGAGGACGAACAAGCCAAGATACAGGCGTATGACGAGGCCTTCAAGGTCATCAAGGACGCTACCGGGGTCTCCAGCATCCGGGTACGGATCCCTATAGCTGTTCACTGGGTTTCAGAAGATGTAATTTTTTTGGTACAAAATGGCTGAAGTAACTGGTAGATTACGTAACTGGACAAATTTCATGGGAAAAATCCTCATCATCATAATTGAGGAAGATGAATATAATCTTTGTGATATATTCAATTTGTGTTATCAAAGTGAGTTATTTTGTTCATCAGTGTATCAAAATAAAAATTGAAAATTTTGACATAAAAATTTATTGCCTTTAAAAAAGGATGTATATTGTGATGCATAACATTATTTTCCAGGAGGTTGTGGTGCGCTTCGAGCTGCAAGAGGACACCAAAGATCACCTGGAGTCGCTGAAGAAGGATAACGAGAAGACGATTGCTCGACTGCGCGAGGATAAGGACAAGAAAGAGGCCGAGTTTGAGGAGATGAAATACTCCGGCGAAGCCAAACTGTCCAGGTACGAAATGTTCCATCGCCCAAACAGTCCAGGGGCCTATTTCAGGGAGAATCTAACTTCTGAACTTATTGAGCTGAAGTAGATTTAGACTTGCTGCATGCTTAACTCATTCAGCTGAAGTAGATTTAGATTCTATGTACAAAATGCCCCAGGTATGGTTTATGCTCCCTGTACACTCACTGAGGACGTTAAGGGCTATATTCCTATCAAAAAATTCTTTACCCTTGCTGGCACAATAGTTTGTAAAGTATGACCATATATTGATTGGTTCGTTTCTCCAAACCTGTGGTCAGTGGTCAGCGACTGTTGGAAGAGTTCGAGACACATCTGTCCACGGAGGAGGAGCGAAGGGCCGAGGCTCAGGGCCGGCTCAAGAAGTCCAGTGACATTCTGGTCGAAGTCAAGTCCGGCGTGGAGCATCTATCCGAGAAACTTAAACCTGTCAAGGCTGTGAGTACAGGCTACCCGTGTGTGCAGCATTGGGAATGTGTACAATAGATTTTTAGTTGCCAGAAAGAAGTTACACTTGATATATTTTGAATGAGTTTCCATGATCATCAAAGTGTAGCATGCAAAATATCACTTCAAGCAATTTACAGTGCACTTTTCCATCTCTCCAGCCTTCGAGCCAGGTACAGAAGTCAAAGATATCTCCGTCATCGGATGAGTATGTCTTGGATCAGCTGTCAACGTGCGAGGAGAAACTCCTCAAGCTGCTGGAAGAACTTGACGGGACATGGAACGGGAAGGACATCAACGAGGTCACCAAACAGATGGAGGAGGAGGAGGTGCGTAGTGATCAGAATGAGAGGGGAATGGGTTTTGTTTGAATCTGGGAGGCAGGGGTGGAATTATCGATGATCCGCACATACATATACATGTATGTATGTATGTGTTGTAGCGAGTGGGAAGTCGAGGTGGGACTGGTTGGTTTGTAGTGGGATTAATCTGACAATACACATGTATTTGTTTTGTTCGGGAACTAAATTATACCTGTATATGTCATATTTGCAGCCAACATTACTGGTATCTATTTTGTCATGAGATAACCACATCCTCGAGTACTTGTTTGTGAATATATCTCTTCTTTTCTACAGTTCTTTGTTTCGGTTGATTCCAAGATCCCAGACCACAACACAAGGATAAACATTCCGACCACAGTCAAGGAAACAGTATTTGACGGTCAGTCACTTCGGATGTATAGACCTCTTGACATACCTACTTTAAATTCACTGAACAAATTTCAGTAAAAATGTATTGAAATTCATGAAGGTTGATGAAGAATTGAATTTTTTAGCAAAAAAAAAATGATTATCTAAATTTGTGCACTGCAATGCCTGGAATGAGTTTTTCATGATTTTTTTGTGCTATGTTTCCCACACAGATGATGAGGACAGTGGAGACGATGAAGACATCATGACGCGTAACTCAATAAAGGTTCAGTCACAGCAGCTCGTTGACTCCAAGACAAAGCGTCGTATGGGTCGCAAGAAGAAGGGCGGCAAAAAGTGAACACTCCGTACACCAGACATTTAGCATTGGAGTGTATAGCAGAGTCAGGACTGTTTTCGTCACATGGGAATTGTGAATTTTCGCTTTGGGAAAGTCCCTATTATCGTTGGGAATTTCCATTCCCACAATGTTCATTCATCATAATGGTGTCATAATCTGTGATATTTCATCCGCAGTCTGTTTCGTCCATCTCTTCAGAATGAAGAAATCTGTACATAATGTTGTCACTGTCCAAACTATTTATAGTGGTAGGTCATTAAATTATATATATATTACCACATCATGTCTGTTGATTCGAAAAATTGTTTTTATACACAAGTTTATGAGAATTCATGTAAATGTTTATCCAATCAAGATATTTAAATAGGCAATATACATACAATAGCACAATGTAAGGTTGATGTCTTGTCTTACATCAGTTATACCCGGCAATCATCTGTTTATGTTCAACAATAAACTACAATTTTCATCTCTTTGTGTTTGTTTTCTTCAGTAGATTGATAACTTGAAATAGTGTAAAATACCGTACATGTATTCTCAAAATACACTAATCTTGTGACATCATGAAGTTTTATATCGACAAATGTTGGACGAATGATCATACATACAGGGCACTTGTTCACATGAGAGTTGTATTATCTCAGTAGAAGTAAAGAAAAAATAGTGAGTGAACTAATAATTCGTTGTACTTCTGCTAACTATTTTTACGTGTATGTCAAATAATTGTAGAATGTTATTTAAGTTTAGTAAACATGTCCTCAAATTTAAATACATAGGGTTTTGAAGCTCGTCTCGTAATCCATTCAGTAACTCGAAAGTCCAGCAATTTTATCCATCACATGAAACTATTTCGTAGCATGTGTTTGTTTTGTTGCAATGCAAAGACACAGTTAGGCTCACTTCACTGAAGTATTTTATTGAGACTTGGCGCGGCTATCTGAAATATAGCAAGGTACCATTGTTTCTGTACATTTGAGTTTTTCAATCCTTTGTACATGTAATTGGTACAAAGTTAATACAAAACTTTGAACTCAAGAATGTAAGAAATCTAGGATGTTTTACACATACAGCAATAGTCGTACACCAAAAACTGCACATATCGCTACAAGCAACGCCACGGGGCCAAATAAATATCACACAATAGATATCCCACTTTCTGACTATAATATTGCAATAAATAACTTGGGAGACAGGAAAATTAACACGGGTAGATTGTAAGTATGTGTACACACCAGATAAAATACATCCTTGGAATCTAATACACAAATTGTCATTAACTATATTTGCCATGGTTACATAATTATCATCCAAGAAAATGTACATCTATTAATGTGAATAAGCAAGGTGAAATTTGGCAACAATATATGTCAAAGGCTGATAAGTTACATTAATATATTATTTGTGATTATCTTTGGTATATATTTTGACAATAAGTATTTAATTACTGTGCCATTATTGTTGATAATACAAGATTGTATGAATATGTATCAGAATGGACAGTTGAATGAGATATTGATTCCATTACTTGTCACAAATGATTTGTACGAATCTCGAGACACACATCCTGAACCACTCGCAGACAGAACTTCTTATTTGATTTGGGTCATAATCACAGAAAACAAACATAATTACCGCTTCCTACCGTCATACATGTACAAGTAACCATGACAACTAGCACATTGTGTTACCATGGAAACATACTGGCTTCTGAAAATAACTTCTTGTTTTTTTTTCAAAAAAGTCTGTGCAGCATTGGACCAGCAACTCATAATAATAAATGTTTTAAGCTCATCACTGTTTTAACTTTTTACACCAATCACAATTCTTTCAGTAACACAAATTTCTGTCATACAGTACACATGCAATCCCATCTCTCACACTGTGAATCAGTTATGTTCATGGTGAAACCGACGATTTGCAACTGTTGACAACACACAGGGAATGGTTTATCTAATACCTAATACAACTCATTATTGCTAAACACAGAATATATTCAAACAATCCAATGTATACTGGTCGTTATATTAGAATCTCAAATAACACAAACTTACATCCAATATAGATCTGTGCTGTATTATGTATACAACTGAATACTTTTTTGTGCAGTGTTCCCGATGAAAATCCAGTGTTTTTGCATCGGTTGCTAGATAATTAGCAGAAAGCTACACATTATTAATTTTTTTCTTAAAGATTCGCAGAATATTAGTCAATACTAGCTTTTAAGTCATAGCGCACAATGTGGGTCTCCAGTAATCGATGCACAAATCTACAATATTTGCTTTCTCTCAAGGTGGGATATCTTGATATGTTTGATGATGCGACAACAGAAGATGGCTTAAATCTGTTACTGAAACTAAAACACAGACTGAATGACATCGACTGAGACTACAAAGTTACCAGTATAAAACCTTGTGGTACAAAATGCCTCATGTACAGCCACACAACATTGAGTGCTTTACTTCAGCAAACGTTCGGAGTCATTTAATCTATAATACATATTCACGACTCAAGCTAACTTCCCTATGTCTGCACAAAGGGGCAGCAAAAAGCTGGTTAAATGTTTATTCTGGCAAGCAGTATTAATGGAACAAGCATCCAATATGTTTGGAGACCATAGAGTGATATTGTGCAGAATAAGTCTACATTTCCTTGGGAAATGCTCCCTATATTTGAAGTATTTATTTCAATATACTTCAAAACAGCCTTGCAAAATTGTATATAAACAGATTTTGTGTGGTAGAAAAGAACTTTTCTAGCATTCTTACTTGTATAAATAACACAGACATTTTGCAATTTTAGAAATGCACATATTGACCAGAAACGTTGAAGGATCTGTATGTACAAATCAACTCAAGCCGAGTTCTTGTGACCCCATTAAATAAAATTTTAAAAGCACAACATCATAATAAAGAAATACAGTTTTATATTACAGTGGTATATATTTGCAGGATTTTCATACATCACCTTGTCTGACCTTTGCATTTGGCAGAACAAATTCACGTGATGACTTTAAGTGTTAATAATGAACTCTGCAATTTGTCAAAAGGATTTTCATAGTTAACTATGGAAGTCCAATGAACACTTTCTACAAACAGCCAATGACAACCCAATGTATCTAGGGAATGCCACTGAACACTTACGCTTTTTACACTTTCAAAAAAATTTCTCGTTGGAACAGAATGATACACACAATACAACATATAAAAATATATTCTGTGACAACTGAAGACATGAAAGACGGCAAGTCCGACTGCGTGATGACTGGATATTTTGTGCTTGGACAGCTGACATGCGTCCGTCTCGATGTCCGTCCGTCCATCGCTGTAATCTCCACTTGAGTCTGTCCATAATCGCTAGGTGGCGCTGTTGGTTGCACATTACAAACAAAACACAACAACAACATACACAACACGCAACATAGAAAACAGTATCCACGGCAACCAGTCTGCATTCTCGTACAGAACTGAAGACAGCACAGTGACGACACGGGGCATAATTAATCGCTTTTGTTTCCATGACAAACATCATCAGCATGAAGCTTGGCATTTACTCCCATAGCAACCAACAACCATGTGTTAGCTAGTGTCGTCTCCAAATCAACCACCGCCAGAGACAGCTTGTTGTGTCGCCATGGAGTCCACCTCTAGCGAGACAGTTTTGCATGGATCTCCTTGGATGACGTCTGGAGTTCTGCGACGATCTTATCAAACTCCTTGATGTTGCTTGCGGAGCAGGTCTTGAGGCTGCTAGATGTTTGGTGTAGCGATGTGAGCAGCTCACGGAAATGGAACTTGCCGTGCGGTGGAAGCGACTCGACATAGTTGGAGCAAGCGTCGTGGAATTCCTGGACCTGCTCAACGAGCTGCATCAGGCTGGACGAGTGCTTCTTGGCGGTGGTACCAGGCCCCGTCAGCTCAACCAGGGACTCCCGCAGGGCCTTGGAAAGGTCTATCACAGATTCCTTGGAGACCGGCTTGTCCTCCTCCGGTGTCGACGACTTTCCCACGTCCTTGCTGACGTGGTGCAGCGGTTTGCGAGCTTGCAGCTGTTGCGGCGACGAGATGACGGCGGCGGTGGGCTGGCCACCTGGTGGAGGCAGCACCTGTTTGGAGCCAGGGAGCACGGGTCTAGCCCCAGGGGGCAACACTGGCTTTGGGCCTCCGGAGCTGCTTGGCACAGAGACAGGAATGCTTTCCTTCGGCAACTTGGGCAATGACTTGGGCGTATCTCTACTATCGGTGACTTCTTCCTTGTCGCCACTCGGTTGCTTAGTGACACTGCTAGACTTGGATTTCTTACTCGAATCACTATCTTTGTTTTTATCTTTATCCTTATGGGATTTGAACAAGTCAAATTTGAAACCTATACCGCTGGATTTTTCTTTGTCCTTCGATTTGGAAGATTTGCCTTGGTCTCTTAGCTTGACTTTAGGTGTTGAATCCATTATAGAGTCTGTGCTACTTTCCATATCATTGTCATGTTTGTCATTTGCAGACTTATGCCCGCCACTCAATTTAGCACTCACACTTGGCTTTTTGCTGACTTTCCCACGATTGATGGAATCCTGATCTGGATCAAGTGAGTCCATAGAGTCCTGACTTCGTCGCTCCAACAAGAGCTCATCCGACGACGTGGATGTATTCCTAGACTGGAGTCCTTTGGACCGCGGCGGTGACCCAACAAAGCCCGAGTCGTGGCCTTGGTGCTCGAACATTTCCTGTCGCTTGCGGAATGATCCCGTGCTGATATCAATGCCCTGGGGTTCCTCCTCAGTAGGTGGCTGCTGTGGTTTGTGTTGTGCGTGTGGTGACGGTTTGTGCTTGGCTTTCTTCCAATCGGGAAGTGGAGATTGAGGCTTGGCGTCTCCCGCTGGTGACACCATGACACCACCTTTAGCTCGGTCGGCCTTGGCAACTGGCGACACTTTGTACTGTAAGGAGCTGTTGGTCGGATCCTGTCGAGATCGACTGGCGATGGATCCCGACGGCGGCTTGTCGGCGGGTGAGCTGTTGATCTCGTGGATCGATGATGATCGTAGAAGTGAGGACGGTTTGACAAGGTGTTCGTTATCTGTGACTCCAGCTTCCACGGTCTTAGACAGATTCTGGTGGCTCGAGTTGGTTTCATTGTAATTGTGACCAGTTTTCCTAAGTCCGACAGGGAAGTCGTCAGTGGCAGCGAAGCTTCGGTCAACCCCTGCCTGCCACTCTTCGACCTTTCTCCTGACCTCTGGGGTCGGCATTTTTAGCACCCTCTCCGCGACATTTGAGCAGCTGTCAGACATCTTGTCTCGGATGAGTCGTTTCTCTGGCATGGTCTCCGGTACCTCCTTGACTGGCTCCTCTTCTGTCTGCTCCAGCGATGCCAGGAACTGACCAATCCGTGCACCTTTGGGGATTGTCCCATATCTGTTGATGACCTGCTTGACATTACTAGATCCTAGAGAACCAATATTTGTAGGCTCTGATGTTTCCGCCTCCTCTTGAGCTGTAGCTTTAACAGGTGGTGTTTTACGGAGACCCTGTTTGAGGTGACTGAGAGGCAGTGACTCCCCGAGCTGGGTGGCGGTGATGGGTAGCGGCGGGGGCCTCTGTATTGGGATGATAGGAGGCGTGTCCTCCAGAAGTGCCGGTGGTGGCGGGGGCAGCGACGACTCCGAGATGTCCGTCTCCGGCGTCTTCTGCTCGCTGCTCTTCATTGGACTGGAGCCGCTGAGTGACCGATCCCGACTACTAGACCGCGACCGTCCCGTGGGGAGTCCCGGGTAGCCAGGGGGCACTCCCATTGGCCTGTTCTCTAGAATACGCTCCAGGCTTCCGCTCCGCGAGTGACTCCCGGGTGTTGATAGGAGCTCCTCACTCGAGCTCTGAGACTTGTGATGGTCCGTCAAGTTCATTGATGAGTCCATCGCACCTTCATCACCAAGAAACCAGAATGCCGAGTCGACCATGTTGTCTCCCCCTTGCCACGTCTCCGACATGTTGTACACGTGATTCATTGCGTCATTCTCATCGCGGAAGTACCCAGGATGCAAAGCCATCTGTGCCTGAGCGTGGGCTCTCGCGGAGGCGTGTTGTTGGTCTTTGAACGACGATGTGCGTTTCGGCGGGATCGGAGCGGATTTCTTGCGTGAGTTTTTGCTGGCGGCTGAGAGGATGTTTGCAGCTTGATCGAGCGTCAAGTCGGGGTCAGGAGGGGGACACTGAGGTGTCGTCACGGTCCTGTGTCGCATACTTGGGGAGGATGACACTGCAATAGATAATGACAATACATATGTACTTTTCAAATTGTCTACTTCAAAATAGAATACACAATGTGATTCATTCGAGTCTTGAGTCACAAACTTTCACAAGTTTCACAAACAAGGTGACCAACATGGTGTTCGACGTTTATTGCTTGATAGCAGATACCTACTCATTAACATAACATTCTATTCTACAAGAACACTACAAAGTAGGGCGAGTTACAAAGCAACCAGTCTATTCCTCGTACACACCGGCTTTCTGGTTGTCGCCCCCAGCCCCCTCAGCTCTGTCCGCGCTCCCGGGCCGAGATCGCTGGGGTAACATTGGTGGGGGAGGGGGCAGGTCATCAAAACTGTCGTAGTTCTTCAACTCCTTCTCTACCTCTGTAAGACCAGAACAAAAACTCTTTGAGTATATTTTGGCTGATTGCAGTTATTCACACGCTCATACCCAGCTGAACAACACTAATCTCATCAGATTATACATCTGAATGGTTAATAACTGAAACAAATCATATACATGTACAAAATTCTAGATATATTTACGCAGGATCTCTATTTTTATTGATCATGTTGATACGGTAAACACTGCACCTTCACTAATACTGGAATTTTGGAACATTGTTTCGAAGGCGTTGTGTATCTCCTGGAACTTGGGCCGGTCGTTGGGTTCCCATTGCCAGCCTGGGAAGTTGAATACAGTACGTTAGTTTTGCAAATCGCAACATCATTCATCCTGTACTTATAATGCTTTCATTTGATTTGACAACAATCTTCATGTTAAACATCACTTGTTCGTTTGAGAAACAAAGATTTTGCATATGTGTTTCCAGGTTATACATCATTTTTCTTTGAAGCCCAAGCAATACAGCAATAAAGTTTACGAACTTATCAGTCAAATCTTGTTTTTGTTGAAATTTTACTTAATATGAATACAGGATATTTCATAATCCTGCAAATAATGATAATAGTATACATGAAACTGATACATGATATAAAGTTTGCAGAGTACTCACACTGCATCATGAGCTGGTGTATGTTAGTCGGACAGCCGGCGGGACAGTCCATTCTGTACCCTTTCTCCAGAAGCGGGTATACGTCGGTCAGCTCTACTCCCGGGTACGGAGACATGCCATATGTAGCCAGCTCCCACAGCAAGATGCCAAAAGCTAGCGGGTAGACCATAAAATATTCTCATTCAGGTGTATTTACCATGTATCAAATTATCAAAAAAAATTCCAGTTCTGAAGTGAGCGAAATTTAATGTAAGCTACAAAATACTTGACTAATCTTGGACATGCATGTCGAACTACGGAATTAGCTACGTCACAATTAAAATCGAGTCATATTCCCTGAAATGTTCAGGGATTCTCATCAGGACACATACCCCAGACGTCGGAACTGGTTGAGAACTTGTTGTACGCTAGACCCTCAGGAGCGGTCCATTTGATTGGGAACTTTGCGCCGGCGTGGGCGGTGTACGTATCATCCTTCATCAGGCGAGCCAGGCCAAAGTCTGCGACCTTGACCAGGTGATTCTCCCCGACCAGACAGTTCCTCGCTGCCAGGTCCCTGCATGAGTGGGGAGAAACACAATCCTCGTCAGCTTTCAGGGAGATCCATTTCATCTTCTTACTTTTTCATTTGGACAGTTTTATTTACTGCGGTTTTATTTTTAGCCTTTCTAAATTAAGCAACACAACCAGAGATGTCATTATGTTTTCTTTTTTTTCTTTTTTTAAATTTTCGACTTAATGAAGAAGTCCAAATATCAAACCGTGAATGATACCAAACTATCTAGAATTTTAATGTGATGTGATTCACAATCAGTGACCTGTGGATAAAGTTTTTGCCCTCGAGGTGCGCCATTGCCGCCGCGATCTGTGTGGCCATGTACAGCAGGATGGTCGGCCCGAGCTCGTCGCGGTTTGCATTCCGCAGGTAGTCCAGCAAGTTACCCTGACTCATAAACTCTGTGATGATGTAAAATGGCGGCTCCCTCGTACACACCCCTGTAACCATAGCAACACACAGTAAGTATATTATTGACAAGTTCCTGTACAAGGCAAGGAAGATCTCAAAACCATATAGCTTTGGTTCGAATTGTCAGATCGATTTGAGATGTCATGTTTTCATTGGGAAACGGAACCATATTTTTCTCTACCCTATTTAGACTTTCATCTCTGAAATTCAGTGGGAGCAAGTACATTTCCAAGCTGGTTTGACAATTCAAAGCAAAGTTAAGGGCAATAGTCAATGGAGGTTTCCATTTCAACCTGAGTTGAGTTTTTAAAATATTAGGCCCTTGAGAATATATTTTCAGTAATATTCCTTTCATGCCGAAATCTACACCGAATCAAAATACACTGCAGTCTTATTTAGGAAATTATCCTAAAGCAAAGACTTCTTGAAATAAATATTTACCAAGCAGTTGTACGAGGTTCGGGTGTTTCATTTCCTTCATGATGGCCGCCTCGTCTAGGAAGTCCTTCAGCTCCATCGTGTCCTCCTGGTACAGAACATATGAACTTGTCAGCAATGCTGTACACATACACAATAGTATACAATATAAAACTTTCAAAACTTTACATAGGCTGTACTGATTATGAATATTGACTAGTATGTGCGTGGTTCCAGAACAGACAAGTATGTACTAAGGAATAATAAATACATCTTCAATTATTTTTAGCAATTACTAGAATCATGTTTTCTGAAATGCATGGGATTCATCCAAGTATTGAACCTAAACCCAAGAATTAATCTCAATACAGATTTAAAATTTCATTGCTGCTCTTCAAGAAAATAAAAAGTAATATTGTTGACTCCAGAAAGTCTTCATCCAGCTGAACATCTTTTTTTCCTTCATTTTGTATTAATATGCTATTATAGTGATGCAGTAACGACAGTACTTTCACAAATTAAGAAGCACAGAAGTGCAGAAAAGTGCCATTAATTACATTAAGTTGATTAACCAGGCTTTGTATGGTGCATGGATAAAATCTGTGCTAATTTTACGCATGTCAGTCATGTGCAAAGCAGCAAAAAAGATGCTGCATTTTTTTTATTTAATGGCAGCCTTTGCTAACTGTCAACACATTCGCCTGTCAGTGTGAATTAACGTTTGAAACACAGATTTTCGTAGATGACTTGTGTATCTCTTGTGTAACTACATGTGTGCTTGTTCTCTTTTCACTGCTACACAAATATGCCAAACATCTGTTCTTGTTTCAGCATAGATGCATTGCCAATCAACCTATGATATTCATTCTGTTTACTATCTGTACAACAGGTACAAGATATGATATTACTTTGTTATTTCTTACACCATATGACATGATTGATGAATCACACTGTGTCCATTTGACAACGCGAGTGCCATTTGTTACCTTGAGAGTTTTCACGGCGACAGTTTTGCCGAACTTTTTCCAGATTCCTTCATACACGTCTCCATACTGCCCTCCACCTGCAGAGAGAGAAAACATTTTAGTTTGTATGATATGAAAACTGCACTGTTGATAACTTAAAAGCCAACAGATGGTCTGTTGATGTCCATGAAGATAATTGTACAATTTAAGATACCACAGAATGAATAGGTTTATTGAATTTTTTTAACCTGTTCAAACACACTCCCAAGAAAACAAGTTGTTTATCCAAAGACAGAGAACATTTGGTGATGCATATTTACGTACCAAGCCTGTGTTTCATGGTAATCTGTGTGCGTTCTATCTCCCATTTGTCTGGCTCGGGACTGAGGCCGAAGACCGTCGGTTTGTTGCGTTTGGGGGCGGGGTAAAGCAGGTTAGTTATCAGACCGTCTGCGGACCGCGAGTGATGTCGGACCAGCTCCGCAAGGTTACCGAACCGATGCTCAGTGGTCACATACACCTAGTGGGGAGAGATGGGAGATAGGTTACATCAGCATCAACATGTAAGGAATAGATGCATTCTGTACTGTGTAATGATTATGAAGTGTATTCTGATGCTGAAAATATTTCCCAATTGGCAACTCCTGTTCTATTTTGAAGATGATGAGGAACCTGATTAGGAAATGTTATCACGGTCATGACTTGCCAGTGTAGCATACTCTGAATCAATTTTAGAGATAAACATCAACTTCTCCATTTCCATGGTCACCCGCTCACCTTCCCATCACTATCCTCGTTGATACGGTAGTGATAAACCCTCCCCTCGAAGCGTAGGGATATGGAGCGCTGACCGGGACTACTTTCACTCTCGCGCACCAGGAAGCTGCCGTTGATGCCGCTGGAGAGCAGGTACTCTGCTGCATTCCGCGAGACCGGGCCGTGGTACCAGGAGAACTTGTCCAGGCTGTTCAGGGCCGCGATGTAGTTGCTTGGCACCCAGCCCAGGCTGTTCTGCTGGTTCTCAACCTTAGCCCACTCCCCAGACTTGTTGTAGTCAAGGATACGCACCTGGTCACCTGCAGAGCATCATTTCAAAGTTTAGATCAGTTTGATCATGTTTAAAATGTTACAAAAATTTAAAGGACAAAGTTCTAAAACGGACAGGCAAGAAGAATTTCAAAAAGTACTCCGTCAAGAAACTACATGTATTTTTGGATGTTTAAAACATTATCCCTTTAGTTTAATAAAACTAATAAATATCACACTATACCCATATCACTACAAACACAACTCATGTTTCAGTGATTTTTACAGATCAGATCACACACACACACAGTCATACATGCACCAACATACATCACAGACACACAAGTCCTGTCCCTCTGTCAAAGTTGTCTGTTCAGTCAAACAGTCCACAGTGTCTATTCTCATTTGAATTTATTGGAAATTGTTCTAATGTTAAAAGTGCAGATATTATTATCACCTATCCAGAACAGAAACACCCCATCACTGTACCTGAGGGCATCCTTAGTGGGGGAGGTTTTTGTTTGACACTTGTCGGGGGAGTTGTCTTTTTCTTAGAGCCTTTCGCGAGAGTTTTGAACTTTGTGCTCCAGAAGTGACTGTTCCTGCTCGTTTTATCGCTGCCGTTTGTTTCCGAGTCGTGGGAGGATGCTCTATGGCGCTGCTGTTCTTTGCGTAGCGACATAAATGCCTCACGTGGTAGCGAGCTGGATGTAAACGTGGGATTAAAACCATAGTCAATCTCGGAGAGTTGTCTCGTCACGGCGCCGATGTTCGACTTGGCTAAAGTGGCGCTGCCCTGGTGGTGGGTGGAGGAGACACGGGATTGTCTCGAGGAATCTTGAGAAGTTGAGCGACTGACGGATGGTCCACGACTGGTTGTTATTTTGTCGTCATGGTGATGTAAATTGTTTAAGCGACTCTGGCTACGGACCTGAAGTTTGGGCGTGTACACAGCGTAAACGTAATCCTTTCGTTTTGACACTCCCTTTGTTTTACATTTCCTTCGAAATATCGGCAGTTTACAAAGGCCAATCATGTGTGCGAACCCGTGTTTGTTGAAAAAGCAGCCACAAGCTGTGGGTGCATAAGCGACTTGCACTTGGTTGCCAAGGTTACCACTAGATACTTGGTTGCCATGGTGAGAACTAGTTTTGATGACATCATCCACTGAGCTGTACTTCCGCTGGAATGTGTTATGACTGGGGGAGTCCTGCGTGGTCGACAGGACAGAGGTGGTCACTACGGAAGTGGTTACTATGCTAGAGCAGACACTGGTTGCCATGGTTACAGAACACAAGGGCTTGGAGCCTAAGATGCTGTCCACATAGATACCACCACTGGTGTTTGGTATAAAGTCATCTTCATGGTTACTTTCTTTAACCAATGGAAGAGGAGGGTCTACTGAAGTGCCCCAAGAATTTCGGTCTCCATGGATACCAGATGGAGACACCAAGGAATGTGTACTATTCATGACTGGTGATTGACAGTTTTGTGATGATCTCCCAGTCTGTACCTGAACAGCTGACTGATTCAAGGATGTTTTCGATGGACTCAAGTTGGAATGATTGGAGGACACCCCCACAGGAGATCTCATAATGAACTGGTCCATGGACACCCCCATTGGAGACCTCATAATGCACTGTTCCGTAGACACCCTCACTGGAGATCTCATAATGGGCTGGTCCATGGTCACCTTCACTGGATCATCAGCATTGGACTGGTCCATCCATGCTAGGGTTCCCGGCCACTCGTCATCCCCCGAGATAAGGTCAGGGAGAACATGGCGTGACCTTGTGATCTTGGAGGTCAGAGGGAGGTCAGAAGGTCTAGTCACATGGACGTCAGGAGGCCGTGATATCAACATCTGGGGTGGCTGGGAGATTACGAGGTTGTTCGATTGACTCGCTACTTGACTGACGGGGCACGATATTCTCTGTTCTTCTGGCCGAGGAATGCTGAGGTGTGTTTGAGTATCAGCTACTAAATCCGTGATGATCGGAGATGTGATACCCTCAGGCGAGTCCTTGATCTCCTTGGCAAGTTCGTAGTCGTTCTCGCGAAGGTCGTTCTGTGACAATCTCGTCAGCTGTACCATGGACGTGCCCATGATGATACTTCTCCGCTTCTCGCGACTTGAGAGTTTCTCCACGCTGCGACCGAGAGCAGACATGCTGGCACTCGACGAGATTTGCGTCTGGCTCGGAGGCTTGGCATGGAGAGGACTCTGGATCATTGACGGAGGAGTCCAGTCCACCTTCGAGTTCCGCAGGTCTGAAGTCCGGAGATCTGAAGTCCGGAGATCTGAAGTCCCGAGGTCTGAAGTCCGGATATCCGAAGTCTTGAAGTCTGGCATGTGAAAGTCCCTGCGGGAGTCCAAGGATCCAGAAGTAGCGGAGCCGTCCTGTCGACTATCCATGGAGTCAGTCCATGGTCGCGTAGGGGCAGGGCCTGGCCAGTGGTTTGGAGTGGAGGTGATGCGGTAGGACTCAGTCCAGAGCCTTGGCGACAGTGGACCCTGGGTGGTGACAGCCTTAGCAACATCCACTTCATCATCGTCATCGTCCGTGGCAACAGATGCATCCGAGGACCACATGTTGTTATGACAACCGTCTGCAGTCGCTGATTTAATGACTGAAGCAATCAGTGATTGAGGGAGCGAAGAAATGGACCAAGTTCCTGCTGTGATGGTATGTCTACATCAGCATATTGGATCTTGCATCTAGCAACACTGGCTAGAATTCCTGAGTTGCTTGCTCGTCAAAATCTGGAAAATAGAAAGCAATGAGTAAGTGAATATTGTAAGTGACAATACAATTTCCATACTCCAACTCGTGAAAACTAGGAATCCCAGTTATAACGAATGATCCTGAAATGATTCACCAGAAGTTTCCAGGAATGTTTTTTATGCCTTCACCCAAAGCAACATGGAACATCCTATCAGCAGTCTATAAAACACGGCCATCAAGTCGATTTTTATCTCTCAGCCAACGTGCTAAACTGCAGAGGACAATAAATTCCTACTTCCTGGAGATAATTTCTCATTTTTTTCCCCAGATACATGTATATCCAGCATCATTTCATTACAAGTTCTCTTGTTTTATTTACTTAATATAGCATATATATTTGTGGAATAATGAATGCAGTTTGTAACATTAGCACATTGTGAACAGCTTTGTGAAGAGAGGGGGAGGGGTGTGAGTAGCAGAATTATGACACAACCTGGTAACACCATAGTACTGGTATATGTATTTTCTTGGGGTATTCTGTCAAATCAATCATTAACAGCTTGGTGGTTTCGAGACATTTCTACGAAAAACTCCCCATTCAAAAACAGCAATGTTCACGTTGATACCGTACATAACATTCCAAGTTTCACATGTGTTTTAGAGATTGTCCATAATTAAAAACATCCTTCACAACTCTCTCACAAATCACCCTATTAATGATATATCCATGACCATGATGACAGTAGACCATGTATCATTATCACTCCTCCTTGATGAGAGTTTGGGAGTCCAAATGACATGTATAATACATAATTGGTAGATGTATAGAGCCTGAATATGACACCATTCCACCACATTTAAACTGGAGTAGCGGGGCATGATGATGCAAATGTCAGGTTCTATTTTTTTCTTCCAGCTGAGAAATATCCACGATATAGCAGATTAATGCTGTTAGGTAAGTTCAGATAGACTACCTAAGCTGACACACTTAACTTTGAGCCATATGTCACATGTATAATCAGCGATCAATTGACGATTACATGCAGCTCCTGCTTACATCTATACGTACTCTAGTATAGTATATCGACTTGAAGCAGCAAAAAAAGTACACAAAAATGTATAGATCCACAGATTAACTTGTCTAAAAAGGGTCTTTTATATCCGTTATTGCCTGGATAATCTGGATGGACTCTCACAGTAATAATCCACCACGAATGCATTGTGTTTAATAAAAATTTCCATACTTACATTTTACTCCAGTACAGATCATGCTAGTACGATGTACATGTTTTATCATCCAAATATGATTGCAATCATGCAGCAAGCAGCTTAGTCCACTACAGTCCAAACCCACCTTATACATAGCATAGGTATGCATCCGTGTCGTTATTACATGTACATTTTAATGTAAGAAAATCTTTCCGAGATATGCCACTGCTCAAATGAAAGCTGCATGACACGATGTGTATTCCATACATATCAGTGTACACATATGGTATGGCTGCGAGCATACATGTATGCACATAATATACATCTATAATCAACCCATTTATCTGCCTATCTATTTTTCAGATCTATATTCATGCATACATCACATTGTCACAGATGTTACTCCATACCTGCATGTATCACTATGATATAATGTCACAGATGGCCTGCCATATTTGGTAATATATCCAGGTTTGTATACCTATCGCGAGCAAATTCTGATACACATTCTGATACCGCCAAATAATTATATAGACGAAGTACAGTTATAAAAAAAACTACATAATTTTTTTTCCATCAAAAGAGCCAAAAGAACACAGAACAAACAAACAAACATGGACCTGGTATCATAAAGTTTGGCTACAACAAAGGTATCATTTGTTTGACCTCTATATACTTTCTCTGACACTACAGTGATAAAATATCAACAGGTCATGTTGTCACTTACAGGTCTAGGGCCAAATTTATGATCAATAAATGTCAGGAGTAGACAATACAGGTTATAGCATGTACCACAGATTAAAACATAACTTTTTTTCTGTACCAAAACTTGATCAGCAACATTCCAAACCTCCAGGCAAATTTGTTATTTTCCACACAATATTACCATTGTTGTTAACGAGTGTCACAGGCAGCATTGTACAACAGTTACCTGTACATGTGTTCACATTATTCAGGGACACACTGTGAACTGGTTGATGTGAAGTTTAAATTTACATGGTGTTTACATATATTGTACATCAATTACATCATGTAACTTGAAATCTGTGTTTTTTTTTCCCACCTTGAATTACGACATTCTATATTGTCCCATCATTTCCGAACTGGGAACAAGTCTTTAATGTAAACATCACCGGTACACTGACTGACATCGACCACTTCAAAATGTTCAAATATTCCAATCTTGACTTTTCACAAATGTATATCCCCCTGCCATGTTTTTCCTGCATACAGAGTACAGTTACGGCTACATGCTGGGTGATTTACGGGGAATATATACATGACGTCTGTGTTTGATGTATTCTCTCACTTCCCGTCACATGACACAAATGTTGCGCAATCTTCCTGTAATGCGATATGAAGTAATCCTACAGGCAATCAATCTTTAACTGACTATCAAGTGCCTAGACTAGGTCTACTTCCTTGGTACGACTAGTAAATGTACTTCATTTAAATATCTTCACTATTATCATAGTTGATAGCCATGATAGCATTTTAGAGTAAAGACATGCTAAGTGTTATCCATTTGAACACAATATGTTACACAGTAACTCACATGACCTTTCGTAAATATCATTTACATGCATGTAGTTATCACAAACCCATTATAAGAGAAATCTCACAAGGGTTTCTGGAGTTATGGAATAGTGAACAATCATCTATTGAAGTCCCCAAGGTATATCACAATGCATCGGACCACAATGTACACAATATCACACCCCAGTGAGCCAGCCCATAGTGAGATCAGATAAGGAACAATCGCAGTGATTGCGTAACTTATCTAAACAACTATTCGTCTGATCAAAGTCTGTGATAACTAAAACTTCCCTTCAATCACTGTTCATGAAATGAAAGGAAGCAGCAATATTTATTCACTGATGGAAACATTTTCTTTCTTTTCGTTTTCACACAATTAATGTAATCATATACATGCCCATTGTACAAGAGACAATACCTATATAATTGTATATTAGCCAGTAGCCAGTAATCATAAGGTAACGACCCTGACATCATAACACATGTACACAATCCATGTGACAATTAGTATATGAACACAGTTTTGATATGAATTTGCCTGGGGGAATATTTGCCTCACACCTCTACATATAATAACAAGTTGTTATTTCCTCATATCATGTTCATGGAAAAAGTGGTGAAAACCAGCTGAATATTCTCCTACCTGTGCTACACAGTTAATGTAGCCGTATAATTGCACAATCTTTCGATATCCAGGCAACCAACATTTAATCCAACATGCCCAGCACACCTTGTCAAAATGCAATATATATAATTATCAACAGTTAGAGTATTCCAGGAATGATCTTGTCACGCCATCATCTGAAGAACTTTTCCAGTAATCGCTAACTCCATACAACAAACACGCTAGAAAGAGAGACTGAGGTTGCTATGGTTACGAGCGTGTCAAGGAGTTAAGACCCCTTGGCATGTCTACTTGCATGAACAGCATATAAATACATCGCTACATGCTTCCCCAATGCCTTAGCATGTTCAGGGAATGATTATTCTTGTGACATTGTTTCATTTCATACCTATAATTATCCCTGTAGTATCATCTCTTTGATCATTAAATCCCTATTGATATATCTATCACCAAAACTGGTAATCAATATTATACATATTACTACATCAGAGCATGCAAGGTCCAAGTAGAAGGTTACCATGGAAACCAGGTTGGTAATTTCTTCATGTGAGCCAATACTCGACAATCACTCATACCTCAAAGTATTACAATTTGATGTCCAAGATGTATATCACTAGCAAGACGTCCTTCTCGACATGCAGAGGTTTTGGAATTTACAAGAATATCCAATAATTATCCACAGGAACTGTTCCAATAGAAACAACACCAGACGAAAGAGACAACAATGATGACATTGGTAAAGCAATGTGTCGCTCCACTGTGTATGCTAGTTGAATTTTACATACACATCAACAGTTGGCAATACCATGTACACCTTGTACAGTTGACTCACTTTGACCAGGAGCAAGTTCTCTCACTGTCAAACAGGAAACTTTCCGACCTCTGTCACCCTCGACGACAGCATCCATGAGGTAACCACCAGTCACTACGGCGACAATTGCCATGGCAACGCAGCAGATGTCAGCAATTTGGCCAGTGGCGATTCCAAAACGTGGCCGAGTAAATGATCACTGAGATAATAATGATATATTTCCTCTGTCTGTTGCATTGCTGCTTCCTTTGGCCTGTGGCAATACTAACGATCACCCCAAAGACCCCCCTCCCCCCTCCACTTTCCATTCTCCATAACATCAGACCCCACCCCACCCACACACAAACTTCCCCAAGCACAGGTCAGTCAAAGCAGAGGACTTTCCAAGTCTGCAGGACAATGGCGGGACGATCATTGTTCATTTGACAAGCGGCAGCAAGCCAGCGACAGCAGGGAGCCTTGACTCAACGCTCAATGGTTTCAAAATTCATTGAGCGAATTTCTCTGAAAAGCTAACCGCTGGCCCTCCGGGAACCTTGAGAGGGGATTTATTAATGTTTGTGGACAAATACTGTACAGATGGGTGTCGTGTGTGATCTGGTCTGAGAGTGCTCATGTAATTGTGCAAAGGTTAAAACTTCGTAGCCTTTACTTATAAATGTGGCGAGATGGTGTGTCTATACAAGTATGTGAGTTGCTGTATAACAGCCCTCATGAGTGTGACCATTGCCTAAGGGGGGTAGGACTCAGTGGGAGACAGATGGTCGATTCTGGTGGTATATGTTGAGAAAGCAGTCAACAAGGACACTTAATTTTTCCCACCATAATTTTTTTTTAATCTACCAATTTTACAATTGAAGGTGCTAAGGAGTCTCTTGAAAGTAAGAGTCGAAAGCTCTTAGAAGCAAACTTTTTTCTTTGTTTCACTAAACTGTGATACACTCCGTGGTGTTCACTAAATTGTGCAAATGTAATTCGCCTCTTTCATGTTGCCGACAATATCAAGGTCTGTATTGTTAAATTCACGAGAATTTATCTTCCAAATATCTTTAATTTTCTCCCGACTAACTTCCAATTGAATGTTGTCGTTAAAATACCCATGGAAGCAACATTTGGTGTCATATTTCACATTATCATGATTATGTTGACAGACAATGTCAGTTGTGACCATACACCTGGTTAGGAATAACCTGTCTACTTGACATTCTAAGCTAATATTGACTAAGACGCACAGACAAAAAGTTCAAAGATATTGCCCTTGTGTGTGTGCAGACAAACTAATATTGAAATCCACCTGCTATGAAGTGTCTCATATAACAGGTATAACCACACAATAACATCAATAACATACACTTGGTAATATCAAACAAGACATATTTCATTTTAAAACGGATACCTGCAAATTTAATATTCAACCCCCCCAGAACTTTCATACAATTCAATACCTGGAACCATCATAAAGAACTCACAGATAATAAAAGGACACATTCATGTATTGAATACTATTAAATACTATCCTGGTTTATTATGGATTCCATGAGAAAGTATTCATATCTGGTCAAAAAATGAAATGGATTCCCAAAATATACTGTAATATTTTTGTATAAAATTTGCAGTTAGTCACACTTACTTTAAAAGATACTTTAATATCATACTTATTATGTTCACTAAAGTCAAATTCATCTGGCAGTGAAACACGCTTTTTGGCGATAACTTTGTTTTGGATAATCGAATCAACTTGAAATTTTGTGTGTCTTAATTGGGTATCATGCCGTAATTTTTCACCGAGTTTCAGAATTTTATCTCAAGAAATGAAAAAGTTGGCAATCTACCTCAGTGTTAATTTTCAGTCCAAACTGGGATCAAACAAATTCCAACAAATTCAGGGCTTTTATGATGTTTATGCCAGTACAGAATGAATTAATTGCTTTGATTTGAAGTCGGAAGGCATAGTCGCAGTGTATATTAAGTAAACATGTTTATTTTGAATCAGTATATAAATCAAACATCAAATAAAAGTCGTGTTTGTGTGCAGACCCTGAAATTCCATTGTGGGGCTGAAATTTAACATTGGGGTAGATTACCAACTTTTTCAATTTTTGAGATAGAACTCTGAAATTCGATGAAAAATTACGGCATGATACCCAATTAAGACATACAGAATTTCAAGTTGATTCGATTATCCAAACCAAAACTATGGCCAAAAAGCGTGTTTCACTGACAGATGAACTTTAGTATAGTCTTGCCCTTGGGCCGAATCCTAAACATGTTAACACTGTCGAGTGATCAACTCATGAACAGATTGACTGTGATGAACTGTTCAAGGGACGCAAATGGTGGACAAAGGGTCATTTTCTGGTCAATAAATAATGATATAACATGATATAAACATATTGATGAATTAAGGCATAGAAGTTAATAATATCCAATGGTACATGAATGTATCTGCCTAATTTACAATGACACAAACTTGTTGCAATACATAATGTATATGCATGTACTATGTAGCAACCACTCAGAAATGAATGTTATATCAGTGAATGTGAACATCTAGTTGTATAGAAAATATTGCATGTTCTTTGTCTATTTATCGGACAATTTTCGGAAAGAGAAAAAAAAAATCATTGTTAATTCCTCGATGGTAATAAATAAAGCTAACAGCCTCATTAGCATATTTACTACAGCTTGAGCAAGTAAACGAGGATAATTTATAAACATGCACATACTCTATAAATGTCACGTAATACCAGACTGCTATCATACATAGAGTTATGGCCAATTATACACTATCACTACAAATGACTATTCAACTTATTTGCATACAAACTTTGGGGTCTAGTGTGAAAACTTACATGTTCTCCTACTCCAAAGTACTGTAAGTTAAATAATTTACACTTTACACCTACCCTGACCTGAACTCTATTGAGTGTACACCTCTGTATGGGTAAATATACTAGTATCGCTTTATATCTGTTTGTTGTCTTTATGACTTGGTCCAATGTTCACGCTATAAACCATGGCAGTCCAAGTATTCATCCGTCAACATGATCTGTGTATTTTTCATAGTAAATGACAGACTCCATAGTTAATATGATAGTTTTATGTGAAACGGACCATTATAAACAATACACACATTATACTACTACTAGTATGTCAAGTTGAGCATGAAATGTCAATTTTCCAACAATTACTTGCTGCCACTTCAAATTCCAAATGTTTTCACCGAGTTCTAGACATTAACAAAATGGTCATTGAGTAGTAATGTCCCTACTGTTGCCAAGGTAACAGATAATCATGAGGACAAACACAGATGGCCTCAAAAACATGAGACAAGCGATTAACAATTGCCCTAGCTGATTCCTCATGATTTCCTAAGTTCGTCATGATTCGGGAAGTGGTTCGATGTTAGAGATTAATATTTTACATGCTGTTCCACATGTTCAAGCCAAAAGCAAACATTGACTCTGCTGTGTTTTCGTCCCACACAGCGATCGTGAATATTGATCAATTGCAACATTGTATCTTCTATCTATGTGAACTCAATAGAGTACCAACCAAAAACATAATACTTTTTTTTTTTGGTAAATATCAACTTTGTGTATAGAGTAAACATATTTTTTCACAGCAGATGTAAAGTTAGAAATTTGACTGTGTGCGGCTAAATGTTTGTTCATTACAATAAAGCTTGGCCAACAAGTGGTAACATGTGTGATTTGACATTATAGTTACATTTCACAAAACTGTCCCAGCCTTCAAATTGAATTTGTATGATTTAGAAGTCAATACATTTTTGTACCTGAGAGTAAACTTTATCAAAACATACCTTTGAACAGTTGACATCCAAAAGTGTTTACTACTAATTTTGAATACTGTGTGATATCAGTATTTTCAATCATTTCACATCTTCCTGTTTCTTATCATTCATTGTATTACACTACCAATTGTAATAAATCAATAGTCATGTAACTTGACACGCTTGCTATAAATTTACCAAATCTGGCGGCAATTTCCTTGTTCCGTCCTTCAAATCCTGTTTCCGCGTAATCCTCGACTAATTTTGTCAGTCTGTATACATTTTGACCACAGGTAGTTTTTCCAAACTGTACCTCCCTTAGTCTGACAAATATACCTCACAAATAACCAGGCTGATCAAAACACTCCACAGTAGACCGTAGACCGTCTAGCACCAATTAGGGGCTAATCATTCTGACAGCACAATGGTGTTCCATATCTCTATGTTGACTGATGACATCGGTGGAGTTCCATCATTATCTGATAACATCCGGGCTGGGGTCTATAGATGCATTGACTTCTATGTAAGGATATTTCCAGTGATAAATGTCATCTGCTTATTTATCCTCATGTTATGACAACAATGGCAGAGAAAATATATTTGAAAATCACTATGTATATTGTGCCATGCATATAATATATAAGTAAATGGGTCCTCTTTTCTCTGCTTGTTATTATCATCTCTAAGCCTCAACTTTCCAACTGATAACAGCCCTGCTAGGCTTATCATAAGTACTTGGAGTGACTGATAAGTTTTGTACAGATATCAAAGAGTGAGGGGGGAGGTATTGACTTGAGATAGCTATGGTAGGCAGAGGCACAGTAGGGGGCGCAGACGGCAGCAACAGACAAGTGTCGGCCCTGACTGCTCAAACAGCCCAGCGACGGCGCACACACAGGTTTATAGACATATGACTGTATGTATTACTGTGGGGTGATCTCACTGTCTCTTACACAGAGGTCAACAAGTACGACCCTCGAACGTCTGGGGTCTACGCAGGAAATGTTAATATTCATAGCGGAAAGATAACTTATGTAAGCCTTTGTTGTGGAGAACTGTATTGGTGAATCTTTGGTGATCGCACCTAATTGAACGGTGATTGCTGAATGAAGTTCATGTACTTGTGAGAGCATTCGTGGGTTGTTGTTTTTTTTGCCTTCAACTCTATGTAAAATTTTCAATATGAAGTTATAACATATGGCCGCCACAACACATACATACACTGATTATGAAATTGTTCATCCTCGAACAGCTCACGGTGAATAACTATTTAATGAAGAACCCTGTGTGACATTGTCTTTGATGACTCACAATTACCAAATTCCCTTGCATGTATTACTCCAATACACAAATTCATCTCCTGTGTGTACAGTGAAAGGTCATTTGAGGATTTGCTTCCTCTTTTTTCATACTTGGCTAATTATTTTTTATAATGCATAAATGACCAATTCTGTGGGAATTTCACACAGCACGGTGGTTCAATTCACGTCAAACAAAACATCCTCTCTATTTGTCCATCACTGAACTGGATTGAAAGTGACCAGTCAACCCCACGTCAAGGCAGATCATGATAATGGTGACATGATATAAACCAACAAAAGACAACAATTGACCCTGTGACATTCAGTATTGTTCACTTGAAAACTGTATTTCCAGATTCACCAGTGTTATTTTATTAGTTTTTATCCTGTGGTCACCATAGATGCAGAAATTGTTTTTTTTCTTTGCCACACTATCAAAGGCTCCATGTGAGTCTACAAACAAAACCACAGAATACTGAAAAGGAATAGTTTGAAGAGAAAGAGGGCATGTAATTGGTTTCTGAGACAAATATTGACCACCTATGGGAGACATGAGAGGGCAATATTGGCACAGTATTACACCTCAGGGTCACAAAGGATGTGGTTTTGCATACATGTTGTGAGTCATAAACAGTACTCCACAAAACCAAATTTGAAATCACAATTGTGAAAATAACAACCCTCAGACCTCGGCAGCCACACTTGTAAATACATGTATCTAGACGGGTCTACAACTTGCAAGGCAATAATTGGAAATTGTAATATTTAGCTGTAAAATATATTTGAATGGTACCAACAAATATATGTTATTCAACACTTTGTCATGAGTTATGAATATTGGGCACAAGATACTTCCATGTTTTGAAATGATTCCAATTTTCCAATACAATACTAACAAAATACATCCCAGCTAAAATCCATCAGAATTTCTTATCAAGCAGAAACATTTGCTCTACTTTTTCCCGAGCAAAATCTCTACATACCTTAATTTTTTTTCTTATATTTCAATCAAAACTAATCCAGTTAAACAGTCATATCCAATCAACACTATGTAAATCCTGATTAGTCCTGTGGTTATGACAATGTTTCAGCATGTTCAAAGACGTTCAGACTTATTCGTGAATGACAGTGAAACTATAACAGTTACTATGGTCCCATAAAAAATGGACACTCCACCATGGCAGCATACCCACCCCCCTGTGACCCTTCCCCTCATCACTTACACAGTCCACCCCTTTCCACCCCATGCCCCCCCCCCCCCCCCCCCACAGGAAGTGTCTTGGTTACGCATCGGTGACCTCGGCAGGCAGCTATTGTTGCTATAGTAACCACAATCACATGACTCGGGGGATTTCTCCTGTTGATTGATTGTCTTTTTTTCAAAGTGTTATCTTTTGTTTCATGTGGAAATATGATCTGCCAATTTCAAGAAACCATGAGTTGCAAACTCATTATTGTTACGAGGAAATCATAATTTGGTTCAGATGGTCGCAAGACAGTTTTTTCTTCTTTTTTTTTTTAATATCCAAACACTGTCCACAGAATCTATCAGTTGTTATCATGATAACCATATTGACACAGATATTATACTAGTAATCAATATTATAATGTTGATATTGTTTCTCAGAGGTTTGATAAGATGATTGATTTGTCAAACACATTATAAAATCAATAATTCAGGTCTTCTTTTGTTTGGATGAAAGGCAAGTTATATCATGTGATATCATAAATTCATAAAAGGAGTTCAAGAAAGGTGACTAAATATCGCTTCAAACAAAGAAAGCATTGTAAGAGTTTATAACCCCATATCTCACAAGGTGATATGCTATCAGACACAAGGTGATATTGATAACATTGTAAACTGATACAATACTGTATGTATACAGAGAACTGTACTCAGTCAGCGTCAGTAATCAGTTATTTATGGATACCTTGACATGTATATTACTGGACTTGGGTTACCGAGGTACAGCTCCTTATACTTTATAGTATATAATGACAAACATCTCAATACTTATAAATCGTTTCATTAAATTTCTGCATGCAAATTGCCTGTTTCTAATGAATTGACATTATTTCAACCTGACACATGTACGACAGTTAGTTATCTACATGTACATGTAATCTGCTGGCAATTATTCTAGCATGTACCAAAACATCATGTACATGCATGGGGCCATCATGATTCTGAATTCTGGAAAGTATGCATTGTATTCTCTTTGCCGCACAAGAACTGCGGAAAGCAAAATGACCTTCTGTTCGAAATCTTGATGACAAGTTGCCAAGGACCTGTTTCTATAGTGAAATTTAAAAACTGAAATACCATCACTGCGAAACTTTACTTTAGTGGCCCTAAAACATGTAAACTTCCAATTTATTTTGTAACTCACTAGACAGGTTCTCTGTCACTTTCAGCAGAAGTGATAGCATTCAGCAGGTGTATGCTAATTACTAGTATATCACAAAGATACTGACACAAGTTCATGGTCTGACTACAAAATAGACGTGATTTGTCTATACATGTATAAGGACCACAGGACAGTAAGGACACCTGGATGTTGAAGGCCTGCAATAAAAACCTTCGAACAACTCTCTCGTCTTTATCGGACTTTAATTGGAGAGCCCACCACTGAATGACTTTCACATAAGACAGGCGCCCTTCGCGATTACGGGTTATAGGGTCATGCTTATGCATGTAGTCAGTTTTTAGCGCTTTTACTGACACTTTCGATGGGCACCTATGCACATGGAATGATTGTGCACGTTGCTTTCTTTGACAGATCTCTGCGACCCCGAGGACCCACGTACGATCCCCCGCAGTTATACGGTGTTATTTCACAAGGACATTTACTCAGAATGAATTATTTTGATACACCTACCTGGTGATTTGTGTTGTTTTCACGGCAACCAGCTCCCGACCGCAGACGACAGCCAGTTAGAATAGTTCCCATGACAACCAGGTAGCCACTCACTAATTAGGTGAGTTTGTATTCATAGAAATGTATTTGTCAGGGCCGCAAAAAACACCCACATGAATAGCATTAGTTGGGAAGAAAGTTAAACATCAAAAGTGACAAACAAGTCAGTCAGTCTGTCAGTATGTGGTTAGATTTGTCAGTCAATACATCACTCACACAGCCATAAGACATGTAAACCAGTCCAATACACCAAGTACTCAGCAACTGTTCACCCCACAAATGTCAGCATTATATGACAATCTAGGACGCAAACTGCTCTCGGCTGACTGAAACACATTCAGCAACAGCCTTCATTCGCTATTTTGTGATTTACTATGTAGTAATAATGTATAATTTTGATGAAACAAGGAAGAGAAAATCCTTGATCATGCTGATGTTTAAATGAATTGAGAAGTACATAAGGATAACTATGCATTTCTGATAAATTACAGTGAAGTTTATAAAGAGTAGATGAAACTTTCTGAATTATTTCCAAAGTATCCACATCATAATCCTTCCAATCCAATTATCCAATACAACATGATGTGCTCATTCCATCACATGTAACTCATATTCACTAACACGCTCAATAATAAAAACTCTCAAGCACTTTCACAACACAGTTCTCCATCCTATGCCAACCCCACATCGCTGACACCCCACCCTACCTTTGTTGAGACTGATCTGGTTCTCGCCGCCGGCCTGGAAGTCAAACAACGCCACGGCGACCCCGACCTCGATGTCGCCCTCGGTCAGGATGTCCGTCAGGATGTTATCCTGCGTCATCCATTGGGCTGCCAGGGACGCATCAAACGGCGAGTCCGGCAGGGGGCGTGTCTGCAGCAGTGCCTCTGTAATCAATCACAGCACAGCGTCAAGTATAATGGATCGTATGGGTTTCTCCGATTTGTCAGTTTAGGAAATATATGTCAGGTTAATTTCGAAATAGTTGGAATTGGAATTTGCCTTCCGATTCTGTAATTAGACATTTGCAAAATTGAAAAGGATGAATTGTAAAATTTTGTTCCAATAATATCTATTATGTAAAATTAGCCCAAAGGCTAAGATAGGTTACCGGACAATTTTGGTTTGGCCATGGCAGCATTGGCAGGTAACAGACCTTGAGATTTACCAATCAAGGTTCGCAGTGTAAACATATGACCTTGGGATTTACCAATCAAGGTCATCCGTATGAACTTCGATGTAACCATTACATGTATGTATGCGGCATTTGATATTCTATATGTTGGGTGGAATCGTTTAGGCCGCTCAGGTCAATTTACACATTCCAAGTCAGACATTTGGCACTCAAGGTCATCTGACGTCAAGTTCAAGGTCATCATTAGTTGTGCCATATATGTCTTCCTATATGTTCATAATGCAAACAGGAGCTCTATCTGCAAGCATTTCATCTACAAAGGCAAATCTGGGCATTTTTTGACCCCAAAATGGCTGTTTTGACCTTTCAAGGTCATCCAAGGTCAAATTCAAGGTCACCACACAAGTCGCCATATATGACTTCCGATTTGAAAGTGCCAATTTCTAAGCTCTATCTTCAAGCGTTCTATGAGTACAGTCCTGACAGCTCCCATTATGAAGGAAAAAAGTGCCGAAAATTTTCCAAGTCCAAAATTTTTTTCAAAGGGTGAAAATTTTTTTTCGCCTAGAAATGGCCCAAAATGGATAGTAATGTTATTTGGGGCGAAAAATTTTTTTTTCGCCGACTCGTCAAAAATTCAAAATGGCCGCCACACTGAGATCGGCGATTCAAGGGCAACAAAACTTATACACGTTGCAGAGGTATATAAGAGGAATCTTTTTAAGCAAAAATCTCAAAACTGATCAGAGAGTTTTTGAGAAAATACAGACCAGGTGCAAATTTGAGCGTTTTTCGACCCAAAAATGGCTGTTTTGACCTTTCAAGGTCATCCAAGGTCAAATTCAAGGTCACCACACAAGTCGCCATATATGACTTCCCATTTGAAAGTGCCAATTTCTAAGCTCTATCTTCAAGCGTTCTATGAGTACAGTCCGGACAGCTCCCATTATGAAGGGAAAAAGTGCCGAAAATTTTCCAAGTCCAAAATTTTTTTCAAAGGGTGAAAATTTTTTTTTGCTCTAGAAATGGCCCAAAATGGATAGTAATGCGATCTGGGGCGAAAAAATTTTTTTTCGCCGACCCGCCAAAAATTCAAAATGGCCGCCACACGAAAACCGGCAGATTTAGGGCAACCAAACTTATACATATCACAGAGGTATATGAGGGGAATCTTTTGAAACCAAAAACTCAAAACTGATCAGACAGTTTTTGAGAAAATGGCCGTCAAAGTCCAAAATTGAGCGTTTTTCGACAAAAACGGCCGCCATTTTGAAAAAAATGCGAAAATCAAAAAACAAAAAAATACCTCCTTCTCAAAATATTTTTAGGCATTTTTGTGCAAAATTTCAGAAAGATTCGATCGTTAACTTTAAAGATAAAAATGTTAACGCCGGACGGACGGACGGACGGACGGACGGACGGACGGACGGACGGACGGACGGACGGACGGACGGACGGACGGACGGACGGACGGACGGACGGACGGCTAGACGGACGGACGGACGGACGGACGGACGGACGGACGGACGGACGACGGATGCAACGCCATGCCAATAGGTTATCGGACCAAAGGTCCGGTAACCTAAAAAATGATAATGAGAATTTTGAGAATTATACACGGTTCGATAGCTCATTCAAATTTTAGAGGTATCAATTGCCACATTTAGTCAGCATCATAATGTGCTAGTCATAATGTGCACAATGAAGTTTGCTTATCATAATGTATCCAAAGATGCAAGACTTGACTGAAAGCTGGTTCATCTTAATCATAATGCACCAGCTTTGCACTGCTGGAGGTGCTAACTACAATGTATGAATGCTTCAAACTCCAGTGGATGAAAATGCAAACTTACGAGTACATGACGGTGGTCATTGTGAACAATGTGAAGGAAATTGAAAAGTATCCACCAAAAGCAATTGCACCAAACCTGATATACATACAGTGGTCCCTGTAAGAGAAGACACCTTCGAAATAAGACTTTCCTGTCTGTAAAGACTTTTTTGTATTCCCCAAAGATCAATTTAACATGTAAATGAACATGTGAAATAAGACTTCCTGTAAGATAAGACCTCATTTCCTCTGAAAAAGGTGAGGTCTTATCTTACAGGGACCACTGTGCATTTTTAATTCATGAAAATAATTCAAACTTGATATACATGTACCTCTTCGAAATCTCTCCAAAACAACTTATGGTATTCTGACCACAAAAATTAAGTTACAAATGATCGATTACTAACTGCACCTGTGCATACCTGCCTCACCGTACAAGTTGTACTGTCAGTGTAATACAGTACGCACATATGGTACAAGCTGTACTAGTGTAACCCCAGTACACATGCATGGTACACTATGATACCTAGGCACCGGTATGGCGCATGTCACTGAGTACTCACAAATCACAAGTCATGAATATTTATGAGTGAAACAAGCTCCAGATACCAGCGTACTGTTCGCTGTGTTCCTGGAAGTAGTGGCGATTTCCCTGAAATCAGGATCAGTTACTACGGTAATGCTGTAACAGTAGGGGTTTTGATACCTCCAGATACATCGGCATAGCAGCTGATAATAAAAATATTTTATATTAAAACACACACACACCCTTCCCTCAGAAACAGTTGCCGCTGAGTTTGTGTGGGTGGGTTATAAGCGAAACACAAGGTGGGGGATTTTTTGGTATTGCATTTCAATATACAGGATAAGTCATATAAATCAGACACAAAACATGCACAACATATTAATATTCTTTTGGCATTTGACTAATATTTGTAAGCCTCAAGTTTGTCCCTTTCAATAACTTCCTGGTAAGAAACATGAATGCTGACAAATCTGAACAAACACGACACATTTGTGAGAAAAAATCTTGAGACAAAAATAGAGAAGTCTTTTCAACTTTCTCAAGACATATATATATATATATATCGAAAGGAAAATACTTCCTCCTGCGACATTTAGTTTGGACAAATCTACAGGTGCCTATGGGATATGGTTCAAGGTGCGGTATGAGCATATTAGTGAGCTATGGTATATTTGAGTTGGTGCTAGGGGTCTATCTAACCAATGAGGGGGGTTAGATCACCATGGTGAAAGTCGAATACCGCACCTTACTCGGGATATGACAGTAAACACTTCGAAGAAAGCTTGAATTCTGGCTCTAATGGCATTGCATAGTGTGCATACACACGATGTGAATTCATAATCCGATGTATTGAATCACAATATCCAATGGAACGAATCCCTGAAAATTACCAGATCTATCTCACAAAAACAAATACAATACATAATATATAGATTGTGGAGTTTGCTTCCCTAACCAATTCCTATATCTACCAATGTAATCAATAGGGAACCCCATAGTCATGATAGTAACCTAGCAATAATTGAATAGCCAGTCCCTTTGTTAATTGTTGACCACTGGGAGTGGACATACCACAAGACAGGTCACCTGCGACCAATTGATAAGTTACAGGTATCACCTTGCAGACCAACAGTTGCCTCCTGAACCTGGGTACCACCTACACCCCCTACAGCACACTCACTGTACACAGGGGGGTGGGTTTGATCATATTTACACTTGGTGTGTGCAGTCAACTGCAACATCTCGACAGGTGTATTGTACTGTAGGTGCATGTATTTAGCACATTTTCTGGTACAGGTATATTATTACATGCACATGTTATACAGTACACAGATTTCCACCAGTGATAGAAGGAAGTCAATGGGTATTCAGCCTGCCACAGGGAAAGAAAAGTTCCCAGCAGAGAATCAATCATGTAGGGCTCTATAAATATCTTGACATGTGAAATCTACCAGGATGAACCACACTGGCTCCATCTGGGGGCCAGACCACACACTACAGTCCGAGGTCACTCGGTACATCTCCCAGTCTACTGCCAGGGAGGCCTGTGTTTGTGAACATCACCCAAACAAAGCACCTGAGAGGGAGGAGAATAGACGGGTTGTCATGGTTATGTCCCTATCATGTCCCACACAGGGTCAAAGGTCAAAGCCACAAGACCAAGTGGCAAGGTTCCTATAATGACCAATGTACACCCCCCCCCCCCCTCTCCCAGTCTCCCAGTCTCCCTGTCATGATCATCCATCACCATGGCTATTGTCTGAGAGAAGGGCCTTGTCCTGACCCTCAGCTGTCCTCAGTTGCCATGGTAACCGTCCCACAGCTCCCCTTGGAGGACAGTAATCGCAGGACTATCTCGGATTAACAAGTGCACAGTGGACAGACACTAATCGTGCTAATGCTTCATGTGGTCAAGTGTGATACATATACCCAGGGGGTTAGCACAATACTGCATGGTCATCCAGCCAGTGGCATTATTAGTCCACCACTTTGCCCGATCAACATGGTTATGAAATCATGTTTGTTTCTATGCTAGCAATAGGACTATAATGATGTATGGGGGATATAGTGACAATCACCACAAAGAAACACATCATATCCTAATACAATATTTTTTTGGAAGGGAAGGGGGTTGATATTCAATATGTTCATTAATTGCAAGCAAGGAAATCACATTTGACATTTCAACTGTTGCATAATAATCATTCCCATATTGAGACATTCCCACAATTTTCAAGACTTCCCGAACCACCAGTCACCCCCTCTCCCCCCCCCCCCCACCCCCACCCCATTTCCAACTATCTTTCAGAAGCCAGATAATCACCCAGATTTCCATATTTGGTCGCAGACGCCATGTGATTCTGTCCCTTCCCAGGATGCACTCTGTCACAACATGCGTCGCCAGACATTCGGTTAATGGCGCTAATTCCTCCGAGTTTTGGTGCCTTGGTTTCGTAACGTTGCCAGTGGCGACACAGATGGCATGACATCACAGATTGTAGACTTCTCGACAATCAGCGCATATCAACTTGTCATGATTACTAGTATACAATCCAAGATATTTAAACAATTATGTATGCATAATCCACATGTCTGGAGATATGATAACTCCTGCTATCACGACATTTATCCAACTGTTCAATGCTGTTCAAATGTTGAAATCTTCCAATGTTCAAATTGTGCCACTTGATTTTGTGTGATTGTTGCAGGAAGGCCACGATGTTAATGATTTTTTGAAAACTTGGTTTTTAAAAACCCATAAATAATTTTATGATGCAAGCAATTGTTTCATTATACATTTACCATTTTACATTGTGTATATGTTTACCAATTAATTACAAGCAATTGGTAACAAAATACATTAATTAACACACAATCATCATGCAATTAACAGTGACCAATGAGATTCACTTTTCCATGTTTTTAGTTTTAATATTCTGGTTTTATTCTATTAAAATGATTACAGGAATTAGGTAGTACAAAATGTATGTGATTAAACACGTGCCCTGAACATTATAGTTGGACCTGGCTCCCTACTATTAATTGTTCCACAAACGCCATAATAACAACTGATTTATATTGTAAATGGCCCTAGGGTGGGGAGGCCGATTTGTTCATGTTGTTCATGTGGCCGGGGCTGTACATAAACCCCATACAAGGGCCGAGGGGTGGGAAGCATTGAGGATGTTGAAGGCTATGACACGATGGACACAAGCCCACCACTAGTGGACAATGCTGGAGTCCTTGACATGTTTTAGCCGAGGTACAATCAATCCATTCCACGTATTGTTCGTGTTACCGCACACGTGAAGCCCCCAAATCAATTTACACTCGCACACAGATAATAACTAACAGTGTGTGGATGCATACTTGGCGCAGTGACCCGCGGTTGTTGTGTGCTAACATCAGCATTGATCAAGTGGTTTGTCAGCGATACATTCGAGTCGACATTGATAAACATGATAGAACACATGTACATACAACTGAAACAAGCACAGGTACATACCATACATGTATACACGTACATTATAAATATTATGTATGTAAGACAAGTCCTCTGCTAGTGGTTACATCTGACGTATTATAATGTTAGTTCAGGAGGGAAATCATTCATGCACATGTCTGATTGAATATGAAATTAAATACAATAATTCAAATTGATGTTCACTGAATTGTTTCAATATTCCAACAAGACATTTTTCTGGATCAAACGAAGAACATCTAATCACGCTAAAAGGAAATATCTCAGCTATCGTTGTCATAGCCGTCCAGTCAGAAAGAAGGAGTCAATGCACTGCCACTCTGCTCCGACTCCATGGATTTTTTATCAAATTTCTCCGGCAGCACTCAAGGACACATTGATACAACAAACCTCGGGAAAACCCAGCTGGTCCACTCAATTATTTAATGAGGACTTTGTTATCCATCAACATGATCAGTGAATACTCTGACATGGCTATAGGAAATACATACATGTACACAGAAACAAAGTTTTATGATTAACTGAACTGAATGATCATTGATAATTCATATTCATATGTTCCTAAACTTCAATGGTTCATTACACGCAGAGTGAAAATCAGAATTTATATAGGTCTGTCCTTTCATGTCATTTCAACATTTGAATTTGTCACTTGAACATGTGTGTTGATTGTTGAATGTCAGTTCCGTAAAACACTGCCTGCAAGTGTACAACTGCATCCATTACTGGAAGGCTGAGGCTCTGCAATCCAGATCAGTTTACCTCAACATCCAGGGGTGTAAAGTGTGGCAATAGAACTGATTACTAGTATTACAGTCACAGTGATACAACAATAGCGATAGGATTTCACGATCAGAATCAGGACTTGACAATAGTTCAGGATGTCAGTTACATGTATCTGTGAGTAAGGGGACACCGACCCAGGGAAAATAGCTCTGTAACTTATCCAAACAGTCTACAGTGTAGGGGAGTCAGCGGGGATATCTGATGTCAGATTACGGGTATTACATGTTTATGATTGTTTATATACATCCTGCTTCGGAGTGGTCCAGTGATAATACGGACAAGACCGATTGAAACAATATACAAGAAAACTATACACATGATACATGTAGTTTCCAAGAAATACATGTGATGACAGAATGTAGCATACAAATTGTAATCGTGAACCCAACAATGATTTCTTCACAGAAATACATGTAACCTTTCAATATACACATGGTATATGATGTACTACATCAAAACACCTGAATCACAAATCTCACATGACATGCAAGCAGCCAGCTGAATTGATGATAATGGTTAGAGAATAATAGAGTTATTCACAAGAATCTTGATCATTGTTGAATGAACTAGCCTTCAATTTGAACAATACTGAATACTGGCAATTACAGTATCAATTGGCCAATCTAGGCTATCTAGTACTACTGGGTGTAGTCAAATTATACTTTATTATGACTTATGAGCACAATCAACTCATGAAATTGATCACATGGAATTCAGAATACTACATACATGTACTGACTCGTAATACCAGTGCAACAAGTACCAGTATGGTACAGTACTGTATACATACCAAGTGTATGTCAGTGACAATTGTATAACAATTATACTCACCTACCCACTGCCCCCCGCCCACGACTGGAACTCTGTGATCTCGCAAATTCAACCCAAAATTTTGTTCTTCACACAACAGATCCAATATGGACTTCAATAAAAGCTAACCTTGTAATTTTACAAACAGATAAACGGCTGACAGATAGAACACAGACCTGGAAACCACAGACTCTGGAGAAAAAACCTAACAGCTTATTTTTTCAGCTTTAATAGATAGAATATAATGGAGGAATCGACAGGCGAGCAGACAGACAGACAGACAAACAGACAGGGGGGCCTGGTCTCCGACAGACAGTACAGTATTATACAGAATGTCTCGCTCAGTTTATTTGAATAGTTTAATGCGGCAGGTCTTCAACTCAGAACAATCAGCATTATGCGCAATGTTTCAATCCAGCAATACTGTATTCTAAGGCGTGCGCTGCAAAAAATCCTAACTGATGAGCTCCATAATAATATTTTTGCTACACTGATTAGATTGCATTGTTGTATTTCATTGCAAGATTGTGCAATTTTTCACAGGCCACATTCACACATTGCCACTTTGCTATTGGATGTGAATATTGCCCTTTTGCTGACATTTAACAGTTACATTTGAAAATACCAGAGATACAAGAGCTGGATCAGCTGAAATATTATAATGGAACATCACACAATTATATATTCTTTCGTAGGTTGAATAGATAACGAGAGCTCATAATCACAGTACACTAGTATCTCTGAGTCTGAAGTACTTAGTACTAGCTATCAGCCAATGATTGATTAACATCGAAAGTCAGTTGGTTTGTGAGTCTGATTATGAACATGATGAACCAGTGATCGATTGTGGAATTCAAACCAACTTTCAACACTATAATCTACTAGTATACAAACACCATCCCTAGATGTTAACTCGACTGGTAGGAAAAGGAGCTGAATGTGAACCAATAACATCTGCATGATGTACTTGTGTATATACACTGTCAGACATTAGGACACATACAGGTGCCCTAGTCTGAACAGAATACACCTGTAGCTAGTGCGTACAACAACAGACACCTCCCAACATGCCACTTCAAGGGGTGCAAAGAGCTTGTACATGTACGAGTATGGCACGAACAGAGTGACATAATAGTCCTGTTATCACCCTCTCCACAGACAATCTATACCTCTACAGGCCTAGCTAGCATACATGTAGGTATGTGAATGTAGTTCTTACTACTACCCAGTCATCATGGTCATCTCCTTGCCAACCAGAAAGTATACAAGTTCACACTGATTCAACACAATCATTTATTGCAACACGATAAACTTATTGCATCTATATATACTGGTATATATATACCGGTATATACTTATTGCATCTATAAATGATCAAGTGTATTTTTGCATACATTTGTCAGCTTCCTGTCAAAACTGCAGCTAGATTATTTTGTTTCCTCTTCGATCCTTTGATCTTGAGGAAAGCAAACAAAAAGACTGATTAATACTCATCAGGCGACTTGTCACCCACCAGTAGTTACCATGGTAACCTGGGAGATTATACCAGGGGGTTTCCATGACCATGTCACCGCCAAAGTCATCTAACTTAACTCATACTACCGGTACATGTAACCAGAAATACATAAGAGCTGATGTAACTTATGATTTGGAATCAAAAAATTTGTTCCCCTGGAATATTGTTTTCTTGTTTTGAAGGAATATGACATGATGCATGTTCACATTGAACCTATTGGAAGGTATATAATGAACACTGGACAAAACATACTAAACACTGGACAAAACATACTAAACACTGGACAAAACATAATGAACACTCTACAAAACATAATGAACACTGGACAAAACATGATAAACACTGGACAAAACATGTCATGATGAACACTGGACAAAACATAATACACACTGCACATATCAGATCAAACACATGACATACTATGACATAGGGCTGGTTATCGCTTTGTAACGATTATTGTCACCATAGTACAATGTAGTATCGATAGTATATCGATATAATATCGTTGTTCTAAGTTAATTTTTAGTCTTCAAAAAGATACTTCCTAAGACTTTTTATGCCAAAATTAGCATACCGGATGGAGCATGGTACAAAATTAGCATGATTCCAGCATGTTCAACTATTGATTTCTAAAATTCCATATCGCTAATCATTTTTCACATATATCGGTATTTATATAGTCAATTTTTCACGGACATTTACATGTAAGTTGGTAAAATGGACGTCCACAACAAATAAATAATGCCAATATAACATAAGGTAATTTACATTATTTTGCGGACATTAGATTCTGCAAGTTTTTCACAATAGCGAAATTCGCGAAATTTATTGTGAGCAAAATTTTAAGGGTTTTACATTATTATCAATATTTCGAAAAATCATGACAGCCCTACTGTGACATTATAAAAGGTCATGAATAAGTGATGAATAAAGAAATGAATGAATCCATGATAAATGGGTACTAGTACTGAAAATATATATTCTAGATAATAAGGTCAGGTCCAAGTTTACCTGGAGGCTGGAATGCAATTTAAGCAGGTGGCCAACATGATTGCTGTATATTCTTAACCCTATATGTCATGACTCATTAGATGTCATTTTATATATAAAGTTTATTGTAAATCGAATCACAGCTAGTAATCTCCCCCAAGGACATATGACTGCCTTGGTATTTGAGATGACATGCATGGTACCGGGTATTTGAAGAATGCCATCCCAAGATAGTCACCCTCATGCAGTATCACACACTGAGGGGTCCAATGGGAAATCAATGGATGCCAAATATAGGCCAGGATGGGGGATTTGTGGGGGCAAGCCTGGAGCTAAATATAGATCCATGATGTACCCAAGGAAACATAGACCCAGAAACACTGGGATACAGATGCTAGATAGCATCCAGGCAAGTAAAAAGGACCTGCTGTATTATGTATCTTCAGAACCCAGAGGTTATTGTATGAAAAGAAGAACTGTCAATTGTTTTTTGTACAGTGTACTGGGTATGAGTAGGTGTAGAAATGCAGCTCAAAATTTTTTAACCCCATGGAAAAACTTTATCTGTAGACACCATTTGCAAGATGAGAAGTATGTGTGTGTGGTTTGTAGGGTGGAGAGGGGGGCTTTGGGTAAGGTCCCACCACTGATAACAGGAGAAATTCCAAGTGAATCGTAGTGATGGATCAGCTCTGAAAATTCATCTTTTCCATGTCACGGTGAAAACAATCAAATCAGAAATATTCCATGGCACTCAAATTCCAGGACTGTCAGACTCTAGGCCAGCGCTACTGCCGCTGTTGTTTCTGACTAGCGCTAGTTCGTGAGTGAGTGTGTGTGTGCGCCCTTTCTCGGTTCAAGTGGCTGCACTGACAATGATTCACCGAGCTTAAAACGTCAGGGGCCAATCCATCACAACTCATTAAAACTGTCTGCTGACGAACGTTACACATTCACGCATTCAGCCATGCTGTCATTGAGATGCATTCACGACCACGAGCATGCTCGATCTAAGTTAGGCAGGAGTGGTTTGCCAGGAGGAATCTTGCTTCAAAAAAACGAAACACTCCTCTACATAGCCAGAAATGACAGGCATTGAAGGATTGATTGTTTACTAATACATGTATCACATGTATGCAACATACAAGCTTCGGAGCTGTCACCTCCTTTACAAACTCCAAGATCAATATATCATAGACAGATAAGACATTGAAGACTTTGCTGAATTGTGTTTGCATGTTGCTGTAAGGCTAGGCGCGGAACATTCCCAGGGTCTGTCATTATTCAATAAATTGAAGATATTCCTGGAACTAGGGAAGCTTATTAGGGACATTAACTTCTTTGTATTTATGAACTAACTTTTTTTCTGAAGAATGATTTACAATACTCCCTGGTAGAAACCAGAGAAACTGGGAAATAAATATTTAAAAAACCTGGAATCAAGTGATAAAGCCTGGAAATAAATGTACCAACCCGAAATTAAATATATGAAAACCCGGAATTAAGTATTAAAACCTAGAATCAAATGTTGAAACTGGGAAATGAATATATTCAAACCGGGAAATAAATGCTCGAACCCGGAATAAAGTATTAAAACCTGGAACTAAATAGCCAAACCTGGAATTAAGTATTAAAATCCGGGATGAAGTAATGTATTCAATCTGGGAATGTACAAGCATCAAGTATTGCTCGAGGAGTGCCAAGAGTATTGTCATATTGCGACAGCCAACGAAGGTGCAGATCATGGAGGTAACATTTTCTAGAAAGCAATAAAATATTTATCACATGTCCATAGTCCCATACATGTAGCTTGTTTGAATTATCATAATCGTTGATTAATAGAACAATAGGCTTACATGATATAGAATAAATGGTTAATTTTTGCCATCATCGTGTGCCCTATTATAGTTATAACATGCAATCAAACACTGCCCACTGTGTCCTACATGTGCTCCAAAAAAACAAACAGTTTTTTTTGCCCGGCCAGTTGAGGCATTTGTATCTCTGTAGTAAAATTTACTTCTCAGTGAGGCCAAACAAAATAGGTCTGTGTTTAGAATTATCATGGCCCAAAAACTTAAGGTCGGTAGGTAGATTTTTCTTGTTTTAGTTTTTCCTGCATGCTGATTGAAGCTATTTTGTGGCCACATGCAAGCCCGTACTGTAGTCATATATATGTGTATTTTTCTGCAGCATTATACTTCTCCCTCATTTACCAGAAAATCTTGGGTTTCTGCATGTACTCGCAGCAGTTCGGGACAAACTGAAATACTGAGTATAGAACCTGGAAAAAGATGTCATGAACGAAAAAAAAAACTTCATTTTTTTCAAAGGTGAAAAAAAGTTAGGATCGGGGCCTTCGACATAGGGTGGGCAGGGATACCCTAAACATGCTATACACAGATCTTTTTTTGTTTTTGATTTTTGATTTGATTTGATTTATTTGCTCCAAAGACATACATTAAAAACAATACAATGGTGTACAATATATGACTAGAAGCAAGGATAACACAAGAAAGTGAAAACACTTATTTCCATTGTGGTCCTTTAAAAATCAGTGACAAAAAGTGGTGTATGAAGCCAAATAAGGTATAGAATATAATAACAGGAAATAATAACATGAGAAATATGTAATGGTATAAAAATTAAATAATGTTTAACTTATAGATTATAACAGAATACATTAAATTATATTGAACAGAGGTAAATTTATGAATACTAAAAAGTATGTAAACACAAAGACTAGATACAGAGACTAGGAGTGAACAAAAGGGTTCAAGTCATCCTCCAAAAGTTGACTGAATAAAAACTGTTTGACCTTGTATTTAAAAGTAAGTTTGCAGGAAATTGATTTGATTTGACTAGATAGGTTATTCCAGACAGTAGCACCAGTGTAATAAAATGAGGACAGTCCAAAAGATTTTACAGTAGGTATAAAAACAGAGAAGGGGCCTGATCTGGTGTTGTGGCGGGTTAATCCAAACTGGACGGAAGAAGTTAGGTAGGACGGAGCTTCGCCATGAATAATGTTATGCATATGATTTAATTTTAGTTGATTAACCCTAACTTCCACTGGCAACATACCGACCTGGTTACGTTCATTGAAGCCTATATGGCTTCGGGGTGGGGCATCAAGTAGATAGCGGACTACTTTATTCTGAGTGGTTTGAAGTCGAATTTTGTAGCGCTTGGAAAGACCAGAAAACCAAGACGCACTGGCATAATCAAAGTGGCACTGTATAAGGGCAGAGACTAGCAGCTTTTTAGTATGGAAATTCATCTTTCTGGTTTGTCTGTAGAGGAATTTCAGTTTGGCGTTTGATCTGCTAATGATCTTCTCTGCTGTTTGGCTCCCAGATAAAGATTGGTCAAGTTCAACGCCCAGGTATTTGACACAGGATTTACTTTCTAATACTTGACCATTGCATGTGACGTTTATTGACTCGTTGTTATGGAGTCTCCTTTGAGAGCCAAAGAGGATTGATTCTGTCTTCCCTAGATGAAGTGATAGCTTGTTATCTATCAGCCACTCCCTGATAGACTCTAACTCGGAAGACAGACGACACTGAATATCAATCGTGCTCTTGCCAGAAACAAGTAATGCCGAATCGTCCGCATATAGCAGCAGTTTGCAGTTAACTGCTGCTGGCATGTCGTTAACATATATCAAAAACAACAGAGGGCCAAGGATGGAACCCTGGGGGACACCACAGATCACCTTAGCATGTGAGGACTTAACGCCACCTATGTCCACACACTGCTGCCTATCACTCAAGTAGGCTCGAAACCAGTTCACAGCAGGCTTCTGGAGCCCGATGGCCCCTAACTTTTGGAGTAGTATACTATGATCCACAGTATCAAAGGCCTTTTGTAGGTCTAAGAGGACCATACCTGTGTAGTTGCCTTTGTCCTGTTCGGATTTTATATAATCCGTGAGATGACCTCACGGATTTGGCCTAAGTACAATTGAATTCAGCTTCTGAAATTCTTTTTTTTTTTCATTGTGCTTGACATGCACCAAACTAAATGGAAATAAGTGACCACAATGGAAATAAGTGTTTTCACTTTCTTGTGTCATCCGTGTATTTTAATGTGCACTATAATGTTATTTATACTGTATGTTATCTTACTAAATAAATTCAATCAATTCAATCAATCAATAAGTGTGTTCTTAATATAGTTAGTAATCCTATTGTCTTATTACTCACTCAATATATTTCCTGAAACCATCCAAAGGCATTCAAGTAGAACATTTAACAACATAAACAATAGTCTCTAAAACATTACATACACAATTATCAAGGCATGTCTATAATATTGTGCCAAATCTACATGTTCCAGATTTTCAGTCAGTATTTTCAGTTTATGTTCCAGTTGATTACTGTATTGGTCCTAATAGTAGCACGGCGTGCCAAAGCAAGACCTCCTGTAGTAGCACGTGCAAAAATGAGGTGAAATTTGAGGTCAAATTTGAAGAAAAACTGAATAATGTACCTCAATCCCCTTGATAATGATTCAAATAACATGAATATGTGGATTGGAACACTCCAAGAGTTTATTAGAAAGATGTGAAATGAAACTTAAGGTTACAAAAATCGAAAACTTTCAGAGAAAAGAGGGGGACGTGCTACTATTAGGGCACGTGCCACTATTAGAGCCAATATGGTATACTTTTTTTCTGGAATTACCAATTGCTCTTGGTAAGATCAAGATTCAAGATCAAACCATTTTTTTTAGATCAACATCATGTATGACTGTTCATGTGCATTAGATCATAGACGTCATTTCGCTCTATGTAACTGTAGGCCAGCATGACCATAATATGTTGGATAGGTGTGCTTCTGTCTCGAGCAAGTCTGGCAAGAGCCGAATACACAAGAACACTATTCACCAAGTCAGTGTCACTGCACTCAGACTCAGTTGTCAGAGATTGAGTTAGCTGTCAAACGATACTCACCATTGTGTTCGGTGAATATGTTCCCCCCTAGCACTGGCGTCAGTCTTGCTGGGTCTTTTTGATTAGACTTGATGCTGGGCTTATCCTTGGTTTTGCCGGCTGTGTTTGGTGGCGGCTGGGCGCTGGGTTTGACATCGGCCTTTGCTTGCTGAGCACCCATGGCTCAGCAAGGGCCTGGCCTTGGCAGGCAGTGACGGGACACACCACCTCCCTCGGCCTAAGTTTCCAGGGCTAAAAACACGAGTCAAGCTATCCAATATCCATAGTTACTGTGCTTATGTTTTAGATTCGATACTGATTTATCTATCTGTGTTGGCGTCGCATATTTTTTCCTCTTTATTTCACGGAAAAACCACATTGATAATCGGGAATCTATTTCTTGACCATAGACGTCGCCATATTGGAAATTACTCGATCAAAACGAGGCAATCTGAGCGGCGTGAACTTTGACCCCACTAGTCACATGGTTTTGGTGTACAAAACCAAAACAAAACCACGTGTATTTGTTTATCAACAACTGATGCTAACCGGTGCATTTTTATCACGAAGTGGAATTCGTGTCAGTTACCATACCGTTGCATCAGTGTGCATAATTTATCGATGTGAGTTTTGCTATTTTTCTGCTAATATTGCCTGTGTGTATAACCTTTGATTGTGAAAAATAACGAACATCGAAAGAAAGGATAATTCTATTATAGCTGATTTTATTACTAGTAAAGTGCAAATATGATGTGAAATTGTGTGAAAAAGATCTCATTGATCTGAGCAGAATGGTCTTTAAGGCACGTCAATATCTCAATCTGTTTAGAAGTTACAACCATTTGAAACAGCCACTTCGGCACTACAATACAGGATCCCCTTGAAAGTTTTAGCAACTAATATGCAAATTTGATGTTATTGAGAATTCATGATGTCATGAGGGAAACAAATTGGCGATTTTTGTGACTCACCCTATATATTTAAAGCTGCTGCCTTCGAATGTATGCCAATTTTTTTCAAAAACCAATATTTTGTTAAACACATCTAATGCAATATAACAGAAAGTGTGCTATATGATTTTGACGATTACAGTCCATCCGAGTTGTCTTTTCATCCGTTTTAGTGCCCATTTTATACCGGTTTTGTAAATAAACAAACGAAGTGTATCCATCAAACACGAATATAAACAAATGCTCAAATCGCGCTTAAAAGTCCACATCGAGTACATTTTCCAGTTCGTTTCTGCATATATAGTGTAGTTGTGAGAAAATAATCAGTGATATACCATGCTGTACGTTAAATTCAGTCCGTCTTGCACTTCTATGCTTTGTTTACATCTGCATGTGATGGATACAGTTCCTGTATTTACGAGAGAACCGCCTATTAAAATGAGCAAAATTTCCCCGAGGACTGGTTATTTTCATTACATTTGATGTATGTTTCTTTCCATTAGTTTGACATGTTTAATACGAAAAGTAGCTTTAGAAAATATTGACTGGTTTCGAAGGCAGCTGCTTTAAATTAAATCAATGAATGAAAATATATTGGGAATATCACACAATTTTACATAATCCACATAATTTTACCCAAGAAGTGAGTCTGATTTATTTCATCTAATCTACATTTAAAGTCATGACAAGGATAAATCATGTGCGAACTGCCTTGTTTTTCAAGTTATATGCATAAAACTTGTCTTAGAAAGCATAATTTTATTTGTAATGCACCTTGCACATATTTAAATATGTCATTACAATAACAGTATGACACAATAGCACGTTTTACGCCAAACATTTGTCACCATAAATAAGCAACCCATTTCACACATATTCAACCCCCAAAAATGCAAATCTGCAAATTTGACATATATCCTTTTTTTCAAAATTGAGCTGCAAACGACAGCGTAAAACTTTTTGACATCCGTGAAATGAATATCACTTCAAATATGATACAGTTCATCTGTACAAAGCTCAATCACTTATACACAGTGTATACAAAAACCCATGTTAGGCCTATATATACATGTACATATAGCGTTACATTATCTGATTATCACATAATATCTCCCGACTAGATAAAAAATACATTTATGCACAATACAATCATCACAAATTATGACACACATATTAATATTACCTGGATAAGTCAATGCCTCCTATCATAAGTTTATTTATAATTTCTGAATTATGGCTTCAAACTTTGACTATAACAGACATACTCGAGTGTTCACTTTTGGCATTCATAAATGTTTCATCCCAAAACAAAATATTTAGCAGCAGTTTCTGTACTACAAACTTTACAATTCAAGTAGAGGGCATTTCATTTAGTGCTTTACAGAACAAATTTTACTGAACCCAAGCTAATGATAGGAAAATACTGAGTATTATTGGAATGTTGTAAGTGGCCCACGAGATCTGAATACTGTTTGTATTCTTACAATAATCTTGGTAAATTTCAGGCAACCGGGATGGTGAATATGAGGACAGCTTTCATGGATATGGATAAATGTATAGGAGATGTAACTATGAGCAAAACAAATGTGACATTCAGTAACAAAACAATACGGAATTGACTCACAAGATACTCAAAAGTTACATGAATTTTTGCACGTGCCATGCCCGTTTCTTCAATCTGTTAATTTGTTTCACCCAATTCTTTGCTTCACTAACAATGCATAGGTTCTGATAAGTAGTACATACATGTACAGTAAGTAAATGCATCAGGAACATACAAAACGAAAATACAAGTCTCTCAAATGCAAAATATACATGAAGCTTCTGTACAACAAAATTTTGTATCATAACCATAATAAGGTTGTAGGGTTAATCATTGGATCAATTGTATGTTTATGAATGTACATATTTTGACTTTTATCCACCCATTGTGTCAAAGTTCAAATATTAGGCTCATGAATACAGTTTGTAAATCTCATACAGTGTATGAAGCAAATCATCGAGAAACAAAAAATAATCTTTCTAACCCTTTCACTGCCAAACATACCTTTTCAGTACATGCAGTTCAGAAAGAAACATTGTAGTAACATTTTTCCAGCAATATATGTGATAAACCACCTTTTGGCAGTGAAAGGGTTAACATTGTTGCTTGTCATCTGTTGATATAGTTCATGTTTTGTTGTTCCCTTTAAGTCTGTCTCCATAGTAACCATCATTTATCCTTGCTTGTACTTCATGATCACAGGAACTGAAACACAAGAGTTACTTAAATATTTTAAATATATTTCACGAACTGCAGACGGAGGTGTTAGGGAGTTAACAAAAAAGCAGTATGAAGTATTTAAGTAAAAAACAATTCAATTCTCAGCTATGTTCACAGTTGGAAGGCCTCACACAGACAGAGTAAGCACAGGCAACAGGTCACCATGGTAACCTGATGTATTATATCACCAGATATTCTCTGACTCACCGATGATTATAACAAGGATAACGATAACCACCACAGCAAGAAGGATCCTCAACTGTGGGGGAAAGTAAACTTGGTAATATACATGTACTCAGAACCCTGAAATATTCTTTGAAGTATATGGTTCAACTTATGATACTGGTGTAGGATTACTTGAACAGTTCATAATCTAATTGATCGATTTTCATTTTCACATGTAGATGAAATTAATTAGAACCAGTAATCTTCAGAATGATCTCATTACATTTACAAGTACATGTAGTGATGTGAACATCTCCTGAGTACAATCAAAGATTATGCATCTCTAGATATCATTTCATCTTCCTTAGAGTTTACCTTGCACTCTTTCCACCACATTTGGTTCTTCAGTCCTTTGGCCCGAATCCGAAACATATCAGCACTGGTTGATAAACTGTCTGTGATGAACAGAACAAAACTGACTAAACTCCATTGCCAATAAATTTATGTTCCGCTGAATTTAATATTATTTTAGTCGAGCACTGTAGATATTGTTCTATTGAAATTGGACATGTAAACAAGTAGAAAAGATCACAAAGTAGATAGTATTCACAGTACAAGATGCAGCATAATAGGCTGTTGAGGATCAGCAAACAGCACAAGATTTCTGTCACTGTGACGCCTCCCTATCACCCCCCACACCCCACCCCACTAATCAACACACCTGACTTATCCTGTAGGTCTTCCAGCCTCTCCCCCCGGTCCATGACTTTACCGATGTTGTCCTGCATCACGTCCACAACCTCCTCCACTTGATTCTGTAGTCTGTATAAACACCATTAATACAAACAAACTTCAATAAATACTCAGATATCTCAACCAATATCTGATTTTTTTTTTTTTTAGCATGATGTAAACACGGAAGGTTTGATATTATTCAACCTTTGTAGTTACGACAGCAGGAAAAAGTGCAAAGTTGCTTGCAAGATTGCTAGTTATATCACGTGATTGCAAGTTTATATAAATAATTCTGAATAATTTTATGGTGCATAGATGCGAATATGCCGTAATTACCAAGAGTGAGAAGTTCAAGGGATGCTGTATTTGCAGGGTTATATGTTAGCGACGCAAAAAAAGTTAGAAAAGGTAGAAACATCACCAGTCATCGATTCTGGATTAGAAACATTGATAAATGGCTGTGAATCCTGTGAAGGACTGACAAAGAAGCTATGTGACACACACCTGCTCATGCGCTGGTCTGGGACACCCCGTGACTGGCCGGGAACAAGACGGTCTGGACGCGCATTAGGTCCTCTAGAGAGTGAAAACATGATTATTGGAAACAGTCATTACATCCAATCACACAATCCTCATGTTTACGTTACATGAATTTATGGGGTGAAATAGTCACATGCATAATGTTACATTCTTTTTTATGTGACGGTATGTTTGACATGATCTATTCCACTCTAATACTCAGCACAAATTACATGTATATTAGTCACATGAACGAAGGCCGTATTTTGTTTCTCAAAATACTTAATTTACAACGTCACATGACTTCAAGGCCCTGGTGGAGAAAGTTTTGAGACAGAGACTATGTCACTCATATGACTAGTCCTTTATTAGGGGTATATATTTCCAGTAGTATAAAGACTGACCTGAGAAAGAAGTCATCATCGTCAGAGTTGCCATCCAGCAAAGCTTGCTGTCAAAAATGGGATATAAAGTGACGGGATATGAAGTGATTGATAAACTGTTAATGTTGTCAGTTTAAATATAAAAGACTTTCAAATTCCAAAACAAATGATTATTTAGAGTGATTTAATGTTAACAATGACAAGTACACAGACTGACTTTTTCTGGTTCCCTAGCGGCTCCATACTCCCTCTTGAACTTAGGAGGCATCTTGACTCATCGATTGTAGTTACTGCTGTTTGAAAGAACCTCAGTGCACATCAGACCAACAGCTTGTTCAACACAGACCCTCTGAAATTACAGAATTAACTGTGAAATTAAATATTAAAATATTTCATAATTTGAATAGCTGCATGTGTGTTTTAAAACTTGTATTTGTAAAGAATCTCATAGACAATAAATGTTCTTGTTCACAAGCTAAACATCTGGTTCAACGAGTCTCATAATGAGGTGAGACACAGAGGTCATCAGATTCTTGGGAATCAATTTTTTTTCAGTGATGGAACCCTCGACATACTGGTAAGTGCCACCACTTAATTTCAATTAAATCCATTTTTGTGTGGCATGTGTTCAACATCGATGATGTATTTCTAGATCAGCATGATCCCTGAGTCACATCAGAGTATATCTTTCAGGGTATTTCCGACCCAGTGACCTAGCACCCAGTTTACTGTTCTTCCGAGACTAGCCATAATTCATCGGCCCCACCATCGCCATTATAAGATGGAGAATCAACTCTACGCCGCACAGGATGAAAACAACACCATATTTGAATCGGCTACATCCTACAGACAAGTACTTGCTTGCACGCCTTGCAGGATGGATCTCCTGCTGTTGAAGATCTGTCCAGCTTGTCTTAGTACCAACTCGGAGTGAACGACACGGGGAACGATCAACGATACAAATTTTTTAAGTTTACAGCTTCCCGTCCCGTGCAAGTCAAGCCAATAATGGCTATACATGAGCCTATAATGTGCAATGGTAGATTTGAGAAATCTTGGTTACTCGAGGGTTGAACAATATCACAGGCAATGAATTAGCCAATGAGTGAGATCTGGGATCGTAGGATGTGGGATCAGAAATTTCTGGTATGATAGCGTGGGCGATCAGGTCACGTTCTCAGCCGTTTAATCATGTTAATTTCATGGTTTGGACGTCTTGAACAATTTCTCCACAACAATGTGGGTTGTCATCAGAAATGTTTCGCTTCCATTTTTGAAATTTCTTTGGATTTTTTGGATTTGCGAAATTCGCGAAAATAAAAGGTCGCCAATAATTTGTTACAATGTTATGACATAGGTTACTAGGAATTGACCATTTATTCTACACGCAAAATTGTAAGCCCTGTAATCGAACCCGGCCCATTCTTTGAAGTCAGAAGATGGAGGAAATCATGCTGAATATATTTTGAAATCATGGTTTGAATTTTCAAGTTGAGAATACTCAGTGATGAGGTCACTGATCATTTGTTAAATATGTATCTCCTATATCGGTCAGGTATGACCGAGGAACAATCGAGTGTGACACTACTGTGAACTAGTGTATCGTAGTGTATGTGACATGGGACCTTGGCTTGGGAGATGGAACCGAAATAGGTAGATTCTACGACTTAAAACTTGAATGACCAACGGCAACGCCACGGCAACCCAATTACATTACAAGAAATGATCTGGCATGGCGACCAGCGATATTGGCACAAAACGCAAGTGTCTGTAAATCTAGACATTCTCTAATTCTGTTTAACAAACGGGCAGCGCGTATAAGCAGATAAGTGATGTGTACCGTGAAAATTCAATCGAAACAACAAATTACGTTGATTTGTGACAAGCGGAAGCGAATTCAAATTTTGTTACAAAACACCGACTAACTAATATAACACGCGTTGAATGTGTTGGGAACAAGATAGTAGGCATTTCTACGAATTTGTTTCAAACATATTTTACCGTGATGGCGTGGAACTTTCTGTTGAAAGTAGATGCGTTTGTTGATCTCACTTATTGACCCTGCGTCTATAATAGAGGCCTGTGTTCATTAGAGGCCCTGCGTTTATTTTATTTCATCCCCTATCGTATGTAGAATTTTCAATTCAATTCAAATCTGACATAGACATAGACATAGATATAGACATATTTATTGACCCATTATAGGAATTTGTGTGCTGGTACACAAGGCATGAAATGATAAACTTAACTACTAGTACATGTACGTGTTGAAAATATGAATAGACGCAGGGATCAATTCAATTCAACTTGTTTATTTCAACATTCACATATTAAATGTACACATGAAATATATAAATGAACATAATGTTGAAAAGGAGAATGAAGCTTAGCTTATTGAATTCATTCTCCCCCCCCCCCCCCCCACACCCTACTTCTCCAAAAAGACTTAAATAAATACTATACATACTTGAATAATAACTGTGGGGGAGGGGGAGGGGGTTGAAAGTAATCTATTTAGATCAAGGCGGACTTGATGAAGTCTGATAATTTCAAAATGATCATATAAATATTAATATGTTACCGGCCTAACTAATTACAGAAATGTGAAATATCCACTTTGACATGCATGATCATTCCAATAGCCTGTACCATGGAAGGTAATGACACGGGTTTCTTGTTCAGAATGGAGAACTGATGTTTTTGGTGAAAACAGGACAATATTACTGAATAAGCTGACATTAGTTTTACTAGTTAACTCTATTACTGAGCACAAAAAAGAATAGTTAAGTCAAGAAACAATTATTATTGGGATCAGCAAAGTAAAGGGTCGTTTAAGCAGAGATTTCATGGCTGTAGTAACATTGATTATCACTGAATAAGTTAACGTTATTTTTGCTATTTAAGTCTATCACTGTGCACAATAAAAAATAGTTAAGGCGAGGGACATTTTTAATTGGGCTCAACAAGGTAAAAAATTTTATCAGTAGAGATTTTATGGTTGTAGTAACATTTATATTACTAAATAAGTTAACAATAATTTTGCTTGTAAAGTTTATTACTAAAGAAACGTTTCATTACCTTAATTAACTTGTTTTACCATTGTGACGTCATGGATACTCATTAAAATAGTTCATTAGCCACAAAACTGTCATATCTTCATAAATAATCGAGATACTGACATGCTGTAAAAACCATAATAATTCATGAGATTCACTCTATCATATGTCAAAAGTTAGTATCCTGACTTCAGTTGGACTTTAAGTCTATTATTGAAGACAGTTAAACACGCTAAGGCAAGGAACATTTATTATCCAGCTCAAAAGGTAAAAGGCTCTGTCCAGTAGAGATTCAATAATACTAATTGATATTCCTGTATGAGTTAACATTACTTTTGCTGGTTAAGTTTAATATTGAGCACAATAAAAACAGTAAAGGTGAAGAAGGACATTTGTTATTGGGATCAATGAGAAAAATATTGTGTCCAACAGTGATTCCATGGCTTTAATACCATCAATATCACTGAATAAGTTAACATCACTTTTGATAGTTAAGTCTTACATTGAGCACAATAGAATACTTAAGGTTATTAAAAAATATTATTGTGCTTACTGAGGAAAAGGTTGTGTTCAGTAGTGATTTCATGGCTGTAGTACCACATATATTACTGAAGAGGTTAACATTACAATAGAGCTCTTTGTGAAAACTTTGATCTGGCTCCAATTTCTTTATCTTCAAATGCAGTTTTGGTCAACATTTGGTTGGAATTTCAATTTTGAACCGAATTTGATATATTTTTGCGCTGAAAATATAACTTTTGATGAAAAGTTTGATTCAACTTAAATTTATCATCTTTAAATGCAGTATTGGTCAACTTTTTTGACATTAGAGCGTTGGGGGCGAAGCCCCCAACCCTCTACATGTCTATGTGCTGACTTTTTCATGGAGGTTTCATGCGAACCTATCGACGCCCGTTTTGGCATGTAAACCTTTAGAAACCTACTTCAAATGAGAATTTTCTTCGTCCTTGACATGAAATCTCTCGAATTGATGGTAAACTTTGAATATTCCACACATGTATAATGCATAAATCGATGTGTTAGGTTTGAGAAAATTACGCAAAATGCTGAGATTGTTTGGAAAACGTCAAAATGGCGGAGCCGATGGAAATTGACGTTCCCAGAATGCAAAGCAAATTATACCGCAATGACGCGTATTTTGGAGCGTACAATCTCCTGTGTAGCATCCATGTAAGCTTGCGTGTGCCGTGTGGCATTCCTCGGTCTTATGAAGCGAACACAACGATTCGTCTGCGATGCCACAGCTACATTTACCATAATTTGACGTATTTTATATGTCAAGGTGTTGGGTTTGCGAAGCCTTCAGAAAATCCTTTATATTTTAAACTGGTCTTTTCATTAGCCCAGTGGGCATATGTTAATTATCATGATATCAGATGCAGATATTCCTCATAGTTTAAAATATTTTTAAGGATATTTCATTAAGGTTCAATACCATTTTAGCAGGAGTATCTGTTTCATTGAGTTCAAAATGAATGTTTACTTATTAGAAAAATATGAATGAAGTAGCCCTATGCTTTCATCATAATATACGGGAATGAATTGGAATCATTTGAGGGAGGATATCAGTATGGTAGCATTTTTAATTGGAGGAAGGGGGGGAGGGGTTACGTTGAGTAGAATACATTCCGCTGTCTAGGGTGCTGATGGTGTGCTCGCTCAAGCTCTAATGTCGACTCTCACAGTTAGCTGTATTTTCTTGTTTTATGTAATTTCAACTTGGAACCAAATTTGGCACATACTTTGAGTGAAAATACAACGTATGGTGAAAAGTTCAATCTGGCTCCAATTCCGTAATTTTGAGATGCAGTTTTGGTAAACTTTTACTTGGAATTTCCACTTGAAACCAAGCTTGTCAATTTTGTTGAGTTGAAATATAACTTTTGGTGAAGAGTTCAATCTGATTTCGTCATTTTGAAATGTAGTTTCGGTCAACTTTCAAACGGAATTTCCTTTTGAAACTAATTTTGTCAAATATTTTGAATTGAAATATAAGTTGTGGTGAAAAGTTCAATCTGCCTTTGATTTTGTCATTTCGAAATGCAGTTTTGGTCAACTTTTACTTTGAATTTCAACTTCAAACCAAGTTTGTAAAATATTTTGGGTTGGAATATAACTTTTGGTGAAAAGTTCGATCTGGCTATACTTTTCAAAATGGAAAAATTTGACCTTCAATGACCTTGAAAGGTCAAAGCAGCAATTTTGAAGAGAATCAAACAGTTGAGGCTTAACACTTCACATTTCTCCGGTAACCTTCTTTAGCACTTTGCTCTAATTTTACACCCTTATCAGCAATACATTTGGGGTGACAGGGATGATAGGACTACGGGAAATACACCCAAGCGGTCGTAGGCGACCGCAAAGCGTCTAGTTTTAAAAGTATAACTTTTGAAGCTGCTGGACAAAAAGGAACCCATTTCGACAACGAAAATGAAATTTCAACACAATTATATCGCAGTGCAGCAATGACAGTGATTGCGAATTACTTTTAATAAATGTAATAAAACAGAAATTTTCGAGGGAAAAAATAAACAGTGTATTATTTGTCATACATACCGAGTAAAACCGATTGTTTCCATTGCCAAAAACGACCAGAACCTCCCCAAATAATGTGGAACGGGCCTCATATCGCCCCAAGAGCGGGATATGAACAATTAACTCGCCCGTCGCGCTTCACTTTAGCAAGGCCTGTACATGTGAGACATACGTCTGCTCCACACGTAAGAGCAATACAAAACCTAACCTAGGTGGCGCCAGTGTTACCTGGTATCGACACCATTTTTATGTTGTATATCCTGGCTATGATAAGGGAATGAATTTCGTTTGTTGACACAACTCCTAGTAATGCCATACAAGGCTATAAACGTTAAATTTGTCGTGCGCCTGCTACATGCAAATGATAGATTGAAAACATCTAGACTGATCATTTATTGGTCATTCCAGGCATACATCCGTATCATTCATAGTTATACAACCCTGCTGTTTTGACACCTATCGTCAAATGGATATGGGTTCAGTATGAACACCACAAACATATTGCAACATGACATCTATATAATTCTGCCTCGACCCACAGTGTGTGCTGTCAACCGAATTAACTTTCGACAATGATGACAATGACTCAAGCAAACAAACACGTGTTGTTGTTGTTTTGGCATACACAGTTTGTACACTTGTAGTTGTTGTTGGCTGGTTCCACGCATGAAGGCGCAATATCGCCTCGTGGGATTTTTCATATAACGCACTCTCTCTAGGTATGTATAGTCATTATGACCAACTATTCTTACAGGTGGTGCATATAATTGTTATTTGGGCGATGCAAGGTATTTCATAACCTCACGCTTAGTAATTCGTTTATGTGCTGCTCTTGACTAAATTTTAATATTTATTTTGCGGGAAAATTGCTCCCTCACTTGCAAATCTGAAGAACAACTCGAATCAGACGATTTATTCATAATGCTTGTCATCCGATTTCACTTTATATATTTTCAGACAATCAGCGACTAAAAATCACAGACTGTCCCTTCAAAAATCTTATATCTCTGAAACGATATAATTCTATATCGGACAACTGATCAACTGCACACCCTCAAGCAAGTACTTAACCGCTCAGAATATAATTGTGGTGTCAGTATTGTACGTTGACGTGTTATATAGCTTAGTTCTGATCTTCTACGTTATGGGAACTGGGGTTGCTTGCCCCACTAGCGGATTTAGAGGGGGAGGGGGTTTACTGGGTCAGGACCGCCCCCCCCCCCCTTCGGGAAAAATACATATATATTAGAGTCTCCATAGGCGGATTCACGCCTCCTGCCCGAAAAAAGTATGTTGAAATATCATGTTTGAGAACAGGTTGATCACAGTGAGTTTGTTTGAAATGTATACTCAGGAGAGACCAGTAAGCTACCACAGAATATGAACATAGGCCCAAGGGACCTGTAGCTTACCGGCTAGCCAATAGGTGATCGGACCGATGGTCTGTTAACTTCAAGGTTACAAGTATATTCAGCATATATCATTTCCTATATGTCCACAATTGATTTCTAAGCTGTAAAGTCGATAATAAGCAAGATAATAGCCATTTTGTGCTTTGACCTTGAAAATGAGGTCAAATGTCACATTCAAGGTCATGAGAATATTCAGCATATATCATTTCTTATTCGTCCACAACTGATTCCCAAACTGTAAAGTGAATCATAAGCGAGATATTAGCCATTTTGTGCTCTGACCTTGAAAATAAGGGGAAACGTCAAATTCGAGGTCATCAGAATATTCGGCATACCTGGTATATCACTTCCTATATGTCCACATTTGATTTCTAAGCTGTAAAGTCGATAATAAGCGAGATAATAGCCACTTTGTGTTTTGACCTTGAAAACTAGGTCAAAGGTCATTTTCAAGGTCATCAGAGTATTCGACATATATCATTTCCCATATGTCCGCAATTGATTCCTAAGCTGTAAAGTCGAAAAAAAAGCGAGATATTAACCATTTTGTGCTTTGATCTTGAAAATTAGGTCAAAGGTCACATTCAAGGTCATGAGAATATTCAGCTTATATCATTTCTTATATGTCCATAATTGATTCCCAAGCTGTAAAGTGAAAAATAAGCGAGATATTAGCGATTTTGTGCTCTGACCTTGAAAATGAGGTCAAAGGTGAAATTCAAAGTCATCAGAATATTCGGCATATATAATTTCATATATGGTCACAATAGATTCCTAAGCTGTAAAGTCGATAATAAGCGAGATATTAGCCATTTTGTGCTCTGACCTTGAAAATGAGGTTAAAGGTCAATTCAAGGTCATCGGAATATTCGGCATATATCATTTCCTATATGTCCACAATTGATTCCTAAGCTGTTAAGTCAATAATAAACGAGATATTGGCCATTTTGTGCTGTGACCTTGGAAATTAGGTTAAAGGTCAAATTCAAGGTCACGAGAATAGTCAGCATATATCATATCCTATATGTCCACAATTGATTCCCAAGCTGTAAAGTGAATAATAAGCGAGATATTAGCGATTTTGTGCTCTGACCTTGAAAATGAGGTCAAAGGTCAAATTCAAGGTCATCAGAATATTCGGCATATATCATTTCCTATATGGGCACAATATATTTCTAAGCTGTAAAGTCGATAATAAGCGTGATATTAGCCATTTTGTGCTCTGACCTTGAAAATGAGGTCGAAGGTCAAATTCAAGGTCACGAGAATATTCAGCATATATCACTTCCTTTATGTCCACAATTGATTCCTAAGCTGTAAAGTCAATAATAAGCGAGATATTGGCCATTTTGTGCTCTGACCTTGAAAATGAGGTTAAAGTGAGGTTAAAAAAAAAAAATTAAAGGTCAAATTCAAGGTCACGAGAATATTCAGCATATATTATTTCCTATATGTCCACAATTGATTCCGAGTCTCTAATCTCAATATTGGGTGAGATATCAAGAACATTGTGGCCCATTATAAAGCATAGGAGAATTTAAAATGGGAAAGTCCTATTCGGGCCCCGTAAACAACATCAAAATGGCCGCCACACGCAGACCGGCGATTCAATAGCATCGAAATTTATACACATGATAAAGATGCTTGAGGGGAACATTTTGAAACTAAAATCTCAAAACTGATTGGACAGTTTTTGAGAAAATAATTGTTAAAGTTGAGAACATGCAAAAACAGCCATTTTCGGCATAAAAATGGCCGCCAAAACTGCACAATCGATTCAATAAAAAAGATGAAAAAAAAATGTCTGGGGATATTGACCCAATACATATTCACACAAATTTATGGACAAATTCGTCAGCACGAAAAAAAGATAAAAAATGTTAACAGATAATGTGGCGGACGACGACGACGAGGACGACGGACGAAAAACCATGGCAATAGCTTATCGGCCCTTTTGGGCCGGTAAGCTAAAAATGGCTTTGACTTCTGGGTCCTTCAGCGGGCCTCAGACCCCTGGCCCGAATTTGCAGCTTTCCTTCCACATTTTTTTTACAAACTTTTCAGAACATAGTCATCGATGAATTTTTGCGTGCAATTTATTCCCCGGAAAAGCCACAAAATTAATTCAGAACATAAATCCTAATTTCTGGGCCCTTCAGCAGGCCCCAGACCCCAAGCTGAGACGAGCTCGAATCGTTTCTTTTTTTCGCATTAAATGTGAAAGTATGGCGATCATTGGGTAATAAAGTGAAATTCATACCCAAAAGATGCCATCAATTTACCACAGAACATAAAAATTAGCCCAAGGGCTAAGAAAGGTTACCGGACAATATATATTTTAGATATTAGTATTTTGTCCCGTGACCTTGAAAATAAGGTCATTGGTCCATTCAAGGACACGATAATATTCGGCATATGTCATTTCTAGTATGTCCACAATTGATTGCTAAGCTGTAAAGTCAATAATGAGCGAGGTATTAGCCATATGTCCTGTGACCTTGAAAATGAGGTCGAAGGTTGAATTCAAGGTCATACAATAATCAGCATATATCATTTTCTATATGTTCATAATTGATTCCTGAGCTGTAAAGTCGATAATAAGCAAGATATTAGCCATTTTGTCCTGCGACCCTGAAATGAGGTCAAAGGTCAAGTTCAAGGTCATAACAAAGTTCAGAATATATCATTTTCTATATGTTCACAGTTGATTGCTAAGCTGTAAAGTCGATGAAAAGCTAGATATTAGCCATTTTGTCCTGTGATCCTGAAAATGAGGTCAAAGGTCAAATTTAATGTCATGGCAATAATCTGCATATATCATTTCCTATATGTCCACAATTGATTCCTAAGCTGTAAAATCAATAATAACCGTGATATTAGCCATTTTGTGCTCTGACCTTTAAACTGAGGTCAGAGGTCAAATCCAAGGTTACGATAATATTCAGCATATATCATTTCCTATATGACCACAATTGATCCCTAAGCTGTGAAATTGATAATATGTGAGATAATAGATATTTTGTTCTGTGACCTTGAAAATGAGGTCAAAGGTCAAATTCAAGGTCATCAGAATATTCGGCATATATCATTTCCTATATGTCCACAATTGATTCTGAAGGTGTAAAGTCGATAATAAGCGAGATATTAAACATTTTGTGCTCTGACCTTGAACCCGAGATCAAAGGTCAAATTCAAGGTCACGAGAATATTCGGCATATTTCATTTCCTATATGTCCACAATTGATCCCGGATCTCTAATCTCAATATTAAGTGAGATATTAGGCTTAATCTGTCCCATTATAAAGCATAGAAGAATTCAACATGGGAAAGTCCCATTTGGACCGTGTTTGGGCCCAAAATGGCCCACTTCGAGCGATTCAAGGGCAACGAAATCTATACATGTCACAGGGATACATATGAGGAGTGTGATGCATCAATAAGAAAAAAAGTTACTGAACAGATTTTGAGTAAACGACCGTCAAACTCCAAAATTGGCCATTTTTCGACTAAAATGGCCGCTCTGACCTTGAAACCGAGGTCAGAGGTCAAATTCAAGGTCACAAGAATATTCAGCATATATCATTTCCTATATGTCCACAATTGATTCCTAGTCTCTAATCTCAATATTAAGTGAGATATTAGGCTTAATGTGTCCCATTATAAAGCATAGGAGAATTTAACATGGGAAAGTCCCATTTGGGCCGAGTTTGGGCCCAAAATGGCCCACTTCGAGCGATTCAAGGACAACGAAACTTATACACATCGTAGGGGTACATATGTAGAGTGTTATACATCAGTAAGAAAAAAAGTTATTGAACAGATTTTGAGAGAATGGCCGCCAAAGTCCAAAATCAGGCATTTTTCGTCAAAAATGGCCGCCATTTTGAAAAAAAATGCGGAAATGTTTCCTGGAAATATTTTTAGGTATTTTTGTGCAAAATTTCAGAAAGATTCGACCATATACTTTAAAGATAAAAATGTGAACAGACGACGGACGACGGACGACGGACGGACGACGGACGACGGACGCAACGCCATGCCAATAGTATATCGGACCATAGGTCCGGTAACCTAAAAAGACTCTTGCCTCAAGGACTCTTGAACGGCCCCATAATTTACTTTACTCCATAATTTTTTTTTATCTACCAGGGGTATGAAGTGGGATTTATACCCAGGAGATGCCAGGAAGCTTCCACAGCACATAAAAAAGGGCTTGGTTTCTGGGGCTCGCTCAAGGGCCCCAGACCCACGCCGTATAATGTTGGACCCCCTCTTTTCAAACTTCTGGATCTGCCCCTATTGCCCAACGCTCATATCAACAAATTCAATGTTATTATTTGATTGTACAATATTCTGTATAATGTAAATGGATATTTTCATAGACATGTCCCGCCAAAGTTACTGAATATCCAACCGAACGATCACTCATATTGAATGAGAGAAAATGTAATGTTGAGAGATCTTCAGTGTGAATTGCTTTTTATTTTTTCAGACAATCTGCAACTAGAAGTTACAGAATGTCCTTTCAAAAATTTTATATCTCGCAAACGTGTAGCCACCACGTCATAACGCTATATATTGCTATCCAATGTGCGTTCTGGTACAATATACTGACACCACAATTATTTTCTGAGCGTCTAAGTACTCGTCTAGAGGTATGCAATTGGTCGAGATATAATATTTTTGAAAAGACAGTCTGTAACTTCTAGTTGCTGATTGTCTGAGGATATATCATTTGGCGTTGAATTTAAAATGCATCGACTTGGAAATGTTTCCAATCAAGTTGTTCTTCAGGATAAACATGTGCAAGCAAGAAAATTTTTCCTCAATATATATATACATACCTCATCTGTTAATCAGGTTCAAGCAATACTAGGAATTAAACGGGCTACTCAGCATCAGTAATGAAATCTGGGGATGTTTATACAAAGCGATATGACGAAATCTCAAATGCAGATATCGCAGGGGGATAAGCTCCCATTTATTGACTTTTTAGGTTACCGGACCTATGGTCCGTAACCTATTGGCATGGCGATGCGTCCGGCGTCGTCGTCGTCTGTCGTCGTCCGTCGTCGTCCGTCAACAATTTTATCTTTAAAGTTTATGATCGAATTTTTCTGAAATTTTGCACAAAAATGCCTAAAAATATTTCGAGAGGGAGGTATTTTTTAGTTTTTTGATTTTCGCATTTTTTTTCAAAATGGCGGCCGTTTTCGACGAAAAATGCCTGATTTTGGACTTTGGCGGCCATTTTCTCAAAATCTGTTCAGTAACTTTTTTTTTTATTGATGCATAACACTCCTCATATGTACCCTGTGACATGTATAAATTTCGTTGCGCTTGAATCGCTCGAAGTGGGCCATTTTGGGCCCAAACTCGGCCCAAATGGGAATTTCCCATGTTAAATTCTCCTATGCTTTATAATGGGACACATTAAAGCCTAATATCTCACTTAATATTGAGATTAGAGACTAGGAATCAATTGTGGACATATAGGAAATGATATATGCTGAATATTGTCGTGACCTTGAATTTGACCTCTGACCTTGGTTTCAAGGTCAGAGCGGCCGTTTTCGTCGAAAAATGGCCAATTTTGGACTTCGATGGTCGTTTTCTCAAAATCTGTTCAATAACTTTTTTTTCTTATTGATGAAAAACACTCCTCATATGTACCCCTGTGACATGTATAAATTTCGTTGCGCTTGAATCGCTTGAAGTGGGCCATTTTGGGCCCAAACTCAGCCCAAATGTGAGTTTCCCATGTTAAATTTTCCTATGCTTTATAATGGCACACATTAAGCCTAATATCTCACTTAATATTGAAATTAGAGACTAGGAATGAATTGTGGACATATAGGAAATGATATATGCTGAATATTCTCGTGACCTTGAATTTGACTTTTGACCTCATTTTCAAGGTCACAGGACAAAATGGCTAATATCTCGCTTATTATCGACTTTACAGCTTAGCAATCAGTTGTGAACATATAGGAAATGATATATGCTGAATATTCTTGTGACCTTGAATTTGACCTTTGACCTCATTTTCAAGGTCACATGACAAAATGGCTAATATCTCGCTTATTATCGACTTTACAGTTTAGGAATCAATTGTGAACATATAGGAAATGATATATGCTGAATATTTTCGTGACCTTGAATTTGACCTTTGACCTCATTTCCAAGGTCGCAGGACAAAATTGCTAATATCTCGCTTATTATCGACTTTACAGCTTAGGAATCAATTGTGAACATATAGGAAATGATATATGCCGAATATTCTCGTGGCTTTGAATTTGAGCTTTGACCTCATTTTCAAGGTCACAGGACAAAATGGCCAATATCTTGCTTATTAGCGACTTTACAGCTTAGGAATCGATTGTGAACATATAGGAAATGATATATGCTGAAAATTCTCGTGACCTTGAATTTGACCTTTGACCTCATTTTCAAGGTCACAGGACAAAACGGCCAATATCTTGCTTATTAGCGACTTTACAGCTTAGGAATCAATTGTGAACATATAGGAAATGATATATGCTGAAAATTCTCATGACCTTGAATTTGACCTTTGACCTCATTTTCAAGGTCACATGACAAAATGGCTAATATCTTGCTTATTATCGACTTTACAGCTTAGGAATCAATTGTGAACATATAGGAAATGATATATGCTGAATATTCTCATGACCTTGAATTTGACCTTTGACCTCATTTCCAAGGTCACAGGACAAATGTGCCAATATCTCGCTTATTATCGACTTTACAGCTTAGGAATCAATTGTGAACATATAGGAAATGATATATGTTGAATATTCTCATGACCTTGAATTTGACCTTTGAACTCATTTTCAAGGTCACAGGACAAAATGGCCAATATCTTGCTTATTAGCGCCTTTACAGCTTAGAAATCAATTGTGAACATATAGAAAATGATATATGCTGAATATTCTAGTGACCTTGAATTTGACTTTTGACCTCATTTTCAAGGTCAACAGGACAAAATGGCTAATATCTCGCTTATTATCGACTTTACAGCTTAGGAATCAATTGTGAACATATAGGAAATGATATATTCTGAATATTTTAATGATATTGAATTTGACCTTTGACCTAAATTTCAAGGTCAGTCATTTTATTTTCAAAGTCAGATTACAAAATGGCTTATATCTCGCTTATTATCAAATTTACAGCTTAGGGGTCCATAGTGAACATATAGGAAATGATGTATGCTGTATAATTTGGTGATCTAGAATTTAACCTTTGATCCCATTTTCACGGTTAGAGATATGGCGATTTCAGTGGTCACTGCTATTGGAAATCATGTGAACAGGAATATTTTCTCTCCCTGAAAATCTCCTGAAAACTCCAGTTTCTGACTTGATCAGAGTATACCATATGGATATTATGTGATGTAAGACCACCAGGATTCATATAATGACATAATCGGAGGACAATATATAGTCACGTCACTGAAATTACCGGATAAATTTGACTTGTTCAAAGCTGTGTTTGAAACCACTGGACGCCATTGTATCGTCGGTCGACAGCATTCACCTGCAGCCAGCACCAACCGACCATAACAAAGCTGGTTATACAGCATACCCGCAACATTTCTTACCTGTTCCACAGCCTTCTGCGCCATGTCTACCGCCTCGAGAGGACGTAAAAGCACTAGGGACGAGGATATGCCGTCCTGGCTTGCAGACTTCAAAACTGAAATGATTGCAAGCATATCGTCTGAAATAAAAAAAGAAATCGGTGCACTGAAAAAAGAGATGCTTGGATACATTGACGGTAAAGTCAAAGCTTATGAGAAACTACCAAGAACGGTGAAACAGCTCGAAAGTGTGTCGTCAGCACAACAAAATACACTCGACGTGTTAA